>CM066033.1:1220595411-1221195411 GCA_033557465.1 Ichthyophis bannanicus | reverse complement strand
AAAGAGAAATTACAGATCTCAAGAGATATATGATATGCTATGGTAAAGCAGTAGAGGAAGTCCAGTGGGTTGGAGTGCACTGGGGAATAATAATGTTAGCGAGTCTGAGGAATTCTATATATGAAGTTTAGAGCATGAGGTAGATGAGTAAGGGGAGGGTGGGAGGGAAATTAAAAGTCAGCAAGTCAGAAGGAAGATAAGTTTAGTGATAGTGTGAAGGGTTAATTTTCTTTCTTAATGAATAAAAGGAGAGATATAGGCACAGAGAGATTAGCAGAATAAAAGCAAAATTAACAGGTAGGACAGCCACCCAGAATCAAAAAAAGCTGAGCAAATTATAAAATAAATACAAATAAATAACTGCAAATACAAATACAAACACAATATAAATAAAATTCCTAGCAAAGGCAATTATAGAAGTCTGTAACAAAAGCTTAGCTAAGAGTTTCTTTGTTCCTTTTACCAGGCCAAGATCCACTGAGTCCAGCATACTCTCTGACAGTGGCCAGTCCAGATCACAAGTATCCAGTATGTTGTTGTTGTTTTTGTTGTTGTTAAGTGCCTTTGAGTTGATGTTGACTAATGGCAACCTTCTGGATAGCTTTCCTAAACTGAATTTGCTCTTCAGTCAGGCAGCTCATTGTTGATTTATTTATTTACTGTAATATACCGTGCTCTTTGAAATCAGTACGGTTTACATATAACGAGAAGAAAATAACGGTTTACATGGAACAGTTTACATTGAACTTAAAGTAACTTGAACAGTAAACAGTTAACAGTTGATATGGAACAGAACAGTTTGCATTGAACTTAAAGTAACTTGAACAATAAACAGTTTATATAGGGCAGAAAAGTTTACATTGAACTGAGACAAAGGAATTGTAAATGCTTGGGAAGTTGTGGCATAGGCCTTGTTTATGGTAAATGCTGGGTAATAATGGCATAGTCCTTGTTTATGGTGGCTGGTTGTAAGCTTGTTGGAACAGGTATGTCTTTAATGCCTTCCTTAAGGAAATAAGATCAGGGATGGCTCTGATTGTTGGGAGCAGAGCATTCCAGTGGGTTGGTGCGTATAAGGAAAAGGCACGATTCTTGGTAGATTGGGTGCAGGGATGACAATCGAGTTCACCATGCATGACCTCCTGGTTCTTCTCTCAGGGATACGTTGTATGAGTTCTGTGATGGAGGTTGCAGACATGCCGTGAAGCGCCTTAAAGGTGAGTAGGAGGGCCTTGTAAATAAGGCGACTTGTTATAGGGAGCCAGTGAAGCTGAATCAAGAGGGCTGTGATGTGTTCGTATCTGGATGCAGACAGGAGTGTTCGAGCGGCTGTATTCATGGCCAGTTGTAATGGTTGGAGGGCTTGTTTTGGCAGGCCATGGTAGATTATGTTGGAGTAGTCATAGTAGGGAAAGATGAGGGCTTGGCATACCATGCAAAAATCTGAGGGCTCGAGGAGAGGGCGTAGGTGCTGGAGGGTTCTTAGTTTATGGTAGACTGCCCTGGTGACATTTTGTATGTGGGCTTCCCAATTAAGGAGTTGTTCCAATGTGATACCAAGATAACGTACTTCTTGTTTCGCCATGAGATCAAAACCTTTCAATCTGAGGGAAGTTGGTGGGGTGAAAGATTGGTCTTTTGTTATGAATAAGACCTCTGACTTTCTGTTGTTAACCAACAGGTTGTGAGTGGCAAGCCAATCTGAGACAGCATTGAAGCACTCTGTGATGGAAGAGTAGTCAGGGCTGTCTATGAAGAAAGGGGTGTGGAGCAGGACATCGTCGGCATAAATGTGGTAGTAAATGTTGAATGATCATATAATGGTGCAGATTGGCTGTATATAGATGTTGAAGAGCAGGGCGGAGAGTGATGAGCCCTGCGGGACTCCTTGTGTCTGCTGGAAGGTTCTGGATGTTGTGTTTCTATGCGGACTTGTTGATAGAGTGGCATTCATAGCTGCTGTTATTGTATTGATCCATCTCATTGCTGGCCTTCTTCTTTGCTTTGATCTTCAACCTTGCCAAGCATGATATCTTTCTCTAATGATCTCTCTCTTTGCATGATATGTCCAATGTATTAAAGTTGAAGTCTTGTCACCTGGGCTTCTAAAGAAAGCTTAGGTTTGATCTCCTCTAGTACTGACTGGTTTGTTCTTTAGGCAGTCCATAGTATACACAGTATTCTTTGCCAGCACCATTATATAAAGGCATTGATTTTCTTCCTATCTTTTTCACTGTCAAAATTTCACATCCATAAGATGTTATTGAAAATACCATGGCTTGGACAAGTTGAATCTTTGTATGGAGAGAGATATCTCTGCCCTTGAGAATCTTGTCTAGATCCTTAATAGCCATTCTGCCAAGAGCAATGCTTCGCCGGTTTTCTTGACTGCTTGTCGTTTTTTTATTGATTATTGATCCAATCAAGTTAAAGTTGTCCACTATTAAATTTCTTCTCCATCAACGATGAACTTATTGATTTTGCCAGTTGTTCAGGATTTTTGTCTTCTTTACATTAAGGTGCAAGCCCATTTTAAGATGATGCTCTTTGATCTTGAGAAGCATATGTTTCAGATCATCTTCACTTTCAGCCTGTATGATGATATCATCAGCATAGCAAAAGTTATTGATGAGTTTTCCACCAATCTTCACACCCTAGTTGCCTTCATACAGTCCTGCTTCTTTGATGATTTGTTCTGACTATAAACTAAACAGATGGGTGAAAGTATGCAGCCTTGCCATACATCTTTGCTGATTTTAAACTTTTCTGTTTCTCCTTTTTCCATTCAAACTATTGCTTCTTGATCTATGTAAAGGTTCTGCAAAAGAAATATCAGGTGTTTTGGTGTACCCATGCTTCATAAGGTAGCCTAGAGTTTCTCATGGTTTACACAGTCAAAAGCCTTTTAGTATTCTTTTGTCTTTTCAAGGATTCATCTCACATCTGCGATGATGTCTCTCATTCCCTGTCCTTTTCTGAACCCTGCTTGCACTTCAGGCAGTTCTCGTTCCAAGTCTGGTTGTAGCCTCTGCTGGATGATCTTGAGTAGAATCCTACTGGTATGTGGGTCAGAGCGATTGTGTGATGATTTTCACAGTTAGTCAAATCCAACCTTCTTCAGTATTGATATAAACACAGATCTTTTTCAGTCAGTTGGCCATGATGCTGTCTTCCAAATTTTCTGCAGAGCCTTGTAAGTATGGCAACAGCTGCATCTGATTGCTGTAATACTTCAATATCCAGTGCTTTGTTCTTTGATAATGCTTTCAATGCTGCTTTAACTTCTCCTTTCATCATCAATTATTCCTGATCATAAAGTACAGGTTGAAATGACTGTTGGTCCACTTGATCTTTTTCGTATAATGACTCTGTATATTCTTTCCATATTTTGTTATCTTCTCAGCATCATTTAACATGGATCCTTGAGCATCTTTTAGTATTCATATTTGAGGGTGGAATTTTCTCTTTAACTCTCATAGCTTTAGGAAAGCCGATTTTGTTCTTCTTCTAATAGTTTCTGATTCTTTTTCCTTGCATGCATCATTGCAGTACTTCTTCTTGTCTTGTCTTGCTGCATGTTGGAAATCTTGAGTTCTGTGATTGCCTCTTTTTCTCCTCTGGCTTTAGCTTCTTTGCTTTTCTGGGCAATTTCAGAGTTTCTTCAGTCATCCATTTTGGCCATTTTTGCTTTTTCACTTTTTGTAGAGATGTCTCACTTTCTTCAAGCACAGCTTTCTAGATGTCATCCCATAACGCTTCTGGTGCTGCCATTTGTTTCCAAAGCAGAAAATTGATTTTGATATATTCCCAAGGTCATATTTAGCTACATTCATGAGTGACTTGCTCTTTTTCGGCTTTAACTTGAGTTTGTATACTAGTAGTTGGTGATCTGTACCACAGTCAGCTCAAGGCTTTGTCTTTATTGATGTTATTGAGCTCTTCCACCATTGCCTTCCATATATGTAATCAATTTGATTTTTGTACTGTCCATGTGTACAGTCACTGCTTTTGTTTCTGAAAGAAGGTGTTTGAGATGAATAGATCGTTGTCTTGCAGAATTCTATAAGTTTTTCTCCAGCTTCATCTCTGTTGCCAAATCCATATTTCCTAACCACTTTGACTTCTTCTTTGTTGCTAACTTTTGTGTTCCAGTTACCCATGACTATCAGGATATCCTGTTTGCATGATCTGTCAATTTCAGCTCATACTTGTTCATAGAACTCATCCAATTCTTCCTCTTCTGCAGCTATTGTTGGGACATATATCTGAATAGTTGTGTTGATGGGCATTCCCTGTAGACGAATAGAAATTAAGCA
This sequence comes from Ichthyophis bannanicus, assembly GCA_033557465.1. Classification (NCBI taxonomy): domain Eukaryota; kingdom Metazoa; phylum Chordata; class Amphibia; order Gymnophiona; family Ichthyophiidae; genus Ichthyophis; species Ichthyophis bannanicus. Next base: position 1,221,191,095 of record CM066033.1, on the reverse strand, counting down.
TTCCCTGATTGTAGTGTGTAGTGTTCTTCCAAGTTTCTTCTTAATTATAAATGCAACACCATTTCTTTTCTCTTTCATTTCCAGCATAGTAGACCATGTGATCATCAGATGCAGAGTACTGGATGCCAGTACATTTCAATTCACTGACACTCAACAGATCAAATTGTACATGTTCCATTTCATTCTTGACCACCTTCAACTTCCCTTGGTTCATGCTTTGTATGTTCCGTGTTACAATATGTAAGACATCTTTGCAGCTTCTGACTCTCATTTCATCTGCAGCTACATCAGCAGTCAGACGTCCCAAAGTTTTTGATCTAACCATATCATAAATGCTGGCTTTACTCTGAAAAGTCTTCAGCTCATCCCCAGTAGCCAGCTGAGTGCCTTCTGACCTGGGGGTCTCATTTTCCACCATTATAGTGCAATTTGTTTTGTTGTGACTATCCATTGGGTTTTCATGGCAAGATATGGAAGTAGATTGCCAGGCCTTTCTTCTATGCAGGTAATGCTAGTGTTGTTGCTGTTGTCAGAGATGTGATCCTCTGCCACCAACACTGTCCCATTCTGTGCCCAGAAGGGTGGTTTGTCTTTGTCTGGCACCTCAGCTGAGACCTGTCCATCTTGGGAGACCCTGCCAGTAGTTACGCTATCAATAGCTTAGCTCTCAGCATCACTGCTGCACACAAGCCTCACAGCATGACAAGCTGCAAACCAAGTGAGGAGTATCTGGTATATTTATTTCTTATAGTTCATGTCTAGGGACATGCAAGTATCCGGTAGTTCTTTTTCTTATAGTTCATTTCTAGGGACGAACAATGGCTCTCTCACAGTCTATCTGGCTTATAATTTGTTGTGAACATTTTCTCCAGTAAGTTTTCCAAATCTCTTTTGAATTCCACCACATTCTCTGGCAACAGATTCCATAGTGTAATTATGTGTGGATTGAAAAATAAAATTTTCTACGATTTTTTTTCAATCTGTTGGTCATTAGTTTCTTGGAGTGTCCCCTTGTTTTTGTGTGGTTTGACATTAACCATTCCGTTTAACTGTTCAGTCCTTCTCATGATTTTATAAACATACACCAAAACATTTTTATTCGAAAAAATAAAATACAATAAAAACATATAGGCAAGGTGCAGGTGCAATGAAGCTGCTCATGTCAAAAATGTCTTATACTGTTGGACAAAGTTGATGTTCATTATGCTACTAGATCTCAGTATTGCCTCAAGGCTAGTTTTGCTTATACATTTTTTCTCATATCTTTATGTTTCTGATAAAAAATACTTCTTGGAATTTTATTTGTTTAGTTGCTGAACTATATCCCTGTATTTTGATTATCATCTTCCCCTAGATAAAGCTGTTCTAAGCTCAACATAGTTTGCGTCAGTGGTGAACTTGATGGATCCGTTATGTCGTTCCTTGTGAATTCTGCAATCTCTTCCCCATTTTAGCTTTTTTTAATGTAGCATTTAGGATTGATTTTGGTAATATGACAATGGGCTTGAGCTACTGATATCAGTGTAGGAACATAGCTTCATTCATATATGGCATTGCACTAATGAAATTCAAGATTCAAATTCCCAATAATTGCAATAGTAAATTAAAAATTAGAGACAGCTGAAGGGAGATATAAAGTAATGAATGGAGTGGAATGGTTAAACCTAAATTGGTTGTTAACTCGTTCAAAAAGTAGAAAGACTGGGGGACATGCCATGAAGCAAAATATAGCTCATTAAGACTAATCGGAGAAAATAGTTTTTCACTTAACGTGTAATCAAACTCTGGAATTCATTACCAAAAGATTAAGTAAACGATGTTAGTGTAGGTGGGTTTAAAAGAAGTTTGGATGGGTTCCTGGAGGAAAAAGTCATTAATCATTTTAAAATGAACTGGGGAAATCCATTGCCTATCTCTGGGATAAGCAGCATGGAATCTGTGTATATTTTTAGGAATCCGACAGGTGCTTGCAAACTAGAGTGACCACTGCTGGAAACCATATACTGGGCCTGGTGGATCCTTGAACTGCACATTATAGCATATCTTAAATACTTCAATGGTCATTCTTTCAGGCAGATACTATTTCCAAAATCACAGTTTCCTATGGAAACCTTTTATGGTGCTTATTTCAGTATCATTCTCGGGAGGTACTGATAGCCATTTAGACCACAGTAAATAGCATAAATGCAAAGAATATCCAAAACTCCCAGAATGTGGAATTGAACATCTGCCCCCTTCTGAACCTCCCCACTCTCTCAAAGCCAGATTGGGCTACTGGGACCTACCCTCCCTCATCTGGAATTTTCTCATCAAAGCTTCCCAAATCTTATCCCCTTGCACCAAAACTGGAAATATGTTAAAAAAGGCCTCCAGACACCCCATCCCCCAAACTGAAATTATGCCTTTGAGCCTCCCTGCTTCCTCTAAAACCAGTTATGGGCATTCACAAAATTATCCCCCTCCCTGACCCAGCTCATCCCAAAAATAGTCTTCGTAATCTTCAATTGCAGGAAGACGCTAGTTTCCCTACTACCAGCAGGCACGCGAAAATCAAAATGGGACCACTAGCACTCTGATCCAAACACCAGCAAAAATCACAAAGAAAATTTTAGGAGTTTGTTGGATTGAGGAGTAGGGGACTTCAGGTTTATTAAGTCCAATATACTACCATTATTAAAACTGACAGACAACTTGCATTACAATGTTGTTCTAAAACAGTTAAGCACATGGACTCTTAAGTGTATAAAACCTTGTATATTTTGGTACATTGATATTTAATTTAATGGAGGATGGGGGGGGGAGGGGAGGGTGATGACAAAAAAAGAAAACATGCAGAATGGAAAGTGTATGGTAGCAATTGTGAAAATACTCACCCTAGGGGCATGTTTACTATAGCACGGGTATTTCTGGCACCATGCTAAAAAGTAGCATGGGGCCTTCTGCTAAAAAACCCCATGCTACCTGGGCAGTGTATGTCTGGGTGGGGACTGGGCAAGGCATGGGAGTTCCTGCTACAGCGCCGCTAGCATGAGCCTTCAAAGCCTGCACTATCAGTGCTTTGCGGGGAGCAACTATTGCCAGTACAATGGGTAGTTGTAGTTGCTTCCTGCCTTAGCGTGGCGAGCCAGATTCAGAGGGATGGCTGTCCCTGTCCTCTTGCACCTAGCACGGTGCCCCATGTTAGTAATCCGGTCCAAACCTGCGTTATTAGCTTGGGGCTTAGTAATCATGCCTTAAGTATGTTAATAGGATTTGGGGGAGGGAAATGTTTACAATGTTACCTTTAGGATTTGAAAGAATAAATCCACATCTAATCTTATGTTATGGTAGTGCATTGCAAGCAAAGCATGTGAGCTGCTCAGGCTGTGATCTCAATGAGATATAGAGAGGTCACATTACTTTATGGAAGATTTCACAGCCGACTTTCTTTCCATCCTTAGTCATCCTGAAGATCTGCTTTGTATCAGCAGATAATGTACCTCTGTCAAGTCTACTAGCAAGGAAAACTTCAGGTACTTAACCAAAATATAAATGGATATTATTTTTAATGTAGTTTTGCACCTAGTGCCTGAATTTGCTGAAATATTTTCCAATGATGAGACAATTATGTGTGAATATTCAGGATTAGTGGATATCATTGACAGGGCTGTAATTCTTACGAAAATCTTTTATATTCAAACAGGAGATTTCATTCTCTCTGTACATAATTGCTGTATTTGAGTTGGTCACTGTCAGTCATGCTCCACTAATCACATTTGCACTGTGTTATTGGAACCTTTAATATTGCATTTTGTTTAGAATCTGCCCTCAATATCCCACCGACTGTTGTCTCTTGCAAGAACTTCCATTTGGACTCGAAGGAACCTATTTTCGAGGACATGTGAAGTGGCATTTTAGAGAGAATATCCAAGCCAAATTGGGGATGTCCAGAGTTGAATTATGAAGAAAGACATAAGAACATAAGACATGCCATACTGGGTCAGACTGAGGTCCATCAAGCCCAGTATCCTGTTTCCAACAGTGGCCAATCTAGGTCATACGTACCTAACAATATCCCCAAAAGACACAGGTTCCACAATGCTTGTACTGGGTCAAGCATTGATATCCTGGGTCCCTTTTTAATAGTGGTTTATGGACCTTTCCTCCAGGAACTTGTCCAAACCGTTTTTAAACCCAGCTATACTAACAGCCCTTACTACATCCTCCGGTAACAGATTCCAGAGTTTGATTACACGTTGAGTGAAAAAATATTTTCTCTTATTTGTCTTAAATAGTTTACCCTGTAGCTTCATTACATGTCCCCTAGTCTTTTTATATTCTGATAGCGTAAACAATTGATCCACGTTTATCCGTTCCACTCCATTCATTAATTTATAGACCTCTATCATATCTCCCCTCAGCCGTCTCTTTTCCAGGTTAAAGAGCCCTAACCTTTTTAGCCTCTCTTCATAGGAGTAGCCTTCCATCCCCTTCACCAATTTGGTGGCTCTTCTCTGTACTTTTTCTAATAACGCTATGTCTTTTTTAAGATACGGTAACCAGAATTGCACACAATATTCAAGGTGCGGTCGTACCATGGAGCGATACAGAGGCATTATAATATCCTTTGTTTTATTCTCCATCCCTTTCCTTATGATACCTAGCATTCTATTTGCTTTCTTGGCCGCCGCTGCACACTGGGCGGAGGGTTTTAACATGTTATCCACGATGACTCCTAAATCTTTTTCCTGGGTGGTGGTTTCTAATGTGGAGCCTTGCATCGTGTAACTATAGTGTGGGTTGTTCTTTCCTAGGTGCATAACTTTGCACTTGTTCACATTAAATTTCATCTGCCATTTGGATGCCCAGTCTTCCAATTTATCCAGATCCTCCTGCAGTTTTCCACAATCCTCTTGGGTTTTAACAACTTTAAACAGTTTTGTGTCACCTGCAAATTTGATAACCTCACTAGTTATTCCCTTTTCCAGGTCATTTATGAATATGTCAAAAAGTAGCGGACCCAGTACAGATCCCTGGGGTACTCCACTATTCACCTTTTTCCATTGGGAATATTGGCCATTTAGCCCTACCCTCTGCTTTCTATCTTTTAACCAGTTCCCGATCCATATTAGTACACTGCCTCCTATCCCATGACTTTTTAGCTTCGCCAAAAGTCTCTGATGGGGGACCTTGTCAAAAGCTTTCTGAAAGTCCAGATACACTATATCAACCGACTCACCTTTGTCTACCTGTTTATGCACACCTTCAAAAAAACATATCAGATTAGTAAGACAAGATCTTCCTTGTCTAAAGCCATGTTGGCTGTCTCCCATTAGGCCATGACTATCTACATGCTGTGTAATTTTGTTCTTTATGATGGTTTCTACCATTTTCCCTGGTACTGACGTCAGGCTCACCGGTCTGTAATTTCCCGGGTCACCCCTGGAACCCTTTTTAAAAATTGGTGTTATGTTGGCGACCCTCCAATCTTTAGGTATTACAGATGATTTTAATGAAAGTTCACAGATTACCAATAGCAGGTCTGCAATCTCATATTTCAGTTCTTTCAACACTATGGGATGTATACCATCCGGTCCAGGTGATTTTCTACTATTCAGTTTATCAAATAGTTGTAATATATCTTCCCGGTATAGTGATATTTCTCTCAATTCCTCTGCAGTATCACCTTTAAATACCACTTCAGTCTTGGGTAACATCCCTACATCTTCCTCAGTAAAGACCGAAGCAAAGAATTCATTCAGTCTCTCTGCTATAGCCTTGTCTCCTCTTACTGCCCCTTTTACCCCTCTATCATCTAATGGTCCAATTGACTCTCTCACAGGCCTTTTGTTACGAATGTACTTGAAAAAGTCTTTATTTCGTGTTTTTGCTTCCGTAGCAAGTTTCTTCTCAAATTCCCGCTTTGCCTGCCTTATCAATGCTTTGCATTTAACTTGCCAGTGCTTGTGCTGTTTCCAGTTTTCATCATTTGGCTCTTTTTTCCATTTCCTGAAGGTTGCTTTTTTGGCAGCAACAGCCTCTCTGACCTCACCTTTAAACCATGCTGGCAGTTTTTTGGACTTTCTTCCACTTTTCTTAATGCGTGGAATACAGCTGGTCTGGGCTTCGAGGATAGTATTTTTAAATAACACCCAAGCTTGCTGTAAGTCTTTAACCTTTGGAACCACTCCTTTTAGTTTTTTCCTAACTATATTCCTCATTCTATCATAGTCTCCCTTTCGAAAGTTAAAAGGTAGTACTGTGGATTCCTTTACTATCTGTCCTCCACTAATTAAATCAAACACGATCATACTATGATCACTATTGCCAAGTGGTCCCAACACCCTTATTTCTTGCACCAGATCTGGCGTTCCACTAAGGACTAGGTCCAGTATGGCTTCCCCTCTGGTTGGTTCATGAACCAGCTGCTCCAAGAAGCAGTCATTTATTTCATCTAGAAACTTTATCTCCTTAGCTTGTCCTGCTGTGACACTGACCCAGTCGATACCGGGGTAATTGAAATCACCCATTATTACTACTCTGTTGTGACTTTTGTTAGCTTCCTTGATTTCTTTGAGCATCTCATCATCCATTTGTTCATTCTGGCCAGGCGGTCGATAGTATACTCCCACTGCCATCACCTTCCCCTTCATACATGGAATTTCAATCCATAGAGATTCTACAGCAAATTTTGTTCCCTGCAAAACTTTAATCCTTTCTGACTCAATGCCCTCTCTAACATAGAGCGCAACCCCTCCACCAATTTGATCAGCTCTATCATTACGATATAGTTTGTATCCAAGTATCACAGTGTCCCACTGGTTATCCTCCTTCCACCATGTCTCTGAGAGTGCAATCATATCTAACCTCTCATTTAGTGCTATATATTCTAACTCTCCCATCTTATTGTTTAGACTTCTAGCATTGGCATACAAGCATTTTAGAGACTGTATTTTATTAATATTAATCTGGCTATTGGTAGGCATGGGTAATTTGGAATCTTTATGCTCTGTCTGCTCCTTACTCAAGGGCATTTGGGCTACTATACTCCCTTTTGGAACCTCACTGCTTTTGGTAGTATCCTTCAAGGATACCTTCGTCCGAACCATGCGCTCCTGGGTGACTGTCGGCTTTCCCCTATTTTCTAGTTTAAAAGCTTCTCGATCTCTTTTTTAAAGGTTAATGCCAGCAGTCTGGTCCCATCCTGATTAAGGTGAAGCCCATTCCTTCGGAAGAGCCCCCCCTTTCCCCAGAATGTTCCCCAGTTCCTAACAAATCCAAAACCCTCATCCTTGCACCATTGTCTCATCCACGCATTGAGACTCCGGAGCTCTGCCTGTCTTTTGGGTCCTGCACGTGGAACAGGAAGCATTTCGGAGAATGCTATCCTGGAAGTTCTGGATTTCAACTTCCTACCTAAAAGCTTAAATTTAGCCTCCAGAACTTCCCTACCACATTTTCCTATGTCATTGGTACCAACATGTACCAAGACAGCAGACTCCTCCCCAGCACTATCTATGATCTATCTAGGTATCTAAATTTCCAGCAGATTTTAGCACATTAGACATCCACGATGTGTACATCCATGTCGGCACCACATAGACACCCCCCTTAGGAAAACGTTGGGTGGGGACATCCATCTCGTGCAAGTTAGCATAAGAGGACGTCCAGTGGCGTAGAAAATAAAAACATGAGCCCCCATTCACCGTTAGTGTTCATTGACATATTGTAAAATAAAGGGGGTATTAGTGTAATTCCTTCTCCACACCCTCCAGATATTTGCCTGACAAAATGAGCACTTTTCAGATGTCTGTTCATGCCTGGAGTAGGTATAACCTTAGGTACGACTCTAGACATCTAGGACATTTCTGAGATCAGTTGGGGATGTCCAAGTTCTTGGAAATGGCCCGGCCACACCTCTGCCATCTCTGAGTCCAGACTTGAACTGGGGATGTCTACAGACCCAACTTCTAAAATGGCTCTGGAGACATCTTTGTGCTTTGGACATCTCGATTCCTAATTTCAGATGTCCAAAGCTTCTAAAATAACCCCCATATTCTGTATCTGATTATCCATTGGGTTTTCATGGCAAGAGCAGGGGGACACAGAAACAGATATAGTGATTTCAGAATCTTCTTTGCCTTTGGATAATAGGTTAGTAAAATTACTTTTCTCATGGGACACACAAAAATGGCAATTTTCAAGCTGTTTTGCACAGGCAAAACTGTGTTTATGCAGGTATCTATTTATTTATTTTTAAACTTCTTTTCTATACCGTCTTTCTATGAGTCAAGACAGTTTACAGGTAATGTAGTGCCTTGAACATCAACAAAAAATAACATGTGCTTACATTTAACAATAAGTAATGAAGTAACAATAAGTAAAAAGTGGGGTTGGTGTGGGTATGCAAGGGGAAGATAGTTGTTTAAATGTTAACTATGTACAAGGGGAACTATGTATGGACTTAAGTATGTAAGTATGTACATATGTGCAATTGGAGTTACAGTTATTGATGTTGATAATGTTGTGTTCATTCTGTAAAGGGTCTGCATTGTGAGATTCCCTGAATAGTTGGGTTTTCAGCTTCTTACAAAATTCTCCAATAGTTTTGAGGGCTCTTTTGTGGGTTGGTAGGTCATTTCATATTGTTGGAGCATAGATGGAGAATGCTCTATTATTTGTCCTTTGGGTACTGGTGCACTTTTTGTATGGTATAGCTAGTTGGTTGATTGTGTTATGTCTTCTTGGTCTGTTGATGGAGGATTCTTAGGATACTCATGAGACATTCTGCAGATTGGTGATGTATGATGTTAAATGTGTTGAAGATTGCTTTATATTTTATTCCAGTTATCATAGGCAACCAATAGAGTTGTTTGAGGATTGGAGTGATGTGGTCTGTCAGGAGGTTCCTTGAATAATTCTTGCAGTCATGTTTTGGGCCAGTTGCAGGGGGGTATATTTTGCTTTTCGTGAGCCTGTGGTAAATTGAGTTACTGTAGTCAGGAAAAATGCCCTTCTAAAAAATGTGCATGTAGGAAAGCATGCATTGTGTGAAGGTGCATATACTGTTTCTGCTGGGAGAAGTACATGCTTTGCTTCATAGCGCACATATGGCCATTTGCTGGGAAAAGCATACATGGAGGCCTATTCTAATTTCTACGTCCCGGCCCACTGTGCGTTCGGTCAGAACGGGACATCCATCCCCGCTATTCATGGTTCAGAATAGAGCACATAATGGATAACAGCCTACATACTTTCAACCACTGAGAAAAAAAGTTTCTTGGTGCATGTGGAATAAAGGGACAAGTATGTAGAAGTGTGTGGTTTATTTGTGTGAGTGGGTGGGTGGCAGGTAATTGGGGAGTGTACGAAAGTTAGGGTGGATGTGTATCTGAGAGGCTGTATGATTCTGCGATTATGTCTGGCATTTATGAGGGCATATGTGTTGTATATATTTGGTAAGCATAGGTTGTAATAATGTACAGTATGTGTTTTGTTAGCAGGTGAGTGGGGGTTGTATGGGGAATTGATGTAGGGGTACAAATGTGTGAGTGTTTTGGCAATGGATGCGTAGATGTAGGAGTATGTGGATACATTATAAATGGTTGAGGTATGTGGCAATAAGAAATGTATACGTGTGAGCGTCAGATGGAGGTATATAGGGAAGAGGGTAAGTGTATTAGTTTTCGTGTATGAGATTCTGTAGCTGTGTGTTTATGCAAATATGTATGGGGTTGTAGAAATATTTGGGGGCTGTGTGGGTTGGTGTAGGTTTATAAATATGAACATATGGGTAGTTTGTGGTAGGTGTCTCTTTGGGGGACTTAATGGTATGAATATTTAGTCTATAGATTGGATATAGGGGAATATATATGTGGTTATGTGTTCGATGTAGGTTTGTGTGAAGGGGTGTGGGTATAGGAGTGCATAGGTTGTGGATTTATAGGAGAGTGTGTGGATGTGCAGGGTGAGTATAGCGGTTTGATGGTGTATGGGGCATTTGAGTGTGTTTGTAGTGAGTGTACAGGAAGATGTGGAATGTGTGTAGGGAAGAAGTGGGATACAGGTGAGTGAAGGTATGTAGGGATGTCTGAGTGGTAATCAGGGTTGCCAACTTACTCCAGATGCGCCCGACAGGCTTGTATTTATGCTGTTTACTAAGGTCTAAATGGCTAACAGTACCTCCTAAGAATGATACTGTAAATAAGCACCAAAAAGAGTTTTCATAGGAGACTGTGATTTTGGAAATAGCATTTTCTGAAAGAATGACCATTGAAGTATTTAAGATATGCCATACTTGATCAAATCAAGGGTCCATTAAGCCCAGTATCTATTTTCCTGCAGTGGCCACTCCAGGTCACAAGTACCTGTCAGGTTCCCAAAAATGTACATGGATTCCATGCTGCTTGTCCCAGGGATAGGCAATGGATTTCCCCAGTTCACTTTAAAATGGTTAATGGACTTCTTCCTTCAGGAACCCGTCCAAATCTTTTTTAAATCCACCTATACTAATGAGAAAATGTGAATGGATTGTTTACCCACTCAAAAAGTATAAAGACTAGTGGATATGCAATGAAGTTACTAAGTAGTACATTTAAGACTAATGGGAGAAAATATTTTTTTCACTTAATGTGTAATTAAACTCTGGAATTCATTGCCGAAGGATGTGGTAAAAGCCATTAGTGTAGCTGGAGTTAAAAAAGGTTTGAACAAGTTCCTGGAGAAAAAGTCCCTAAACCAAAGGCAGAGAGGCTCGCATCCTGGAGATGAATGCATGGCTGTGTGGATGGTGTCATCGAGAGCGTTTTGGTTTCCTAGACCATAGGATACTGTTCCAAGGGTTGCAGAACAGAGATGGCATCCATCTGTCCAAGAAAGGTCAACGCGTCTTCAGTAGTAGACTGGCTAATCTACTGAAGAGGGCTTTAAACTAGATTCATTGGGGATGGGTGAAGAAAGCCCTCAGGTAAGTGAAAGCCCCCAGGTACGTGATACATTAAATAACTTTATGGAAATGGGTAACAGGGGTAACATATGGAAAGCAGTGTGTATAAATGCCCGTAGCATGGGAAATAAGATCCCCGATGTTGAAGCTTTGGTGGGAGTGGCTGACTTGGATTTAGTGGCAGTTACAGAAACATGGTTCACAGAAAACCATGATTGGGATGTAACTATACCTGGCTATACTTTTTTCAGAAAGGACAGGGTAGGAAGTAGGGGAGGAGGAGTGGCACTATATGTAAAAACTACTATTAAAGCTTTGGAATTACAGAGCTTAAAAGGGAGAGGGGAGGCATTGTGGGTTAAACTAGAAAGAGGGAAAGAGAAATCTATTTACATTGGTGTGATATACAGACCTCCCTTACAAGAGGAAGAGGTGGACAGAGAGTTAATTGAAGACATGCGCAGCATTGCTAGGAAAGGGGAAGTGCTACTGATAGGAGATTTCAATATGCCAGATGTTGATTGGCACATTCCTGCTGCAGTATCATCTAGAAGTAAGGAGATCCTGGATTCTCTACAGGGAGAACTATTCAGGCAATTGGTAACAGACCCCACACGTGAAGGGGCCATACTGGACTTGGTGCTTACCAATGGTGAAAGTGTTTCTGATGTTGTAGTGGGAGATCATTTTGCATCCAGTGATCACCAGATGGTGTGGTTCAGTATTAGGACTAGGGCTGTTAGAATCCATTCAAAGGCAAGGATCTTAGACTTTAGGAAGACTAACTTTGCCAAGATGGGCCAATACCTCAGGGAGTCATTAGTTGGATGGGAACAGCTGAGGGATGTAGAAAAACAGTGGGAAAAACTGAAAGGGGATATTTTAAGGGCAACCAACCTTTTTGTTAAAATGGTAAATAAAGGTAAAAGGAAAAGGAGACCGCTATGGTTTTCGAAAGAAGTAGCTGAAAAAGTGAAGAAAAAGAGGGAGGCCTTCATGAAATACAAGAGATCACAGAGAGAGGAAGACAGGCATCTGTATTTGGAAAAACTTAGAGAAGCTAGCAAAGTAGTCAAGAAGGCAAAGATTCAAAAGGAGGAGGAAATAGCCAATGCAATAAAATGGGGGGATAAGACATTTTTCAGATATATTAGTGAGAAGAGGAAGGGCAAGAGTGGTATTGTCAGACTCAAGGGTGCAGGGGAGGAATATGTAGAAGCTGATAAGGATAAAGCGGAATTGCTTAACAAATATTTTTGTTCTGTGTTCACAGATGAAGAACCAGGAGCAGGACCTCAGAAAACACCCACAAATAGGAACAGAAGCAAAGGACATCTTGAACAATTTTCAGAAGCCTGTGTTTGTGAGAAACTATCTCAACTTAAAGTAGACAAAGCGATGGGACCGGATGGGATACACCCGAGAATACTGAGGTAACTTGGGGACGTTCTAGCAGCTCCACTGAATGACCTTTTCAATGCCTCGTTGGAGTCAGGAGTGGTGCCAAAGGACTGGAGAGAGGCTCATGTGGTGCCGTTACACAAAAGCGGAAGTAAGGATGTGGTTGAAAACTACAGGCCGATTAGTTTAACTTCGGTGGTGAGTAAATTATTGGAAATTCCGCTGAAAGAGAAAATAGTGAGGTTTCTGGAGTCCAGCGGATTACAGGATCCGAGGCAGCATGGATTCACCAGAAGCAGGTCTTGTCAGACAAATCTGATTGATTTCTTTGACTGGGTGACCAGGGAGTTGGACCGAGGGAGAGCCCTAGATGTGGTGTATTTAGATTTCAGTAAAGCCTTTGACACTGTTCCTCACAGGCGACTTATAAACAAACTGAGCACCCTAGGGATGGACCCTAAAGTTACTGCTTGGGTTAGAAATTGGTTGGGTGGGAGGCGACAAAGAGTACAAGTAAATGGAGCTCACTCTGAGGAGAAGGATGATATCAGTGGTGTGCCCCAGGGATTTGTCCTTGGTCCGATTCTTTTTAACATCTTTGTTAGTGATATAGCGGAAGGGCTGTCGGGTAAGGTTTGCCTCTTTGCAGATGATACCAAAATCTGCAATAGAGTAGACACCCAGGAAGGGGTAGATAACATGAGGAGGGATCTAGCTAAGCTTGAAGAATGGTCTAGAATTTGGCAGCTGGGATTTAATGTTAAAAAATGTAAGGTCATGCATTTGGGCTGCAGCAATCCAAGGGAGCAATATAGTATAGGGCAGTGATGGCTAACCTTTTTGAGCCCGAGTGCCCAAACTGCTGCACAAAACCAAAGAATTTCCTCAAAGTGCCAGCACGTCATTTGCATAAGTGGTCTTATTTGCATAATGTTACCATACACTAACTTTTAGTAAACATGTCTCTTAATGAGTGTATGGATAAAGAAAGACTAAAAGATTTCTACATTACTATAATCCAGTGCCAACCGCCAGGCACATTAGGAACTACTACAAACGCTGCCCATTTAGAACCCATAGCAAACCCGCCGTATCCTGACAGCATTACCAGGACTCACAAAGCACCATACCCTACCTATCAAAAGGCAACACTGCAAATATTAAACCAATACATTTCAGTGAATACTGGGGAAAGAGAACAAGTGGCAACGTCAAATAGGAATTTCCTCTTGTACCAAACAAAGCGCAGATGTTAACGATGCACATTTCCCAGAGCTGACATATTCCAGTTAATAAATTCAAAATAAAGAGATATCGTTCTACCTTTTGTGCATTTTTTTTCAGTTGCAATTGGTCCAGCCATTTTCTTCTGGTTTCTTCATGTTTTCTGCTAACTCTCCATCGTCTGCTGTCCATTTGTCCTTTCTTCTCTCTTCTAGTTTTTTTTCCATTCTCTCTCTCTCTACATCTGCTTTAACATACTAATCTTTCTCCTTTTGCTCTTTCCTCATTCCTATTTCATCCACACAAATTTTACCCCTCCATCCTCAATCCCCAATTACTCTCCCAATACCTGGCCAATTGTAGATTTTTCATTCCTCCTACACAAAATATTTTTCCCCTCTCCATTTTACTCTCCCAGCCCCATCCCATTCTAATCCTCCCCAACATCAGCTCCCTTCTAGTTCCAGTCTCACCCAGCATCCATTCCCTTCTTCAAGCCCCCCACTTCCCCTCAGCCCATTTCCATTCCAAGCCCCGTCCCCATCAGCTATTTGCAGTTCAAGCCCCCCACTTCCCCTCAGCCCATTTCCATTCCAAGCCCCATCCCCAACAGCTATTTGCAGTTCAAGCCCCCTTCCACTCAGCCCATTTCCAGTCCTAGCAACCCCCCCAACCCATTACCAGTCCTAGCCCCCCATAGCCCACTCCCAGTCCTAATCCCACCAGCCCATTTCCAGTCCTAACCTCCCCATCAGCCCACTCCCAGTCCTAATCCCCCATCACTCAATTTTTAGTTTAAGCCCCCCCAGCGCCTATCACCACTCCTACCCCCCCCAGCGCCCTTCACCACTCCTACCCCCCCGCCCAGCGCCCATCACCACTCCTAACCACCCAGCAAGCCCAGTGCCCATCACCACTCCTAACCCCCCCTAGCCAGCCCAGTGCCCATCACCACTCCTAACCCCCCCAGCCCAGTGCCCATCACCACTCCTAACCCCCCCCACCCCAGCCCATCACTACTGCTAACACCCCCCAGCCCAGCCCAGCCCAGCCCATCACTACTCCTAACCCCCCCCCCCAGCCCAGCCCAGCCAATCACCACTCCTAACCCCCCCAGCCCAGCCCAGCCCAGCCCATCACCACTCCTAACCCCCCCAGCCCAGCCCAGCCCATCACCACTCCTAACCCCCACCCCCCCAGCCCAGCCCAGCCCAGGGAAAATTAAAAAAAAAAAGAAAACCTGTCTGCTGCCGCTGTCGGGGCCGCCGCGGCAGAATCGAGCGTGCCGCGGGGCCCCCCTGTACACACCCGGCAGAGCCTGTCCTCCCCGTAGCAGCTCTCTCTTTGGAGCTGCAGTCAGACGCGCCGGCTTGCAGAGCGCGAGGGAAGAGTTCCCTCGCTGCTCTGTTAAGCCCGCGGGGGCTGATGGGAAGTTCCCATCAGCCCCCGCGGGCTTAACAGAGTCGCGAAAGGGAAACTCTTCCCTTCGCGCTCTGCAAGCCGGCGCGTCTGACTGCAGCTCCAAAGAGAGAGCTGCTACGGGGAGGACAGGCTCTGCCGGGTGGGTACAGGGGGGCCCCGCGGCACGCTCGATTCTGCCGCGGCGGCCCCGACAACGGCAGCAGACAGGGTTGTTTTTTTTTTTTCGATTGCGGACCTTCCCGCGTGCCAGCTGCAAGGCCTTCGCGTGCCACAGCTGGCACGCGTGCCATAGGTTCGCCATCGCTGGTATAGGGGGTGAAGTACTTTTGTCCACTAAAGAAGAGCGGGACTTAGGCGTGGTTGTGTCTGATGATCTTAAAGTAGCTAAACAGGTAGAAAAGGCGACGGCAAAAGCTAGAAGGATGCTTGGGTGCATACGGAGAGGAATGGCTAGCAGAAAAAAGGAGGTGATAATGCCTCTGTATAAGTCTTTGGTGCGACCTCATTTGGAGTATAGTGTGCAATTCTGGAGACCGCACCTTCAAAAGGATGTGAACAGGATGGAGTCGTGCAGAGGGTGGCTACTAAAATGATTAGTGATCTTCATTATAAAGCATGAGGACAGACTGAAGGATCTTAATATGTACACCTTAGAGGAAAGGCGGGATAGATGTGATATGATTGAGATTTTTAAATACCTCCGTGGCATAAATGTTCAGGGAGAGAGCCTCTTTCAATTGAAAGCAAGTTCTGCTACGACGGGACATGGGATGAGGGTGAAAGGAGATAGATTCAGGAGTGATATGCGGAAATATTTCTTTACGGAAAGAGTAGTGGATCCGTGGAATAGTCTCCCAGTGGAGGTGGTAGAGATGAGGACAGTAACTGAATTAAAAAAAAGCATGGGACAAACAAAGAGGATCTCTAAAGGTAAAAAGGGGACTGTTGTAGTTGTTATGGAAGGACAGACTAGATAGGCCATGTGGTCCTTTCCTGCCGTCATATTTCTATGTTTCTATGTTTCTATTATTAAAGTGGACTGGGGGAAATTCAGTGCTTATCCCTGGGATAAGCAACGTAGAATCTGTCTACCTTTTGGGATCCTACCAGGTACTTGTGACCTGAATTGGCCACTGTTGAAAACAGGATATTAGGCTTGATGGACATTTGGCCTGACCCATTATGGCAAATCTAATGTTTTTAGGTTCATATGTGGGGACATATTGTGTGGGGGCGTAGACGTATGTGGGGGTATGTGTTTGTATGTGACAGGATGGGGGGTGGTGGTATGATGTGTGGTTTTGGAAGCTTGGGAAGATATGATTTTGAATGCACCTGTTGGTGTTATCCGCACCTACCTGCTTCAGTTATTTTTCTTAGTCTTTGTCTGCCTGTGTTGCTATGAGCCAAATTGCTTATTACCTTATGGTGTGATCAAAAGACCCTATAACCTCTCCCTCATTAAAACTGCTGAAATGCCTTCTACATCTTTTGGAGTTTGATCTAAAGACTTACTTGATTAGGGTTATGTGATGGGGTATATAGGAAGTTACAAATACAAACAACCACAAACCGTCTGAGAGGAATAACTATTGTCCAAAACCAAAGACCTACCTCTCAGTAACTCACCTAAATACAAATCAACTTTCAGTAAATTCTTCCAATTTTACAAATTTTGCAAAATAATCAACAATATCATTAGGTTACACCCGGACCTCAGGATTTAGACACCCTCCATCTGGCGAATTACATCACCATAGGGAAATGGTGGACACTTACATCATAGGTCCTTAACCTTCACACCTTTAAAGTATTGCATCAACAGGAGTCTTTTCCACGTAATAAATTACTAAACTTATCCTATTCCCTAACTACACATAAGGATTCACAAACTCATTCACCATTCATTAATCACAACCACATAATTAAATATACAACCATCCATACAACATAAACACAAACCTCTCAACTATAAAAGTATCCGATATAATGCTGTGTCCACTCCAAAGCAGAAATTCAATAAAAGGCTTCTAACATCTTCAAAGGCACTAGGTTTGATAATAAAGTATCTGATTTCAGTATCCACATGAACACTGGAAAGGAAAATCAAGCTCAAATTTAGATTGATAAGCAACAAATCTCAATATGCAGAAAGCAATCAATTACTTATCTGCTAAGGAGCAAAACGCAGGCGTCTTTTCACGGCACTGAAAAAACAGCTGACTGTCCCAAAGACCACTCGCCGCCACTGTACACTGTTTGTTCGACGAAAGCTTCCGTTTCGCCACAGGCTTCGTCAGGAACTAAAGTTAGACGGAATTCACCATTAACTAATATTTCATTTTTAGACACATATAGCGTCTCTACGAGCTACAGCTCATCGGCGTCTGATGTCAGCGGTCTGAGGGAACATGCGCCAATCAGTCCGCTTATATCCACAAACTCTCCACTTTCAACAACTTTATTAAACAAAAAACATAAACTATCACCAACATAAAAGAATATTACCAAGGGAAGGGTAGACAGGAGCTGCATCAGTCAAGAAAAGGGGGAAGTTTCAACTCTTGATCATTTTGAAAAAATATCTGTTTCAAAGAATATCTGTTTCAGAAAAACAAAGCCCACTCGATCTTATCATTTAACCCTTCCGGATCCAATGTGTGTAAGGAATAGATCCACTTCTGTTCTTTCTGAAGTAGTTGAAGTCCCCTATCACCTCGACGGATGTTAAAAGGCACGACTTCCAAAACGGTACAGCGAACATCCTCAAAAGTATGAGAAGCGCTAATCCAATGCTGCACCAAAGGGGTTTCTAAATGAGCCTTAGTCAGACAATATTTATGTTCAGACAGTCTAGTACGTAGAGGGCGAGTCGTTTTCCCCACATAGGTTTTCAAACATGTGCACCACAAGGCATATATAACAAATGAAGTGTTGCAATTGGTATCTTGACAAAGACGCCGGAACATCAAAGCAGGTGCGAGATGAACCGCTGAGGTCATATATTTGCAGAAAGAACACCGACCACAACTCCTATGGGAAAATTCTTGTGTTTGAAGAGGAGAACGTGGAACTGCTGAACAGAGCCGATCTCGCAGATTCTTACCTCGCTGGTAGGCCACTCTAAGTGAACTCTCAGCTAGTATAGGATGAGTCAAAATTAATTTCCAACGCTTATACAGAGCTGAAACAATACAATTTGATAATCCTGAATAAGGAAGAACACAAGTCACTATAGACGATGCTGCTGAAGGAACACTAGATGATCTCATAGAGGCAGCATCGGGGGCGGTACCTGATGTGTTCGGACATAAGAGCCATTCCCGATGATTAAATTTAGCTCTTTTATAAGCCTTTTTCAGTACTGATGGAGGATAACCTCTCTCTTTAAATTTAGTCAGCATGGAAGCAGCCTGTACTTCAAATTCTTGTTGAGTAGAACAGATGCGACGGCATCGTAACAATTGAGAATAGGGAAGACTATCTTTAAGATGAGATGGGTGAAAACTTGCATAATGCAGTAAAGTATTTCTATCAGTTACTTTGGTATAAACAGTGGTAAAAAACTTCTCAGGACCTTTAGTAACTGCAACATCCAAAAATTGAATGGTATTTTTTTGAATATTAATCTCAAACTTAATAGAAGAATTACATTGATTCAAATAGCTGAAAAATTCCTCCAATGCAATACGCGTACCACTCCACAATAAAAAGATGTCATCGATATATCTATACCAACATAAAATAGATGAAGCAAAATTAGATGGGTAAATCCATTGCTGTTCAAATGCATGCATGTACAAGTTTGCCAGCGAAGGGGCAAACGTAGCACCCATCGCAGTGCCAGAGATTTGAAGAAAATATTCTTGCTTATATACAAAATAATTCTTCTTCAAAGCTAACTTAGCTAATTGAGTCAAAAACTCAGTTGGAACACGATGTGGGCTCGGACGTGCTTCCCAAACTGATGTTAACACTTGAATAGCTTCATCTTGCGGTATAGAAGTGTACAGGGCTGTTACGTCCAGAGACACCAACCAGGTAACTCGATCCATAACTGCAAAATCTTCCAAAATCTGCAAAAAATGCGTTGTATCTCTAAGGTAAGAAGGAATTTTAACCACTTCAGAGCGCAAAAATTTGTCTAAATAGATACCGACTCTCTCAAGCAGCGACTCATTGCTCGAGAGAATTGGCCTTCCTGGGGGGTTAACCAAACTCTTGTGCACTTTCGGAAGGACATAAAAAGCAGGTATTCTAGGGCAGGGGTGTCCAACTCAAATACACAGTGGGCCAAAATGTAAAACTTGAACAAAGTCGCGGGCCAGCATTGAACAAATGAACCTTTTAATATGGACCCAAACAAGATTTGCTTTAACATTGAATATGAAGCAACACTTATTACTATACAATTTATAACTTAATAGTTCAGATATGCAAAAACCAATTTCAAATAAAAAAAAACATCAATGACATTCATTTATTAAATAAGATTTAAATAATAAATAATAATTTTTAAAATAAAATAACAATAATAAAATTAATCAACCATTCAAGCCCATGTCTTGGAGTAGCAAGAAAAAGTGCATAAAGAAAACGTTAATTATTGCTCAGTTTGCTGCACACTGATCTAATCTGATGTGCCCAAGCCAGATACCTGGCATCTCTTCTTGGATGATAGTTCATCAATGTCTGGGCTCAGGCTTTGAGCTGAGGAAATCCTCAGTATCGAGCGAAGGTGTTCATCAGTCAGACGTCTCCTGTGAGATGTTTTGGTCATCTTCATCGAGGAGAAAAGTTGCTCACATAGATAAGTGCTGCTGAACATGGAGAGCATCTGAGCAGCTTGGGTGCGGAGCTGAGGCATTGTGTCAGGGATGAACTGTGGAAACTGGGCGGCGCCCACAGCATCATACTTTGACTTCAGCGTGTCATTACACTGGAGTTCAATTAGCTCCATTTGGAGGTTGGTTGGTGCGTTTTCCACATTAACTGCAAAGGGATTACTGAGCAGTTCAAACCTACATTTCTGGACATCAAAGTCGGCAAATCGCCGGCTAAACTCAGCGCCGAGTACACTGAGTTTTTCAGCAAACTGTGCGCATGGGAACAAGTTGGTAAAGAACTGCGTTTTCATGGTTTGGCAGCAGGGAAAATGGCCAAGGTTTCCTTGCAGCATCTGATTCTCCCACAGGCACAGTTTAGTTTTAAAAGCCCTCACTGCAGCGCACATGTCTGTGATGATGCGCCCCCGCCCCTGAAGCTGCAGGTTCAGCGCATCGAGATGGCTCGAGATGTCACACAGAAAGGCCAGCTCACACAGAAACTTTTTCTCCCGAAGCTCTGCTGTGTCCTTCCCTTTGCTTTCCAGAAACTGACATATTTCCTCATGCAGCTCAAAACATCTATTCAGTACTTTTCCTCGGCTTAACCATCTCACCTCTGTGTGATATGGCACGTCTGCGTATTCCGAACCACACTCCTCCAGAAAAGACTTAAACTGGCGGTGATTCAGACCTTTGGCTCTTATAAAGTTAACTACTTGTGTTACTGTGGTCATAACATGTTCCATCTTTAGGGCTTTGCCACACAATGATTCCTGATGTATGATGCAGTGATAAACAGTTAGTTCACCTGCACAGTTCTCTTCCTGCATCTTCTCCCGGACCCTGCCCACCAGTCCACTTGTTTTACCACACATCGCTGGTGCACCATCTGTCGTTAATCCCATGGCAGCTTTATTTCAGTTACGCATTTGGAAACCTCCTCAAAAATTTCCTTTCCTGTGGTTGTGCCATGCATTGATTTGAATCCCAATAGCTCCTCCGTAACACACATATTTGAGTCCACTCCACGGATGAAGACTGACAGCTGAGCAGTATCAGATGCATCGCTGCTCTCATCCACAGCAAGGGAGAATGCAACGAAATCTTTTCCCTTTTCCAAAAGCTGGTCATACAGATTGGTGGCAAGATCACATGTGCGATCAGCTACTGTGTTTCTGCTCAGGCTCACGTTTGAAAAGGCTTGCTTTTTCTCTGGGCACACGATGTCACAAACTTTCAACATGCACTTTTTCACAAACTCTCCCTCATTAAAGGGCCGGGCTGATTTTGCGATCTCTGCTGCCACAATATAACTAGCCTTTACAGCAGCCTCACTTTGTGATGTGGCTTTTTTGAACATATTCTGTTGTGAAACCAAACTTCTTTTCATCTCCTCCACTTTCTGGCTCCTTTGAGTCATGTCCAGGTCCTTGTACTTGTCATGGTGTTTTGTTTCATAGTGTCGTCGAATGTTATACTCCTTAGTTATAGCCACGTTGACTCCACAAATCAGACAAACAGGTCTGTTTTTTACATATGTAAACAAATATTCTGTCTCCCACCTGTCCAGAAAGTTCCTGTTGTCTGCCTTTCTTTTTGCCATTTTTGGGAAGGGGTTCCACAGTGACAGTTGTAGCTTGAGATTGCTATGACTTCTGTCACAGAGGAGAGGGCGTTTCTGGGACCTGTCCTGATTGACGCGTCAAAACAACAGCAAGGCATTATGGGATTTGTAGTATTAGCGATGAATGAATGCGCTGTATAATACCGGCGGGCTAGCTCTAGTAGTCATTTGGTATAGCCTCGCGGGCCAAATATAATTACACTACGGGCCAAATTTGGCCCGCGGGCCAGAGTTTGACACCTGTGTTCTAGGGTATGGAGGGTTCAAAAAATGATGTTCTTTCTCAGTAAGAAATCCCAATTGCAAAGCATTAGTTGTTAATAAAGAAACGTCTTTCTGTAGCTGCTCTGTAGGATCAGATAACAGACGTTTATAATGATGAGTTTTATTCAATTGTGCAAGCACTTCAGCATCATAGGCACTAGTGTCCATAACAACTACCGCACCGCCTTTGTCGGCACGTTTTATAGTGATAGAGTGCATATTCATCAATTCCTGAAGAGCTTTAAATTCAGCGTCTGACAGATTTCTAGGAGAGTACTTATTTTTATTTTCAATCTTCCGGATATCAGACAATAGCAAATGCCTGAAAGTATATATGATCGGATCTAACGGGCCAGGAGGGAGCCAATTAGATTTTAAACTGACTACTGAAAAATCTGTCACCGATACTCGATTAGCAAAAAAAACTTTTAATTGAAGAGAGCGAATTAGTTTTTCTACCGCTAACCGCTACCCGGCTAGAGAAACTATCATAACTGGGACCGGAGACAAATGAGAGACCCTTAGCTAGCACTGTCAATTGCACTGATGTCAATGTCACACTGGACAGATTTAACACTGTATCATTTACTGAAAATGAACGGAGTCTTTCTTTCGGCGTGATCGAGTCGACGGCCCGGAAAAATTTCCAGTTTTATTCTGCTGTTTAGTAGAATATTCAATACGTTTATCTCCAGATTTAGACGCACTATCAGAAATGCCACCTTCAATGCTAGAGTCAGAAGAGTAGACAGAGCTTCCTTCTCCTTCATTAATATTACGTCTGGCAAAATCAGAATAATTCCTTCTCCGTAAGGACCAGTTATAAATAGTACCTTCTTTCATACGTTTTTCATCTCTAAAATTTTTTTTAACTTTCTGGGCTTTCAAATCGGCTCTATAGGTCTCAATTTGTTTGAGAATATCTGCATGCTTTTCAGTAAAGCCTTCCAAAGGTTTTAAAGTAACAAGATCCTCATTAATCTCTTTAATTAATTCCTGATTTTTAGAATGTGCTGAATCAACTACCAGAAGCATCAAATCCAATGAGCACTTGTTAAGTATCTGATTCCAGCGAGAAACAAATGCAGCATCTTCCAAAAACATACCAGGTGCTTTCCAGATACATAACCCTTTGGGAATGACCTCTTTTCGGCAGTATTCCGCCAAAGTTAGACTGTGCAGCTCCAATCTAACACTTCTCCTTAGCTTATTCACATACGAATCCCAAACCCCTTTGGTGCAGCATTGGATTAGCGCTTCTCATACTTTTGAGGATGTTCGCTGTACCGTTTTGGAAGTCGTGCCTTTTAACATCCGTCGAGGTGATAGGGGACTTCAACTACTTCAGAAAGAACAGAAGTGGATCTATTCCTTACACACATTGGATCCGGAAGGGTTAAATGATAAGATCGAGTGGGCTTTATTTTTCTGAAACAGATATTCTTTGAAACAGATATTTTTTCAAAATGATCAAGAGTTGAAACTTCCCCCTTTTCTTGACTGATGCAGCTCCTGTCTACCCTTCCCTTGGTAATATTCTTTTATGTTGGTGATAGTTTATGTTTTTTGTTTAATAAAGTTGTTGAAAGTGGAGAGTTTGTGGATATAAGCGGACTGATTGGCGCATGTTCCCTCAGACCGCTGACATCAGACGCTGATGAGCTGTAGCTTGTAGAGACGCTATATGTGTCTAAAAATGAAATATTAGTTAATGGTGAATTCCGTCTAACTTTAGTTCCTGACGAAGCCTGTGGCGAAACGGAAGCTTTCGTCGAACAAACAGTGTACAGTGGCGGCGAGTGGTCTTTGGGACAGTCAGCTGTTTTTTCAGTGCCGTGAAAAGACGCCTGCGTTTTGCTCCTTAGCAGATAAGTAATTGATTGCTTTCTGCATATTGAGATTTGTTGCTTATCAATCTAAATTTGAGCTTGATTTTCCTTTCCAGCGTTCATGTGGATACTGAAATCAGATACTTTATTATCAAACCTAGTGCCTTTGAAGATGTTAGAAGCCTTTTATTGAATTTCTGCTTTGGAGTGGACACAGCATTATATCGGATACTTTTATAGTTGAGAGGTTTGTGTTTATGTTGTATGGATGGTTGTATATTTAATTATGTGGTTGTGATTAATGAATGGTGAATGAGTTTGTGAATCCTTATGTGTAGTTAGGGAATAGGATAAGTTTAGTAATTTATTACGTGGAAAAGACTCCTGTTGATGTAATACTTTAAAGGTGTGAAGGTTAAGGACCTATGATGTAAGTGTCCACCATTTCCCTATGGTGATGTAATTCGCCAGATGGAGGGTGTCTAAATCCTGAGGTCCGGGTGTAACCTAATGATATTGTTGATTATTTTGCAAAATTTGTAAAATTGGAAGAATTTACTGAAAGTTGATTTGTATTTAGGTGAGTTACTGAGAGGTAGGTCTTTGGTTTTGGTATATAGGAAGTTACCATCCCTCTCCAAAGGGATTGTCAGCAGTCCACCTTAAAAAGGTCTACAGCTCAGAATTCAGGATTGGAAGGGCATGACTCAGACAAAGCGATTAAGAATACAACTGAGGGCACAAGGGGGAGAGAGGCCTGTAGAGCCAGAAAGCTCCTTCCAAGCAGGGCTGGGAGGGTAGTCTGGCTTTAAGGTAGGCGATTCAGGAGATGGGAAAGAACAAAAAGTTGCTACTCACCTTGTACTTAGTTCTCCGTCCTCTCCCTACTTCCCCTGCCTCGATCCCACCCCCTACCCCTTTTCTCACTTCCTCCCTTTCCCTTTCGTTGGAGATTTGCATGTTAATTAGCTCCCTGCCTATGTTACCAAGAATTGCTGTTCATGCCTGTTATTGTAAAGTTGCCTGTTTTGATGTTTTATGCCTGTTCTATGTAAAATTGCTTTACTGTTAACGTTCCTTCTAAACTGCTCTGATACTAAATAGTGCGGTATATAAAAACAAATAAAATAAATAAATAAATAAATACATAAATACTTACAGATATTGAAACCCAAGTAAGAGACTGGACGCTGTACTGAACTTAATTCTGAATTTTAAATTGTGGGTCGGTGGAAGGGCACCGAGAACCAACTGGGGAGTGATTGCTAGATAGCTGAAGAACAATAAAAGCGCTTTTTGTTTGGCCCTGAACTGTTGTTTTCCTGATATTTTAAGAGTCCCTTTCCACCACACACCATGCTATACCACAGGTTAACATTAGTGCAACAGAGTTTTAGCTGTCAGTTGAAGCCTCCCATCAATCGACTTGTTGTATATAGGACACTAACATGGTGCTAATCCAGTTGCCATGTCATCCAATGCTATGAACCATTAGACTCCTCTGAGTTGAAGTACTTGACCTGAAGGTAATATATGCAGTATATGGTAGTGGTCACTTCAGCATGCAAAATAAGAGGGGGGAGGGTCGATATTCAATAGTTGCAGCCAAAGCTTTTAAAGTGGCTAGCTGTCGCTGTTTCAACTTAAACCCGGGTATTCAAAATCAGAGTCATAGCCGGCCACCAGCACTGAATATCCAGGTTGCTCAATTAGTGATTTTGATAAGGATATCACTGATAACCAGTTAGCTGGATAAAGTTAGACCAGTCTTTATTCGGCCTAACTTTACCCAGGTAAGGATAGCCGATTATTGACTAGATATCACAGATAACCAGTTACCCTAGGGCGCCTCCTCTGCCCACCCCTGGAATGCCCTGTTGCTAGCCGCTAGTGTCGGACTGTTCAGTGGCACAAATCGGGCATATTCAGTGACTTTAACTGTATTAGTGACTCCGAATATCTGAGTGAGTGGTGTTTAAGCAGTCTGCAGGTCTACAAACCACCTAAATACCTTTGAATATTGAACCCAGGAGTTCTAGGCCCTAGTGACTTATTTGCACAATACAGCGTTTAATCATAATAGAGTTGTTCTGCATACACTTGTTAAATACCTTCCTAAGGTAATGTCGGATTTAAACCTTTACAGTCGGTTATCCTTCCTACATTTTCCCCCCAGAGTAAACAAGCTTTACACAGTCTAAATGGCAAAAGAGCTTTTGTCTTCCATTCAGAATGGACTGAAGCCCTTAGAAAATCCACTCAGAATTTTTTTTTCTTTTTTGATCCCAGTAGACATCGAATTGATAGCTACATGAAAACAGAGCAAACTGCATGTCTTTCTGACATTATACCCATATAGTTATATCCCTGGAAGGTTCATACTGTAAAAGCAGCGCTGAGATCCGGGGTGAGAGCAAGAGCTCCCCCTTCCTCCCCAAGCAGCCAATCACCAGACCAGCTCAACGGCTCAAAATCTGCCGTTGCCAGGGCTTCTACTAAGCAGCGCTGAGATCCGGGGTGAGAGCAGGAGCTCCCCCTTCCTCCCCGAGCAGCCAATCACCAGACCAGCTCAACGGCTCAAAATCTGCCGTTGCCGGGGCTTCTACTAAGCAGCGCTGAGATCCGGGGTGAGAGCAGGAGCTCCCCCTTCCTCCCCGAGCAGCCAATCACCAGACCAGCTCAACGGCTCAAAATCTGCCGTTGCCGGGGCTTCTACTAAGCAGCGCTGAGATCCGGGGTGAGAGCAGGAGCTCCCCCTTCCTCCCCGAGCAGCCAATCACCAGACCAGCTCAACGGCTCAAAATCTGCCGTTGCCGGGGCTTCTACTAAGCAGCGCTGAGATCCGGGGTGAGAGCAGGAGCTCCCCCTTCCTCCCCGAGCAGCCAATCACCAGACCAGCTCAACGGCTCAAAATCTGCCATTGCCGGGGCTTCTACTAAGCAGCGCTGAGATCCGGGGTGAGAGCAGGAGCTCCCCCTTCCTCCCCGAGCAGCCAATCACCAGACCAGCTCAACGGCTCAAAATCTGCCGTTGCTGGGGCTTCTACTAAGCAGCGCTGAGATCCGGGGTGAGATCAGGAGCTCCCCCTTCCTCCCCGAGCAGCCAATCACCAGACCAGCTCAACGGCTCAAAATCTGCCGTTGCCGGGGCTTCTACTAAACAGCGCTGAAATCCGGGGTGAGAGCAGGAGCTCCCCCTTCCTCCCCGAGCAGCCAATCACCAGACCAGCTCAACGGCTCAAAATCTGCCGTTGCCGGGGCTTCTACTAAGCAGCGCTGAGATCCGGGGTGAGAGCAGGAGCTCCCCCTTCCTCCCCAAGCAGCCAATCACCAGACCAGCTCAACGGCTCAAAATCTGCCGTTGCCGGGGCGTGCCCGCGCCTTGCGGGCCCGTGCCTGAGGGCCTCGCAAGAGGGCCCTTTGGCGTGGCCCTTAGGCGTTGGTCCGTGGCGTCGGTGTCTGGAGGCTAGTTTGATGTCCTGCTTATCTATCTGGGTAATGTGCTGTAATGTGCTGTTCCATGTCTCTCTCCTCTCATCTGTTTGACTGTTTCCTTACTCTACTCTGTTCTATCTTATAATTGGCGTTCTTTTCTTTTTCACTAAATGATGTGGTATTGTAAAGCGCTCTGATACCTTTTTGGTCTGAGCGGTATATCAAATTCGAATAAACATAAACATAAACATACCTGAGATCAGACTCCCTGGAAAAGAACTCCAAGCCGCAATGTGGAGTTCTGTCCGCACATTTACATCATACTACTGTTTGAATAAAGATTCCTGACATGACAGTAGGTTTGGTCAATATGTCACACAAGACCTGTAGGTTTAGAATCTGACTTCATCCCCATAGAACTCATTTTTTAAAATTACTTCCAGCTTACCTTCTAACGAAAAAAAAATGTATAAATTGCCAGCAAAACATATTTTCCTGTTTTCATTGTTATGGTTGATTTTTTTTTCCTTTGTTGTTTCAAAGCGAATGATAACCAGGAAATTCATTGTGGTACTGTCTCCAAATGGGTTCATTTTGTTCATACAGTGATAGAAATGAACCTCACTCCTTGGCCAGGGTATGTTGGAGATTCTCATTCTCTCAGATTCACTGCTAATGCTAATGCATGGTTCCAAAGAGAGAGTTCAGAAGCTGCAATATGCACAGTTTCAAGTTGAGTTTGGAAATTATTTTTAATCAGAATTGTGGCTTTCAATACAAGCAGGACAATTTCGGTATCTCTCAGCGACATTTTCTTGGTCTCTGATTGCGTTTGTTGATACTTGAGAAATGTTCTCTTTTTCAACACATTGTACAGAAAACTAATTTGGCTAGACCTAGATTTAGGCATAGACCTCGAATGGAGGCAAATTTTGATAGATGCTGGAGCATTGCTGCTATGCCTTCATTCAGGTCTGCCTTGCTTTTACCACCATTACCTGTGGCAGTGGTACAGACTTTATAGCAAAATTCTAGTGCAGGGTCTAGTGCAAAATTCTAGTAACAGTCTCCGTCCTCCCTCTGCAGATTTCCCATTATCGTGCACCTTTGTATGAGAGGCAGGGGGTTAGGGTTCCTGGCACTGCTGCTACCCTACCACTATTGCCACTGCTCCTGCTCCTCTTGAGGCATCGGGCCTGACTTTCCTGCCACACCAACCTATGCAGATGGATGGACAAACATATCCTCCCCAGCAGGCTGTATTGTTGAAATGAAGCATGCCTAAAAGAGGTTATTATTTATTTATTTAACAATTGTTTGTTTTTTTTTAATGCCGCCTTTCAGGGTTGTCAGAGCAGTTTACAATTAACTCAACATTTCACATGGAACAGAGGTTAATACATTACATTGAACTGGGTTAACAAAATATGATGTATAGTACAAACTATGATATGAGCAACTATGTTACATTGAACTGGTTCATCAAACTATGAAGGATCGAGTTATAATAGTCCAGATGCGGAGTGATTATAGTCTGGCATACAGTGCGGAAATGGTTGTGGTCTAGTAGGGGGCAGAGGTTCTGAAGGACTTTCATTTTGTAATAAGCAGTTGATATCATTTTCTTGATGTGTGTCTGCATGTTTAGTCACTGGTCTAGGATCACTCCAAGGTATGTCACTTCATTTTTGACTGGAATAGTTATGTCATCACATTTGAATACATCTGGGGGTGGGGGGGGGGAATATGAGGTGTCTTGAGTGATGGTAAGGCCTTCAGATTTATACAGTTGATCATCAGGTTGTGTTCTTTTAACTAGCTTACAACTGTCGTCAGGCAAGCTTTTAGTGCAGAGTAATCTGGGTTTTTAGAATTAAAGGGGGCGTAGATCATGAAATGAGAGTCAGAAGCTGTAAAGATGTCTTACACATTGGAACATGGAACGTACGAAGCATGAACCAAGGGAAGTTGGAGGTGGTCAAGAATGAAATGGAACGTGTACAACTTGATCTGTTGGGTGTCAGCGAACTGAAATGGACTGGCATCGGGCACTTTGCATCAGATGATCACATGGTCTACTATGCTGGAAATGAAAAACAAAGAAGAAATGGTGTTGCATTTATAATAAAGAAGAAACTTGCAAGAACTGTAATGAAATACAACACAGACAGCGATCGCTTAATCTCTATTCGTCTACGAGGATTGCCTATCAACACAACTATAATTCAAGTATATGCCCCAACAACAGCTGCAGAAGAGAATGAAATTGAAGAGTTCTATGAACAAGTACAAGCTGAAATTGACAGAACATGCAAACAGGATATCCTGATAGTCATGGGTGACTGGAACGCAAACGTTGGCAACAAAGAAGAAGGCAAAGTAGTTGGAAAATATGGACTTGGCAACAGAAATGAAGCTGGAGAAAGATTGATAGATTTCTGCAAGACCAATGATCTATTCATCTCAAACACCTTCTTCCAGCAACACAAGCGACGACTGTACACATGGACTTCACCCAATGGATTGTATAAAAATCAAATTGACTACATCTGTGGAAGTCAACGATGGAAAAGCTCTGTAACATCAACAAAGACAAAACCTGGAGCTGACTGTGGTACAGATCATCAACTACTAGTATGCAAACTTAAGCTAAAGTTGAAAAAGAGCAAACCACTCATGAATGCACCAAAATATGACCTTGAGAATATACCACTGGAATTTAAAGACTGCCTGCAAAATCGATTTGCTGCTTTAGATACAAATGACAGAGCTCTGGAAGAGTTATGGAATGACATCAAGAAGGTTGTGCTGGAAGAAAGCGAGAAGTCTCTACAAAAGGTGAAAAAGCAAAAACGGCCAAAATGGATGACGGAAGAAACTCTGAAAATTGCCCAGAAACGCAGAGAAGCTAAAGCCAAAGGAGAAAGAAAGACAATCGCAGAACTCAACAGAGATTTCCAACGTGCAGCAAGACAGGACAAGGAAAAGTACTACAATGACACTTGCAAGGAAATAGAAGCAGAAACTATTAGAGGAAGAACAAGATCGGCTTTCCTAAAGCTGCGAGAGTTAAAGAAAAAGTTCCAGCCTCGAATTGGAATGTTACAAGATGCTCAAGGTTCTATGTTGAATGATTCTGAGAAGATGAAGAAAAGGTGGAAGGAATATACAGAGTTTTTATATGATAAAGATCAAGTGGACCAACAGCCGTTTCAACCTATACCTTATGATCAGGAACCATTGGTGATGAAAGAAGAAGTTGAAGCAGCATTGAAAGCCTTATCAAAGAACAAAGCACCAGGCATTGATAGCATTCCCATAGAAGTATTGCAGCAATGTGATGCAGCTGTTACCGTACTTACAAGGCTCTGCCAAGAAATATGGAAGACAACATCATGGCCAACTGACTGGAAAAGATCTGTGTTTATACCAATACTAAAGAAAGGTGATCCAACTGACTGTGGAAATTATCGCACAATCGCTCTGATCCCACATGCCAGCAAGATTCTACTGAAGATTATTCAAAAGAGACTACAGCCATACCTAGAACAAGAACTACCTGAAGTGCAAGCAGGGTTCAGGAAAGGGCGAGGAACGAGAGACATCATTGCGGATGTGAGATGGATCCTTGAAAAGACTAAAGAATACCAAAAAGATATCTATTTGTGCTTTATGGACTATAGCAAGGCTTTTGACAGTGTAAACCATGAGAAACTCTGGGCCACATTAAGAAGCATGGGTATACCAGAACACCTGATCGTTCTCTTGCGTAATCTGTACATTAATCAAGAAGCAACAGTTCGAACGGAACAAGGAGAAACAGAATGGTTTAAAATAAGCAAAGGTGTAAGACAAGGCTGCATACTTTCCCCCTACCTGTTTAATTTATATGCAGAACAAATCATCAGAGAAGCAGAACTGTATGAAGACAACAGAGGTGTGAAGATTGGTGGAAGACTCATCAACAACCTTCGCTATGCTGATGATACCACATTACTGGCTGAAAGCGAAGATGATCTGAAACATTTGCTTCTCACAATCAAAGAACATAGTCTCAAAATGGGCCTGCACCTTAATGTAAAGAAGACAAAGATCATGACAACTGGCATAATCAACAGGTTCATCGTTGAAGGAGAAGAAATTGAAATCGTGAACAACTTTAACCTACTTGGATCAACTATCAATAAAGAAGCAACAAGCAGTCAAGAAATCAGACGACGCATTGCTCTTGGCAGAATGGCTATGAAAGACCTAGATAAGATTCTCAAGAGCAGAGATGTCTCTCTCCATACAAAGATTCGACTTGTTCAAGCCATGGTATTTTCAATAACATCATATGGATGTGAAAGCTGGACAGTGAAAAAGACAGACAGGAAGAAAATTGATGCCTTTGAATTATGGTGCTGGCGGCGAATACTGTGTATACCATGGACTGCCCGAAGAACAAACCAGTCAGTACTAGAGGAGATCAAACCTAAGCTTTCTTTAGAAGCTCAGATGACAAGACTTCGACTTTCATACTTCGGACACATCATGCGAAGAGAGAGATCATTAGAGAAAGACATCATGCTTGGCAAGATAGAAGGTCAACGCAAAAGAGGAAGGCCAGCAATGAGATGGATCGCTACAATAACAGCAGCTACGGGTACCAGTCTGTCGTCAATGAGCCGCCTGACTGAAGACCGAACACAATTTAGGATAGCTATCCAGAGGGTCGCCATGAGTCGACTCCGACTCGACGGCACTTAACAACAACAGATCATCAAGTCATCTGCATATAGATGGTAGCTGAGATTGTATTCTTGAATAAGTTTGCAGAGCATACCAGGAGGATCCCTGAGGTATACCTTGTTGCTGCCTACAGTAAATAGTCTAGAGGTTTTGTCCTTTACCTTGACCTGGAAGACATGATCTGAGATGTAGAATATGAACCAAGAGAGGGGAGTATCACTAATTCCCAAGTCCATCAATCTGGATATGAGCTTTTTATGGTTTAGTGAATCGAAGGCAGCTGCTATATCTAGAAAGATGAGTAGGAAACCTTGCTTAGGATTCTCAATTCCTGTGATTAGAGTGTTAATTAATGAAGTTAGCAGGGTTTCTACTCCATAGTCTGGCCTAAAGCCATGTTGCTGTGGGTCCAAGGGGGCGGAGGTAGCTATGAAATCCTGTAGTTGGAGCTGGACTGCCTTTTTTACCACCTTATGGAGTCTCTTTGCGATTCTATAAAAAGAAGGCTATCAGCCCTTGGAAGGCAGCAAACATTTTCTGAGAAATATTACAAAGCAACTGGGGCAGACCAACTATCCTAACCACACTTTACCTAATTGTGAAATATGTAAGAAATCCCATCTCTCTGGTATAGCTTTTAATCTCCAGGAACAAGCAGGAACACAGTCTTCACATATGGGTATCATCGGTACCGACGGAGCCCACACAGGAACACTCTCCAGTGTCCAACAGGAAAGCCTTTGGGAGCACTCCACTGTGGTTGCGTGTCTGCCTTCCCGCCTTCCCAATTTCTCTCCCCAGTTCTTCATTTTCCATGGAGCCAGCAGGAAAGACCTTTCCTGTTACCGCTGAAAAACGTTTATTTTCATTTTTGGTATCTGTGCTCTGCCTTTTTGTCAATGCCAGCACCTTTGCTGACATCAGCCCCAGATATTAATTTTTCCTTTTCTTCAGTTATTTCTTTTTTATTTTCTCTCAGGCACTTTACTGCTACCTTAGGCTTCAGCCTAAATTTTTTCTGTTTGTCACGGCTTTAAAAAATGTTCCAAGTGCTCCGGCGCTTTGTCTGTCACTGATCCTTATGACTGGTGTCTAAAATGTTTGGGCCTAGACCTTATACCAGACAATTGTTGCTTGTGTAAACAAATGACTAAATGAGGCCTAGAGAACAAGGCCAACAGTATGATTCACTGTTGCCTCTGACTCGATTTCAGTGGCTTCGGTATTGTCGAGGACGTCGACATCTTCAAATGGTTCTCAAGTCTCCAAAAAGTCCAAACATAAACTAAAGACTAAGTCATCAGCATCAAAATCTGATGAGGTAAGTCCCTTCATTTACAAGATTTATTTATTTAAGAAGTTTATATACCACATTTCCAATGTTCAATACGGTTTACAAATAACGGAACAGAACAGAACATTACATGAGCAGAACATTATATGAAATGAACTGTAAAAATTAAACCAATAAATACTACAAAAGCAACCCATTTAATCATGCAGGGAACAGTTATGACTGAAGGCATAATAATAGCATATATATAGTATATACAGGTACTAATTGAGTGTATTGGTGTGGAGGATTGGTGTGGTGTGTGTGTTTGTTAGTGAGGGGCGAGGATGGACTGAGTGTTTGTTAGTGAGGGGTGAACGTGGACTGTATCTTAGCTCTGCATTATTTATGGGTTAGTGATGCTATTTGCTTGTTTATATTTATTGATGCTGTTTGCTTGCTTATGTTATTCCCTGAAAGCACATTTGGAACAGATGCGTTTTCAGGAGTTTCCTGAAATCCTTGGAGTCTGTGGCTATGCAGATTTTCGCAGGGAGGGAGTTCCTTATTGTTGGAGCATACAATGAAAAAGCTCTGTCACATGTGGATTGGTTACATTTTGCGAAGTTTGGGTGCAAAGCCAGGAGATGTTCTGTGGTGCTTCTCCTTTGCCTGTTGTTGGGGAGATGTTTTATTATGGCTTGTAGATAATCAGAGAACTGGTCATGAAGGATTTTAAATATTGTGACGATGTTCTTGTATTTGATTCTATCTATTAGCGGTAGCCAGAAGAGTTCTTTCATGACACAGGTGATGTGTGAGCTCCTAGATGTCCCAGTGAGTACCCTTGCTGTGGTGTGTTGAGCAAGTTGTAGCAGTAATAGATGGGATTTTGGCAATCCTTGATCGATGCTGACCGACTGGCCAAACAGCCCCGGCAGGAAGAGCAATCCTCGAAAACCACACAGGAGCTCCAGGATGCTCCTGAGGCATCGTTCTCTGGAGAGCTACTGGTACCGTGCTCTGTGACAATGGCACACAGCTACATACTCAAATCCACCCAGGCATCAGTGTCCTCCATTGATCAGCATTTCTTAGCTATCAAGAGGACTTTGGTGGCTCTCCTGGTTGCTGAGGTACCAAAGGCATTGACAGCCACAAACAGTCAGGCACCGGCTTCCAACTTGGCACCAGGGCCTCTGCCTCCAATACCAGCCCTGGAACAGGTATCAGCAGGTCCACTCCCTCCAATTTCTCCACTGGAATTGGTATTGGTGGGCCCCTACCTCAGATTCCTCCATTGGAACCAGTAACCACCGTCAGTATCCAAACAGTTTCTGGTTCAAGTACTGCATGATCTGAAAATCTACATCAGCATTGCCATCGGCTTGAGATCGTCAATATTTTGATTTCCTTTCTGAATCTTCTTCTTCTGAATCTGAAGAGACATCGGAGGATTCCAGAGCTACCCGGGATATTCTCTCCAATCCCTCTCCCCCTTACCAGAGGCATTGATCCCCACCAGAGGACATGTTTGTTAGGGCAGCGGGTCTCCAGATCACCATAGCATTGGAAACAGAACCGAGGGCTGAGGAGTTAGAAATCTTCCAATACCCCTGACCCCCAAAGAGGCGGCAACATTACTGGTGCATCAGATCCTACAGGATCTAATGCTATGTATGTGGGAGGCTCCACTAACTGTTCCACTTATTAGTAAATGCCTTGATACTATGTACTTAGTCCCACCATGCCCGGAGTTTCAAAAGCCTCAATTACTGTGGAATTGGCAATGCGACACATCAAGAGTTCTAAATCTCATTCATCAGTACCGCCTGGCAAAGATGCCAGAGTTCTCGATGCTTTTGGAAGATGCTGCTTCCAGGCATGTATGTTTTCTTCTGGATTACATCCTACACCCTTTACATGGGCATTTACCTCAAGGATTTCTCAAGGGATCAAGGAAACTTTGCTTCTATTCTCCCAGATGACAAATATGATGCTTATATGACTATAGTCAAGCAAGCTCAAAATACTTCAAAGTTCCTGACCAGGGCAGCCTTCGATACCTTTGAATTGATTAGCAGAGCTGCTGCAGTCTGCATAGGAGTTCATAGGATAGCCTGGCTCCAGACATCGGACCTCGACCAGCGGGTTCAAGAAAAATTAGCCAATATTTGTGTAGTGGATAAAACCTGTTTGGTAAAGGTTGGAGAGAAAAGGCAGGAGAGCTTGAGGCAGATGATCTCACCCTCAAACATCTCTCAAAAATTCAGACCCCTCTAGGAGGAAGGCAATGTCCAAGAAGTCTTTCTATACTAAGAAGAGATATTACTCTTCTTACCAACCCTCTACTACTTATCAACCTCAGCAGCAGCAGCAACAAAGATCTCAGGGTCCACGTCAGCCTAAGAAGGCCAAGGGCCCCAGACCCCAACTAGCTGCTCAGCCCCAGCCAGCACCTGTTTTTTTGACTCCTTTCTAGAGAGCATAGCTACTCTGCCTCTGCTAGGACCCCAGCCACTGCACATAGCAGGCAGGCTTTTTGCTTACGCCCACAGGTGGTATCTCATTTCATCAGAAAAGTGGACTCTCAACATCGTCCAAGGGGACTATCTGCTTCACTTTCAGAGATTACCCCAACCACCTCCACAAGAGATTATCCCACAAATCCTTTGCTAGACAATCTCCTGTCCTCAGAGATGGCCACCCTGTTAACCCAAGGGGCAATCAAAAGAGTCCCCCCCCCGCCCAAGAAGACAGTGGCTTCTACTCTCCCTACTTTCTTATCCCCATGAAAACAGGAGGGTTCAGATCAATTCTAGATCTGAGAGATCTCAACAAATTCCTTGTTCGGAAAAAGTTCAAAATGATTTCCCTCGGTACTCTTCTGCCATACCTTTAGAGGTATGACTGGCTATATTCTCTAAACCTCAAGGAGGCTTACACCCATTTGCTGATCCAGTCTTATCATAGACAGTATCTGCACTTTTGAGCTCAGCAAATCCGCTACCAGTATCGGGTGCTCCCTTTCAGGCTAGCTTCCTCACCCAGATTATTCACAAAATGCATGGATGTGTTCTCAGCATACCTACATACTTTGAGGGTCTTTGTCTTCCCCTACTTAGATGACTGCCTGATAAGGGGAGAATCTCTAGAAGTCGTAAAGCACTCGCTTTCTCGCACCATCACTGTGCTCCAAAGTCTAGGCTTTGTGCTGAACTTTTCAAAGTCTTACCTGGTTCCATTCCAGCAACTCAGAACATTTTTAGACACTCATCAAGGCCGAACTTTCCTTCCTCAGGATTGCTCTGCTCATCTTATAAGAACATAAGAACATAAGATATGCCATACTGGGTCAGACCAAGGTCCATCAAGCCCAGTATTCTGTTTCCAACAGTGGCCAATCTAGGTCATACGTACCTAGCAGTTTCCCCAAGGGACACAGGTTCCACAATGCTTGTATTGGTTCAAGCATTGATATCCTGGGTCCCTTCTTAATAATGGTTTATGGACCTTTCCTCCAGGAACTTGTCCAAACCTTTTTTAAACCCAGCTACACTAACAGCCTTTACTACATCCTCCGGTAACAAATTCCAGAGTTTGATTACACGTTGAGTGAAAAAATATTTTCTTTTATTAGTCTTAAATAGTTTACCCTGTAGCTTCATTGCATGTCCCCTAGTCTTTCTATATTCTGATAAGGTAAACAATCGATCTACGTTTACCCGTTCCACTCCGTTCATTAATTTATAGACTTCTATCATATCTCCCCTCAGCCGTCTCTTTTCCAGGTTAAAGAGCCCCAACCTTTTTAGCCTTTCTTCATAGGAGTAGCCTTCCATCCCCTTTACCATTTTGGTGGCTCTTCTCTGAACCTTTTCTAAAATTGCTATATCCTTTTTAAGATATGGCGACCAGAATTGCACACAATATTCAAGGTGCGGTCTCACCATGGAACGATATAGAGGCATTATAATATCTTTTGTTTTATTTTCCATTCCTTTCCTTATCATACCTAGCATTCTATTTGCTCTCTTGGCCGCCGCTGCACACTGGGCCGAGGGTTTTAACATGGTATCCACAATGACGCCTAAATCTTTTTCTTGGGTGGTGGTTCCTAATGTTGAACCTTGCATCGTGTAACCATAGTCAAGCTGGCCCTCACCATGCAAGATCAAAGTACTGTGACAACACGAGACATGCTACATCTTCTGGGACACATGGCCTCCATGGTCCACATCGTCCCATATGCCGCCTGCACATGAGACAAGCCCAATGGACCCTTCATGCCAATGGACTCAGGCGACCGGGTGTCTCTCAGACAAGATTTTCATCATGTCTCCTCTTGTCAGCTCTCTTCACTGGTGGTGCTTCCCCCAAAATCATCTCAAAGGATCACCTTTTCAGATGTTTCCACCTCAGTGCATCCTAATGACGGATAGTTCCAAATTAGGATGGGGAGCACATCTGGACAGTCTCACTACACAGGGGCAGTGGACAGAGCAGGAATCTCAAATGCAGATCAGTCTCTTAGAGCTTCGTGCTTTCATGAATGCCCTTCCGGTTTTTCAACCCCAACTTTCGGGCAAACATGTCTTAGTTCAGACAGACAACTAAGTGGCCATGTTCTATGTGAACAAGCAGGGAGGAATGGGTTCTTATCCCCTCAGCCAAGAAGCCCTTTGACTCTGGTCCTTTGCCATTAAACACTGGGTTCACCTCTCCCAGGCAAACTCAATGTCTAGGTGGATAGACTCAGCTGTATCCTATATCCACACGTGTCGACTCTGCATCAGGACACAGCATCTTGGATCTTCAACATGTGGGGGACCCCCGGAATAGATCTGTTTGCCACTCCAGAGAATGCGCATCTTCTTCTTTTTTGCTCAAGGATTCCCTCCCAACACAGTCTGGCAGCAGATGTCTTTCTCTTTCATTGAGGCATAGGCCTGCTTTATGCATTCCCCCCCCCCCCCCCGATACCCAAAACTCTGTTCAAACTGCAGGCCAACAGGGGCTCCATGATTCTAAAAGCCCCTTATTGGCCCTGTCAGCCGTGGTTTCCTCTGCTGCTTGGTCTAGCACAGATGCCACTTGTCAATCCTGGCTTTGCACCCAAACTTCGCAAAATGTAACCAATCCACATGTGACAGAGCTTTTTCATTGTATGCTCCAACAATAAGGAACTCCCTCCCTGCGAAAATCTGCATAGCCACAGACTCCAAGGATTTCAGGAAACTCCTGAAAACGCATCTGTTCCAAATGTGCTTTCAGGGAATAACATAAGCAAGCAAACAGCATCAATAAATATAAACAAGCAAATAGCATCACTAACCCATAAATAATGCAGAGCTAAGATACAGTCCACGTTCACCCCTCACTAACAAACACTCAGTCCATCCTCGCCCCTCACTAACAAACACACACACCACACCAATCCTCCACACCAATACACTCAATTAGTACCTGTATATACTGTATATATGTTATTGTTATGTCTTCCTGCTCTCTAAGGATCAGGGGCAATGCCTCCACCCCAATCCACAAGTCCTCCATCTCATGGTGTGGTTGCTTAAGGCATGATCTTTGATGACCTTGACCTCCCTCTACCAGTCAGGGACATCTTGCTTGCTTCCAGATATTCTTATGCCTTCAAATGGTGACAGTTCACTCTTTTGTGCACCCCCACAACAGATTAATCCTTCTAATTGCCCAATGGAGTATCTTCTCCACTTGTCTTCCAAAGGACTTAAGACTAACTGTTAGAGTACATCTCAGTGCCATTGCAGCCTATCACAGCCCTCTGGATAGGCATCCCATTTCCTCACAATGCTTGGTGCAACGATTCATGTAGGGTCTTCTGCTTTCCAAGCAACCAATCAAACCACTACCGGTGGCTTGGGACCTCAATGTGGTCCTAGCACAGCTTCTAAAAGCCCCTTTTAAGCCTCTGGCTACCACTTCTCTAAAATCTTTATCTTGGAAGGTCATCTCCCTCATTGCCCTCCCCTCAGATCATCGCATCAACGAACTACAGGCTTTGGTGGTGGATCCCCCTACACTCGATTCCACCATGACAAGGTGGTTCTCCATATCCATTCGCATTTTCTTCCAAAAGTGGTCTCAGCTTTTCATCTCAACCAATCTGTGATGCTATCGGTCTTCTTTTTCCTAAAGCATGCCTCAAGAGCTGAGGCAACATTGCATATGTTAGACTGCAAGAGCGCTCTTGCTTACTACTTGGATAGGACAAAGGTTTTTAGGAAATAAGAACATAAGAACATAAGATATGCCATACTGGGTCAGACCAAGGTCCATCAAGCCCAGTATCCTGTTTCCAACAGTGGCCAATCTAGGTCATATGTACCTAGCAGTTTCCCCAAAAGACACAGGTTCCGCAATGCTTGTACTGGGTCAAGCATTGATATCCTGGGTCCCTTCTTAATAATGGTTTATGGACCTTTCTTCCAGGAACTTGTCCAAACCCTTTTTAAACCCAGCTACACTACATCGTCCGGTAACAAATTCCAGAGTTTGATTACACGTTGAATGAAAAAATATTTTCTTTTATTAGTCTTAAATAGTTTACCCTGAAGCTTCATTGCATGTCCCCTAGTCTTTCTATATTCTGATAACGTAAACAATCGATCTACGTTTACCCGTTCCACTCCGTTCATTAATTTATAGACTTCTATCATATCTCCCCTCAGCCGTCTCTTTTCCAGGTTAAAGAGCCCTAACCTTTTTAGCCTTTCTTCATAGGAGTATCCTTCCATCCCCTTTACCATTTTGGTGGCTCTTCTCTGAACCTTTTCTAATAACTCTATATCCTTTTAAAGATACGGTGACCAGAATTGCACACAATATTCAAGGTGCAGTCTCACCATGGGACGATATAGAGGCATTATAATATTTTTTGTTTTATTTTCCATTCCTTTCCTTATGATACCTAGCATTCTATT
Source organism: Ichthyophis bannanicus (assembly GCA_033557465.1). Lineage (NCBI taxonomy): Eukaryota > Metazoa > Chordata > Amphibia > Gymnophiona > Ichthyophiidae > Ichthyophis > Ichthyophis bannanicus. The sequence goes on along the minus strand of CM066033.1, from coordinate 1,221,151,181 downwards.
TGCTCTCTTGGCTGCCGCTGCACACTGGGCCGAGGGTTTTAACATGTTATCCACAATGACGCCTAAATCTTTTTCCTGGGTGGTGGTTCCTAATTCCTCTCAATTATTTCCTTTGACCCAAGCCACTTAGATCTTCTGGTGTCAAAATGCACCCTATCCAATTGGACTGCGGACTGCTCATCTCTTCTATACTCAAGCAGGACTCTCTCTCGAGGGTCAGGTTACCACTCACAATGTGAGGGCCATGGTAACATCAGTCACCAACCTCAATTCTGTCTTCATAGAGGAGATCTGCCAGGCAGCTATGTGGTCTTCTGTTCACACCTTCGCTGTTCACTATTGCCTTGACAGGGACTCCCTACCATTACACTTCCTTGGCACCTGACTCCTTGCTCCATACTCTTGCTTGCTGCACTCAAGCTGAACCTGGATGTATTTAACCCTCTGTTACGGCGCACCTTGTTTTGCTCTCTCTGCTGCTTTATTCTATTTCTCCACTCTATCCTTTTTCTTAATTTTTTATGGCGTTCCTTTCTTTTTCAGCAGCCTTATATTTTTGTTATTGTACACCGCTCTGGTGCCATCGGTAAAGAGCGGTATATTAAATGTGCCAATAAAGATAAAGATAAAGATAAAAAGTCTGCTGCAACCATTTTGTGTCCATACCTTTTTGGCTCCATTCCTTAGCCTCAAAGATGTCTTTTCTGTCTGGTGCCTGGGAACTAGTGAGTCTTATATGTGAAGACTGCATTCCTTCTTTTTCCTGGTGTTAGCATAACAGGTGATCTCCGGGAACAGCAGGAATCAGTCTTCACAACCCACCCTCCTCCCTAGGAGTTGTTGGGTATTCTTTCCTCTATTCTCAGCTACAAAATCAACTGAGGAGAGGAGTTGGGAAGGTGGGAAGTCAGACATGCAGGTGCAGTGGAGTAGTCCCAAAGGCTTTCCTACTGGATGCTAGGGAGTGTTTCCACGCAGGCTCTGTCAGTACCGACAATACCCATATGTGAAGACTGATTCCTGCTGTTCCCAGAGATCACCTTACAGGTGAGTAACTTCTCCTATTCTGCAGTATAGAGAGCAATTCCAAGTATGTATGTCAGAAAGAGAGCCAGACTTATTGATCCCAAGTTAGCAAATAGACATTATGGCGAGCATAAAGGCACCTAGACAATGTGGCAACTGATGCTTAGGGCCTTTTTGCAAATTCTCAAAGGACAAGTAGGACAGCAGGTCTCCATGGAAAAGTGATGTCATCCAATAGATTCTATGTGGGGGGAAAAGGCCTCTCCAGCTAGAAAACTCTGGAAGTTTTTGAGAGAACCTATTGTGCATGCATGCAAATTCTTGCTTTGCACTGTTGCGCTGGATCTCCAGTCTCATCTTTTCCCAGGAGCCATTCAGGCATGCCTATTATTTTCTCCTCACTTTGAGGTACAAAAATTGTTTCCTTTTTGATATTGGTCATACGTTGACCTCTTCAATTTCCTTTTAGTATCCCTAGTTAGATATTTTGAATGTATTAAAATTGGGTTTTTTTTTGTGAGTGCAATTGCTAGCCTTTTTTTGGAGTTTGGCAATCTTAGCCAGGACCTTTTTGTCAAAACTGAGTTGTTGGACTTTGCAGCAGCTGTATTTTCTGGCAATAGATCCCAGAAGAAGGCCTCTAGTGGTTTTAACATGAGGACAGTGCAGTAAGACCATATCCAGTGTGGGTACCCACAAATGGTGCTTGCAGTGCATTGGGCCCAATTACAAACCACTCAATGTCATTTGTACTTACAAATGACAAAAATAGATTTGGAGCTTTGAAGACTGATCCATCAGTATCGAAGACATCAGTCTCAAGGAATTTAGGAGCTGCTCTAATTGCAGGGGAGGCAATGATGTTGGAAGTGCATTGGGCATCCTTGATGTTGTACATCAATAGAATGGATCTTGACTAATTCCCACATGGAAGAATTTGTTCTAGTCTTTATCAATGCCAAGGGCTTCTAACAACAAGTGTTGAGCAGAGTTTCAGAAACAATGACATGGGACCCTGTTAGGGCCCCTTATTAATGCAAGGTGCCATCAAGAGCACCAAGATACTGGCAACTACTTTACCTTCAAAGTGACCCTAGATGGAAGCCTGTTCAATCTTCTTGTAGTCAGAGGGATAGTGCTAGCCTCCAAGCCTGAGACAATGCTACAGATACTCCTTAGGTGACCCAAGAGGACATGGACTCACCTACCGAACCCTCTTCCATCTTGACATTGGTTGTCTTTGAGAAGGATCTTTACAGGAAGATCAATGAGATAATTTTAGGGTCCTTGCTTGACACAATGCCTTGGTTTTAACATCATTCAATCCTGGAGTTCCATGCTCTTCCTGGACATAATTCATTGATGGCGAAGAATCAAAGGGCATTGGAGTGTGTGCCAACTGCACTGGTGGCTAGAGGCTCTCAGTTAAGGGATGTCTCCACTGAGGCATTACGGTCTAACCAGACTCAGACTCAAACCTCTCCTCTGGATCTGATTCAGAACCCTCATGGAATTCACAATATGAATCTGCAGAGTTTTCTGAACAGTTCATTGAAAATGTGTCTCCTGAAGGTATGGAGTCTACTGGTTTTCCATCAAATTCCATTCTGCTCCATGAAAGAAGACAGTCTCCCCCAGAAGAACCCACCTTCACTAATTTTATCAGGCAAATGGCTTACTACATTTCATTTAAGTTAGATGCAGAGGAGGCATATAGGACAGAAACATTGGAAATCCATCAATTACTTGACTCCCCCTCAAAGAGGCCCTAACACTGCCCATTCCCAAGATCCTGAAGGATGGAAGGCTGAAAATATGGGGGACCCCCTATATCTTCTGCATTCGGTAAATAGGAAGACTGATTCTGTATAGATTCTAGAGGGCCCATAGATTAAAAAGCAGCAGCTCCCACATCATTTTGTGGTGGTCAAATCTGCTCTCAAGGGAGCTTGGAATTCCAAGTCAGTTTCTCTGGGGATGGATACTACGACTTTGGGTTTGCTTGGGAAGAAAAGGTTTCAGAATGCTATCCTCTCTTCACACATAGCTTCTTACTAGCTAATTATAGGCCAGTATGTGAAACATCTAACATAAGACTGATCATCAGGGCAAGTCTAGTCAAGTCTGGTCACTAATTGGCAAGAGAAAGAATTACAGTATGGAAAGCACATGGTTAGGTCAAACTTTGATGCTTTCCAGATGGCATCACAGGTCTCTGCTGTGGGCATTTGGACTTACAGACATTCAATAGTTGCAGGCATCAGATCTTTGTTATGAATGTACAAGAAAGGCCCACTGACATGCTTTGCCATGAAGAAAATCTCTTTGGAGAAAAGGTGAAAGAAGGAGCTTCTTTAATTAAGAGCATTGGGAAAAATTGAGATTCCTCATTCAGTCCATTTCTGACCCAGCCTTCTCTTCTATCAGGAGTTATGTTGGTAGGATTGTTGCTCTCATTCTAGACCATAGAGAGCCCAAATACCATAACATTCTCCCCAGCCAAAAGCTGGAGGGGGATTTTGACTGTCTCCAAGAGAGAACAGAGTTTCAGTATCTATACCAGATAATCTTTCAGTAGGAGGGAGGCGACAAGTTTACATAAGCCATTCACTTCTCATAACCTCTGAGGGGGCAATTTCTCCAAATGAGTTAGTTTTATGTATACCATGATAGTAATGAACTTCATTCCTAAACCAAGGTATGTGGAGTCTTTTAGACTTACTGCTAATGTTCAGTGTAGTACGGTACTGATATCATGCCAAAGAGAGCCTCCTTTTAGAGTTCATAAGATGCAACATGTATAGGTAATTTGTCAAGGTGTACTTGGAAATTCCTCTTAATCAAACCTGTGACACCCAACATAATGAGAAATTTCTGTATCTTTCTGCCACAGATTCTTGGTCTTTGACCGAATTCCTTGGTATGTGAGGATCTTCTCCCGCTCAATGTGGTTCACAGAACAGTCACTTTGGCACTGATATCTCTATAATCAATGCTGTTCTGGTGTTTTTCTCCATTACCACCATGTCCAGCTTCCTTGCATCCAGTTTTTGATTGGTCAGAATGAGAGTATCCCAGATGATTACAACCTCTTTTTTTCTCCATAATTTTCTTAGGGTCATGATCCCAGTGCTTTTCTGGTACAGCGGTATAGTGTTTACAGAGTTCACAATGGATGAGACATGCTATATTATTGTGCCTTTCTGTACAGAAATTTTGTGCCATCAGAACTTCACAGCCAGCTATGAAGTGAATAACTGTTTCCAGATTTTTCTTACAGAAAGGTCTGACTGTTGGTTCTCAAGATCATTCAGAAAGGATAAAGAATTCTCATATTTGATATTGTTCAAAACTGCCCATTAAAAATATCTTGATCAAAATCTCAGTATCAGGAAATGCTTACTAAGGAGCTCTCTTTAATCTTAAAGACCAATGTGGTTGAACCTGTTGAACCTGGGGAAAGAGGGTAGAGATTCTACTCCAATATTTTTTGGTTACAAAGAAAACAGGAGGTTTCCATTCTCTGCTGGGCTTGAGGAACTTGAACAAGTTTCTAGTTTGGAAAAAGTTCAGAGTTGTTTCCCTGAGCACCTATATTCCATTCCTTCAAAATGGAGACTGGTTATATCCTCTGGACTTGAAGGAAGCAATGCCCACATAGAGAGAGAGACAGTCCATCCACCAGAGGTATCTCAGATGTCTAATAGGGAAACAGCACTACTAGTACTTTGGCCTGGCTTCGTCTCCATGTGTATCCACCAAATAAAGGTAGTAGCCAGAAAACATAAACTTGGGGCATATTGAGGTTGTTGTGCTAAATGGCCTCAACAGTACCTGTAACTCCCTTGGAATATATCATAATAAGACAAACCTAGTGGACTTCATGTACTCAGTTGGCTCAGGCCACACAGAACTTACATTTCTTAGTCTGGATTGCCAAACCTCTATAGAATTCTGTCCTGGTGGATCACTCGGGACAGTTTCTCCAAATGGGTTAGTTTTGTGCATCTTACTATCTTTAATCATTTTAACTTTCTGCTTGAAAAGCAGCAATCAATCAAATAACAAAAGAGCACAAAGTTCAATTCAAATTTTACTAAGGGAGAAAAAGGCCTCAGCGGTTTAACCATTCTCCCTCCATGTGGCAGAAACCTGCCTAAAGGGAAAAGTGCTGCATCTCACCATCACCGGCATAAAAACTCCCCAATTTTTTATTTAGCTCTAATAAAAATGTTTTTATTTATATTTTAAATACTTTTCATCACAAAGTTTCCAGTACCTTATAATGGTAGCCAGTACTCTAATGCCACCCAACAGTAACACTGTTCCTGAAACGGAAAAGGAGAAAGACTTAACTGGAGGAGGCAATGAACAAACAGCACAGCAGTGCTCAAAGTTACTTATTGCCAGCTCTTCAGGAGAACAACCACCAACAAAGATCTTCATTTCGCCGATCCCGGCTTCTTCATGGGTGATACCTCAAAGAAACAATTCAATATTCACTCCAGCAATGGCATATTGAAGTACTACCTCTACTTTTAAATTAAAACCTGGCCAAGCAAGGAGAAGGTAGGAGGAGCCACTCAGCAAAAAAAACTCAGAATATGTAGGGCTTTAAAGAAAGCTCCAATCAGGGTTGCTTTTGACAATTCGTCTTATCAGATCAACAGATGTTCTAGTTTTTCATTATCCTAAACTTAAAGTTCACTGTGATCAAATCAAGACACGAAATCTCAAAAATACTCTAATCAATTTTGTTATTAAATCCCTCAGATTCCATAGCATTTTGATAGTATATCAATTTCTGCTCTCGTTGAAGAAGGATTTTCCTGTGGTCTCCGCCATACAACAACGGGGGAATATGGTCAATGGCTATACATAATATTCAAAGAAGAACCACAAATTGCAAACAATCCAAATTTGTTCAGAATCACAATGCAAAAAATTATTTTAAAAGACACTGTTACATACTGTCGTGGGGTGCACCGCCTACGCCATTAGAATTACGGGCATGCTCCAAAGCAAAGATTATTTTTAGGTAGCCCAAGGGAATGTAAGGTTCACTTGACGTAGAAAATGTTCTTACTTATTCCAGCTTCCTAAGAGAACTCATTAACGAAACCAAGTGTAAGGAAACAAGGCTTTTATTCCCCGTCAGTGCAAGGGTTCAAAATAAGACATTGATAAACAAACAGAAAGTCCTTTGTTTCAAAAGGTACCAGCATTCAAATCATCTGCTTAATTGTTAAACTTCACAATTAAGGCAAGGCTTGATCAGAGGAATTCAGTTCATTCCAACACCATAAAACTTCTACAAACTTCTTCTAAGTTACACAGTGGCTACAGACTCCTGGCACGATGCCATACACAAATCACAGTCCATCTGTTCAGGTTGAGGAATGGGAACAGTATTTATACATTCTATTTCCATGGATTCTTCATTACTATATTCATCATTGGAATAATCACTGTCCCTGTCTGATACAGGTCTGTGTGAAATGTCTCTAGGGTCTTGTCTCCAATACCACTGTGTTCTAAGTGCTTTAGAGATTTTCTGAAACCACTCTGGTTTCTTCTTCTTTACAGAGTGAACATTTGTTTTAACAGGGCCTTTAGGACTCAAGCATTTAGTATCATCAATAAAGCTTTCATACCTGGAGTCTGGCTGGTTTGAATCCGTGGAGTTTTCTCTTTCAGAAACTTTCCTCCTGTAGCAGGTTCTCTGCCTGTAAGCTTTAGGCAAGGCTGTGCTTTCTGGCAGTTTGGTAAAACCTGACGTGGATTCCCTTTTCCCCCTTGGTAAGAACTTAGCTTTGTCAGAAAGTGCTTTTCCTTTCTTGCCTGGTAAAACTTGGTTAGTATTTCCCAGAGACTGTAAGCTTTCCTCCAAACCATTTCCTCTGGTTCTTTGCTTATGTCTCTCTGTTCTTGAGTCAGGAACACTGTGAGAACAGGGAGTGGCACACACTCTAGCTTCAGTGCTGGCTCTAACAAACTCCCGTTGAACAGCTGCACGCTTAGCCTGGCCCTTCTGAACTTCACCCTTGTGAACTCTGTTCCTTTGGGCTTGCTCATATAGGATTCTTTCACTTACTCCTTCTCTTGGAGCTGATCCTCTTAATAGAGCTGTTCCTCCTTGTGAAGACGTTCCTCTGTCTCTGTTCCTTCCTCGGTCCTTCTCCTTCTCTTTCTCTCTCTCCTTGCTCTCTCTCCTTCTCTTCTTGCTCTCTCTCCTTCTCTTGCTTGCTGGCATTCAGCTCTGGCTTATAAAGGAATCTTTCCTTCAAGACTTCCGGGGTCATTCCCAGGTGCAAATCATTAGCCCTCTTAGGCTCATTAGCTCCTGTATGGTCATTCCTGCTCCCTCTAGCTGTGCCTGGAAGTAACTGCACATCTAGATTCCTAAAATAAACAGGGTTTCTTTTCAAGTTCTCATCTTTATTGATACCCACATCATGACAATACATATCATACATCTATCTGAAAATTCACAGAATATAAATGATACAATAATTAATATGTTGTAAATATTTATTAAAAATACCTGAGACAATTAATGAACAACACATAATAAAGTCACCCCATACATATATTCATTGATTTTTAGAAATATAATTTATAATACAATTTTTTTATCAAAACTCCCTCATTATTCTTTATGTGAATGAGATAATTAATCAATTAATCAATAATATGTATCCATACCCCAATATCTTTCAGTATATTCTTCTCTATCTCATAACAACAGAATAGTAAAAAAGATTCTACCACCACCTCTTTACCAAATCTTAATTTTCTCCTGGGGGATATGGAAATATGTCATTAATGTATTCATTTTTTCTCTTTCTCTATTTAGATTTGGTAAAGAGGCTGATGTTGAGACATAGAAATAAGTTAATCTTTTTTACTGGATGTACAGATAGAACAGACCATTGCTTCTGTGTTGATGCAGCAATTTTAGATGATAGGGAAGAATATTGCAACACACATATAAAATATTCAGACTGTACATTAGACTTAAGGGAATGAGATGAGTCTAATAACCACTCTTGATGATTGCAATAGGCCTGCTTATATGCTTTTCTAAGGAGATCTTGAGGGTATCTCCTTTCTGCAGACTTATCCACCATTAATCGTGCTTGCATTCTAAATTCTACATTTGAGGAAAAGGATTCGCCGACAACGTAGCAACTGAGAAAATGGTAGACTGTTCTTTAATGAAGCCGGATGAAAACTATTATATTGTAACACAAAGTATTTCTATATGTTTATGTTTATGTTTATTAAACTTTTTATACCGCCCAACACCAAAGGCACCTGAGCGGTTTACAATATACTTAAGAAAAATTAAAAATATGGCTGTGGGAAAAAGAAAAGGAACGCCAATAAAATGATAGGATAGGAAAGGTAAGAAAGAGATAAAAGAACAATGGATTACGATATAATGTTACAACATCAAGGGACGGGGGGAGAGGAGGTTGCGGAGGGGGAAGGGGAAACCAAGGACGGAAGGTCAAACGCTAGACTGTTGGTTTTGAAAATACTGTAGTCCAAAATATGTATAGAGTTTTCATTGCAAACCATCTCAAACTTCATCGCCTGGTTACAACCATTCAAATGTGCAAAAAAAACCATACAAATCTTCCTTTGTTCCTCCCTATAGAAGGAAAATATCATTGATATAGCATTTCCACTCAATGACGTCTTCCATATATATTGAAGAGTAGACATTTTATTTTCAAACCCCTGCATGTATAAATTGGCCAAAGAAGGAGCAAAAGTAGCACCCATGGCCGTACCTGATATTTGCTGAAAAAATGGATTTTTATATAAAAAATAATTCTTGATCTCTAGTTGCATCTCTTGATACTTCAGGATCTTCTGCTTCTCCATGCAATTCACAGAATAATCACTTGAAACCGACATCTCTATTAACAGTGCCCTTCTGGTGTTTTTCTCCTTTACCACTCCAATGTGGTGAAAGGCATCCCCTTTCAAAGTCCTCCAGTACAAAATTATTCATACCACAAATATATACAAACTTAGCTGCAGAATCCATGTAGATGACTTCATAGTCAGAGTCTTTGGCCTGCTCTGAAAAATCTACATTAGATCAAATTTCCTGGAGTTGATAGCACTATGAAATGCTGTAAAAGCTTTCAGAGATCAATTGGCTAACAAAACAACCCTGGTCTAAATGGACAAGCAAATTACCATGTACTACATCAATAAGCAGGATGGGACAGGATCCTACCTTCTGTGTTGGGAGACTATGAAACAGGGCCATCTCTGATGGGATGAGCCTCAGGGCCTTATACTAGCTAGGGAAGGACAATAAATAATATGGGAGGACAGAAATACAGGGCAGCCAAGGTTACCCTCTCAGCACTCTGAGATGGTCTCCATTGCAAGCAATGTACTGGAGCTCCAACACCTGAACATCTGGCCAGGAAAAATCATGCTGCCAAAGCTTCTGCCCCCATTACAGCTTCTGTCTCTGTCCAGACAGATAGCCTGATCTCAGTCAAGGGACTGGTTCTATATGCAAGATGCCTGCAAACCGAAGCCCTCATGAAACAAGTGAAGGAGCTCAAAGAAGAGGTGGTGAGGCTGAGAAACATCCATGACAGTGAGAAGTGCATTGATGAGATGGTTCTTGAGGCATCCAAGCTCCCTGACAGAGGTGAAGATGGTATGTCACAGAATGAAGAGAGTTGGACATAAGTCACCAGAGCCTGCAGAATCAACAATCCAACGCCTCCAGCTCTCAAATTAAGGAACCAGTATGCAGCCCTGGAAGTGAAGGAGGAGAAAACATCCCAGGAAAGGGAAGAACCAGAACTCAAGCACCCCAAAGCTGCAAAATTAGCGACCACAAGGAAGAGAACGGTAGTGGTGGCTGGTGACACTCTTCTGAGGGGTACTGAGACGTCCATCTGCTGACCAGATTTGATGTTCAGGGAGGTGTGCTGTCTGCCAGGTGCCAAAATCCGAGATGTTACAGAGAGTTTGCTGAGACTCATCAAGCCTACTATTATCCAATGTTGCTCATCCATGTCAGCACATATGATACTGCTAGGTATCCCTCAGAGTGTATCAAAAGTGACTTCATGGCCCTGGGAGAGAGGGTTAAGCAGATAGGAGCGCAGGTAATGTTCTCTTCAATCCTCTCTGTTGAGGATAAAGGCCGAGGCAGAGGAGCTCATATCCTGGAGATGAATGCATAACTGCGTGGATGGTGTCAGAGAGCTTTTTGGTTTCCTGGATCATGGGATGATTTTCTAAGGGCTGCAGAGCAGAGATGGCATCCACCTATCCAAGGAGGGTCAAAGTGTCTTCCGCAGTAGACTGGCTAACTACTGAAGAGGGCCTTAAACTAGATTCGTTGGTTTAGGGTGAAGAAAGTGCCCAGGTAACTAAAAGCCTTCAGGTAAGTAAAACATTAAATACCTCTGTAAAAATGAATAAAAGGGGAGATATCTGGAAAACACTTTGGGGCTTGTTTACAAAGCCGCGGTAGCGGTTTCCGATCTTTACCGGAGCTGCGGCCCCATTGAAATCTGACAATGATCGGAAACCGCTACCACGGCTTTGTAAACAAGCCCCTTTGTGTTTTCTCATCAGCGGCGGTACCAGCAGCAGGGGAGTAGACTTGACCTGAAAGAAAGCGCTGCAGCGAGGGGGCATAGAATGAAGGTGAAAGGGGATAGACTCAGGAGTAATAAGAGGAAATATTTTTTTACGGAAATAATGGTAGATGTATGGAATAGTCTCCAGGTGGAGGTAGTAAAAACCAGAACAGTATCTGAATTCAAGAAAGCATGGGACAAACACAGAGGATCTCTAAAGGGAAAAAGGGAATATAGTAATTAGTATGGAAGGGCAGACTGGATAGGCCGTATGGTCTTTTTATGCTGTCATGTTTCTATGTAACATCCAGGCTGTTGGTGAAAAGTATCTGATGTTGGGAAGCAACACTGTCCTCTGAGCCTGTGGGATCAGAACTGGAGAATTCCACAGTCTGATAGGACTCTGGATGGACAACTCCAGAAGGAGAGGGAACCAGTCCTGTGTTGACAAGGTCCTTGGTCATGTTTGAGTTTTAGGAGAGTCTTTGCTATGAGTAATATGGGAGGATATAGGTACAGAAGACTCTCCTAGTGCAAGAGGAAGGCATTAAGGCTAGTTGGCCATGTGCCTCTATCTTGGAACACAACTGAAGCACTTTCCTGTTCTGAGAAGACACAAATAGATCTACTTTGTATATGCCATGCTTAAATAGCATCATTTTTGCTACTCCTGAATCCATGAACCTCATGGTAGATATGTATTGTTACATGTTAATATATGGGGGAGAAAAGTAGTTGGGGATGAAAGGGATTGGGGAAAGGGGGAGGAGGTAGGTAGGGATGGTGTCTAGTTGAAAGTATGTGCATTGCTAGGGTGAGTGTGGATGAGTGCAGTGGTGAGTCTAGGCCAGGGGTCTCAAACTCAAATTGCTTTGAGGGCCAAATGAGGAGTTGGTAAAATAACCCGGGGGCAGCATAAGATGTGGGGCCTCATTTGCATAAGGTGCCTCATTTGCATAAATATTTGCATAATGTTACCATACCTTAACTTTTAGTAAACATGCCTCTTAATGAGTGTATGGATAAAAAAAGACTAAAAGATTTCTACATTACTATAAACCAGTGCCAACCGCCAGGCACATTAGGAACTACTACAAACAAACACTGCCCATTTAGAACCCATAGCAAACCCGCCATATCCTAACAACACTACCAGGACTCACAAAGCACCATACCCTACCTATCAAAAGGCAACATTGCAAATATTAAATCAATACATTTCAGAGAATAACAATACATGACCTACTGGGGAAAGAGAGCAAGTGGCAATGTCAAATAGGAATTACATAAACAGAATACCTCAGCTCAGTTACACATGCAGAACATACACCATCACCAAACAAGGAATCAAAATTTAGAAACAAGAAGACAATAATTAAACTGGGAACCCCAAAAGCCAAACTTGGAATGTACAACAACACTGTAGAAATAAAACTATAAATTAATTTCCTCTTGTACTAAACAAAGCACAGACGTTATTGATGCACATTTCCCAGAGCTGACATATTCCAGTTAATAAATTCAAAATAAAGAGATATTTTTCTACCTTTTGTGCATTTTTTTTCAGTTGCAATTGTTCCAGCCACTTTCTTCTGGTTTCTTCGTGCCTTCTGCTAACTCTCCATCGTCTGCTGTCCATTTGTCCTTTCTTCTCTCTTCTAGTTTTTTTCCATTCTCCCTCTACATCTGCTTTAACATACTAATCTTTCTCCTTTTGCTCTTTCCTCATTCCTATTTCATCCACTCAAATTTTACCCCTCCATCCTCAATCCCCACTTACTCTCCAAATACCTGGCCAATTGTAGATTTGTCTTCCCTCCCACACAAAATATTTTTCCCCTCTCCATTTCACTCTCCCAGCTCCATCCCATTCTAATCCTTCCCCAACATCAGCTCCCTTCTAGTTCCAGCCCCACACAGCACCTGCTCCCTTCTAGTCCCTGCATCAGCCCATTTTCAGTCCTAGCCCCCCATCAGCCCATTTCCAATCCTAGCTCCCCCCCATCAGCCCATTTCCAGTGCTAGCTCCCTCCACTCACAGCCCATTTCCATTCCAAGCCCCCCTCCCCATCAGCCATTTGCAGTTCAAGCCCCCCTTCCACTCAGCCCATTACCAGTCCTAGCCCCCCATAGCCCATTACCAGTCCTAACCCCCCATTGCCCATTTCCAGTCTTACCCATCACCCCATTTTCAGTCTTACCCCTCATAGTCCATTACCAGTCCTAAACCCCCATCACCCCATTTTCAGTGTTAACCCCATCACCCCATTTTCAGTCTTACCCCCCCATAGGCCATTACCAGTCCTAACCCCCATAGCCCACTTCCAGTCTTACCCATCACCCCATTTTCAGTCTTACCCCCCTCCTAGGCCATTACCAGTCCTAACCCCCCATAGCCCATTACAAGTCCTAACCCCCCCATTAGCCCACTTGCAGTCTTACCCCCATCACCCCATTTTCAATCTTACCCCCCCCCCATAGCTCATTACCAGTCCTAACCCCCTCCCCCCATCAGCCCAGGTAGATTTAAAAAAATCCAAACTTGCTGCTGCTGCCGCCGCCGCCGCAGTATCAAGCGTCCCAAGGGCCCCTCTGCCCGGCAGAGTCCACTCCTCCCTGCAGCATCAGCTCCAAAAGCGGCGTCTTTCAGAGTCGCAAAGAGAGAGAGTTTCTCTCTCGCGGCTCTGAAGAGCAGCGAGAGAGAAACTCTTCAGCTCCAAAAGCGACGGGAATTGAGCCGCCGCTTTTGGAGCTGAAGAGACAGAAATTCTCTCTCTTAGCGGCTCTGAAAGCCGCCGCTTTTGGAGCTGATGCTGCAGGGAGCAGAGGACTCTGCCGGGCAGGGGGGTGCCGTGGGACGCTTGATACTGTGGTGGCGGTGGCAGCAGCAGCAAGTTTGGATTTTTTTTTACTCTACCGGCCAGCTGCTTAACACGCCAGGCCAAATGCATCGCGGGCCGCACAAGATGCTCTCGTGGGCCGCATGCGGCCTGCGGGCCCAGGAGAAACTATACTATGTAGCTTATGGCTCTAAATGGAAAAGGTTTGCCATCTGATGTGATGGATAGGCCCTAGACTTTTTTTTCTTGTCCCACTGCTTGAATACCATCTATATCATTCTGAGTTAGGTTTAAAAACAAAGGGCTCGATATTCTTCAGGGATGGTTATGCATTGCTACGGCATAAAAGCCATTGCCACCAACCTTTAACCCCGGATATTCAATGCCAGGGTCATATTCAGCCCCAGCATTGAATATCTGGGGTCATCGCACAGCTTGCAAGTCTGCAGAAGCTAATCTGGCAGCGGTGATATTGAGCCACTGCCCGGTTAGCTCCCATGGGTAAAAGATAGGCACAGCAAAAGCTGGCTTATCTTTTACCCATGGGTGCTAACTATGATAAACCATGCAATGCCTTTGAATATCGGGCCCCAAATCCTTTAGAGTACACCTTAGTGTAAATGGCACTTATTATCTACCATTTAGAAGGGAAACCCATCTCTCTCTATTGCTTCTCATTCTTCACTTTAAGAGGGGTTGCTTCTGTTGAAGTCTCCCATTAAGCTACCTGCTAAGTTGTAGCCCAGCTGATGAAAGCTCCCTTTGTGTCACTAGCAATGACCCAAAGGGAGCTTTCATCTGACCTGAAAACACTATTTTTGTTGGCAGTCACTTCAGCATGCAGTTAGTGAGATTCAGGCTCTAGTGATGCTCCAACCTGTACCAGGATTTTAGATAATAGGGTGGTTCTACACAGTCATCCAAAGTTTCTTCCTAAGGTGCTATTAAATTTCTACCTTAATCAATCATTTGCCCTTCCAACATTTTTGTCTAGGCCACACAACTATGATGGTTAACGTGTCTTACACACTTTTATTTATTTACATTCTCTTATATACCACACTATTCTGCATCAGTGCAGTTTACATTGAACAAACTGAAATTACATTGAACAGGGCATTATAACTTGGAGATAACTATTTTACAGGGAACATGGGCTATGGAGGGTTAAGTGGCTTGTCCAAGACCACAAGGAGCACCTGTGGGACTAGAAACCCCAGTCCTTCTGGCCCAAGGTTGCTGTCCTCTAGTTGGATTTGAACCCCCAACCTTCCAGCCTGAAGTACCTTGCCCCAACCACTAGGCCACACCTCCACTCCGATTGCAACTTTGGATTGTAAATGAGCCTTAGCCTTCTACTTGGCTTGGACTATGGCCTTTAGAAAGTCCTCCCAACTTTTTGTTTCTTTTGACCCCAATAAATCTGGGACTGTTGCTATACACTATCCAATTGGCTAGCAAATTGCATCTCTTTTGCTCATGTCTAAGCAAGCCTGCATCTAGAGAATCATGTTGAAGCTCGTTGACTGTTAAATCATTTTTATTAATAAGCCAAATCAACAGCTAGGATTTGACATGGGCTGATGGTGGGGCTACGAAAGGACTAGAAATGGGCTGATGGGGGGCTGGGATTGGAAATGAGCTGATGGAGGGACTCGGATAGGACTGGGAATGGATGGGGGAGCTAGAACTGGAAATGGGCTGATGGTGGAGCTAGGATAGGACTGGAAATGGGCTGATGGGGGACTAGAAGGGATGCTGGGTGGGGCTGGAAGTAAAAGGGAGCTGATGTTGGGGGAGGATTAGAATGGGATGGGGCTGGGAGAGTGAAATGGAGAGGGGAAAAATATTTTGTGTGGGAGGGAAGACAAATCTAGAATTGGCCGGGTATTGGGAGAGTAAGTGGGGATTGAGGATGGAGGGGTAAAATTTGAGTGGATGAAATAGGAATTAGGAAAGAGCAAAAGGAGAAAGATTATTATGTTAAAGCAGATGTAGAGAGAGAATGGAAAAAAAACTAGAAGAGAGAAGAAAGGACAAATGGACAGCAGACGATGGAGAGTTAGCAGAAGACACGAAGAAACCAGAAGAAAGTGGCTTGGACAATTGTAACTGAAAAAAATGCACAAAAGGTAGAAAAATATCTTTTTATTTTGAATTTATTAATTGGAATATGTCAGTTCTGGGAAATGTGCATCATTGACATCTGCGCTTTGTTTAGTACAAGAGGAAATTAATTTATAGTTTTATTTCTACAGTGTTGTTGTACATTCCAAGTTTGGCTTTTGGGGGTCACAGTTTAATTTTTGTCTTCCTGTTTCTAAATTGTAATTCCTTGTTTGGTGATGGTCTATGTTCTGCATTGATAACTGAGCTGAGGTATTCTGTTTATGTAATTCCTATTTGACATTGCCACTTGTTCTCTTTCCCCTGTAGGTCATATATTGTTATTCTCTAAAATGTATTGGTTTAATATTTGCAGTGTTGCCTTTTGATAGGTAGGGTTTGGCGCTTTGTGAGTCCTGGTAGTGCTGTTATGATACGGCGGGTTTGCTATGGGTTCTAAATGTGCAGTGTTTGTAGTAGTTCCTAATGTGCCTGGCGGTTGGCACTGGATTATAGTAATGTAGAAATCTTTTAGTCTTTCTTTATCGATACACTCATTAAGAGGCATGTTTACTAAAAGTTAGTGTATGGTAACATTATGCAAATATTTATGCAAATGAGGCCCTGCACCGAGTCTCCGCACATGGCCCCGCACCCCCCTTGGGCCGCCCCTAATTATGGACATCCATATTTTACATTTTACATATGGATGTCCATAATACAGAGGGGAGATATTCAGTGTGGCAGCGTGATTACAGCGGCTAACTATCACCCCTGAAACTAACACCCAGATATTCAGTGCCGGGGCCATATGCAATCACCAGCACTGAAAATATGGGTTAGCCACAGAAGCAGGAAGCTAAGCGGGCAGCGGTGATATTCAGCCACTGCCTGGTTATCACTGGGTGCCGCCTCCACTCCACCCACTGAATGCCTCAGTACTAGGCGGTTAGCATGGAGGCATGCTGGGGTGGAATCTGGGAAATTTTCAGCAGCACTAACTATGTTAGTGCTGCTGAATATCCTGATGACCACGATTAATGTTATTAGCAGATCTAATAACAGTGTTAATCGCATTGACTATCCCCCCACTATTTATACCTGGATGCTATTGCCACATGTAGATTCTGGATTTTGCATGTGGAAATTGCCCACATAAACTCTTATATGTCTTTATAAAATAGTTTCACAAAACCTTCAACAATTGTGGGAGGCACCCACATATATTTAGATGCTGAGGAGTGGGTGCACATTTACACGAATTAAATACGCACATACATGTAGGGTCCAATATTCAGCGGTGGCGGCTACTGCTGCTAAAGAAGCCAGCTGTCATCACTGAATGCCATATCCGGGCCCCAGCACTGAATATCTGATTTACCTGCATTGCATTAAAGCTAACCAGGTTGCGGCAACATTCAATCGCTGCCCAGTTAGCTCCAGTGGCAAAAGTTAGGCCTGCCTTTACTGCGCCTCACTTTGTCATGTCATGATCGCTGCTGCCTGGTTATTGCCTGGTGCTGCCTCTGGACCAGCCCCAGAAAGCACCGATGCTGACCGGTTAGCATCAGGGCATACAGCGGTGTAATCCACGAAGTGCCACCTGCCTCTGTCATTTTCGTCTGATCATTATTTACATATGCAGTGGGGTTAGGTAGGTGCATGTGTGGGTGTTTCATGAGGAGTATCAGGGGCTGCGGTACCTGCAAAACCTTAAGCCAGTTTACTAAGCATGAACCTTATTATACCTGAATTCTACAATGCTGTAAGCTGCCTGCAGCATCCTTTGGAAAGGCAACCAAAAATGTATTTATTTATTATGCCCCAGAATCTGCTAAAATATTTTATAACTCACTTACGGCTTTGATTGCTATAGCACTCAAGATTTAACAGTTGAGCTCATCAATAACTCATGGGTTATATTCCACATTCAGTCAGTATATTAGCTACAGTAAGCTATACACTCACACATAGAAATTCATGCACGTAATACATAATGTAGTGCATTAGCTTAAATTAGTGGCAATGAAAAACTGCACTTAGAACTTAGCATTGAAAAAGAACTATATATCCTGTACATAACCACTTTGTATTCCTTTCATGCTGAGGATGAATGAGGGGTAGTTACCAACAAAAATTCAGTGTTTATATAAGTTCCACTTCACCTCCTAGTACATCAGACGTCTTTATATAATGTAAACTGTAACAAATTTAAAAGAAAGAAACAGTGTATTGAAAGCTCTTTGATAATGACCGTTCCAAGAAAAGAGGAAATGCAGTTATATTTCAGACATGTTACCTTTCCTTCAACAAATCCATTTTTAAAAAATATTTTGACTTCAAATTTGGCTTACTTAACACACAATAACTTTATTGCCGTCCATGGATGCAATATAAATGCACTCAATGTAACATTACACTGTTGTTGCAAACAAGAAACAATGTTTGACATTTTTTACCCTTCTGCTGAAAGTATTAAAAGGAAATACTGCTTGTAGTAGAGAATGAAAATCATAATGGCATGCAATTTAAGGGAATAGAAACAAACACACAAATGCAGAGAACATCCGTAGCAGACTGAAGAAGGATTTTCTACTCCACAGAATAAAATAAGATTCTTTGGGGGGGCTGAGATATGCTTTATTGAATTTTTTTAAGTGTCATCAAGTCAATGCAAACTCCTGGTGACCCAGCAGCCTCTGGGTTTTCTTGGCAAGGCATGACTAGAAGCCAGGCCTTTTCTTCCACACCTTCACGCATGCATCAATGCAGTTTACAATTTACAAAATAGTGGCAGGAAGAAAAGGAAAGGAAATCTGTTATCTGATAGGAAAGAGAAACCAGTCGTATAGGGGGAGGAGAGGACAAGGGGGAGAGAGAAGGGGAGAAGAGAGATAAGAGGCAGGAGAACTAGCTGCTGGAGAAGGAAGACCAAAGGCCAGTTGGACTAAGGAAGTTTTGAGCATGGATTTCAATTTTGGGAAAGGCAGTTCCAGTCTGAGGTCGGAGGGGAGGGCATTCCAGAGTGCTGGGCCAAGAAGGAAAAAAGCAGAATTGTGGGTGAATTTCAGGCGGGCTTGTGAGCTGGAGGGCAGGTACAAATGGTTTGTGTATATGGAACAGAGAACATGGTGTGGGGAGTAGAGGTGGAGGAGGTCTGAGAGATATACGGGGAGCCGATCTATAGGACCTTGGTGAACCATAGTAAGCAGTTTGTGTTGTATCTGAAATGTAAGGGGAAGCCAATGAAGTTCTATAAGAAGCAGGATGATGTGGTCAGTGTGGGAAGCATGAGTGATCATCCAGGCGGTAGTGTTCTATAAAAGCTGGAGACAGTTTAGCTGATACTGGGGGAGACCTGCAAGCACCACATTGCAATAATCAATCCGAGAGACAACAAAGGAAAGGAGAAGACTGTTCAGAGGTGAAGGCATCAGGAATGGGCGACTGGACCGAATTTGCCAAAGGGAGTTGAATGAGTGGCAGATAAGATTAGAGAGATGATCCCGAAAGGAAAGATAGGAATCAAGAGTAGCACCTAAATACTGTAGGGAGGCAACCAGTGTGATAGGGGTGCCAAGGAGTGTGGGAGCCAGTGAGGAAAGAGGGCCACTAGAAGTGAAGCAAATATTTTTTTTTAAGTTTTCTATACTGCCTTATCAGTTGAACAAAGTGGTTTACAAGTAACATAACATAACAATTACATCAAACTAAAAATGAACTATGTACATGAGAACATTAATTAACTATGTACAGCATGACCAGTTGCGTTTATTAACATTCAGTGACTATTTACATTTAGAAGTGAAGGCGGATATCTACAATGTGTATAGCAAGTATGTAGGCATGTTTTAGTTGGGTTAAGATAAAGAAAGTTAGTAGACAACCAAGAGGCCACTTGTGAGAGGCAGAAGTTAAGAGGGGAGAGATCAGGGGCGGGTGGATTAATATGAGGTAGGAGGATGATTCATCAGTGTAATAATGCGCCGATATGCTGTGCTGTTGCATGAAGAGTGTTAGGGGGACTAGAAAGATGTTAAAAAGTAGTGGAGCGAGCCCTGACTCCTGCGGAGTACCACAAGGGAGGGATGTGAAACATGAAGAGGAGTTGTCAGAGAGAACCGAAAAAGATCTGGAGGAGAGAAACAAAATGAAACCAGCATAGAACAGACCCACGAACACCAAAATCACAGTGGCGAGAAAGGAAGGTAGAGTGATTGATGAGGTCAAAGGCTGAAGAAAGATCCAAGGAGACTGCTAAAGAGATGTCACCATGATTGTGAGAAGTATGCAGTTCATTAAGGAGGGAGATTAGGATATTCTCAGTGCTTTGACCGGGGCATAAACTGGATTGTTGTGGGTGACAAGCATTAGTGGAGTCAGGTTGAGTGGAGATTTGGGCAAATACCAGTTTCTCAAGGATTTTAGATAAGAAGTGAAGGTTTGAGATAGGTCTATAATGTGCAGAAACAGAGGGATTGAGAGAAGGCTTCTTAAGTATGGACAGATCAGACCCTGCTTCTAGGGGATAGGCTGGTGTTGAAAATGTTAAGTATTGGTGGAACAAGGGCCAGGGAGGGTTCAGTCAGCCACTGGGAAGGGATAGGGTCAGAAGGACAGGTCGTTTTGTGGGACAAAGATAGAATTTTAAGTAGCTCCACAGAGGAAATGAAGCGGAAAGTAGACCAAGTATGAGTGAAAGACGAGTGAGAGGAATTAGGGGAGGATGGGGGGCTGGAAGAAAGAGGGGAGAGGCAATCAGGGAAAGTTAAACAGAGGGATTGATTAGAGGCTATCATAGGCCAAATGTTCCCACTGTAGGGGGTTTCAGGAGGTGTTGTGATTGAATTAGCATGAATTAGCAGAATCAGTCTTTGCAGGGGAGGTTGTTAAAATACTCCATACTGTAGGATAAAATGTAAGTCTTTTACTAAAGAAAAATGCATTGACTAATAGGATGAGCATGGATTTTCAAAATGTGATAGGAAGTGAGCACTAAGTCATTTTATCCTTTTGTACAACTACACAACCCTCAAGGCAAAGCTGCCAAGTCACTCAGTACCAGGAAGGAAACCTTTTGTGCTCCAGGTCTCATAATGCATCATATTTTATTGTACCATGCCTAGGATTTTAGATAGTTGCAGGCTATAAATGTTCTAATAAATAAATAAAATAGGTTTGCCAGAAATCCAAGAATGGCCTAAAATCTCCCTCCTGGAACTGGGTAACTTGCCCTTTCTGTCTGAACTGCGTGAGCATTTCATGATACCTAGTTTCTCTCTTTGGTACAGAAATGTACATATTTATATCATACTAGACTAACTGTACTGGGTCCAAAAGATTAAAAAAGATGGTTATAATGCCATTTGTTATGCGATTTTCTGTGTAATAAGTGCATCGCTAAATATTAGACAAAGTTTATTTCCTATTTGGAAACTAGGAAACATTTAAAGTCAGCATGTAACTGCATGATTGAGGCCAACCAATGGCAGAGCAGCTTTAAAAATATTCAGTGACAAATATTCCTGGCAAAATCCAAGGGCACTTACTCGATCCTCATCCTTCTTGACCTTTATACTGCTTTTGAAACTACTGACCACCACCTTGTCCTCGCTTGGTTTTAAGGGCTACGTGTTATCCTGGTTTTCTTTTTATCACTCCCATCGCACTTTCAGTGTTTGTTCTGGTGGATCCTCTTCTACTGTTATCCCATTCTCAGTTGGTGTACCCCAAGGTTCTGACTTGGGTCCACTCTTTTTCTCTCTCTATACCCAATCCCTTGGTGAAGTCATCTCCTCCCATGGTTTTCAGTACCATTTTTATGCTGATGACTCTTAGATCTAACTCTCTACACCGACAGGTCTGGATCTCTGCCTGCCTATCTGACATTGCCTCCTGGATGTCTCACCTCCATTTGAAACTGAACATAGCCAAAACCGAGCTTCTTATTTTTACCCCTAAATCCATCTCCCCCCTTCCGCCTTTCTCAGTCTCTGTGGATAATGCTCTACTCCTTCCTGTTTCCTCGGCTCGCAACCTTGGGGCCATCTTTTACTCCTCCCTCTCCTTCTCCACACACATCCAATTGATAGCTAAAACCTGTTTCTTTCTCTATAACATCAGCAAAATTCAACCCTTCCTTTCTAAACACACTACTAAGACACTTATCCACTGTTTAGTCACCTCCCATCTAGACTATTGCAACCTCCTCCTTGCTGTTCTCCCTCTGAATCATCTCTCTCCTCTTCAATCTGTTCAAAACTCTGCTGCAAGGCCAGTCTTCCGCCAGCCTTGATATGCTCATATAACCCCTCTTCTTGAGTTGCTTCATTGACTCCCTATCCATTTCCATATCCAGTTCAAACTTCTCCTACTGACCTATAAGTGCCCTCATTCTGCTGCTCCTTGCTACCTTTCCTCTCTTAACTCTCCCTACACCCCTCCTCGGGAACTTCACTCTTCTGGCAGATCACTACCTTTCCTTACCATTCCCTTAGACATACCCTTGTCCTCAGCTACTGTGTTGTCTGTCTTGACTAGATTGTAAGCTCTGAACAGGGACCATCTTTTACATGTGTCTGTACAGCGCTGGGTATGCCTTATAGTAGTGATATCAAAATGTGCTCTGACCTCCCTGAGATTTCAGCTGAACTGGCCCATTTCCCCACAGGAAATAAAAAGAAAGGCTTCTGATTGTCAGGGCTTTGCAAGCAAATGGAAAGTGTGTCACTGGACGTACTGCTGTTTGTGTCAGAAAATGAAACAAAAGGAGATGGATGGTTCAGAACTTATTAAAGACACATGAGCATAATGTTCTTATAATGCTGGTTCCCTGTAGGAAACCTGGCTAAAAAGATTAGAAAAAATCCATGGCAGGAGGCTCAAAAAATATCAGTAGCAGGGAAAAAGGAAGACAAAAAGAAAATTGAATAAAAATGCCTGTTTTGTATAGACAGCAGACAATGTTCAGAAACCACAAGCGAGTCAGGTAAATTTATCATAGCCCACAAAATCACCGCTTGCTTCAGAACAATCGTGTAAGAATGCTTCAAACTTTCTCTCCCCTCCCCATGTCCTAAATAACAAACAAGGCAGTCTGCACATCGCCTCTGTAGCTCTTGTGGTTTCTAAACAGCAGCTGGTATTGGTATGAGGCAATTTTATGAGGTTTGTTTTTGAGTTTCCTGCCATAGCTTGTTTTCTGCTTTCTGTTTACCAGATTTTTTAAAATTATTCTCTATTATCATATTTCAAAGTTACAAAAATGCATTGCACATTCCGATATCATAACCCCGATGCACTGTCAAGAAAATCTGTGAGCGTAATGGACACTAACAGTCTTTCTCAATTTTACTTTCTCTATTCTCATTGAATAAAATGTTATGAACTATGATTTTCATGGGATATTTTCTAAGCCCAGCCCATATAAATGTGTTGGGCAATTTTTGCCATATCTTATCCTCTCATATCTTTCCTCTCATTTAGTCCTTCATGATAGGGAGCACATTTCTAATGTCTTTCAGTCGTTCAGTGCAAATAAATGACCGTGTTGCTTTCCATCTGGGGATGATTAGAGTGGCATAAGCCACCCTGCACTGATACTGGCAGATAATAACAGCTGCTTATATTTATTTATTTATTTACAGTCTCTTTTATACTGTGCTATTCAACATCAGTGCGGTTTACATGAAACAGAATGACTAGCACAGTGCAGCAAGCTGATCCGTGTTTACAAAGAACAGGTACTACAACTTGGATAAAACTGGGGTAACTATTTACATCTAGGCGACACGTTATGTCGTGTCAAAAGTAATCGTAGTCATGGATGGCTTGCAGGGTATGTTGCTGTGGCTGTACTAGATGGGGGAGGGGGCTATTGGAGCCCTGTCTTCCGGGTAGTATTTGAGGAAGAGGTGGTGCTTCAATGCCTTCCTAAACTGGGTTAGGTCAGGGATTGCCCAGATGCTGGGTGGTAGGGTATTCCAGCATCTGGGTGCACAGAATCTGAAAGCCCTTTTTGCTGTTGCTTGAGTGCATTGGGTTATTTCCTTCAGGATTACCAGTGTGTTGACTGCTGCAGATCTTCTGGACCTGTTGGGGGACATGGTTTGGATAAGCTCTGCTAGTGATGTGGAGGAGAGCCCATTGATGACCTTGAAAGTCAGCAGTAGGGTTTTGAAAGCGAGGCTGCCATGTATAGGGAGCCAGTGGAGGTGCTTCAGGATGGGCATAACATGATTGCTCCTAGAAGCCCTGTGTAGAACTCTCACCGCGGCATTCATCGTGAGTTGGAGCGGGTTCAGGGTGGATTGTGGGAGTCCTTGTAGGATTGCATTAGCGTAATCAAAGTGTGGTATAATCAATGCTTGATAGATTGTCTGGAAGTTGTCCGACTCTAGTAGGAAGCATAAGTGCCTGAGTGTTCGGATTTTGTGGTAAATTGCTCTTGCTATGTTGCTTTTGTGCACCTTTATGTCCAGTTGTTGGTCTAACGTGTGTCCAAGGTATCGGATTGTGGATTTGGTTTGTAGCTCTGCTTCCTTAACCTTAAAGTGGGGTGGCGGGGTGAAGTTTTGGTTCCTCGTAATGAAAAGGACCTCTGTTTTCTTGTGCTGTATTCAGAGGTTTTGAGATTCGAACCAGTTGGATACTGCATCAAAGCAGTCTGTCAGTGGGGAGAGGTCCAGCTGCTCTGTTGAGAATGGCATGTAGAGCAGTACATCATCTGCATATATCAAGCAGTTGACATTGAATGATCGGATGAGGTTACAGATGGGCTGCATGTATATGTTGAACATTAGGGCGGAGAGGGAGGATCCTTGTGGCACGCCTTGCCTCTGGTGGCAAGGTTTTGATGTTGAGGCCCCGGATCGTACATGTTGCCATCTGTCAGACAAGTATGACTTGCACCATTCTAGTGCTGTGTCACGGATACCCTTCTCCTTGAGGCGTCCCAGGAGGAGCTTGTGGCTTACTGAGTCAAAAGTAGCAACTATATCCATGAAGATGAGGATAAACCCTTGACAGATGTTATCAATTCCAGCAATTACATTACTGTAGAGGGTGGTGAGGAGTGTTTCGACACCATGGTACTCTCTAAATCCGTGTTGGCAGGGGTCCAGCGTAGCGGCGGTTTTGATGTGCTCTTGTATTTGTCTTTGGACTTCTTTTTCAATTATCTTGGCCAGACGTGGTATACTGGATATAGGTCTGTACGAGTCCACCTTCTGGGGGTCGAGCTTGCTGTTTTTCAGCAGAGGCCTGATGGACGTATGTTTGAGGCATTGGGGGAACGAGCCTGTTGCGAAGGATAGGTCCATGAGCCTGGCTTTGAACAGGTTGAAATCGCAGCGTAGCTCTTTTATCCAGAAGGTGGGGCAGGGGTCGGTTTATGCCGTAGTGGAGTTGATCGCAGCGATAGTGTCTTCGATGTACTTCTTGGGTGGAGTGGAGAAGATGGTCAGGGGAGTTAGGTAGGTTTGTTCGTGTACGGTGGTGGGTGCTGAGGGCTTATTGGTCTGGCATAGCTTTGATTGCAGGTACTTCGCGAATTCTTGAGGGTGGATCTCGCTTGGTTGGTCAGGGGCTGGCTCCTTTGTTAGGTTCTTGACTAGATTAAACAAGTCATGTGGTTTGTTTAGTGATTGTTTTAGGGTGTTCGTGTGGAATTGTCTGATTTTCTCTGTTATTGCTTCACGATGTTTTATCAGGTGAAGGTTATATGCCCTCTGATCTTCTGCGGAGTGAGATCGAAGCCGGCGTCTTTCCAGCTTCCTTAGGAGGGTGAGTGATGATCACAGATCAGTGGAGTACCAGGCTGCGGTGGCTTGTTTCCTTGGAGGTTTGTTAGATGGTGGACTTTGGGTAATGGCACTGAGGTTATCATTCCAGTCGGAGACCAGAACATCGAGGTTGGGTGCTGTTGAGGCGAGGAGTCACGCTTAACACGTACTTCTTAGACTCCACCCCAGCAAATCCTGGTATTTGCAGCAAAACCTGACCAGTAGGTTTTCAAGTCCTGAGTGTAGGTAATAATCTTCTCTTTCATCTTACACTTCTGCTGCATTTTGGGGAATCTAGTATTCTCATCCTTAAAGAGCGTATCTTCGGTTCTATTAATTTATGCTTTGTACTATTTATTGTTTCTTTTATTCCAGCATGTGATTCATCTAGACCTGGATTTCCACAATAGGTTTGTCCCCCCCCCCCCATTCTTTTAAGGGTGAGAGTCTGATGGGATGCTACTGTTCAGTTTGAGTGGTATTTGTGATTTGTGAAAAACTGCCACAGTGAGGCATGTTCAGAAGAAGAAACCTCCCCTCTCCCTATATTTACTCCTGCATCCCTGCTCGGAGGGAGACCTCACCCCTCTTGGCTTCTGCATCCTTTGTACCCCTCCTCTTTCTTGTACCTAGAGGCTCTTGAGGGGTAAATCTGGTCCTGGCTTTATCTCCTTATTGTTTAGCAGATTTTCAGATTGTGAAACATATTTTGGAGAAGAAGTGGGGAAGAGTGGTTAGAGCAGCGGACTGAAAAACAGGGAAGCCAGCCTTCAGATCTCATTTCTCACACCCGTGCGCCATGTGACCTTGGATAAATCATTTCCCCCTCCTGTGCCTCAGGTACAGCTTGGACTGCAAGCCCTTTTGGCTAGTGACTTATTCATTTTGCTGAATATATAAGAACATAAGATATGCCATATTGGGTCAGACCGAGGTCCATCAAGTCCAGTATCCTGTTTCCAACAGTGGCCAATCTAGGTCATACGTACCTAGCAGTATCCCCAAAAGACACAGGTTCCACAATGCTTGTACTGGGTCAAGCATTGATTATCCTGGGTCCCTTTTTAATAGTGGTTTATGGACCTTTCCTCCAGGAACTTGTCCAAACTTTTTTTAAACCCAGCTACACTAACAGCCCTTACCACATCTAACTCACATATAACTCACTTAGAGCTCAGATTTGGAAAATGTAAGGAATTAAATCCAAAGAATTAAACTCCTAGTCCAGTCCAAAATTTTGCCCTGCCATTTTTCTCATTTTCACTGATAAATCTTGAGCAAATGTTACACTGTAGCACAATTTTATTTCATCTGCCCATTAAATACGAAGAAGAGACGGTGCTTTTTCAGTGCAATTTCCTTACTAACCTTATTTCATGCCATTGATGGTTCCTTCCTACTGAGGTCTGCACTCCTTTCTCCTGCTCTAGTTTGTTATTTTTATATCTGATCCTCTATTAGCTCACCCATAGCCAGTCAACAATTAGAAACTTGTATAGCAGCCCACCTCCTTCTTTCTGCTCCCCTCCTTCCTTGATTGATCCTCCAGCTGCAGCCACAGCACTTTCCCCTTCCCCCAAGCACCCTCCACCACTGGCGAAAGGAAAGGCAAAGAATTTGTGTTCAGAGAAACTATAAATACAAAGCTGCCCGTTAAATCCCAGTACCATAGCAGATGACAACCAGAAGTGAACATGAAGAGTGACTGGTAAGCAAGAGTGAGAGAGATTGAAATAAAAGAAATCTTATATACTGAGGGGTTGCATTTGATAAAGATCCTCTTACTGTCTGCAGATGCTTAAGGAGAAGTCCTGTCAATAATGTAACAATTTAAGGAAACAAAGTGCAAGTTAGCAGGGATTAAAGCTGAGAGGGACTTGTAACTACTGTGCAAAGAAACATCTGTTCTTGTTTAATGACTTCAACAGAGCTTGCCATTTGTATTTCCATCCTGTTGTGCTTGACACCCTTTTTTCTTTCTCTTCGCTAGGGAAGCTGGTGCTTTTTTCTACATTATCAGTGTACTGGGACCTCTAGTGTCTGCCACCATTGAGCACAATACAGGTAAGCAAAAGATGTGACTTGTGACTTTCACTAGAACTTGTGCTTCTCTGGGGACAGGGTTAACTTTGTGTTATTACTAGTGCTCACATCATACCAAGTGGCAGAAAGGTGAGAGAGAGGGACAGAGTATGATAGAACGAAAGATTAATCTGAGCAAGACAGAGATGAAAGAACATGAGAGAAAGCAGAAGGGAATATAGTAACAAGCCTGCCTTTAGGTTGGTGGTTCACACACAATTTTCATTTCTTTTTCACTGCTCTTGGAACTTTTTCCTGTTTGCATCCTTACTGCTCCTGGAATCTCTCTCTTTCTGGATTAAATTATGCTAAGCTTGTTTGCCTATGAATTGAGTATTGAGTAGATAACTGGATGGAAGCCATATATCTCAACTAATTTTATAGTTGAACAGCATGGAGAGAAGAAACATATCAGTGTAGTGCCATATGCTGAATCCTGGGGTAATAAGGGCCAATACAGGAGGCTCTGTACCAGAGGACCCTAGGATGAGGGGGGTCTGGTAAACAGGAGACAGTCTCAGGGTATTTAGGATGAGGGCCTAGCACACAGGAAATTTTGTGTTCAGAGTTCCAGAGATGAGAAGAGACCAACACAGTGGAGGCTTTATGTTGGGGGTGGGGGTGGGGGGGGGGGGTCTGAGAGTGCACCTCAGGAAAGAGGGTGGGGTTGCCAATTGATTCCAAATTCATCCGACATGGGTAATCTAGTCCTGGGAGGGACTTGTTCTGATTTCCTTACTGTGTTCCCTAAGAAAAGCAAGACTACAAGTCCATGCATACAATGGTTTAAACCCAGGGCTAGATCAACCCCGTTGGATGAATCTGGAGCCAATTGGCAAATCTAGATGAGGTCCATCTGACACAGGGGACTTTGGGTTGGAGTTGTGGGGGGATTTATTTATCGACCTCCTGACAAGTCTGCTTCTACCTTTCTCACTGACTTTGACTCGCGGCTTTCCTTCTTTCTGGAGTCCTCTTCCCTCACTCTTATTCTTGGGGATTTTAACATTTATGTTGATAACCCCTCTGATCCTTATGCTTTAAAGCTCCTCTCCCTTACCTCCTCGTTTGACCTCCAGCTTTGTTCCACTCACCAGCATGGCCACTGCCTTGACCTGGTATTTTTCTCTAGTTGCTTACCCTCAAACCTCTGTAGCTCAGTTCTTCCCTTATCTGACCATTACCTTTTAAGCTTTAATCTTCATTACCCGCTGCCTCAACCTCGACCTGTCTCCTCCAACCTATTTAGAAATCTTCATGCTATTGATTCCTTGGTTCTGTCTTCTACTATTTCTTCATCTATTTCTTCCACTATGTCTTCCAAGTCTGTTGACGAGGCAGTAACTTCCTATAATGCTGCAGTCTCCTCTGCTCTGGATGCTCTTGCTCCGCCCATGCCACATCTTGTGAGACATTCTGCACCCCAGCCCTGGCTCTCATCCACTACCGCCTATCTATGTTCCTGTGCCCGTTCTGCTGAGCGTGCTTAGCTCAAATCCTGCTTCCTTGCAAACTTTTTACACTTCAAATGCATGCTTGTCTCTTTCCAATCAGCCATAGCTCTTGCCAAACAAGACTATTATGTCCATCTGACTAACTCTCTTGCCTCTGATCCTCGCCGTCTCTTTACTCCTCTCAGCTCTCTCCTCAAATTGCCTCCACCTCTGATCCCTTCCTCCTTTTCTGCCCAAACCCTGGCTGACTATTTCCATGACAAAATCCACAAGATTACCCTCCAATTCCCCACAAAGTCAGCTACCCCTCTTCACTCCCAACTTTCCCCCCTACCTCTGCTACCCTCTCTTCCTTTCCTGTGATCTCTGAAGAGGAAACTGCACACCTTCTTTCTTCCTCCAAACTCACTACCTGCTCCTCTGATCCTATCCCCACCCATTTCCTAAGCCCCATCTCCTCCACCATTGTCCCTTCCATCTCTCATATTCTCAACCTATCGCTCTCCACTGCAACAGTCCCTGCAGACTTCAAGCATGCTGTGGTCACACCTCTCCTCAAGAAACCCTCACTTGATCCCACCTGTCCTTCTAATTATCGACCCATCTCCCTCCTTCCCTTCATTTCTAAACTACTTGAAGGTGTGGTTCACCGCTGCTGCCTCAACTTCCTCTCCTCTCATGCCCTCCTGGATCCTTTACAGTCTGGCTTTCGTCCTTTACACTCTACTGAAATGGCTCTTGCCAAAGTCTCCAGTGACTTGTTCCTGGCAAAATCCAAGGGCCTTTACTCTGTCCTCATCCTTCTTGACTTCCCTGCTGCTTTTGACACTGTTGACCACAACCTTCTCCTTGATACCCTGTCCTCGCTTGGTTTTAAGGACTCTGTACTATCTTGGTTCACCTCCTATCTCTCCCATCGCTCTTTCAGTGTGTGTTCTGGTGGCTCCTCCTCCTCTGCTATCCCGCTCCCAGTTGGTGTACCCCAAGGATCTGTCTTGGGTCTGCTCCTTTTCTCTCTCTATACTCAGTCCCTTGGTGCGCTTATCTCTTCCCATGGCTTTCAGTACCATCTGTATGCTGATGACTCCCAGATCTACCTCTCTACACCTGAAATCTCTCTGGCAATCCAGACCTGGATCTCTGCCTTCCTTTCTGACATTGCTGCCTGGATGTCTCACAGCCGCTTGAAATTGAACATGGCCAAGACTGAACTTCTTATCTTTCCCCCCAAAACCTCCCCCTCACTTCCTCCTTTCTCAGTCTCTGTGGATAACTCTGTACTCCTTCCTGTTTCCTCGGCCCACGATCTTGGGGTTGTCTTTGACTCCTCTCTCTCTTTCTCCACACACATCCATCTGATAGCTAAGACCTGCCGTTTCTTTCTCTATAACATCAGCAAAATCCACCCTTTCCTTTCTGAACACACTACTAAGACGCTTATCCACTACCGTCTTGACTACTGTAACCTACTCCTTGCTGGTCTCTCTTTGAATCATCTCTCTTCCCTTCAATCTGTTCAACACTCTGCTGCGTGGCAAATCTTCCGCCAGCCTTGTCATGCCCATATTACTCCCCTTCTCAAGTCACTTCATTGGCTCCCTATCCATTTCCGCATCCAGTTCAAACTTCTCCTGCTGACCTATAAATGCATTCACTCTGCGGCTCCTCACTACCTTTCTTCTCTTATCTCTCCTTACAACCCCCATCGGGAACTCCGCTCTTCTAGCAAACTGCTTCTATCTATGCCCTTCTCTTCTTTTGCTAACTCCAGACTTTGCTCCTTTCACCTTGCTGCACCTTACGCCTGGAACAAACTACCTGTGTCTATATGACAGGCACCTTCTCTAACCCTCTTCAAATCTAGGCTGAAAACTCACCTTTTCGCTGCTGCTTTTGGATCTTGACTCACCTGATCTCCTTTTTCTTTTTCTGTCTCCCTTGTTTATCCCAGCCTACACCTTCTGTGTTGTCTGTCTTGACTAGATTGTAAGCTCTGATGAGCAGGGACTGTCTCTTACATGTCTGTGCAGTGCTGCATATGATTTGTAGCACTAAACAAATGTTCAGTGGTAGTAGTAGATTGAAGAGGACCTGACAAACAGGAGACTGTCAGGGATCACAGGAAACTTTGAGTCAGAGGACCCTGGAGCAGTAAGACCAGGTGGAGAGAAGGTGATATTATTAAAGACTTTGGATGAAGAGAGTCCAACAAAAAGGAGGTTCTGTTTTAAGATCTTTTGGGAGGGAAGAGCCTGGTCGACAGAGTTTTATTTAAAGGGGACCTAAGAATTAGTACAGTGCAAGGCATGAGTCCCAAGAAAATCAAGACTGTATTGAGGAGAACCTAGCACAATGGAGAATCTGCATGGATGGCTGTGGGATGGGAGGAGGACTCAATACACATGAAGTTCTTTGTTAGGGTCCTGGTGAAGAGTAGGCTTAAGATCAGGGGTCTCAGGAACAAGGAAGAATTGACACAGAAGAGGCTTTAGGTTAGAGGCTTCTTTGGAGATGAGGATCATGCACACAGAAGACTTTGTATCAAGGTCTTTGGGGTAAGGAAGGCCCATAAAGCAGGAGACTATGAATGATGTGGAAAGTAGTGCCCAGCAAATAGGTGGAGGGCCTAGTACTTCAGGGGTCTCTTTGGAGAAAGAAGCCAAAGTATGGTCTCAGCCGGAGCCCTCCATTCAAAACACATATATTTTGTATTTTGACCATTAGAAGGGCTTAACACACAGAAGGCCCTGTACTGAGGATAGCCCAGTTACCAGATAGCTTCATTGTGGCTGGGCTGAACTGGTCCCAGTTCAACTCTTTCAAAGCTGCTGATTTACTGAGTTCCAGGAGGGAGACTGGCTTTGACTTTTCAACCCAAAGCAATGTTGTATTTGTAATTCCTACGCTGAAGTCAGTGCTTCAGGTTCCATAACACATCAGGATGAGGTGTACTCACAAAATCCCAGACCTAACCTAAGGTCTCAATCCTGGAACTGGGTAACTTGGCAGCACTGCTCTCATTTCACAAATGGACTTACACTTTCAATTTCTTAAGAAACAAAAACTCGAAGTCTATGCACAAATAAATAGGAAAGCAGCACTAGTTCATCCATACAAACATATGGTAACTCTAGTCAAGGCACTGGGATGAGAAGGACCCAGCAGACAGCACCGCCCATTCTGTGTGACCTTAAGCTCTCTACCGAATAATATGGCTCAGTTTCATGTTGGCCTGTAGGAATCTTTTGTCCAATGTTTGTTTTTCTTACACAAAGCAGGCAGTGTTGGAATGAAATGAGCAGAGAAAGTCATTCCGTCTCTTAAACCCACAGAAGTCGAGAAAGCACAGAATGCAGCCCACCCCTGAAGCCCCATCATACCAAAGACTTTCCTGTGTTTATTTCCAACTCTTATATACAGCCTCTCCATCCAAAGATGATCAAAGTGGTTTATATAAGCATAGAAAGGAATCATTTTATAAGGCATTTTAGCACAAATGTGGCAAGATATGCATGTATAATGGCTCTTCTAAAATTGCACTAGGCATAAAAATACTTCTGATGGGATGCATGCATGTACTTTTACTGTAGACATTGCTGGGAACGCAGTCGCACAGATTCTGCAAGTTCTTAATTTTCACACATATTCCATAATGTAGGCATGGACATTTACGTGTGCTTTTAAGCAGATATAGTAGTGTCTGTCTCTGGAATGTAGCGGTGATTTGTGCAGGATTTATGCTAGTACTTTACAGAAGCTTACGTGTCTCTATAAAACAGGCTTAAAATAGATGCCTACCAACCCATTTAACCTAGGTGCTCTGTCATAAAGCATACAGCCCCCCTTTAAACACTTCTTTCACTAGCGCCTCCTCCCCATTATTCATACTGCCCTAAAACGCATCCCAGAGAACCACCCATATACATCTCTTTTCTTTCAAAGCGCCCTATCCAATATTATGTCCTCTCCATCCCTCATGGAGTCTGAAGGCACATTTTGTAGGCCTTCCACTCACACAGTCATCCCCATCACCACATGGTTCTCCCCCTCCTACTTCCTATTGCCCTGAGATACAATCTGAAGACCCTTCTAATAAAATCCACCTTTTCTGAACATCTTTTTTCCCATCAGTCCTCCCTCATTCTTCATAAGGTCGTGACATGCATCCTGGGGACCCTTCCCATATATACTTTTCACCTTCCTATTCCTATCCTGTGCCCCTCATATAGCACTGGACATACCACAGAGACCATTCCATGTGCACTTCCTCTCACTCTCACTACTTTCTGTGACACGCCTCATCTTTCATACTTCTGTGACATACACTGAACACTCTCTTATATATACAGCTTTGTGTCGCTTAATGTCCACGATATGTTCTGTGAAATAGGATGTTAAGGTATTTGGACGTTGTGCGAACACCATATACTGTACTTAGCAAAGTTATATGGTATACTGCAGTGTACCTGTATTGACTGAATAGCAATACTATATACATATGATACTGTATTTCAGCTAATGTAGGACGCCGTGGCACCGCAGCTAATGTAGGACGCCATGGCGCTGCTGTCCCATTCAGGAGCCTGTCTGAGGTAGCCGGGCATGCAGGCTGATTGAAATCAGGGCCCGGCCTGCATGTTCAGGCCGTAGATCCGATTCTGATCCCGCGGGCATGACTAACCCCTGCGGGATCAGAATCGGGTCTACCTCTGAGCATCCCGATTCTGATTGGCCACACAGGGGGCTGGACAGGCAGATTGGAATGTGCCTCTATGTGTATTTGCATAATTCTGTGCACATCTAGTAACAGCATATAACTGATAAGCAGTAGTAATATTCACATTGAGCATGGATTCACTATGTATAGAAAGATGTGATTCCATATACTATTGTACCACTGTTGTATATAGTTAACCAGGATATCCTTCATCAGATAACCCTGCATTGTATTTAGTTTCCCCTATTTCGCCAAGTTGTACTTCCTGTTAAATGTAACGACCAGACATGTGTAAACTGTCGGATGTTTTCTGTTCAATGTAAACCGCGCTGATGTCTAATAGTGCGGTATATAAGAATTGTTAATAAATAAATAATAAATAATAAATAAATAAATAAATAAACTGATATTAGGGGAAGCTGTTGCTTTTGCTATGTCCGGTTACGTCCACTACGTCCCATTCTCCGATCGGGATTTCTGAACTTTATTATAACCTTATGGTACCACAAATGTATATGTGGTCGGACGTTGCTTGAACGGATGTTATGTGGTGCATACCTGTACTCTTCCTCATTCACACTACCTTCACCATCACTACCATTAATCTGATCGGGATCAGAATTGGGTCTACAGCCTAAACATGCAGGCTGTGCCCCGATTCCAATGCATGCCCGGCTACCTCAGTCAGGCTCCTGAGTGGAGCTGCAGTGCCATGGCATCCTGCCAAGGCATGCCCTGTACCCAGAGGGCTCACAATCTAAGTTTGTATGGAAACAATGGATGGTGAAGTGACTTGACCAAGATCACAAGAAGCATTAGGGTTTGTTTTACATATCCTGGCAGCTCTTCAGTATTCTTTTTCTCTCTCAAAATGTTTTCTGCGTTACCCTTTCAAATCTCTTGCACCTCCTCTGCTTGTCTCTAGAGAAGGGGCTCCCAACCTTTTAGGGTGTGGAAACCCCTTTCCAACATCCAAACATTTTAGGAATCTCAACTTGTCCTAGCCAATCTCATTCACTTCCTCCAGCCTCTCCTTTCTTCTCTCTCCTCCATCCAAAGCTTCCCCAATAAGAGCAGAAGATATGCTATACTGGGTCAGACCAAAGGTACATCAAACCCAGTATCCTATTTCCAATAGTGGCCAATTGAGGTCACAAGTATCTATCAGGTTCACAAACATAGAGCAGTTCCATGCTGCTTATTGCAGGGGAAAGCAGTGGATCTCCCCAGTCCACTTTAATAATGGTTTATGGACTTTTCCTCAGAAACTTTTCCAAACCTCTTTTAAACCTAGCTACACTCACAGTTTTTACTACATCCTCTGGCAATGCATTCCAGAGTTTGATTACAAAACTGAATGAAAAAATATTTTATTCAATTAGTCTGAAATGTGCTACATTGATATGCCATACTGAACATAAGATATGCCATACTGGGTCGGACAAAGGTCCATCAAGCCCAGTATCCTGTTTCCAACAGTGGCCGATGTACATTTACCCATTCTACTCCATTCATTAATTTGTAGACCTCTATCATATACCCCCTCAGCCGTCTCTTTTCCAAGTTGAAGAGCCCCCAACCTTTTAAGCCTCTCCTCATAGGTGTATCCTTCCATTTCCTATATCATTTTTGTTCTATTTGCTTTCTTGGCTGCCACTGCACACTGGACGAAGGGTTTCAACCAATTAGCCATGATGATGTCTAAATCTTTTTCCTTGTGGTGGTTTCTAAGGTGATATCTTGTATTGTGCAATCATAGTTTGGGTTATTCTTTCCTAGGTGCATAACTTTGCACTTGTCAAGATTAAATTTCATCTCCATTTGGATGCCCAGTATTCCAAATTTTCATAATCCTCTTGCGTTTTAACAACTTTGAATAATTTTATGTCATCTGCAAATTTGTTCACCCCACTCATTATTCCTATTTCCAGGACATTTATGAATATGTTAAAAAGCTGCAGGTCCAGCACAGATCCCTGGGTATTCCACTATTCACCTTTCTCCAGTGAGATAATTGTTCATTTATTCCTACATCTGCTTTTTATCTTTTAACCAGTTCCTGATCCACAACATTACACTACCTCCAATTCCATGAATTTTTAATTTCGCCAAGAGTATCTCATGAGGGGCCTTTTCATAGGCTTTCTGAAAATCCAAATACACTATAGCAAACGGTTCACCTTTGTTTACCTGTTTATTCATACCTTCAAAAAATATAACAGATTAGTAAGACAAGACTTTCCTTGGCTATATGCATGTTTGCTTTTTCCCATTAAATCATGACTGTCTATATGTTCAGTAATTTTATTATTTATAATGGTTTCTACCATTTTCCCTGGTACTGATCTCAGGCTCATCGGTCGGTAGTTTCCTGGATCACCCCTAGAACTCTTTTTAAAAATTGGAGTTACATTGGCCATTCTCCAATCTTCAAGTACTACAGATGATTTTAATGATAGTTCACAACTTACTAATAGTTGATCTGTAATCTCATCTTTCAGTTCTTTCAACACCCTTGGATGTATACTATCCAGTCCAGGTGATTTTCTACTCTTCAGTTTATCAAATACTTGTAATATATCTTCCAGATTTGTCAATATTTTTTTTAGTTCTTCCAATATATCACCTTTACATACAATTTCAGGCACAGGTAACTTCCCTACATCTTTTTCAGTAAAGACCAAAGCAAAGAATTCATTCAGTCTCTCCACTATGGCCTTGTCCTCCTTTACTGCCCCTATTACCCCTGTATCATCCAATGGTCCAACTGACTCTCTCACAGGTTTTTTTTGCTGCATGATCTCCTTTTTAATGGTCAATGCTAGCAGCCTGGTTCCATCCCGGTTAAGGTGGGGCCCATCCCTTCGGAAGAGACCGTCCTTTCCCCAGAATGTTTTCCAGTTCCTAAAGAATCTAAGACCTTCTTCTTTGCACCTTCATCTCATCCACACATTGAGACTCCAGAGCTTTGCCTGCCTTTTGGGTCCTGTGCGTGGAACAGGAAGCATTTCAACTTCCTATGTAAAAGCATAAATTTGGCCTCCAGAACCTCCCTCCCACACTTTCCTATGTCATCAGTGCAAACATGCACCAAGACAGTAGACTCCTCCCCAGCACTATCTAAAACCTTGTTAGGTGTTGCGTGAGATCTGCTACCTTTGCACCAGGCAGGCATGTTACCAGATAATCCTCAGGTCCACCAGTCACCCAGCTATCTAGATGACTAATGACTGAATCCCCAACTATAACATTTTCCTAATTCTTCCCTCATGGGTACATGGCCCTGGAGAAACCTCCTCGGTGAGAGAGAGTTTTACATCACCTGGCGGACAGGTCCTAGCTATTGGATCACTTCCTGCTACATCAAGGTGATGCTCTCATTTAATGTGGCCTCTCTCCTTTAAAAAAGGTTTGGGCAAGTTTCTGGAGGAAAGGTCCATAAACCATTATTAAACAGGACCAGGGAAATCTACTACTTATCTTGAAATTAGTAACGTGAAATCTATTTACCTTTTTGGGAATCTGATGGGACCTGGATTGGCCACTGTTGGAAACAGGATACTGGGCTTGATGGATACCGATATCCAGATTAATATGAATAAAATACAGTCTCTAAAATGCTTGTATGCAAATGTTAGAAGTCTAAAAAATAAGATGGGAGAGTTAGAATATATAGCACTAAATGAGAAGTTAGATATGATTGGTATCTCAGAGATATGGTGGAAGAAGGACAACCAGTGGGACACTGTGATACCGGGGTACAAACTATATCATAATGATAGAGCTGATCAAAGTGGTGGAGGGGTTGCACTCTATGTTAGAGAGGGCATTGAGTCACAAAGAATTAAAGTTCTACAGGAAACAAAATTCTCCATAGAATCTCTATGGATTGAAATTCTATGTAAAAAGGGGATGGCGATGGCGGTGGGTATGTACTATCGGCCGCCTGGCCAGAATGAACAAATGGATGATGAAATGCTCAAAGAAATCAGGGAAGCTAACAAAAGTTACAGAAAGGTAATAATCATGTGTGATTTCAATTACCCCAGTATTGACTGGGTCAGCGTCACGGCAGGAAATGCTAGGGAGATAGTTTCTAGACTAAATAAACAACTGCTTCTTGGAGCAGCTGGTTCATGAATCAACCAGAGGGGAAGCCATTTTGGACTTAGTCCTTGGTGAAACACCAGATCTGGTGCAAGAGATAAAGGAGTTGGGGCCACTTGGCAATAGTGATCATAGCGTGATCGTGTTTGATTTAATTAATGGAGGAGGGATGGTAACGAAATCCACAGTACTACCTTTTAACTTTCGAAAGGGAAACTAAGATAAGATGAGGATAATAGTTAAGAAAAAAACTAAAAGGAGCAGTTGCTAAGGTTAAAGACTTACATCAAGCTTGGATATTGTTTAAAAATACTATCTTGAAAGCCCAGCCCATCTGTATTCCACGCTTTAAGAAAAGTGGAAGGAAATCCAAAAAACTGCCAGCATGTTTTAAAGGTGAGGTCAGAGAGGCTGTTGTTGCCAAAAAATCATCTTTTAGGAAATGGAAAAAAGAGCCAAATGATGAAAACTGGAAACAGCCAAGCACTGGCAAGTTAAATGCAAGGCATTGATAAGGTAGGCAAAAAGAGAATTTGAAAAGAAACATGCTGTGGAAGCAAAAATGCATAATAAAGACTTTTTCAAGTACATTTGTAGCAAAAAGCCTGTGAGAGAGTCAGTTGGACCATTAGATGATAGAGGGTTAAAGGGGCAGTAAGAGGGGACAAGGCTATAGCGGAGAGACTGAATGAATTCTTTGCTTCGGTCTTTACTGAGGAAGATGTAGGGATGTTACCCATGACTGAAGTGGTATTTAAAGGTGATACTGCAGGAGAAGTGAAAAAAATAGCAAATCACCTGGACTGGATGGTATACATCCAAGGGTGTTGAAAGAACTGGAATATGAGATTGCAGATCTGCTATTAGTAATCTGTGAACTATCATTAAAATCATCTATAATACCTGAAGATTGGCCAATGTAACGCCAATTTTTAAAAAGGGTTCCAGGGGTGATCCGGGAAACTATAGACCAGTGAGCCTAACATCAGTACCGGGAAATATGGTAGAAACCATCATAAAGAACAAAATTAGTGAACATGTAGATGGTCATGGCCTAAAGGGAGACAGCCAACATGGCTTTAGACAAGGAAGATCTTGTCTTACTAATCTGTTATGTTTATTGGAAGGTGTGAATAAACAGGTAGACAAAGGTGAGTCAGTTGATATAGTGTATCTGGACTTTCAGAAAGCCTTTGACAAGGTCCCTCATCAGAGACTTTTGGCAAAACTAAAAAGTCATGGGATAGGAGGTAATGTACTATTGTGGATCAGGAACTGGTTAAAAGATAGAAAGCAGAGAGTAGGGCTAAATGACCAATTCTCCCAATGGAGAAAGGTGAATAGTGGAGTACCCCAGGGATCTGTGCTGGGTCTGCTGCTTTTTGACATATTCATAAATGACCTGGAAAAGGGAATAACGAGTGAGGTTATCAAATTTGCAGATGACACAAAACTATTTAATGTTGTTAAAACCCAAGAGGATTGTGGGAAATTGTAAGAGGATCTTGATAAACTGGAAGACTGGGCATCCAAATGGCAGATGAAATATAATGTGGACAAGTGCACCTAGGAAAGAACAACCCAAACTATGGTTACACGATGCAAGGTTCCACACTGGGAACCACCACCCAGGAAAAAGATTTAGGCGTCACTGTGGATAACATGTTAAAACGCTCTGCCCAGTGTGCAGCGGCAGCCAAGAGAACAAATAGAATGCTGGGTATCATAAGGAATGGAATGGAAAATAAAACAAAGGACATTATAATGCCTCTGTATCGTTCCATGGTGAGACCAAACCTTGAATATTGTGTGCAATTCTGGTCGCTGTATCTTAAAAAGGATATAGTGTTATTAGAAAAGGCACAGAGAAGAGCCACCAAAATGGTAAAGGGGATGGAAGACTATTCCTATGAAGAGAGGCTAAAAAGATTAGGGCTCCTCAACCTGGAAAACAGATGGCTAAGGGGAGATATGATAGAGGTCTATAAATTAATGAATGAAGCGGAACGGATAAATGTAGATCAATTGTTTACATCATCAGAATATGAAAAGACTAGGGGACATACAATGAAACTAATAAGAGAAAATATTTTTTGACTCAACGTGTAATCAAACTGTGGAATTTGTTACCGGGGGATGTAGTAAGAGCTGTTAGTGTAGCTGGGTTTAAAAAAGGTTTGGACAAGTTTCTGGAGGAAAGGTCCATAAACCATTATTAAAAGGGACTCGGGATATCACTGCTTGACCCAATACAAGCATTGAGGAACCTGTGTCTTTTGTGGAAACTGCTAGGTACTTGTGACCTAGATTGGCCACTGTTAGAAACAGGATACTGGGCTTGATGGACCTTGGTCTGACCCCAGTATGGCATATCTTATGTTCTCAACCAAGGTGCATCTTACCAGGCAGGGGCATGTGGGACATCTTTTTCCTTTGGAGGGCCAAACAAACCAAGCATTGTCCCTGTCTCCACCTTTCTGGTTTGTAATGCTGTGTAAGACAAAAAATTGGTAGAGTCTTTGTCCCTATGGCCTATCCTATTCCACTGACTACGTGGAGAAGATTGTAGTCTGTGACTCCTGGCCAAGGACCATCAATACAATGGCTGGGTTACAGACAGTTATAAATGTAAGAGGAACACCCTAAGTAATTTTTGAATTTTGTTCATGCATTTTTTCAATAGTAACTGAAGGTGAGTTATGTTCAGACAGAGTAGGTATTTCCCTGTCCCTGCAGGACCTATAATCTAAGCTTGTACCTCAGGCAGTGGAACGTTAAGTGCCCAAAAGCACAAGGAACAGCAGTGGGATTTGAGAATGAAGGCTTGCATTATTTTTTGTGCAATAGAAGTATGTTTTGATGAGACATGCATCTTTTAAGCTTATAAAAGTGGTTATTATGATACCATTGGTTTGATGCCTCTGGGCTTTGCCCTCATCCCCTCTAAGCCCACCCACTCTGCGCCTCGCTGTTGCTTTTTTCAGGGTTTGTAATATCCCCCTACGTTCCTACAGGTTGACCCTCTGTACTGGTCAGATCACTTCCTGGTCCATTTCTGTATGGGCTATCTGCCCCCATTACAGAATAAGTGACCTACGTCTTGACTTATATGAAAGATCAAGGATATTGACCCGGAACAGTTCGCCTCTGACTCAGATTTCTCTTTCCTGCTGCTAGAATAACAAGTCCTCTCCTGGGACTTATTTTTAACAAATACCTTACATGTCCCACAAAAGAGAATCACAGGTCACAGTTCATGTAATCCCTGGTACACATCGATAAAGAATGAGTTCAGGAAAGGGGTAAGATGTGCTGAGCGGAGGTGGCAGAAACACCCCTCCATAGAAAACAAAACCTTCTGCCTTCTTCTTCAGCAGGATTATAAAGATCCGATTCACCATAAGAAAGCTTTTTCTTATTACTTATCAATGAGCAGAATAATTTCCCTAAGCAAATTTTCTCCTTATAAGTCATTGCCCCCAAAGTTTGCTCCATCCTCCGATATCAGTTCTGTATCCTGAGTCAATTTGCCTCTCATCTCACACCTTGAATCCTAATCGTTCGGGGGAATCCTCCAGCAGTTAATAGTCAATTCCCTCTCTGCCTTTATCTCCCCCAAAGCACTACACCGTTGACCCTCCGGGGAGGGGCTGACACTAGCTCCTTCATTCACTTTAGTCCTCTTTCTCTAGCTCACCTTACCAGATTACTGAACTCACTTGAATGCATCAAATTGTCTAGCTGATACAATTCCCCCCTCACTGATAAATTGCTGCTGGAATGCTTTTGGTCTTCTCCTACTGGAGTTGATAAATAACAATCTGACTGGGGGGAGGGGGGTGTCACTCTTGAAGAAATGTAACTTGGACTCAACTCTCCTGGACAGTAATTGCCGCATTTCTAACCTGCCTTTCCCAGCCAAGTTACTGGAAAAGGCAGTTCTGGAACAAGTTTCCAAGTTTTGAGAGGTATTCATTCCATCCTCGCCTGTCCGGCTTTTAACTCTGTCACAGTACAGAGATGACTCTTACTGCCTTCCTAAATGAAGTTGCCCTTTCCCTTGATAGTCTCTGAGAAGTATTAATAATTGAGCTTGAGCTCAGCGCTATCTTTGATGTAATTGCTCACTCCCTTCTTCTTCACTGAATCGAAGTATCCATGACTCCACTCTAAACTGGTTTCATTCATACCTCTCATTCCATTCCTTTCAAACATCTATTGATGGTTCATGTTCACAACCTCACCCTCAGCTTTCAGGAGTACCACATGGTTCTCTCCTATCTCCTACCCTGTTTACTCTGTTCATCTTGCCATTAACTCTCGTGATTCAAGATTTTAACATTAGCTCCTACTTTTATGCTGACGATATCCGGCTTGTCGTTGCTCATGGCAGCTGGGACCCTTCTTTTCAGTTGGCCTTACAATCAAAACTGGGCTCAATTGCCAACTGGTTCTCTCAGTGTAAAATGGTGCTAAACACAGCAAAAACCGAAGTCCTATGACTCTCTCATAATCACAGGCCCCTCCCATTCTTCCCAAGCATCTCTTCCCACCATTTTCTTGTTCAGCAGTCCATCTGCTCTTTAGGCGTAATTATGAATGATCAGCTTTCCTCAAACCTTACATTTCTAAGATAGTCAAAAGTTGTTTTTTCTCATTATGCAAAGCTCTAAAAACTGTAATTCACTCATTGGTAATAAGCATACTTGACTATTGTAATTCCCTACTGGTTGGCACTGCCCTTTTCCAGCTGAAAAGAATTCAATTAATTCAGAACACAGCAGTCCAACTCATCTATAACATGAAGAGGTCGGATCATGTCATACCTTTACTTTTCGAACAGCGCTGGCTGCAAGTGCCCTTCCGGATTCAGTACAAAACCATCTTACTGGCCCATCATGCTTTTTACACAGGTCTCCCTGATATCTATATTCACACCTCATCCCTTATTGCCCCGCTCGTTCACTTCGGTCTGCAACCAGAATCTACTCGTCATTCTACTGAAATCCACCTTGCATCTCGAGACATACAGGTCTATGACTTTCTGCTTTCCTGCACCCTCCCTCTGGAACGCTCTCTTTACAAATCTTTGTCTCGAATCGGCCTATAAGAAATTCAAGGCAGGGTTGAACACCTAGCTTTTTGAGCAAGTCTTTAAGTAATGCTCCTTCCCTAATAAATCCAACTATGGCATTTCTTCTTTAAACTAGGGCCACTAGTTGTATATTCCCACCCTTATGTTCCTCCTGGCTACATGTTACTCTGTGCTGGAATGTATTGTTTTTCCACCACCAATCTGTTTCCTCTTGTTTTGGCATCCAGTTTTTGTGTGCCTATCTGTTTTCTTTCTGGTTTGTCATGTGTATATTAACCTACTCCCTTTTTTCCAAATTGTAAACGACTATGATGCTCATACCTTAGCTGCGCGGTATAGAAATCTTTGCAAATGAATAATTAAGTAAATAAATAGATAAATAAATGAATACATTTAAATAATTGAGAACTGGCAAATAAGAAAGGGTGCTCCAGTGCAATCTGGGTTATCTACTGTAGGTCAAAACATGCAGAAAAATGTTGGGGACATCTATATATCAGATTGATTATAGAAACATAGACGTCCCAGCTACAAAGATTTGAGGTGGGGACATCTATCCTATGCTAGTTTGCATACAGGGATGACCATCGGCATGGCAATATGCTATTAATCATTAGAAGATCTGAACAAAATTAGATTTGACCTTTCACATGAAATCCTTTTCCCTTGTCATGGTATTGTATTACATTAAGTATTTGTGTTTCCCTAGGGTTCCCGTACTATGGCAGCTTTATTCAAGAGAGAACACTATGTCCCCAGATCCGCATTGGCCAAGATGATTTGCCAGGCAAGTAGGAAATGTTCCCCCAGGAACAGTCCCCGCTGTGCAGGGGTTGCAGCCGTCAGCACATGGTAAAGATTCTTCCAGTATCTCTATTGAAAACTAATTCAGAGCTGTTCTGCTTTGTCATTGCAGGTTTTGACCTGATCTCTCAGTTTCAGATAGACAAAGCTGCTTCCAGGGGAGTTATCCAAAAAGTGGTTGGATCCACCCCCTTTCAAGTGGCCTACAAATTAGGAGCAAACGTGGATTTCAGGCTCCCAACCAGGTAGCATGATAACGTTTTACTCAAATGTTTACTGTCTAGTTCAGCTTCCTTCATTTTCTCCTTCTGAAGTCTTTTTTCTGATGGTTGACTGTGATTCATCACTAAATAGAATTAGTGGTTTTATGCCCATCTTTCTTACAGCAGAATTTAAACTTAAACATCTCTCATCTGCTCTAAAAGCCTATTCAAAACCATTTTGCCTTGATGCATCAAAGCCAGTGATGGGGCTGTACTGTAAAAGCTGTACACAGTCATGGGCTCCATCAGTGGATTTTGAATTGAACAGCGTACTAAGTAAAACAGGAACAGCGGCACTTAGTGACCTATTTTGAGTCTTTACAGGAATAATCTGAGCTAGTTTACTTTTACAGTGCTGTCTGCTGCCATCCAGTGGTAGAAAGTGACCTCAGTTGTGCTGTTCTTTGCTTTGATACTGAAAGAAAAGTCAGCTCCTTGTCCTCTTTCAGTTTTTGTTGCAAGTGGTATATCTCCTCTAATTTTGGGCTGATAGATTTCAACAAACATTATAAATAGTATTTGTAAAATCTTCTTTTAATTTTTGGGTTAATACTATTTATTATTTCAAAAGTAGGAGCTAGAAGTAGAGTCATAACCATCATCACTTCTTTTCTAAAACATGGAGGAAACATCTGGAGAACAAGCATTTATAGTTTAATAACGATTTGTTTTTGATGATTTCTGATTCATTGTTTATTAATAAATGGAATATTGTTGTTAACATTTCTTCTCCTACAATTATATGCAGCATTTATAAGAGAGTCAGTCTTTCTCCTTGGAGCTTACAAT
The DNA here is from genome assembly GCA_033557465.1 of Ichthyophis bannanicus. Lineage (NCBI taxonomy): Eukaryota > Metazoa > Chordata > Amphibia > Gymnophiona > Ichthyophiidae > Ichthyophis > Ichthyophis bannanicus. Next base: position 1,221,106,487 of record CM066033.1, on the reverse strand, counting down.
CTAATCAAAACAGACGGGCAAGACATAGAGGATAGCAGATGTGACAATGATGCAAATTTACTAAACCTTTTCCCCCATAGACAGAAAAGCCTTAGTAAATCAAGTCTCTACTCTACTCAGTTTCAGTCCTGGTACATACAGTTGATGTCAACATTATTGGCACACTTGCATTTTAGGTATGTTGTGTACAATATCTTGAGAAATAATTGGAAATATGCAATCTTTGTCATCATAATATTTTTATAGTATGTTCAAAGGTATACAACAAAAAAAGATGTCTGTGCAACTGAGACGTAGTAATTTCTGAGAAAAAAAGAAAATATGACTTGGGCACCCTTTTCAAATATTTGGATGCAAAACCCTTGGCAGTGACGACAGACTCCAAAGATTTCTTGTAGCCATCTGTAAGTTTCGTATATCTGTCTGCTGGTAGTTTCTCCCATTCTTCAACTGCGATTTGTTCCAGCTCATGAATGTTTCCAGGATTCATTTTACCAATGGCAGATTACAGTTTTTCCAAAGGTTCTCCATTGGATTGAGATCAGGACTCACTGCTGGTCAGTTTAAAACAGTCCATTTTTTCTTTTTTTAACCGTTCTTTTGTACTTTTAGATGTATGTTTTGGATCATTGTCCTGCTGGAGGACCCATGACCTTTGAGCCAGACCTAGCTTTCCTGATTTCCTTTAATATTTCATCATCCATCTGTTCATTCTGGTCAGGCAGTTAGTAGTACACCCTCACTGCCATTACCTTACCCTTTTTACATGGAATTTCTATCCATAGAGATTCTACAATGTATTTTGTTTTCTGCAAAACCTTTATTTTGTGTGGCTCAACACACTTTCTAAAATAGAGCACAATCCCTCCACCAATTTGATCTTACTCTATCATTGCAATATAATTTGTCCCCAGGTATCACGGTATCCTATTGGTTGTCTTTCTTCCACCAGGTCTGTGAGATGCCAATTATATCTAACCTTTCAGTTAGTGCTATATACTCTGGCTCTCCCATTTTATTGTTTAGACTTCTAGCATTTGCATACAGGCATTTTAGAGGTTGTATTTTATTTATATTAACAATCTGGTTATCAGTTCAACGGGGTAATTTGGAATTTTTTCAGCTCTGTCTGCTCTTTACTTAAAGGCATTTGGGTTACTTTTATTGGAACCTTCATATTAGTATGCTGTAACTTCACTCTTTTGCAAGTATCCTTCAAGGATACATCCTTCTGAATCATGCGCTTTTGGGAGGCTGTCGAATTTCCCCTGTTATCTAGTTTAAAAGCTGCTCTCTCTACTTTTCAAGGAGCCTGGTTCCATCCAGGGACTTAGTTCACCTCAAGGTTAATTTTAGGGCCTTACTTAATTTCAGGGCCTTCATTAATCTTTTCCTGATGAGGATAACCAACTAAACTTGAAAGTGAATTGACTGCCTCTTTCTTTTTAATAGGTTTAAGAACCTATAAATCTAAGATTAAGCCTGGAGTGGGTGGGAGGGAAAGAAACACAAAGTAAAAGCTGGTTTGCTACACAGTGCCCTGACTGACTTTTAGTGCTTGTTTTAAATAAAAGCTGGATTGCTGCACAGCATCCTGGCCTGTGCTTTTAAGGTAATCTTAACAGTTTCCTGGGTGATTCACACAGACCTTGGTTTGATAGAGGGAGCCTTTCGAATTTCCCCTTTGAACTGTCACTTGGCTACAACACCTATTTAAACCATTTCACAGGTCTCTTGCCTCCTAACTGGAAGGCCTCTTTGTAAAGATCAATAGAAACAATTTATTTATTTCTATTCAAAGAATATTTACCCTATTCTACCTTCTGTGCTAAGCCATACTCTATCTGATTTTGATTTAAATGACTGCTTTCTGTTGGTATTAAGCCCTGACTGACAACAAAAACAATAAATTCTAAAATACACAGAGTTTAACAGCTTTAACCCAAAGAATTCCCTTTTCTCCAATTTCTCAGCAGGTAAATACTTACAAGTACTTTTTTATTTACCCTATGTTAGTGACTCTTATGGTAAAAATTTATTGTGGCAAAATCTGTGTGGGGGATATCGACTAAAATGTATTGAGTCTGATATTCATCAGCAGTAGCTGGTTAGTGCCACTAAATATCCCCACAGACCTTGTAAGAAACACCCGATTAAAACTGAGGTGGCCTGTGGGTGGATTGGGGCTGATGCAGATTGCTATCCTGTTAGCAGTGATATTCAGTCATTAACTGAATAGCATAACTAGTTAAATTTGGAGCAAGTCAATTGCTTTCCTAACTTTAACCAGCTATTGCTATCCAGTTAAAGGCTGAATATCACTATTAATCTGATAGTGAAGATCTGATCAGCAAACCTGGATATTCAGTGCATGATGCCAGATAAGTTCCGGCGCTGAATATCCAAGGTTATTTAAAGCAGTGGCAGCCAGGTGCTTTAAAAGCACCAAACTGCTGCTGAATATTGCCTCTTGTTATATTACCACAGCTTAATAAATATCCCTCATAGTCTGCTTGATTGAAACAAGACCATAGTCCAGCAAGTTCAACACTGTGCCTCTTAGTCTTGCTGCAATGAAAAAAGGTTTTCTTTGTCATAAATATAGGGGCCCTTTTCCTAAAGCCCAGTAACTGGATAATGTGTGTTTTAGTGCAAGGCAACTGGAAGTTGGGAATGCTAACAATGAGACACGCCAGCGGGTGGATTTTAAAGCACGTGGTAAATGGCCAGGTGTGAAAGGGTGGGGAATGGGTGGGTGTGGGCATGGAGAGCACATGGCCATGAGCGTGAGAGCAATTGTCACACATTCAGTATTAATGTGGCAATTAGCACAAATGTACTATTTTTATTTTTTATTTATTTTATTAACAATTCTTATATACCGCACTATTAGACATCAGCGCGGTTTACATTGAACAGAAAACATCCGACAGTTTACACATGTCTGGTCGTTACATTTAACAGGAAGTATAACTTGGCAAAATAGGGGAAACTAAATACAATGCAGGGTGTTGTTGGGTGTGCTGGCGTTAAGTTAGCTGCCAGGAACACGCCCCCAACAGCTAACATGGAAGTTTTGTATTTAACATGCATTTGTAACATATATTAAGTGGGCTTTAGTTAAAAGGCCCCTTTGTTCTTTAATTCAGCATTTTTTTAAGTACTGTATCTTACTTCTAGTAGTTGAAAACCATTCATTCCACTTTAAAATTTCAGAATGTCCAACGTGGAGAGATTAAGGAACCATTAATATATCTACAAGAGATTATGATATGAGTAGAAAATACAAATATCTAAAGAAACTTAAAAATATGACCTTTTCAATGATACCTACCTTATGAACGTCAGTACATTGGGAGCATAATTTTCAAAACCTTTTACATGGGTATACAAATGGTTCCCTATTTAAAAGAGTCTTTAAAATCGCTCCCTTTCCCCCTTACTATGGGTAAAAGTATGCACACCAGTAGGGCTGGAGTTGGTCAGTCTTGTTCAGCTCAGGAACTCTAGTTCTCAAGAGCAAAAAACAGGTCTGGATTCCAGGACAGTGACAATGAATATTCAGCAGTTATAATTGCATGTATTTGTTCAAAGAGCCAGGTTAATTAGCATACATTGGGTATCCTAAAAACCAGATATGTTTGTGGTTCTCGAGGACCAGAGCTGCCTACCTCAGATGATTTTTGCTGCAGTGTAACCACATTTATGAAATGAACAGAAAATAAGGAAACAACACCCAGATTGTGGTTTCTATGCTATATGAACAGAATTGGTGTCTTTCGGTGGGAGTTTGCTACAGAATGAAGAAACAAAGACTTGTGATGTCATTGGTTGCATCATTAAATCTGATCTCTGGTTTGCAAATTGGCAGCTCTGAACATTAAAGTTATTCCTTCACAGTAGTGTACTATATTATAGAATAGGGGGGCACAGTACCATTCACCTAAAACATTATTTAAGTATTTATAAGGATTTATTTACTGCCTTTTTGAAGAAGTTCACCCAGGGTGGTTACAGCAAGTATAACATAGTTACATAGTATATGACGGCAGATAAAGACCAGCATTTTCCAACATGAACAGTTAAATAAGCATATAATGATATATCTTACGGTACATTGGAATGATCTATAATTAGAGGGATGCTACTTAACAATGTCAGCACAGTACATATTAAAACATCTTAAGAGATAGCAAAGAAAACAAGCGTGGTGGAATATTTAAATATAAAATAGAATAACAGGATTGAAATATGAGGAAGTGCATTGCGTACAATCTAAATGGGTGTATGTAGCTTGAAGGACTAGAAAAGGGGACTGTTACTTCTGCAGAGAGATCTGCAATTGTGAGTATATACTTCTGGGAATTTTCTGAAAGGAATTCTTTCTATTAAAGCTATTTAATCTGTGAACCCACTATTTTTTGTTAAATCAGTCAGGGCCTAGTAGCAGCAGTTTAAGTTTAAATTTAAAACACAGAAGAGAACTTTCTGGTTACATTTCATGCCCAGCAGAGAGCTTGTAGTTTCAATTTAATAGTCACTCAGGGCCCAGTATCAGCAAAGTACTTTTAGTTTAAATTTAAAACACAGAAGAGAGATTTCTGGTTAAATTTGGAACCCAGCAGAGAGCTGTAGTTTAAATTTAAGTCACTCAGGGCCTAGCATCAGCAAAGTACTTTTAGTTTAAATTTAAAACACAGAAGAGAGCTTTCTGGTTAAATTTAGAACCCAGCAGAGAGCTTGTAGTTTAAATTTCATAATACGTTACAGCCTAGCAGCAGCAAAGAGCTATAATTTAAATCAAATAAGAATATAGCTTACCTCAGCAGCACAGGACAGGGTACTGTGTAGCAGCCCTCTTTTAATAAGTGTTATTTCCCTCCCTCCCTCCCCACACCCACCCCTGGGATTATCGTAGCTTTATAGGTACTTACACATTTTAAAAGACAGGAGGTGCTCTCAGGTGAAGCTCGTTACCCAAATCAGTCATACACTAAGGACCTGAGATTAATTAAGCTTCAGGTAAACAAGGTATATTAAATGTATTAGGTACAGTTTTATTGGTATAAATATCCATAGCAACCCTTAGTAAGTAAAGAACTTAAAGATCTAAACAAAAACTTAAAACTAAGATGCAGACAGCAGTCCAGCAGCGAGATGTGGGCTTTCCAGTCTTTTGCATTGAGTGTCACATGTATGATTTTCTCCCAGTTGGTGAGAGGTCTTACGTGTGCACTAGGTGCAAGGAGCTCTTTGCTCTCAGGGAACGAGTCCGTTCTCTAGAGGCTAGAGTAGCAGACTTGGAAAACATAAGAAAGACAGAGTGGTACATAGGCAAGACCTACAGGGATATAGTCCTGAAGTCCCACCTCCAGTCTGGCAGCATCCCTGTTGCCATGGAGGAGAGAGGTCATGTGACAGGAGAGCATCACCCTGGTGTGGAAGGAAGTGATCCTGTAACTAGGACCTGTCCTCCAGGTGATGTAAAACCCTCTCACACCGAGGAAGTTTCTCCAGGGCCATGTGCCCATGAAGGAAGGGTTAGGACAGCCGTAATAGTTGGTGATTCGATCGTTAGGCAGGTAGATAGCTGGGTGGCTGGTGGACGTGAGGATCACCTGGTAACATGTCTGCCTGGTGCGAAGGTAGCAGACCTCACGCACCACCTAGATAAGGTCTTAGATAGTGCTGGGGAGGAGTCTGCTGTCTTGGTACATGTCGGTACCAATGACATAGGAAAATGTGGTAGGGAGGTTCTGGAGGCTAAATTTAGGCTTTTAGGTAGGAAGTTGAAATCCAGAACTTCCAGGGTAGCGTTCTCCGAAATGCTTCCCGTTCCATGCGCAGGACCCAAAAGGCAGGCAGAGCTCCGGAGTCTCAATGCATGGATGAGGCAATGGTCCAGAGATGAGGGTTTTGGATTTGTTAGGAACTGGGGAACATTCTGGGGAAAGGAGGGGCTCTTCCGAAGGGATGGGCTTCACCTTAACTGGGATGGAACCAGGCTGCTGGCATTAACCTTTAAAAAGGAGATAGAGCAGCTTTTAAACTAGATAATAGGGGAAAGCCGACAGTCACCCAAGAGCAGATGTTTCGAAAGAATGTATCCTTGAAGGATACTACCAAAAGCAGAGAGGATCCAAAAAAGAATAAAGTAGCCCAAATGCCCTCGAGTATGGAGCAGACAGAGCTTAAAAATCCCAAATTACCCATGTCTACCAATAGCCAAATTAATATGAATAAAATACAGTCTCTAAAATGCTTGTATGCAAATGCTAGAAGTCTAAAAAATAAGATGGGAGAGTTAGAATATATAGCACTAAATGAGAGGTTAGATATGATTGGAATATTAGAGACATGGTGGAAGGAGGACAACCAGTGGGGCACTGTGATACCTGGGTACAAACTATATCATAATGATAGAGCTGATCAAATTGGTGGAGGGGTTGCGCTCTATGTTAGAGAGGGCATTGAGTCAGAAAGGATTAAAGTTTTGCAGGAAACTAAATTTGCTGTAGAATCTCTATGGATTGAAATTCCATGTAAAAAGGGGAAGGCAATGGCAGTGGGGATATACTATCGACCACCTGGCCAGAATGAACAAATGGATGATGAAATGCTCAAAGAAATCAAGGAAGCTAACAAACGTTACAGCGCAGTAATAATAATGGGTGATTTCAATTACCCCGGTATCGACTGGGTCAGTGTCACGGCAGGACATGCTAGGGAGATAAAGTTCCTAGATGACATAAATGACTGCTTCTTGGAGCAGCTGGTTCATGAACTGACCAGAGGGGAAGCCATATTAGACCTAGTTCTTAGTGGAACACCAGATTTAGTGCAAGAGATAAGGGTGTTGGGGCCACTTGGCAATAGTGATCATAGCATGATCGCCTTTGATTTAATTAGTGGAGGAGGGATAGTAAGGAAATCCACAGTACTACCTTTTAACTTTCGAAAGGGAGACTATGATAAAATGAGGAAAATAGTTAAGAAAAAACTAAAAGGAGCAGTTGCAAAGGTTAAAGACTTACATCATGCTTGGGTGTTGTTGAAAAATACTATCTTGGAAGCCCAGACCAGCTGTATTCCACGCTTTAAGAAAAGTGGAAGGAAGTCCAAAAAACTGCCAGCATGGTTTAAAGGAAAGGTCAGAGAGGCTGTTGTTGCCAAAAAAGCATCTTTCAGGAAATGTAAAAGAGAGCCAAATGACGAAACCTGGAAACAGCACAAGCACTGGCAAGTCAAATGCAAGACATTGATAAAGCAGGCAAAGGGAAAATTTGAGAAGAAGCTTGCTGCGGAAGCAAAAATGCAAAATAAAGATTTTTTCAAGTACATTCATAGCAAAAAACCTGTGAGAGAGTCAGTTGGTCCATTAGATGATAGAGGAGTTAAAGGGGCACTAAGAGGCGATAAGGCGATAGCGGAGAGACTGAATGAATTCTTTGCTTCGGTCTTTACTGAGGAAGATGTAGGGATGTTACCCATGACTGAAGTGGTATTTAAAGGTGTGGAAGAATTGAAGGAAATATCGATACATCAGGAAGATGTATTACAACTATTAGATAAACTGAAGAGTAGCAAATCACTTGGGCCGGATGGTATACATCCAAGGGTGTTGAAAGAACTGAAATATGAGATTGCAGACCTGCTATTAGTAATCTGTGAACTATCATTAAAATCATCTCTAATACCTGAAGATTGGCGGATCGCCAATGTAACACCAATTTTTAAATAGTGTTTGAGGGGTGATCCGGGAAACTACAGACCGGTGAGCCTCACGTCAGTACCAGGAAAAATGGTAGAAACCATCATAAAGAATAAAATTACTCAGCATGTAGAAAGTCATGGCCTAATGGGAGACAGCCAACATGGCTTTAGACAAGGAAGATCTTATCTTACTAATCTGTTATGTTTTTTTGAAAGTGTAAATAAACAGGTGGACAAAGGTGTGTCGGTTGATATAGTGTATCTGGACTTTCAGAAAGCCTTTGACAAGGTCCCTCATCAGAGGCTTTTGGCAAAAGTAAAGAATCATGGGATAGGAGGCAGTGTACTACTGTGGATCAGGAACTGGTTAAAAGATAGAAAGCAGAGGGTTGGGCTAAATGGCCAATTTTCCCAATGGAGAAAGGTGAATAGTGGTGTACCCCAAGGATCTGTGCTGGGTCTGCTGCTTTTTGAAATATTCATAAACGACCTGGAAAGTGGAATAACGAGTGAGGTTATCAAATTTACAGATGACACAAAACTATTTAAAGTTGTTAAAACCCAAGAGGATTGTGGAAAATTGCAAGAGGATCTTGATAAATTGGAAGACTAGGCATCAAAATGGCAGATGAAATTGAATTTGGACAAGTGCAAAGTTATGCTCCTAGGGAAGAACAACCCAAACTATGGTTATACAATGCAAGGTTTCACATCAGGAACCACCACCCAGGAAAAAGATTTAGGCGTCATTGTTGATAACATGTTAAAACCCTTGGCCCAGTGTGCAGCGGCAGCCAAGAGAGCAAATAGAATGCTAGGTATCATAAGGAAAGGAATGGAAAATAAAACAAAAGATATTATAATGCCTCTATATCATTCCATGGTGAGACCGCACCTTGAATATTGTGTGCAATTCTGGTCACCTTATCTTAAAAAAGGATATAGCGTTATTAGAAAAGGTTCAGAGAAGAGCCACCAAAATGGTAAAGGGGATGGAAGGATACTCCTATGAAGAAAGGCTAAAAAGGTTAGGGCTCTTTAACCTGGAAAAGAGACGGCTGAGGGGAGATATTATAGAGGTCTATAAATTAATGAACGGAGTGGAACAGGTAAACGTAGATTGATTGTTTATGTTATCAGACTATAGAAAGACTAGGGGACATGCAATGAAGCTACAGAGTAAACTATTTAAGACTAATAAAAGAAAATATTTTTTCACTCAACATGTAATCAAACCCTGGAATTTGCTACCGGAGGATGTAGTAAAGGCTGTTAGTGTAGCTGGGTTTAAAAAAGGTTTGGACAAGTTCCTGGAGGAAAGGTCCATAAACCATTATTAAGAAGGGACCCAGGATATCAATGCTTGACCCAGTACAAGCATTGCGGAACCTGTCTTTTGGGGAAACTGCTAGGTACGTATGACCTAGATTGGCCACTGTTGGAAATAGGATACTGGGCTTGATGGACCTTGGTCTGACCCAGTATAGCATATCTTATGTTCTTATGTTCTTAGCTGATCTCTGAGTACGTATAGTAAGCAAATCCTACTGCAGTATGTGCAGCTATGTTAATCCTGTATGTATGACTGTCTAGTTAGTTGCTTCTTCCACTGAAGGCTTGGGGGAAGAGCCAGAATTACATCTGCTTCCTGAAGTAGAGGTAATCTTGGGTTAAACAAAGCCTTTCTAGAAGTGTGTTCCAGAGTGTGGGGACTGCTTCTGAGAAGGCTCATTGGCGGATATCACATCATATGATTTCCTTTGGAGATGGTATGAATAGGGTGCTGACAGGTGTCACATTATGTGATTTTCTTTGAAGAAGGTATGGTTAGGGATGCTTCTTGGGAGGTCCTTAGAGACCCTGCAGATGCACAGAGGGAGATCCTGTTCTTCAAGTACTTTGGCCCATTTTCTGTAAGGGCCTTGAAGATCAAAGATAAGTTTTAAAAGTTAGCCCTGTAGTGTAGACAGAGAACTTTTTGCAGGAACGGTGTAATGTGATCACATCACTTACAACGTTCAACAGTCGTGCTGCAGCATTCTGAATCAGTTGGAGCTGGTGCAAACTCTTTGTACTCACACCAATGTAGAGTTTATTACAGTAGTCCAGCCTTGATGCACTCATACCATGAACCCCTATGACAAGATTTGTCTTCTCGATGTATGGAGAGAGATTGCATAGTTAAGCAATAGAAGCAGTTCCTGAAGGTTGCTTGTATTTAGGGAATCACCGTAAATGCTGAATTCACCACATGGGCTTAGTTTGACTACTTTATTTGGGGGGGAGGGGGCAAAGGGTGTGATGATATATTTGCCTATCATTTGCATATGCATTATGGCTATCTTTAAAAAAAAAACTAGATGGATAGGAAGCTAGTATATCAAACAGGCAAGGGATGAGCTGGCACCCTTAAGATACTCAAAGAAGGAGCAGAGGCTCTCCTGCAGTGGCTTTGTCAAAAAGGGAAAGCAACATATTCCCTGTCTATATAATTAAAATGCAGAAAAAATTGTAGCTGTTTAGTTATTTAGCATGGCATTCTAAGATTAAAAAACTACTGACACCTGTAAACATATATTCTGCAAAATACAAAGGAGATGTAAGATGCTCACATGCCAAGAGAGAATTAAAAGAAAACCACAGCTCGGTTTCAAACACCAAAATAAAATTAATTATAATATTAATTTGGTGTTAGAAACTGCATTATAGTTCTCTTTTTTTTTTAACATCTATTTTGTGTCCAATGAAACCCCTCCTCCAACAATAGGTGCAGAGCAGAACTAGAACATTTTACCAACAAACCCAACATGGAAGAAAAGGAGGTCTGATTCCGGTGTCATCTCATTGACAGCCTCTCCAGTATTTATTTATATTTATTTATTTATTTGATTTCTCTTATATACCGCGCTATTCAGATCAGTGCGGTTTACATATAACAGAACATATACAATGCAGAAGGGGTGTATTGTATTTACAATGAACAGGGACTATAACTTGGACATAACTGGGGTAACTATCTACAAATTATTTACACTAGTAACTAGTAACAGTACCAGGCAGATTGCCAACTAACAAAACCTTACAAAAGTCACTGAAGACCTTTAATGCAAATCTACCATACCATAATCTCACCAGTTTTTAAAATTAACACAATAAGCAGCCTATCTAGAAAGCAGCACCATAAATATTGCAGTGAGTCTTAGAACTTCCTTTCACCTGTTTAGAAAACTGAACAAGCCAGATTACTACAGATCCTACATAGAAACTCCATGCTAACAGGACACTTGGTCTCGGTCATATAGGCAAAACACACTTAGACCTTCACCAAGTACAGAATGCATTATAATAAACTAGATGTAGAAATATGTAGATAAAATTAAATTGAAACCCCAACAAGTCAGAATACGTATACAGTATAATACAAGAAACAGAGGAGGCAGGAGACACTTTACCTCACTTTTGCTGGCAGTAACATGAAATACATAGGCCTCTCTAATCCCATATGAAGATAGCGCAGCCTTTCCCCATAGTCTTCCCCCTCCATTGATCTGAGTGCCACTTGCTTAGAGGCAGCCAAGTCACTGATTAGGTACAGTGCTGGCTCTCCCTGAAGACCACCTCTGAATAGGAATCACCAGGATTGAGGGAAAAGGCAGACCATGGTGAAAGGCAGTATTGTCTACATGTGGGATCAGTGCCTCATGTTACTGCTCAGCAAATGCAAAAGCAACAGCAAGCAGAGAGATACACATGGTGACAAGACTTTATTTGGGCAGCTGTGCAGCCTATAGCTGGTGCCAAAATTCCAAATGTGCTGTGCTTCTATTGCAGGTTTCAACAAATTTTGTCTGGATTTAGGAGCCAGGCCAAAATCTTAAAAGCCAGTGCTTGTGACCTCCTTGCGCTCCCCCCCCCCCTCATCAAGTATATCTGATGCTGATCTCATGTTCTCAGGTTTCACGAGACCAGTGCCAGAGTTTCTATACCATGTGGCATCTTTAGATAGAAATAGAGATAAAACAGTTATAGCTTCAGATATTAACAGGCCAATGCAGAAAGCTGGCACTGAAGTTGCACTCTGTGAACTTTTTATGCCTATTTGCAGCGTACTGATAGCACACGACTTCAGCACGAGCATGGAGAAAGGGGATCATATGCAAATTAGTCATGCATTAGCCATTTGTTAAACTGTGCACAAATGGCAGAGGTAACTGGGAGAGCAAGCCAAACACATACGCAGAAGAAATTGGCGCTAGTTGGCATGTTATCCCAGAGAAACAGCGGCAACATGTGGCTAATTTGCCTATGAGCCCCGACAGTGTTTTGATGGCATAGGGGGCTTTCCCCTATGCCTGCATCATCTGAGGGGAAATGTCAAACTCCCCTCAGATGATCCAGGCATTGTGGAAAGCCCCCAATGCCATTAAAATACTGTCGGGGGCCGGTTCCCCCCCCCCCCACAGAAAGTGACTCCTGGTGGCCAGTGGCCATGATCCCCCCACTTCTCTCCCAACTAAAAATCAACCTGGTGGCCAAGCAGCCTTGAACTCCCCATCTGGTACGTTTAGAAATGAGTGGGAGTGCTTCTCACGTGCTCTTGCTCTTGCTCTTGCCCCACAATCTTGAAAAATGGCTGCGCCTGGCCCCATGCAGTGCACTGGGTGGGGTCAGACTGCCATGTAAGGCATATTCTACCTTATATGGTAGTCTGACCTCACCTGGTGCATCTCAGGATGAACTATGTGGAGTCAGGTGCTGCCATTTTTCAAGATGGAGGGGCAAGAGCAGGACTGCATGGGCAGTGCTGCTGCTCATTTCTAAAGATACTAGGAGGGGAGTGGGGGGTTCAGGGCTGCTGGGCCACCAGGTTAAATTTTAGTTGTGATAGAGGTGTGGGGGGGGGGGGGGGATCAGGGACCCTGGGCCACCAGGGATTTGCCTTCTGTCAGGGACACCGACCTCTGACAGTATTTTGATGGCATTGGCGGCTTTTCCCGATGCCTGGATCATCTTTGACAATTCTTCTCAGATGATACAGGCATCAGGGAAAGCACTCGATGCCATCAAAATACTGTTGGGAGCTCACGCTAGATATTTAGACCATCTCACACCCAGATGTAAAGATATTGACGCTAAGGCTGGTTGCAAAATCCTCTACGTGTTGAGCGCAGCCAATATTGCATTGGGCGCAGCCAATATTTGCATACCAGTTTATTATGTGCAGCTCATTTGTCTTGAATACTCTTGGTGTTAATTGTGTGGTAATTTTTCCATTGCTGTTTTAACATGCATGTCCATCTCTTTTCTAATTTGACAGTAGCAGTAAGTGTGCCTAAAAGTGACATTATCTGTGCTTAAAGGCCGCGCTAGTTTTCTGCATTGGCTGGTTGGTGTCTGTATGTGTGTGTGGTTCAATGGTGGTTTGCCTGCCTGTGTGTGGGAGGAGGCGTGGTGGTAGGTGCCTTTGTGTGAATGGGGTGTGGGGCTGCGGTGCATGAGTGTGTGTGGTGCAGACGAGGGGTGCCTGTATGCGTGTGGTGTGGAGGTGAGGTGCCTATATGTGTGTATTATGGAGGTGAGGTGCCTGTATGTGTGTGTCTGGTGTGAAGGTAAGGTGCCCATGTGTGTGTTTTTGTGCACATGTCTGTCGTGTGGCGGTAGAATGCCTGTGTATGTGTGCGTGTGTCTTCTGTGCAGAGGTAGGGTGCCTGTGTGGAGGTGGGGACGGGTGCTTCTGTTTATTCTGGGGAGGGGAATGCACCTTTTTGCAACATCTTGCACTCTTCCCTTCACTTCCACCCATCTCCTGATGGCTCCCTTCCTCTGTTACTCTTCCAGACCCTCCCCTCTTCACAACTCCCCCTAGCTTTCCCATCCCCTGCCCTAAAATCCCCTTCCAATCCTCCTTTTTTAAATGGGTCCCCTGCTCCTTTAAATTGTCTCTGACATCTCTACCTCACTTGAACTCCGCCCCCTTCCACACACAACCTATCTTGCTGCAGGCCATGACCAGGCCTCCCTCTTCTCTTCTTGAATCCCCAGGGACAGACTGCTTGCCTCTGCAGGCTCTTCTCCTCTGCCTGTGGGGATCTGATCTCAAAGGGGGAGATAGAAGGGGACTTTGCTGCAATTGTGGCCATCCCCTACCCTTCTGCCTGTGGGAGATCGGATCCCCATGGGCAGATAAGTGTCATAGCCATCATGGGCACAACTAGTTTGGGGTGGGAATGTCCCCCCAAACTATGCCCATGATCCAGCTACTGTATACCTCAAAGTTCCTGTCTTGTGATTTTAGGGGACGTTTGTAGCTCCCAAAAGGGAATTTCATATCAGTTATGTGGTTGCTTGTGTTAGGCACCCTCAGGAGCTCTGTTTTATTGGGATTCAGAAAAAGTTTTTTTTTTTTTTTAGTCCATGCTTGAATTGCTACTACACAGGCAGTCAATTTACTGAGAGCTGTAGGTAAGTCTGTTTCAGTGGGTATGAATAATTTCACGTCATCTGCTTAGATGTAGAATTGCATATCCATTGATGGAATCAACAGAGCTAGTGGCTTGAGGTACATATTAAACAACATAAGTTAGTATGGATTTCTGTGATATTCCACAGGTCAGTGCCCAAGGCGGTGGTGATATGCCACCAAACAGTATGGACAGGATCTGAAACAAGCAAGTACTGTGCCACTGATACCTAGGGTTGCCAACTGGCTCCAGATATGCCCAGCAGGCTTGATCCAGTCCTGGGTTTACCCCATTGCATGCAGGGACATGTAGTCTTGCTTTTCTTATGGAATGCAATGGAAAAATCAGAACTACATGTCCCTGCATGCAGTGGGGTAAACTAGGACTGGATCAAGTGTGTTGGGTGCATCTGGAGCCAGTTGGCAACCCTGCTGATACCTGTTTCTGATAGTCATGTTAGCATGATGTTGGGGTCCATAATGTCAAAAGCCACTGAGAAACACAGTAGTATGAACACTGAGGCAGACCCCCTGTCATAGTTTCTGTGGAGATCGTCTAGCAGGGCTACGGGGATTGTCTCCGTTCTATGACCAGGTCTTAATTCAGCTAACACAGATCCAGCCATTTTCTCTCTTCTAGATGAGTTCTAGCTACTGAATTGGATGCAGACAGTTTGTTCCATGTGTTTTCTTAGAAATGGGATAACAGGTACTGACTGTATTTTTCCCGCTTGCCCCAGTCAAGGCTGCCTTCTTTTAGCAGAAGGTGCGTCAATGGCATGTTTAATGTCATTGGTAGCTGTCTACTAGAAAGAGAGGAATTCACAATTGTTGTGGCCCTTTCTATGAAGCCCCTTCTTGCCAGCTGCATTAGCTTGGCTGGACAGGGATTGAGGAAACAGGGAGTAGGATGTAGACTTCTCAGAATTGTATCAAGGTCCTCTTTTGTTTTTGGGTTAAAAGAGTCCTCTATGTCTGTGTATGGAGAAGGCAGCTTTGTGCTCACCTGGTTAACTGACAGGAAACTGGGTGGGATGACCTGTAGGTCCTCGAGGAGACTTAATTTTGTTGGCAAAGTATGTAGTAAAATCATTGCAGCTCAGTTTCAACTGGGTAGGCTGGTTCTGTTGTGAGGGTTGAAGTAGATGCCTTACTATGCTGAGTAGCCAGTTGGTTGAATTGCAGTTTACTCAGTGCCTTGAGATAAATATTGTTTTTGGGTACTGTTCAATCTTGGTGGTTGTTTGCCATATGTTTCCTGCAGTTTAATCTGTCCTCATCCAGAAGAGATTTACACCATCTCCTTACTAGTTTTTGTCTTTTGCACTTAAGGGTCTAGATTTCTGGAAGGAACCAAAGTGAATGTTTTTGAGTGGAGCATAAGACCTTTTTGAGAAGTGCAGTTTTCTCTAGGGCAGGGGTTCTCAACCTAATCCTCGGGCCAAACATAGCCAGTCAGGTTTTACGGAAAGCTACAATAAATATGCATGAAAGGGATTTGCATGCACTCCCTCCATTATATGCAGACCTCTCTCACGCATTTTCATTGCAGTTATCCTGAAAACCTGACTGGCTAGATGTGTCCTGAGGATTGGGTGAAAACCCCCTGCTCTAGGGCCTTAGCTAAATGTGTTTTCCAAAAATCAATCTGCTCAGACACTATAGTTTTCTTTTCATCCACATGGGGGTAGTCTAAGGCCGCTAAGAAATCAGTGATCAGCTTTTTCTTGTTTCAGAACTCCTCCCAAACTCTGGAATGTGCCATCTGCTTAAGATGGTCCCTTAGAGAAAATTTGTGGAAAAAGTGGCTTGTCACATTCACGCCCTGGGCTTGCAACAGTAGGCCTTTCATATGAGGAGAGCTGTGGTGATTTGCAGTTGGAAGGCTAAAATATTTATCTAGGGCTTGAGTCACTCAAAAGCATTTTTTCCTTCTGGATCAGAGGTATTGGAAAGAGGTGGGCCACATGGGCCCTGGCCTCACCAAAACCTTGCTGCCGTGATCGCTGGTCATCCCCTCCTGTCTGCCCATGGGATCTGATCTCCCGTGGGCAGACAGGAGGTGTGTTTGCCACGATCTCCACCTGTTCAGGCAGTGGGTTGCCCATGGGGATCCCATCCCCTGTGGGCAGAAGAGCACCATGATCATGAGAAAGACCCCTCCTGTCTGACCGCAGGTGATTGGATCCTCACTGGCAGACAGGAGGGGAAGCCCAGCGGCCAGCAAATGCAGCCTCACTCAGTTTGGTTAACCAAGGGGGTGGAGCTTGCCCCCCCCCCCCAAATGAGAATGGCATTCCACTGCCCCTGCTCTGGAGGGTGAATAGAGTACAACATTTCATAGTGAACTAAAGAACAAGTTGATATTCAGGAGAAAATTTGCAAAATACAGAAAGTTTTTATCATGGGCTAAAAAAGATATTTGGAGTATGCAGAAAGAGGAACCAAGATAAATAAGCAAGCAATGCCCTCGGCTTTACCCATAGATGCGTCAATAGGTACACTCATTCACACTTATATATATGTGCTTTTTAGTTTCTTTCAGACCTGAACATACTTTCTGTTGCCTGAGACTGGCATACATCTAGGCTGAGGTGCTACTGGGTCACACAGCTCCCATTACTTTGGATTGGAGTAATTTAAACATTGTAAGTGGCATTTTAGAAAGGACATCTAAGTGCAATCTTTGATGTCCAAGGCAAAACATGGAGAAACATGCTGTGGATATCTATGTTTCAGTCTGATTATAGAAACATAGACGTCCCCAACATGGAAGCCTGCGCAAGCATTCACATAGAAGTCCGTGTTACAAAAACGTGGGGTGGGGACATCTGTCTTGTGCTATTTTGCATACAGGGACGTCCATTAGCATGACCAAACAACAAAATGATCCCTCATTTCCCATCAGTGTTCATTGTCAGCATGGAAAATATAGGAGATATGAGTGTACCTCCTCCACACCCTCCAGATGTTTGGCTGGCGAAACGAGCGCGTTTCTGATGCTTATTTGTGCTTGGAGCAGGTATCATCTTTTACACGGCTCAGAATGTGCAGGGTATTTCTGAAACTGGGTGAGAATGTTCAAGTTCTTGGGAACACTCCAGATACACCCCTGGGACGTCCTTGTGCCAGGGACATCTCTTGAACCGGCTCCTAAAATGTCTCTGGTGATGTCTCTGTGCTTTGGACATCTGTATGCCCATCTGCAGACATTCAAAGCACAAATAACACTTTTAGAATTATCCCCTTTATCACGTAACGCCTCATAAATGATTTGACAGCCTTCTTCTCATTGTGGGAATTGGTTAAAGGTACCCATACAAAAGCTGTTTTTAAATGACCATTGTTGATTTTTCTGAAAACCCTTTTCTGCGTTAGCCTAATGAATCTCTGAACATTCACAACTTCTCTTTTATGCTATGGGGTCCATCTACTAAATCACTTTCGCCTTTTGCAGCCAACAGTGGGGCTATAGCTGCAAAAGCATTGCGTTAACTGCAAAAGGTCTGTGGTATCTGCAGGGGGTTCCCCCAGCATTTACCTTACAGATACTGCAGAAGAAATGCTGGCTTCATGGTAGCCGCATCTGCAAAGCCTGCCAATCAGAGCAGCTACTGCACGAGGCAATCGCCTCTGGTAGCCACTCCTGGCACATTGCCCACTCACAGTCTTAATCCTGGCTTTTCCTGCAGCTACCACGGAAATGCTCTGCGATGTCTGCCTTTTTCTCACGTTAGTTGCTACCTCTGGGTGGTATTTCTGCATTAGCCCCATCATAGCAGTTAATGCGGTTTAGTCAGCAGACTCCTATATTTCTCCATACCCCTATCATACTCATTTAGTCACACCTACTACACTCATTTTTGTATTCCACACCCTTATATTGTCACAGCTAGGAGGCACTATGGGGAACCTGCAGGCTGATAGAGTAGTTAATAGCCACTTGCCACACAATAACAAGATAAGAACATAAGAACATAAGACATGCCATACTGGGTCAGACCAAGGTCCATCAAGCCCAGTATCCTGTTTCCAACAGTGGCCAATCTAGGTCATATGTACCTAGCAGTTTCCCCAAAAGACACAGGTTCCGCAATGCTTGTACTGGGTCAAGCATTGATATCCTGGGTCCCTTCTTAATAATGGTTTATGGACCTTTCCTCCTGGAACTTGTCCAAACCTTTTTTAAACCCAGCTACACTAACAGCCTTTACTACATCTTCCAGTAAGAAATTCCAGAGTTTGATTACACGTTGAGTGAAAAAATATTTTCTTTTATTAGTCTTAAATAGTTTACCCTGTAGCTTCATTGCATGTCCCCTAGTGTTTCTATATTCTGATAACGTAAACAATCAATTTACGTTTACCCGTTCCAATCCGTTCATTAATTTATAGACTTCTATCATATCTCACGTTTCAGGCAACTTTCAGACTATGCATATGAGGCTCAATATTCAGTTGGGCAGGCTATAGCCCTGCCTGCCAACCCTTAACCACAGATATTCAGTGCCGGGTCATATGCGGGGATTGCTGCACACGCTGGAAGCCGCAGTAGCTAACCGAGCAGCTACGATATTGCATACTGCCCGGTTAGCTCCTGCGCCTTAAGGATAGGCAAAGGATTTCCTCGCCTATCTTTTAGGCGCAGGTCACTAACTGGGCAGTATGCAATATCGCCGCTGCCTGGTTAGCAACAGTCCCCTCCTTTGCTCTGCTCCAGAGTGCCTCCAACACCCTCTTATGCTAACCGCATAGCATCGGGGCATGGAGCAGGGTTAGAAAGGGATATTCAACAGCACTAACCATGTAAATGCCATCGAATATCCCGATTAAAGGCATTTTACACAGCTTACTGGGCTGTAAACCATGCAAATGTCTTTCGAATATCAGGCCAATGATCTTTATTTCCCAGCCTTGTAAAGGTGAACACATATAAGAAAAAGACTAAGGATGACTTAGAACCAAAAATGTACTTCCAGACAGAAAGATGTACCAGGCATGTAAGCTGCTGCTTGCTGGCTTCCCATCTTTAATAAGTGCAGGCAGTCTAAATAAATATAGCTAATTAAAGTGAACTATCTTCAATGCCCCCAAACTGCATTCAGTCATAACACAAAATATACCAGCAGAAAACTCTGCTCTATGAAATGTCTGTCCACTCTTTTGGGCTTGAAAAGGTAAAGTCAAAGCTTTCAAATTGGTGATCCTGCTTTAAAATCGCTTTTAAATGCAGGGCACAGATGCAAACATTAAGGAGTTCACAAAGAGTTCTTTGCTTTACAGAAAGAGTTCTTACACCCAATTCCTCCTTTGACTCTGTTTCCCTCAGCATAGACTTCTTCCTATGCAAACCACTGTCGCTCCGGACCATGATTAATTGACTAGCCCAACCCCTCCCTCTGATGCTCTGTAGTACTGTGTCCTTCATTACCGCAGTCTTCACAGATGTATGAACAATTCCATGGTTCATAGCTTCTTTTTTTGGTAGTGAACGGACTTAGAGGTAAGGAAAACTTGCTTCACAGCCAGTTCTATGTACAGAATAAAGCATATTCTGGCTTACCTGCAGTCTTTTGCCATTCACCAAACGTCTTCCCTCAGAGATTCAAAGCAAAAGACCAAATGAAATGTTCCAGTTTACAATAGTGTGCACCAAGGATGAGATTTTAACCCATTCCTCATTGGAATGTATGGGGGTGTGATAAAGATGGCGGCAAGCAGTTGATGCCGAGCATCATTGTCCTCTTTTCCTGTAAGCCTTTACCTTATTTCTTTTATGGCTCCAAAAAGAAGGGGAAGAGGGCGGCCAAGGTTAGCAAAGCTACCCCGGAAGTCCCTAAGCAGCTGTCGATTCTAGCACAACTTCGGAAGACCCTCGCTGAAGAAGAAACTACAAGTGAATTCTGTGCTGCAGGGCTGAATGGTGGTATGTGGGCCCCTTTTGGAGGCACAGTTTGATCCTGCGGCAGGTCTCGACCATGCTGGAACAACGCTTCCCGGCGTTCAGCGCACTGGTGAAGTCAGCTTCCGGTGAAGGGAGTCTGAAGGAAGCAGTGAGTTCAGCTGTTCATTCCTCTATCTGGGAGGAGGTGTTGACAACTCAAGGAGACACTATTGATGGGGAATCTTCAGTTTCTTCTTCCCCATCACAATCGGGGGTTTTGCAGCCAGTGACTTTAGAAGTTCCAATTTCTCCTTCTCAAGCAACTGGGCCTTCTTCATCTTCAGATGTCTCTCTGGCATTAATTTGGCACCTGTTACTTAAACTTCAGGAGACTGTCTCTAAAAGTGCAGCTGAACTAAATATCTTGGTTCGAACAGTAACCTAATTGCCCAGAAGCAAGAGACTTTTCATCAAGAAATCTCTGCAAAAGTATCTGAATTGGATAAAAAGAGAATCGGCTACTGATCAAGTTATTGAGACTTTGGTCAAGGATAGAGTTATTATTCATTGAAAATCGGACATATATGAGAATTGGCTGAGGCACCTGAATTTAAGAATTCTGAATTTTCCTCAGGTAGATTATATTTTGCCAATAGAATTGTTTAAAAAATATCTTGTGGAAGTCTTGAAAATCAATGAGGTGGCTATTCTTCCTTTGAATAAGGTTTTTTTTTTTGCTGTCTGGTAAAGCCGTTGGAATTAATGATGTAGAACAATCTATTGATGTCTCTGCTGTACTAGAAACTTCTAATTTAGAGTGTAAGCAGAAGGCAACATTATGAATCTCTTGTTTTTGAGCAGGATTTAAATTTGATTTTGTGTCTTTATCTTAAGAAAATGAGTGAACCATTCTTTGGTTGGCCAACAAGAATGTTTCCTGATATGGCACGTTCCACACAGGAAAGACGGAAAGCTTTATTGGATCTAAGATCTGAGACACTCTCCTTGGGTGTTACCTTTAAATGTCTAGTTAGCTATCTGAATATGAAGTATGTGTTAATGATGCCTGATCAATTGAGAGCTTTTTTGGACCTTAAGAAATGAAGTTTCTGCATCTTCAACTCCTCAAGTATCCTTTGTAGATTATTCAGCGGTTAGACGCTTATTGCCTTTTTCTTCTATTAATATTTGCTTTGTGTCTTAATCAACTACTTCTGTTATTGCCCCCTCAGTTATTTGTGGGCTAATGGATCACTACTGATTACACAGGTACACTACCAAAAAACTGTCTCCAGTTTTGCAACTGATTCCTATAGATTTTGGGGTGCTGAATCCAGGAAAAATAGCCAAAATGTTCCATCACGTCACGTTTTCTTGCAAAATTAGATTTCTTACCCATATAAGGAATGTTCACATAATTTCTTTTTAGCCGACTGCAGTTTATTTTCTTGGCCCAAAATAGAGGTTGTAATGGTTAACTAACTAGAAACACTCCCTCATGATATTTTAGTGTTTTGTATTCATTTTATACATTAACAGGACAATTGGGAGGCGGGGGGCTAAATCCAGTACTCGCGCTTGCGCATGTTCTTTCCTGTTCGCCTCGCCTTGTTCGCTCGCTCAAACACGGTGGTTGCGACATGAACGTTCCTGTCAAATTTCAGTTTCTTGCAAGTTCATTATTACCTTTTGTTTGCTCAGTCGTAATCCAGCTTTATTCCGGAGTGGTTCACTACAGTTGTAGTTTGCAGTGCTGTGTATTTGTGATGGCTCACAGAGCCAGAGGTTGCGTCAACTCTCTGGACAGTTTTTGTTTTATTTGTGGGGAATATACCGTGAAAAAGCGGCAGAGGAACATTTCTGCATTTATTAAAAAAGTATATTTCGCCTATTTCGGTTTGAAGTTAGGCGATCAAGACAAACCGTGGGCTCCTCACAAAGTGTGCAAGACATGTGAGGAAGATCTACGCTTATGGATGAAAGGTAAAAAACAAGCATTTCGTTTCGGAATACCTATGATGTGGCGTGAACAAAGAGACCACAGCAGTGACTGCTATTTTTGCTCTTGCATTGTGAAGGGATACAACTTAAAAAATAAGAACGTAATAAGTTACCCCAACCTTCCCTCAGCAATTAGGCCTATGCCTCATAGCAACGAAGTACCTGTGCCTGAACCACCAAAATCTTTGGATCATATTTGTGTGGACGGTTCTGATCATGAGACTCATCAGATGGCTTTTCCCGATGAGTCCAGTACTTCCGAGTTTGAAACTGAACCAGATCCGAAACCTGAACTTTTCTCTCAAGCTGAATTGAATGATTTAGTCCAGGATTTAGGACTCCCAAAAGATGCTGCCCAACTGCTAGGTTCTCGGCTTAAACAGAAAAATCTATTGTCACCAGGAACAACTTTTTGTTGGTACCGCAACCGCGAGACACAATTTTTGAAGTATTTCAGCAAAGAGGAAGATTTGGTATTTTGCAACGATATATACGGAGTGATGGAAAAGTTTAAACTCAAGTATGATCCTGCTGAATGGCGGCTGTTCATTGATTCATCAAAAGACAGCATAAAAGGTGTTCTTCTTCATAATGGCAACACATTCGCTTCAGTTCCTATTGCTCACTCTGTTATTCTCCAAGAAAAATACGAGAATTTGGCCCTGATTCTTCAGAAGATTCGTTATGATGAGCATAAGTGGATGATTTGTGGAGACTTTAAAATTCTATCCATGCTATTAGGGCAGCAATCCGGTTTTCACCAAATATCCCTGCTTCCTTTGCTTGTGGGATAGCCGGGCCCGCGACCTACACTGGGGGAAAAAAGACTGGCCAATTCGGGAGTATTTGAGACCCGGTGAGAAAAATGTTCTTCATGAGAGCTTGGTACCTCGTGATAAAATTCTATTACCACCTCTCCACATTAAGTTGGGTCTCATTAAGCAATTCATCAAGTCCCTTCCAAAAGATGGTGAGTGCTTTCGGTACCTTTGCTCAAAGTTCCCCCGACTTTCTGAAGCAAAGCTAAAGGAAGGAGTGTTTGTTGGCCCTGATATAAGGAAACTCATTTCAGATGGAGCATTCGCTAAAACGATGTCTGAGAAGGAAAAAGAAGCCTGGGATTCCTTCAAGGATGTTGTTCTCAAATTCTTGGGGAACAGGCGGGATGAGAACTATAAGGATATTGTTGCCAGGATGCTCAATGCCTTCAAAGAACAAGGCTGTAACATGAGCCTGAAAGTCCATTTCTTGCACTCCCATGTGAACTACTTTCCCGAAAACTTGGGGGCGTACAGTGAAGAACAAGGTGAAAGGTTTCACCAGGACATCAAGGACGCAGAGAGAAGGTACCAAGGAAGATGGAACACCACTATGATGGCTGATTTCTGCTGGTTGCTGCTGCGGGAAACCCCAGATGAAAAATACGCCAAGCAGCGCACCAAGAGAAGCATTCGGGGGAAGAAGAAACGGGCCCACCAGGAGATTGATTGACCCAAGAATGACTTTAAAATCTAAACTGTGTTGACAAATATCGTGTTTTTACTAAACTTTGAAATAAAAATTTGCTAGTTATTACCACAGTGTCGGATCTTATTTATTAGAATTTTATTTTCACACCATCGGGTGTTTGTCTTCATCTATTGCAATGGTGCGGTTTGCGTTTTCTATTCTTACATACATACCTGTACAACATTTTTTGCACATTTCTTTGCTTTGCTTTGTGTCTAACCTCGCTCTTATATGCTCAATGTTTGTGCACATGTATGTGGCTGTTTTAAGTGCAGACAATTTTGCTACCATCACAGTGTGTTTTGTTGACATTACTCTATTCTTATGTGCTGCCTTGTTACAATTTTCTTTATTCTTATTTGAATAACTACTAAACAATTAGTATAAAGAATTCATCCAAGAAACTTTTATCTCGATCGCACTCAATCTGAAACGTTCACCTCAAACTGCTAACCCAATGTAGCAAAAAATCTGTACATGATGGAGCAAATTGGTTACCAGATTTGGATTCAGCGCACCAAAAAACGTAAAAATCAATCGAAACATTAGAGGCAGTTTAAAAAAAATTTTTTTTAGTGTACCTGTGTTATTCAGCGGTTAGACGCTTATTGCCTTTTTCTTCTATTAATATTTGCTTTGTGTCTTAATCAACTACTTCTGTTATTGCCCCCTCAGTTATTTGTGGGCTAATGGATCGCTACTGATTATTCTTTAGGACCTCTTCCCTCTTTGTTGGTGAGAGATCTCCTGGTTTATTTGATGGAATACTTTCCTTATTTTATTTAGTATACCACTGGTGCTCATGTTTCTTATTGCAAGTGTATGCTTGTTATACATTTTTTTCAAAAGCCCATTCCTCATTAAAACAGATGGGACTTGTATCACCTCAGCTATCTCCGAATAGCATCTTCCTACCAGCTGTCCCCTACAGCTTTCCCGAGCAATAAGCTGCAGGGCTGTGACTCAACTCCTGATGCTAAACTATGGGGCTTTCCTGTCTCAACATGACAGGGTCTTGTAAAATGCAGTTTCTTTCATTCTTGGGGCCTCCCTTATCTTTTGCCCTCACACAGTTTTTAAGCTGATGGCCATGACTACGCCCTGCTGGCTGAGCCATCTCCTCCATCTCTTTGTAGGTGGCTCAGCAAAAGAGTCTTAAGGGAAATCTGGCTTCCTTTAGCTATTTGCATACAGCTACCGATTGCTAGGGCTCACAACCAGCTGCTGGAGCTCCCCCTAGTGTCTGGAGAGTCCCATTGCCCTGGTATGCACTCTTTATAGCTTATATATATGGCAGAATTGCTATGAAAGACCTAGATAAGATTCTCAAGAGCAGAGATGTCTCTCTCCATACAAAGATTCGACTTGTTCAAGCCATGGTATTTTCAATAACATCATATGGATGTGAAAGCTGGACAGTGAAAAAGATAGACAGGAAGAAAATGGATGCCTTTGAATTATGGTGCTGGTGGCAAATACTGTGTATACCATGGACTGCCCGAAAACAAACCAGTCGGTACTAGAGGAGATCAAACCTAAGCTTTCTTTAGAAACTCAGATGACAAAACTTCAACTTTCATACTTTGGACACATCATGCAAAGAGAGAGATCATTAGAGAAAGACAAGCTTGGCAAGATAGAAGGTTAATGCAAAAGAGGAAGGCCAGCAATGAGATGGATCGATACAATAACAGCAGCTACGGGTGCCAGTCTGTCAACAATGAGCCGCCTGACTCAAGACCGAACACATTTTAGGATAGCTATCCAGAGGGTCGCCATGAGTCGACTCCGAATCGACGGCACTTAACAACAACATATATATATATCCATGTGACTGTGTATTCACAGGATTGTAAAACTGTCAAGACGTATTGGGATAATTCCATAAAGAACATAACTAATGCTTTCCAATTAAGATTTAATGCAAAGAAGTGCAGAATCATGCACTTGGGTAGCAGAACTCCAAGGGAAATGTACGCGATAGGGGGCGAGAGTTTGGTGTGCATGGATCAGGAAAAAGACCTTGGTGTGATTATTTCTGAAGATCTCAAGGTGGCAAAACAGTGCAACAAGGCGGTGGCAAAAGCCAGGAGGATGTTGGGCTGCATACAAAGAGGAATCACCAGCAGAAAGGAAGAGGTACTTTTGCCACTGTACAGGTCACTGGTGAGGCCTCACTTCTGGAGACTGTATCTTGCAAAGGATCTAAAAAGACTGGAAACTGTTCAGAGGAAGGCAACCAAAATGATTTGAAGCCTACGTCAGAAGCCTTATGAGAAGAGACTTGAAGACCTAAACATGTACACTTTGGAGGAGAGGAGGGACAGGGGAGATATGATTCCTTTTTCACAGAAAGTGTGGTGGATGCTTGGAATATCCTCCCGATGGTAGTGGTGGGGGCAAACACGGTGACGGAATTCAAAATGGCATGGGACAGACACAGTGGATCCCTTTACAGCAACAGGATAAAATCACAATAAACTGAACCATCTAATTTCTCAACAAATAGGGGTGTCCTGCATGGAGTGGTGGACTCACCCCTAATCAGGGACTTGGGGATGGGTGGCCTGCATGGAGCGGCAGGTGCACCTACTCTTGCCATCGTGCTGGGCAGACTAGATGGACCATACTGGTCTTTATCTGCCGTCATTTACTATGTTACTATGTATATGCCATACTGGGTCAGTTCAAGGTCCATCAAGCCCAGTATCCTGTTTCCAACAGTGACCAATCTAGGTCACACATACCTAGCAGTTTCCCCAAAAGACACATGTTCCACAGTGCTTGTACTGGGTCAAGCCTTGATATCCTGGGTCCCTTTTTAATAATGGTTTATGGACCTTTCCTCCAGGAACTTGCCCAAACCTTTTTTAAACCCAGCTACACTAACAGCCTTTACTACATCCTCTGGTAACAAATTCCAGAGTTTGATTACACGTTGAGTGAAAAAATATTTTCTCTTATTTGTCTTAAATACTTTACCCTGTAGCTTCATTGCATGCCCCCTAGTCTTTCTATAGTCTGATAACCGATAGTCGATCTACGTTTACCTGTTCCACTCTGTTCATTAATTTTATAGACTTCTATCATATCTCCCCTCAGCCGTCTCTTTTCCAGGTTAAAGAGCCCTAACCTTTTTAACTTTTCTTCATAGGGGTATCCTTCCATCCCCTTTACCATTTTGGTGGCTTTTCATTTTCTGCATGTAAAACATGTTTTACATGTGAATAAAGGTGCTTAAAAAATTGCACAGAGAAATATGCATATATGTGTGTCGATCAGATGGTAATACTTATATTCAAACCATAGGTAGGCTTTCCGAGGGGTATAGTTGGGGTGGGCTGGGGTGGAGTTGCAATAAATGTGCTTAATTTTATAAAATATGTGAGTACAAGCCCACATGTAGAGCTTTATTGGAACATGTGTGAAATTGTATGAGAGCATCTGTGTCCTACTGGGGACAGTATGGGAATCTATACATCCAACATGAGTGAATAATAAATGCCGAAACATCGATATTGGCTATTCATTAGACAGATAGGTGCTGTACACTTTAAGACAATGCTGTTGATATAAAATTTAATAGTGCCGTTATGTGGTCCATACTGAACCCAGAGATTTGAGGCTGCTTGAAAGGACAATGTACACTGTTTGCAAGAACAACTGCTGGAGGCTCTGAATTTTTTTTTTTTTACTGAAGATTGCAACATTGTAACTGTTTTGCAACATTGTAACATTTGGAGTCACATAAGAGATGAGTACCGTAATGCGAGTGATTTAAAAGCAGCCTACAATAAGCTGGGTACAGCAATACAGTTTGTGCTGAATATTAATTGTTAAGGGCACTGGGTGCACATGCAAAAAAATTATAAATAAAGATGAGAGGCAGAGGAAGAAAAGAAGGTATGATTTGCCTGAAATAATGCCATGTAAGTATTGTTGCTGATGCGTCTTTTCCCTTTTACATATATTCATAAGTCTGTAGATTAAGTAAATACAGAACGAAATTAAAAGAAGATTAAAAAAAAATATGGTGTGATTATTTTTTGGGAGGGGGGGGGGGCGGTATAATAGGGAACGTTTTGTTTTGGTAATGTACTGTGGCCTGTATTAAATAGGCAATAAATAAATTTTTACATAGGTGCCCTGTTATAAAATTAGTCCCATAGGGGTATATCTACTAAAGGCCATTAGCTGCTGCTGCAAGGGTAATGCAGATTTAATGTCCTGTGGCAGCAGCTAACCCATGAAAAAATATCAGGTTTCATGCAGTGGCTGCCAAAGTCTGGCCCAACCACAGCAGCAGATAATGCGGCAGTGTGGCCATTGCTGATAAGCAACAGCAGTTTGGAGGCGATCGAGTCTCCAATAGCCGCAATCAGGCCTCCCCCTCCACAAAATTGTTGGTGTCTATAAAGGGATACACTGTGTCTGTACCATACCATTTGCCCTCATCCCCTCCATTGAGGGGTCGTTCCAAACATCTACCACTTGGACTGGTTCAAGGTGATGAGGTGTCTTAGACGAACTTCATCCTTTGCGTTTCCCCCTTTTCCCCTCTGGTGCCTATTGTCACGGCTGTTACCCCTCTTTGGGAGGTGCAGCAGTGGCAGTGGTTGCAAACAGCCTCGCCGCATGTACCTTCAAACTTTGGCGCTGCGGGTCTGTTTGCTTCCACCCCCTCATTCTGCTCAATAATGACTTATTTCATTACCACAACAACGATTTCTATCCCTCTCTCTCTGCATTCTTATCCCTCTCCCATGCCCTCTTTAAGGATTTTGCCCATGTAAGTGCTGATTTGCAACCTAAGTGCGTAAAAATATAAGGGCTGGATTTTGTTGAAGTGGCCTTCCGGCATCAGACAATTAATTTATGTATACATTAGAAAAGGCTCTGAATTCAGCAGAGTCTTTTGTAAGACACATGGGAAATGTGGACACTCCAACGTGGACATCTCATTTCCCGTCTAGTGCAAAATCAGGCTTCACATAACTTAAAATAGAACTGGAAACCAATGAATCCTTGGGAGAAATGTGTTTTCTTTTTATTTGTACTTGTTAAAACACACTGCATTTTCTTTAACAGCCTCTGTGCTAAATGTATATAGGCGGAGTTACAATAATTTAATTTTAAAGTAGCTGCACTCTGCCTGATTATTTTTAAATTGGCCAAATCTATGAAAAATCTTACCTGGCTCAAAAGTTGTAACTTGGCAAAAGAAGATTGACAAGTTGCATGATCATATTACTCCAGGGACAAGCTAAAGAGTTAGACTATATGGTACTAAATGAAAAGTTAGATATAATTGGCATCTCAGAGACCTGGTGGAAGGAGTGCAACCAATGGGACACTGTGATACCTGGTTACAAACTAAATCACAGTGGTAGAGTACATCAAATTGGTGGAGGGGTTGCATTCTATGTTAGAGAGGGCACTAAGTCACACAGGATTAAAGTTTTGTGGAAACAAAATACACTGTAGAGTCTCTATGGATTGAAATTCCATGTAAAAAGGGGAAGGGGAAGGCGATGGCAGTGGGGGTGTACTATCGACCACTTGGCCAGAATGAACAAATGGATGATGAAATGCTCAAAGAAATCAGGGAAGCTAACAAAAGTTACAAAACAGTAATAATAGGTGATTTCAATTACCCTGGTATCGAATGGGTTAATGTCACAACCAGACATGCTAGGGAGATAAAGTTTCTAGATGAAATAAATGACTGCTTCTTGGAGCAGCTGGTTCATGAACTGACAAAAATGTTGTTAGGGCCACTTGGCAACAGTGATCATTGCATTATCACATTTGATTTAATATATAGAGAGAGGACGGCAAGGAAATCCACAATACTATCTTTTAACTTTCAAAAGAGAGACTATGATAATATGAGGAAAATAGTTAAGAAAAAACTAAAAGGAGCAGCTGCAAAGGTTAAAGATTTATATCCAGAGCATGACTTGTCGCCACAGCATATCCGCGACAACTTGTAAATAGTGATCTACCTTGTAAATAGTAGTGATCTACCTTGTAGTGATCTACCTTGTAAATAGTCTCCAGAGCAGGACTTGATCCATGGCACTTGCTCATCTTGTATATAGTTACCCCCAAGTTTGTATATAGTTACCCCCAAGTTGAAATCCAAGTTGCCATACCTGTTCTTTGTAAGTACAAGTAGGCTTGTTCTGCTTGCTGTACCAACTATTGTTACCTGTAAACCGCACTGGTTCTAAAGAGCATGGGTATAGAAAAGAGTTTAAATAAATAAAATGAATAAAGTATGGGCGTTGTTTAAGAAAACTATCTTGGAAGCCAAGAGCAGATATATGCAACACTTTAAGAAAAGTGGAAGGAAGGTCAAAAAACTGCCAGTATGGTTTAAGGGTGAGGTCAGAGAGACTGCTGTAACCAAAAAAGCATCTTTCAGGAAATGGAAAAAGGAGCCAAATGATGAAAATGGAAAACAACATAAGCATTGGCAAGGCATTGATAAGGCAGGCAAAGAGAGAATTTGAAAAAAAAGCTTGCTATGGAAGCAAAACATATAGTCAAAACTTTTTCAAGTACATTCATAGCAAAAATCCTGAGAGAGAGTCAATTGAACCATGAGATGATAGATGGGTAAAAGGGGCGCTAAGGGAGGACAAGGCCATAACTGAGAGACTGAATGAATTTTTTGCTTCAGGCTTTACTGAAGAAGATGTAGGGAAGTTATTCATTCCTGAAATGTTATTTAAAGGTGATGTATTGGAAGAATTGAAAGAAATATCAATTAATGGGAAGAGTAACAAATCACGTGGACTGGATAGTATACATCCAAGGATCTTGAAAGAACTGAAATATGAGATTGCAGACCTACTATTAGTAATCTGTGAACTATCATTAAAAACATCTGTAGTACCTGAAGATGGGAGAATAGCCAATGTGAAGCCATTTTTTAAAAAGGATTCCAGGGGTGATCCAGGAAACTATAGACCTGTGAGCCTGATGTCAGTGCCAGGCAAAATGGTAGAAACCATTATAAGGAATGAAATTTCAGAATATGTAGATAGTTTTGGCATAATGGGATAAAGTCAACATGGATTTAGCCAAGAAAAAGCCTTGTCTTACTAATCTGTTATAATTTTTTGAAGGTGTGAATAAACAGGTAGACAAAGATAAGCCAGCTGATATAGTGTATCTGAATTTTCAGAAAGCCTTTGACAAGGTCCCTCATAAGAGATTCTTAGTGAAATTAAAAAGTCATGAGATAGGAGGCAGTATACCATTGTGGATCTGGAAGTGGTTAAAAGATAGAAAGTCGAGAGTAGGGTTAAATGATCCATTTTCTTAATGGAGAAAGGTGAATAGGGGAGTACCTCAGGGATCTGTGCTGGGCCCACTGCTTTTTAATATATTCATAAATGACCTGGAAATGGGAATAACAAGCGAGGTGATCAAATTTGCAGATGACAAAAAATTAATCAAAGTTATTAAAACACCAAGAGGATTATGAAAAATTGCAAGAGGACCTTGATAAATTGGAAGACTAGACATCCAATGGCAGATGACATTTAATGTGGACAAAAGCAAAGTTATGCACTTAGGGTAGAACCACCAAAATTATGGTTACACGATGCAAGCTTCCACATTAGGAGCCACCACTCAATAAAAGGATTTAGGCATCTTCATGGATAATACGTTGAAACCCTCTGTACAGTGCAGCGGCAGCCAAGAAAGCAAATAGAATGCTAAGAATCATAACGAAAAATATGTAGAATAAACAAAGGATATTATAATGCCTCTGTATCGTTCCACGGTGCAACTGCACCTTGAATATTGTGTGCAGTTCTAGTCACCATATCTTTAAAAAGGATATAGTAGAATTAGAAAAGGTACAGAGAGGAGTCATCAAAAAGGTAAAGGGAATGGAAGGATACCCCTATGAGGAGAGCTTAAAAGGTTATGGTTGGTGTAAGATATCATGCCTTAAATTAAGGTGCCTACTTTTCTTTATAAAATTGCATAAGGAAAGGAATGGAGAATAAAACAAACAATATTATAATGCCTCTGTATCATTCCATGTTGCGACCGCATCTTGAATATTGTGTGCAATTCTGGTCACCGCATCTTAAAAACGATATAGTGGAATTAAAAAAGGTATAGAAAAGAGCCACCAAAATGGTAAAGGGAATGGAAAGATACCCTATAAGGAGAAGCTTAAAAGGTTAGAAGACTTTTCAACTTGCAAAAGAGATGGCTGAAGGGAGATATGGTAGAGGTATATAAATTAATGAATGGAGTGGAACGGGTAAATGTAGATGGATTGTTTATGCCATCAAAAAGTAGAAAGACTAGGGGACATGCAATGAAGCTACAGTGTAACCCATTTAAGACTAATAAGAGAAAATATTTTTTCACTCAATGCAAAATTAAACTCTGAAATTCATTACTGGAGGATGTAGTAAAAACTGTTAGTATAGCTGGGTTTAAAAAAGGTTTGGACAAGTTCTTGGAGGAACAGGCCATAAATCATTATTAAAGAGGACCCAGGGAATCCACTGTTTACCCTGGGACTAGCATTGTGGAACCTGTGGAACATTTTGAGAACCTTGCCAGGTACTTGTGACCTGGATTGGCCACTGTTGGAAACAGAATACTGAGCTTGGTGGACTTTGGTCTGACCCAGTATGACATTGCTTATGTTCTTAACCTAACCCACACCTAGCTGAAAGAAATAGCTGCTCAATAAAGATTTGGCAGTTGAGCACTTTCACTTTTCCTCCTGTGCACAATTCAGTTTTCACCTCCTTTATCTTCAGTTTACTTTCCTTCAGCCAATTTGTCTTTTCCTGCAAACATTGATTTACTGTGGGACACTGTCCCTATGTTGACTATCAGTGGGAAAATATAATTGAATATAGATGAAATAGAAGAAGCAGATCCCTGAATTATCTCTTCTGGTGGCTGAAAATAGATATTAAAATAAGTAATTGAAAGCAGGGAGCCCTGAGAAACTCCATAAGACAAAAACTGGAGGTAGGAATTAAAATCTCCCAATACAACTGATAAAAAAGCTGAGAACCACCTAAAAATTAGTCCCACTTAAACTCATATTTTCCAGTTGTTTTAACAAAATGTGGTACTTTATTGTATATAATATTGCAAATACCCTGGCCATGCCACCCTAACTATATCCGATCTCATAAACCAAGCAGGGTCTGGGCTGCTTAGTACTTGGATGGGAGATCACCTTGGAATACCAGGCACTCTAGGATAGCTGGGTGACCAGGGAGATGGACCGAGGGAGAGCTCTAGATGTGGTGCACTTAGATTTCAGTAAAGCCTTTGACACCGTTCCACATAGGTGACTTATAAACAAACTGAGCACCCTAGGGATGGGCCCTAAAGTGACTGGCTTAGAAATTGGTTGAGTGGGAGGCGACAAAGGGTGCAAATAAATGGAGCTTATTCTGAGGAGAAGGAGGTTACCAGTGGTGGGCCGCAAGGATCTATCCTTGGTCCGATTCTTTTTACATCTTTGTTAGTGATATTGTGGAAGGGCTGTCTGGTAAGGGTTGTCTCTTTGCAGATGATAACAAAATCTGCAATAGAGTAGACACCCAGGAAGGTGTAGATAACACGAGGAGGGATCTAGCTAAGCTTGAAGAATGGTCAAGAATTTGGCAGCTGATATTTAATGCTAAAACATGCAGTTATGCATTTGGGCTGCAAAAATCCAAGGGATTGATATAGTCTAGGGAGTGAAATACTTCCATCCACGAAAGAAGAGTGGGACCTGGATGTGATTGTTTCTGATGATCTAAAAGTGGCTAAACATGTAGACAAGGTGATGGTAAAAGCCAGAGGGATGCTTGGGTGCATAGTGAAATGAATGGTCAGCAGATAAAAAGCAGGTGATAGTGCCTCTGTACAAGTCTCTGGTGTGACCATATTTGGAGTATTATGTGCAGTTCTGGAGGCCACACCTTCAAAAGGATATGAGGATGGAGTCGGTGCAGAGGGTGGCAACTAAGATGGTTAGAGATCTTCATTATAAAGCATATAGGGACAGACTTAACTATCTTAATATGCATATGTTAGAGGAAATGCAGGATAAAGGAGATATGATAGAGATGTTCAAATATCTCCATGGCATAAATGCCTAAGAGGAGAGTCTCTTTCGATTGAAAGCTATGAGGGGACATAGGATGAGAGTGAAAGGAAATGTTTATGTTTATTCCATTTGATATACCACCCTTTATAACATCAGGGTGGTGCACGAAGTATAACACAGTGGCTAGAGGCCAAAAGTAAGAAAGGAACTACAATATGTACAAGAAAGAAACAGAAAAGAACAAAAACAGATGAGACAGAAAAGTATGGTCATCCGGGGGGGGGGGGGGGGGGGGGGTGGGTGGAGAAAAAAACGATAGAAAACAAATGGGTTTTTAGGAGGGACTTAAAGGTGGTGTAGTTTGGTTCTAATCTGAGGGGAGTGGGTTCCATAAGGCAGGACCAAGAAGGAAAGGGCAAATTGGCAGGTGGATTGTAGGATAAACTCAGGAATAATATGTGGAAATATTTCTTTACGGAAAGAATGGTGGATGCATGGAATAGTCTTACAGTGGAGGTAATGGAGACGAGGATAGTATCTAAATTCAAAAAAGCTTGGGAAAAGCACAGAAGATCTCTAAAGGATAAAAGGGGACTATTGTAGTGTTTATGGAAGGGCAGACTAGATAGACCATATGGTCCTTTTCTTTTCTATCTTTCTATGTTTCTATAACTTCGCCAAAGAAAGGCCTGACAATGGTGCTTTCAGTCACATCCATACCAAGAAAACCAAGGAGATGGCCACAACATGGACAACTATTTACAGAGCTGATGTTGCTTTGGTGGAACTTTTAACAACAGTAATACAGCAGATAAATCCATAAGATCATTCTTACTCTCTGTCTTCTGACTAACCTCTGATAAAGATCATATAAAAGAGATGTGCACAGGACAAAATTGCTTGGTTCATTTGGGCTTTTTCAAACAATTGTTTTAATAAGAATTTATTGTGCAATATATTTTTTAATGCATATTTAATTGACTTAACGCTCATTCTGATGAAACCGATGAAGGGGAGGTGTTAGCTCTTGAAATCTAGTCAAGAAATGTATAACGTTTGACCAATTAAAATATATTGCTTTGTGTTTTTTTGTGCTTTTTATTCATTCGCTTTTATTTTGATGCAGTCAAGTCGACTAGTACAATGATCACACTGCTTTCTTTCTGTCTTTCTATACCTTTTTTTTCCTTATTCTTTCTTCAAATTCTTTGTTTTCCTTTATTTAGGTTCCCAATTTTCATTTCTCTAACCTTTATTCTTTCTTCATTTTCCTCTCCTTTAATTTTGAAGTGCTCCTCTTCTGTTCCCATTGTAGTCTCTCAGCTTTTCCACTAGATTTTAACACCCTGCTGCCACCTTTCTTCTTTTGCTTATTTCATTTCTAGGCCTTTTTCTTTTCTTTTCCATACCTTTTTCATTCTTTTCCCCCTCTTTCTCTCACACTCTCCTTGTTCTTCTCCTTACACACACATCCCTCATTGTCCAGCCCTTTACCTGCAAGGCCTGAGGTGAGGCGCACTAGTAGTCACCAAGACGTCTTGGAATAGAAACATAGAAACATAGAAAAATGACGACAGAAAAAGACCACACAGCCTATCTAGTTTGTCCATCCATATCAACAACTGCAACAGTCCCCTTTTTTCCTTTAGAGATCCTCTATGTTTGTCCCATGATTTTTTGAATTCAGATACTGTCCTTATCTCCACCACCTCCACTGAGAGACTATTCAACAGATCCACCACTCTTTCTGTAAAGAAATATTTCCGCATATCACTCCTGAATCTATCCCCTTTCACCCTCATCCCATGTCCCCTCATAGCAGAACTTGCTTTCAATCAAAAGAGACTCTAACCCTGTGCATTTATGCCATGCAGGTATTTAAATGACTCAATCATATCACCTCTATCCCACCTTTCATCTAAAGTGGAATGAAACCAACACATGGCTGCAAAACAATTAATGCAGCCTTACCACGAAGACTCCTCACCATTTTAGTATCCACCTTGTGGACCGACTCCATCCTGTTTATATTCTTTTGAAGGTGTTTGAAGGTGTTCTCCAGAACTGTACACAGTACCTCTTTTTTTTCCTGCTAGCTATTCCTCTCCCTATGCCCCCAAGCATCCTTCTGGCTTTTGCTGTTGCCTTTTCTTCCTGGTTGACCACTTAAGATCATCTCATACAGTCATTCCCAAATCTTGCTCTTCTTTCATGCACTGAGGTTCTTCAACCCCTGTACTATATTGCTCCCTTGGATTTTTGCAGCCCAAATGCATGACCTGACATTTTTTAGTGTTAATCTTAGTTGCTAAATTCTCTACTATTCTTCAAACTTCAGGTTTTAGTATCATCTGCAAAAAGACATATTTTTCCCAACAGATCTTCTGCAATATCACTTACAAAAATGTTAAAAAAATCAGAACCAAGGACCATTCCTTGAGGAATGACATTGGTAATGCCCCATCTTCAGAGTGATCTCCATTTACTACTACCTTCTGGTGCCTCCTACCTCCTACCCAACTAGTTTCTTACCCAGTCTGTCTCTTCAGGAATCAACATGGGTACTCAGTTTATATATAGGTTGCCAACCTTGCTAAAATCTAATTATACCACAACTAACACTCTCCCCTGATCCAATTCTATGGTCACCCAGTAAAAAAAATCAATCAGATTCATCTGAAAAAATTACCTCTAGTAAAGACATGCTGTCTCGGAGCCTGTAATCTCTTGGATTCCAGAAACTGTGCCATCCTCTGTTTAAGCAGCATTTCCATTTATTTATTTTATTTATTTAAAGATATTTCTATCCCGCCTTATCCTTCAATCAAGGCGGTAAACACATCAAACAATCATTGGCAATGGTGTATGTCAGGTAAGATTATGCACAGTGAGGGTGCATGGGTGCGGGTGTGCTGATTAGTGTGAGCTATTTACAGTGTGTGCTTTTTACAGTTATATACATGGTTTACTGGTTCCGTGGCTGGTTGTGATTGAACTTTAATCGAGTCTAAGGTTGGTCCAAGTCTGTAGATTCTCGCTATACACTTGTTCCGTAGTGCTCAGTGAAGAGTACTGTTTTTAGGTGTTTCCTGAAGTCCTTCTTATCTTCAGTTGATCGTAGGTCGTGTGGGAGTGTGTTCCATATTGTTGGAGCTGCCAGTGATAGGGGTCTTTGGGCAGTGGATTTGCATGCTTTTGTGTAGTTGCTTGGGGTGCTGAGTGTGTCTGCTGTGGTCTTTCTTCTCGGTCTATTGCTGGTGTCAGGGAGTATGAGGGCTTGGAGGCTGAGTGCAGAACTCCTGTGTCCGATTCTGAATATGTTTAGTATCATTTTGTATTTGATGCGTTGGCTGATTGTGAGCCAGTGGAGGTTTTTTTAGGATGGGGGTGATGTGGGCTTGTGTTGAAGAACCGGTGATTATTCTGGCTGCTGTGTTTTGAGCCATTTGAAGTGGTCTGAGTGATTGTTTCCATTAATTTATTCAACACCATTTATTCAACACCATTTCCATTAATTTATTCAACATAGAGGTCAGACTAACCAACCTCTTCTTTACTTCCACTGTTGTGGATGGGAACAATATTCACTCATCTTCAGTCCTCCAAGATCTCTCCTGACTAAAGAAGCATTGATTAGGTTGGCCAGAGGAGCCACCAGTATTTTCTTGTTTTTTTCAGTACCCTCAGATGAATGCCATCCAGCTACTTCAAGTCGTTTATCCACTTTTAGTTTTGCTAGCTACTCATGAACACAGCCTTCTGAAAAGCATTTGCGTTCTACCTAAGAGAACTAGGGAGTTTTGTTGACTATAGGAAATGGTTAAGAACATGGATATGAACAGGAGAGTAGGGTTTTAAAATTTAAAAGAAGTCTTCAAAGGCTGGGTTTTTAAGCTGGATATGAATAAGACCAGAGATGGAGCCCGATGCTCTAGCTCTGTAAGTGCATTCCAAGTGTGTGCTGCAGCAAGCTGCAAAGAACGGAGTCTGGAGTTGGCAGTGAAATACTCCCTGCTCTATGTCTGCATTATCTAAACAACCTGATTTCATGAACTGGTTGCTCTGCTTCATAGTTCCAATCAATCAAGTGATCGACTTGAATTTCAAACCAAGATAATACAAAATAAAAATGATCAAACTTCTAGGAGAGGAGTGGCTCAGTGGTTGGGACAGGATACCTCAGACCAGAAGGCCAGGGGTTCAATTCCTACATAGGGACAAGCAACCTCAGGCCAGAGGGACTGGGTCTCTAGTCCCATGGCCACTCCTTGTGGCCTTGGGCAAGCCACTTAACCCTCCATTGCCTCAGGTACACTTAGATTGTGAGCCCTTCAGGGACACAGGAATAAAAAGTACCTGTTAGTATACATGTAAACCACACTGATTCTAAAGAGCACTGTATGATAAATAAATAGGAGTTACAGTGTACTCTATTAACAAATTCTTTTTTTGTTGGGCGATATTCTATCCAAAGAAGTTATAAACAGTCTTGTCGGTATTAGTCTAGCCCCCTTTTTCACTTATATATAGTAATGTGCCACAAAAATCTTATTTCAAAGTGAATTAAAAAAAATTTTGTTACTCTGTTTCATGAGTGGTAAATTCAATTAATGTCACACATCATCAATAACATTAATCAGCATAAAATTCAACTAAAAAAATAAACTTGTGTTCTTCAGTTAAAGGCATAGGCATTATATCTAACTCATATACATATATTGTGGATTATGGATATTTCCCCATTCATCCATCAGACATTTTTTAATTATTGTCAGAGTCCCATCAATCTCAGAACAATATAGTTCATTCAATGGAACAGAAAATTTCAAAGGAAAGTCCACCATTGTTCATGATAATTCAGTTTCTTGTCTCTGTTGCCTCCTCTCCAGTATATATATGGATATGATCGAATTCCCTCCATCGGAGGTCTTTACCTTTTCAGGCGCCTCTTGTTCGCATGATGATGTGCTTGTAGTTTGCTTTTCAAGGGGAAGAGATATATGGCTGCTAACTCAATTTCCTTAATTTTACTTTGAGTGTGATATGCTCATGTTATCTGTTTTAGTTTTTACTGATAATAATTGTTTTAAAATACTTAGTCACATGAGTATATTAGTGATTCTTCACTCCATTTTGGTCAGGATTTGAACTCGGCAGCTATAACCTGGAAATGGTAGCTCTTCTGTTGGCCTACAAGGTCTACTCCTAGAAACCTTTGGGAATGGCAGCTAAGTTCAACAGTTAAGTCTCATAAATTACTCCTCACTGGAACTTATTGGCCCAGGTCTACACCTCTGATGAAGGCGCATGCCGAGATATGGCCGTGTAGGATGGAACCATAGAAAGGACAATAGAACTACTTTTTGTATACAATTCACATTGGTGGGTTGTTTTCTTTTACCTCATTCTTATTCTGCGCTGACAACAAAAGAGTCCAGCAGATCAGCTGCTGGAAGAGACATGGAGGCTGCCGGGAAGATCCTTACTTTGCTTTTCCATTTCCTCCCCATAACCATGGGTAATAGAGCTTCTAAAAGGAAAAAATGCTGGGTCAGGAGCCATTATGAAGCATATCTTCTCCTAGGAAGTCATTTTTGATTTTTGAAAGAAAACATTTTCTTATGTGTCCCCTGCCTATGGAATTTAATTCCATTAAAATTACATTTATTGGGTGGGGTACCGGTTTTCAGGTGTAAGGTAAAAGCTTGGTTATTCTTAAAGGAGGGGCATATTTGGTGGTGGCGGCAGCCAGTGCTGTTAAAGTGCTTGGTCTTCGCTGCTTGAAGTTATTCTCGGATATTTAGTGCTAAGGCCATATCCGGTCAGTGGCACTGAATATCTAGTCCGGATGGATAGTGTTTTAGCTACCAGTCATCAGCAATATTCAACAACTAGCCAGATTTATTTATTTACATTCTCTTATATACTGTGCTATTCTGCATCAGTACAGTTTACATTGAACAAACTGAAATTACATTGAACAGGGCATTATAACTTGGAGATAACTATTTTGCAGGGAACATGGGCTATGGATGGTTAAGTGGCTTGCCCAAGACCACAAGGAGCACCTGTGGGACTAGAAACCCCAGTCCTTCCGGCCCAAGGTTGCTGTCCTCTAGTGGGATTTGAACCCCTGACCTTCTGGCCTGAAGTACCTTGCCCCAACCACTAGGCCACTCCTCCACTCCAAAAAAAATAAAGATAAAGTTAGGACTGCCTTTATTCTGCCCTAACATTAGCCAGTTTAGTTAGCTAGTTAGTGGCTCAATATCACTGCTGATCGACTGACTTATGTCGCCGTCCCAACTATGTGGCGCTGAATAGCCCAGTCAGAGGGAGTAATGCAGTTTTCAGGTCTGAAAAATGTGTTAATCCTTTTGAATATGCCTCTCAGAGGTGTTTCCCTAAATCAGGAAGAAATATTTAGCTTTTACTGGATTTATATTTTTATTCAGAAATTACTGCTGTATGGATGGGGATTTTTGGGTTGACGTTTTCATCCTTATTAACTGTGCAGGATTTGCTGGTTGTTTATAGTCTGTATAATGCATATGCTGTAACTTGTCATGGGCCATCACGGATCAGGTGTGATGATCAGCGATATTCTTTGGATATTTACTAGATGGGATCTTATCCCAGAAGCCTCTCTATTCATCAGTGATATCTGATGTGGTCTCTGATGTAAATCTTCCTTGCTAGAAGAGCTCCACTTAATCACAAGTTCTTAAGGATTAGTCGAAACCCCCCAGAAATCATCTTTTAAAGCATGAACACTAAAAATATATCTAAGATTTGCAGAAGCTACTTCAAGTCGTTTAAAAATGCAAAACCACATCAAGAAGATCTGATTAATTCATGAGTGCAAATTATAGTACCTTTATTATCATGCAAAAATGATATCAAAATCCTGTCGAAGACCACTTGGCATAGTATAAATATCAAGTGTTCTGATGCATACTGTCCACTGGAACTTCACAAAGTACAATAGAGCTTTGAGGATTATGTCCTTGTCTGAAATAATTGTTCAGTCCTTAACACATTCAGTGCTGGGCACAAATAGGAAATAACTTCTGTGAAGAATATGGGACTCTGTATCTGTCCAATGACAGTTCGCTGGGGAGATTACACACTTGTTGGCTCTTAAAGGCTTACACTAAACCTGGTAGGGGATAGAGCAAAGAAAACATTTGCCTTTTTTTTTCTCTAACATTCATTTCTAAATGCCTGGACTGTGAAGAAAATATCAAAGCCATGTCTAGCATAGATGAACACGGCTACCAAGAACTGTTGCCCTGAAATGAAATAAAGACCTAATGTTAGGAACTAATGTGTACAAAGACCTGAATTCAGGGCAAGAAGAAAAAAGCCCATCTCAATGCTGTACAAAGTGGGGCTTTCTGAACCTGTCCTGGAGACCCCACAACCTGTAAGATTTTCAGGATATCCAAAATGGACATACATGAGATAAATGTGCTTATTAGAAACCCATTATATACAAATTTACTTCATACAAATTCACTATGGGTAGTCTGAGAACCCATGGCTATGGAGTCCCCAGGGTAGGTTTTGGAAACTCTGGTATGGAGGGTAGCTAAGAAATCTTGTGCCATAGGGATTGAGCAGCTGTCTGCTTGTATGAGAAGAGCATGTTGTATGGGCAGAGTTCTCCTGTGGGCACTCCAGTGCCTGGCATTAAAAACACTGCACTTATGACAGAACAAAGCTGCTGCATGTCACTCCGAATAAGACAATGGAAAACAATAGAGCATGCAGTGTTTGCTGAACTTGTGCACCATGAAAGCATCACATATAAAAGAAGATGTTTATAGTGTGCTTAACGGGCTCCACTTCAGCAGGACAGATAGATCCAGTCCTGTTTTACCCCATTGCATGAATGGCTTATTCAATGACATAAAACCAGCACTGGCTCTAACAGTTTTCTCCCTCCCCTCTCTATTCCCTCCAATATCCATTCTTCTCATATCTGCTATGAAATCCAAGACAGCATGGATACTGGAGGTGCTGGATGCTGGAAAGCTTGCTACTCATTGCAGGTGTGAGATGACTAGAGGGTATGTTAACCAAAGGGCTTTAAAGGAGCAAGTGTGCTGCTAACACCTCTTATCTACACTCTTGTGCCCTTAACGCTGTGAAAAA
Organism: Ichthyophis bannanicus; assembly: GCA_033557465.1. NCBI lineage: Eukaryota > Metazoa > Chordata > Amphibia > Gymnophiona > Ichthyophiidae > Ichthyophis > Ichthyophis bannanicus. Next base: position 1,221,064,667 of record CM066033.1, on the reverse strand, counting down.
GCTGCATTAACGGACATTAAAGGCTCCTATAGCATTAAGGGTACAGTAGGCGGAGCGTGGGCTTTAATGGGGTTGAGAGTGGGTGTTAGCAATGGGTGTTGCGCTAATGTGTGTTAAAGCCCTTTAACACCAGGAACCCTAACTCTAAGTAAATCCTCATGGAAAGGGTGTATTTTGAGGGGAGAGAGGCATAGGAGAGGAGAGAGGGGAGAGAGGTGTATTTAAACATCTGCAATGTGATGCACAGATAGGGGAGCCCAAGGTAGTGATAGTAGTGCTTCATTAGGAGCAACAGCATAATTTCCAAGTATGAAAGGGCACCACGTTGATGGTGCAAATGGGGCAAAGGAGATGGCACGTTGGTCATGCAGTGTGGGTTTCTGGGGTGCAAGGCAGACCAGGAAGCTACCCAGATGGCACATCTGTGATGTCTGTCATGATCCCATATTGACATTGGTGGAACACAGACATGCTGCCGCTTTGGAAAAGTGATACACCACATGGGGTGGGCCAAGGATCCTGGCACCCTAGACAGAGACACCAGCCAGCCCCCCCCCCCACTGCTGTTGAAGCCAGATCCAGAGGAAGAAGACCATAGTGCCAGCAGCTATAGTGCTACAGGGAGTTGCAAAATGCAGGTGCCTGGGGAAATACCACAGTTGCAGCTGTCTGCCTCCCACAAGATGTATCAGAAGCAGGCTGTGATGGGGTTCTGGCAGTGGCAGTTATTTGGGGGGATGATGTGTCCTTCAATGTGAGCCTCTGACCCCCCCCCAATCTGGATCTGGTGCCTAGGCATCTGCCAAAGCCACATGGTGGACCAGTCAGAACTGCGCATCACCCCCACTGACAACATGCCGGCATAGCAGCATGGTGTGGGGGTGTTGGCGGCACCTGCAGCAGACAAGACCCATGTCATGGTCCTGTATGCGGATCGCATCGCAAGATGTGCCCAGGTAAGCCTAATGGGTAACATGTCAGCCCCAGGGACTGATGTATTCATATGGTAGCTCTGTGGTTCAACACAGAAAGCTATTGTGTATATGAGTGGAGGGTCACAGGTTCAAGACCCTGTTGTGGATCATGTATTGCATGTCACTGTGGATAAATTTTAGCCTACAGTGCAGGTACAGTACCAGCAGCAACCCTGAATGAATTGGCCAGCAAGGGTACAGCCACACAGACAGACTCCACTATCCACAGCTGCATGGAAAATCAGCCTGATAGCACCAGCACACCGAGCGAGCATTAATGTCAGAGGGTGCTACTAGAGCCTGCACAATGAGCACACGTTAACAATGCTTGAGCTAATATGGAGACCAGAGTGGCAGGCAGGAATGCCAACCATCCCTACTTTTGCACAGTGTGGCGATATGAGTGTGTGTGTGTGTATGTCTTTCCAGAGTTCTGTGGCCTCCTGCACTGCACTGTGCTTCACATTGTCTAGGCTGATCCCAGTATTAGTCTGCAAATGCGCATGATGAGGAGCAGAGGATTGTGGGTATGGCCATAAACAGAGCAGTTTGACCCAGATGTACCTGCATCAAAAGTAGTGACAATGACTGAGACTTCATAGTGCCTGTCTGCCACGTGTATGGCCTGGGTGGCCACAGTAGTTCCCGCTGTGAGGACACTTTTACGCGGAGCGACCTGTGACCAAGGCATGGCTATGTATCCAAATAGCACCTACATAGTATGCTACTCTAGTGATGTGGGTGCATACCCTGTGCCATATGCTGAGTATGCTGACCAGCAGACTTGCCTCATTTGGAATGTGCATAGCTGAGACAGCCCTTGGTGGGCAGCAGGTGCAGTCTAACTGTACTTGCTGTGGTGGATTGGTAGTTCTAGATGGTTGGGACAGGAGCCATTCCTGCTGTGCTCACTATGGTCATGGCAGGACCAGCATGACGGTGGCAGTAGACCTAGTCAGCCCTCCCTGCAGTTGGTGTGCATGGCACCTGCTGCTGTAACACTCACCACTGACATGCACTGTTCTAGGAGGGTCCCTGTCCAACAGACCAGGACACAAGGCCCAGATATGACAGCTACCTACAGCATGCTGCAATTCTGCAGTAAACAAGGTGACTAGCATAATGCACTACAGACAAGAGCTGCCACAGAAATTGCTCAGTGGCATGGTTTGTAGCTGTCAGTGCATCTTACTGAGCTGAGGTGATGGATCAGTGCATTTTCCATCTGGTGATCAGCTACAGACTGCTGTTCTGCATGTATACTGCATCATAGGTACTGGAGGGGCTAATCTATACCGGCATACACAGCAGACATTTTAGGCAGTGACCTGTAGTCTCTTTGTTTCCAGCCATTGCTGTACAGTGGAGTGGAGGTGTAGCCTACCGGTTAGTACAATATCTGCTTATGCAGGGCACAGAGCTTCAATTTCTACTTGTTCTTTTTGTGACTGTGTGCTTCTCAAATCATTTTCATGCCTGTAACAGTCAGGGCTTTGCTGTGACTAGCAGACACACAGCCTTATAGTTTGTTATGAATTCTGCCCACAATTTGGGCTAGCCAACAGACTATTCACCATCATGCCCTTCTAAGAGCACGGCTTTAATGGCTGTGCTATGGCACATTGCAAGGGGTCATACAGGTTCTCCCTACAGATGTCAGGCAACTGCTCTGAGGTATGGTGTAATTGTTATAGCAGAGGTTTGGGACACAGGATACCGGGGTTTGAGGCCCACAAGCACTCCTTTTGTGACACTTTTGAAGGTTTTACTGTGCAGTTTAATATATGCAACACCCTTCATGGATTGCCCACACCTCCTTCTGACCTTGGGCAGTCACCTAATTCTCCATTGCCTCAGCGGACTACAGGTTCTTACAGTCCCTGTTTTTTTAACAGACATTACAACCTTTTCGGTACAAGGTATCCCAACGTGATTGCACTGATGCAGCAGTATACTAACAGGCAGTTACATGCATTCAACTGTAACCTGCTTGTGCAACATGAGTCATGTATGTCATAATGACTGTGACTGTAGCTTTGGCTCCATCACATCTGTGAAGTACATGCAGACACATCCTTGGATAGCCACCTGCAGATATCAACTCATGTCCATATGCACCCCATTTGCCCAGTTTGGATGACACCTGTCCAGTTGTTATCTGCACATTTGTCTGGGGTGTTGTATGGTGGCTGTGTGGCTGGGACAGGTGTGAGACCTACATATCTGGTATCAGGACTTCCACGTGGCAGTGGTGCATATTTTCACACACAGTACAAATACGTTGGGGATGTACCTACGGCACATTGGTGCTGCCAGTCCATACCACCCTCTCCTCTGCCACCATCCTTCCTTCAGCCCATCCGTCCACCTCTGTCGGCTGTGTGCAGTCATGTCTTCTTGTGCAGGATGCTACACCATGGCCTACACTGGTACTCTTTTCAGCATTTCAGCTCTTCACGCACACCTCTCCTGTGCCTGATATGCATGTCACCACTCCTACTCTGTCCTCTTGTCGCTGCACACATCCTGCCACTGCTGATTCTGCTGGGGGACACATCTTCCCCATCCTATGCCACACACTGACATTGTACCCCCCTATGTATTGGTATAGCTGCCTCCCACATTCTCGTCCAATTTACTGACTGCCACATAGAGTGCCCACGGATCTGGCTGGTCCATCAGCTCTCACCTGTCCTTCCATCCATCATCTTTACATTGACTTTCCTTGGTGCTCCTTTATACAGCCGTTTTCGGATGTTAAGGTGCATGCTTGACGCCTGATGTCCTGTTAACGCACGTTAAATGGCCCATAGTACCCTTTACGCCGGAACACCTCCTACCCGCCCAGCACCCTTTACGCATGTAACACTCCTTATCGTTGCCATTAACGCTTGTTACCTTAATGCCCTTTAGTAAACATACCCCCAAAAGTAGGACTAAATGGTCAATTTTCTCAATAGAGAAAGGTGAATAGTAGAATACCCCAGGGATCTGTGCTAGGTCTGCTGCTTTTTAACATATTCATAAATGATCTGGAAATGGAAATAATGAATGAGGTGATCAGATTTGCAGATGATGCAATTGTGAAAAATTGCAAGAGGACCTTGATAATTTGGAAGACTGCTTTTCTGCAGAGATCTGTGCTGGCTTTTGAACTGCCTGTCTGTCTCGGCAGCCCCTTTAGGTCTCACTCCAACTAGTCTTCCTCTCTCCGGCTGCTAGCCCTTCTCTCACTGCTGGGTATCTTCTGCTCTAGGACTTCTAGCAGGCTCTGATAATCTCTCAGACTGGCTTCCTCACCTCTTCAGCTCTCCGTGGGCTTAGGTCATCTCCCAGGAACTCTCCTTGGGCTACAGCTCCTTCAGCTACTGTGGTCCTTCCCTGTCTCCTTCACTTGTTTCTTGGAGCATCCTGCTGCCTCCCAGATTCTTTTGCTGGCAGCTCAAATTGATACAACTACTTGCATCAATTGAGACGTTCTGATATTTGATGAAACAATTGTATAGGAACTTGAAAAACTGCTCTTTTGGGGCTCCTTTTTATCATCTTTTCTCAGCTCTGCCCGTCTCTACAGGTTTTCTGTGCTCCATGTTCTTCTATTTTCTTTTGCTGTAGGCACGAGGCTCCATGTGCTTTTTTCTTATCTTCTTTCTTCTCATTCTTCCTTTGCTCGAAAGAGTCCATTCCCTTTTCCTAGGAAGAGATGAACCTTCCTCCTCCCTTCTTGTGCTGTGGTGGGGAGAAATTCCTTCTCTACTCCATGTTTCTGGCTTGAGAGACTTACATCTAGCCAGACCTCTCTTCCCCTGGCTAGTACAGGCAGCTCTGCCCTTCTATTAATTTGTGCCCTGCAGCTCCTTTCATCTGCCTCTGGCCACTTCTGTAGTATTTACTATTTACTCTGGTGCTCTCTCCAACAGCTCTCCCTACTTTGCAGCTGCTACTGCAGTCTGCCACCCAAGAGTATTCTTTGGTCTTCTGAAACTGCTTTTTCTGCTATTTTTATTTTTATTTTATTTATTTAACAGTATTTCTAAACCGCCTTATCATAATAATCAAAGTGGTATCACAGCAAACAATCTGGTAGTGTGAGTGTGTTATACATGCAGTGAGGGTGAAAATTTAGTTGGGTGCGTGTTGTAGCTGCTTCAGTACTCCTGTGGCAACCACTGTAGCTTTCCCTTCCTGTCACAGTTTTCACTGTGTTTTGGCTCAGGCTCCAAACTGTCTCTATGCCCTGCCCTTACTTTTGAGTTCAGTAAGGGGTCACATTAGGGCAGCTTCTGGAGGATCCATATTTACATATATACTACTTTAATGGATATGTATAAAGATAATCCGAAACCCACACAAATAGCTGTCATCTTGCCCAGTTCCAGTAGGGGCATTTTAGTAAGATTGCCAGATATCCCCGATTTTCAGATATTGTCCCCAATATGAAATGTAGTGTCCCCAACTCCATGGATTAGAACCACCACCTGTCCCCGATTTCAGTGGGGACAAAGGACTTTGCTTCTCCTGTTTTCCCCTTTAATGCAATCTTCTCGACCCTGTTAAGAGAAGATGTGAAATTAACTTTTCTGAAAAAAGAGGGGGAATTTTAGAAATATATAAAATATTTCTCTATATGTATAAAATAAAGTTTATGCATACATGCCTGTATGTGGGCTATAACTCAAAGAGCTGCTACTGTCTTTTATTTAACTTTTCAAATTACCGAATGCTACTTAGACTTGTCATTTCAAAATATATGGGGAAAAGATACCCAAGGACCGATGATCGACCCTTGCCCCTCCCAGCCTGACTCAGCTCTACCCAGATATCCCAGATTTGCTCTCAAAAAATCTGGTTACCCTGTGTTTTAGGCTAGTCCTAGTTTTCAACTTACATCCCCATTGCGGTGTGTAGTACTTTAAGTCCTCAGTAGTATCCACTGAAATTGGTGCTGTCAATCCCATAATGTATCAGGATAGGGTTGTCAAAAATCCCAGACTAGACTTAAATGTACCTTCTGGAACTGGGTAAGTAGACAACTCTGTAGACTGATTAGATGTGCCTCCAAGACAACTACTGTATAGAGATCAGGGCTACCACAACTAGATAGGCAAATCACGCAGTTGAATGGCGCATCAACATCTGAGGAGCATCATGAACCGACGAGAGGGGAAGCCATATTAGACCTAGTCCTTAGTGGAACACCAGATCTAGTGCAAGAGATAAGGGTGTTGGGGCCACTTGGCAATAGTGATCATAGCATGATCGCCTTTGATTTAATTAGTGGAGGAGGGATAGTAAGGAAATCCACAGTACTACCTTTTAACTTTCGAAAGGGAGACTATGATAAAATGCGGAAAATAGTTAAGAAAAAACTAAAAGGAGCAGTTGCAAAGGTTAAAGACTTACATCAAGCTTGGGTGTTGTTGAAAAATACTATCTTGGAAGCCAAGACCAGCTGTATTCCACGCTTTAATAAAAGTGGAAGGAAGTCCAAAAAACTGCCAGCATGGTTTAAAGGTGAGGTCAGAGAGGCTGTTGTTGCCAAGAAAGCATCTTTCAGGAAATGGAAAAAAGAGCCAAACGATGAATCCTGGAAACAGCACAAGCACTGGCAGGTCAAATACAAGGCATTGATAAAGAAGGCAAAGAGAGAATTTGAGATGAAGCTTGCTGCAGAAGCAAAAACACAAAATAAAGATTTTTTCAAGTACATTCATAGCAAAAAACCTGTGAGAGAGTCAGTTGGACCATTAGATGATAGAGGAGTTAAAGGGGCACTAAGAGGTGACAAGGCGATAGCGGAGAGACTGAATGAATTCTTTGCTTCAATCTTTACTGAGGAAGATGTAGGGATGTTACCCATGACTGAAGTGGTATTTAATGGTGCAGAAGAATTGAAGGAAATATCGAAACATCGGGAAGATATATTAGAACTATTAGATAAACTGAAGAGTAGCAAATCACCTGGGCCAGATGGTATACATCCAAGGGTGTTGAAAGAACTGAAATATGAGATTGCAGACCTGCTATTAGTAATCTGTGAACTATCATTAAAATAATCTCTAATACCTGAAGATTGGCGGATCGCCAATGTAACACCAATTTTTAAAAAGGGTTTGAGGGGTGATCCGGGAAACTACAGACCGGTGAGCCTCACATCAGTACCGGGAAAAATGGTAGAAACCATCATAAAGAATAAAATTACTCAGCATGTAGATAGTCATGGCCTAATGGGAGACAGCCAACATGGCTTTAGACAAGGAAGATCTTGTCTTACTAATCTGTTATGTTTTTTTGAAAGTGTGAATAAAGAGGTGGACAAAGGTGAGTCAGTTGATATAGTGTATCTGGACTTTCAGAAAGCCTTTGACAAGATCCCTCATCAGAGACTTTTGTCAAAACTAAAGAGTCATGGGATAGGAGGCAGTGTACTACTGTGGATCAGGAACTGGTTAAAAGATAGAAAGCAGAGGGTTGGGCTAAATGGCCAATTTTCCCAATGGAGAAAGGTGAATAGTGGTGTACCCCAGGGATCTGTGCTGGGTCCGCTGCTTTTTGACATATTCATAAATGACCTGGAAAGTGGAATAACGAGTGAGGTTATCAGATTTGCAGATGACACAAAACTATTTAAAGTTGTTAAAACCCAAGAGGATTGTGGAAAATTGCAAGAGGATCTTGATAAATTGGAAGACTGGGCATCAAAATGGCAGAAGAAATTTAATGTGGACAAGTGCAAAGTTATGCACCTAGGGAAGAACAACCCAAACTATGGTTACACGATGCAAGGTTCCACATTAGGAACCACCACCCAGGAAAAAGATTTAGGCGTCATTATGGATAACATGTTAAAACCCTCGGCCCAGTGTGCAGCGGCAGCCAAGAGAGCAAATAGAATGCTAGGTATCATAAGGAAAGGAATGGAAAATAAAACAAAAGATATTATAATGCCTCTATACCGTTCCATGGTGAGACCGCACCTTGAATATTGTGTGCAGTTCTGGTCGCCGTATCTTAAAAAGGATATAGCGTTATTAGAAAAGGTTCAGAGAAGAGCCACCAAAATGGTAAAGGGGATGGAAGGATACTCCTATGAAGAAAGGCTAAAAAGGTTAGGGCTCTTTAACCTGGAAAAGAGACGGCTGAGGGGAGATATGATAGAAGTCTATAAATTAATGAACGGAGTGGAACGGGTAAACGTAGATCGACTGTTTACATTATCAGAATATAGGAAGACTAGGGGACATGCAATGAAGCTACAGGGTAAACTATTTAAGAGTAATAAAAGAAAATATTTTTTTACTCAACGTGTAATCAAACTCTGGAATTTGTTACCGGAGGATGTAGTAAAGGCTGTTAGTGTAGCTGGGTTTAAAAAAGGTTTGGACAAGTTCCTGGAGGAAAGGTCCATAAACCATTATTAAGAAGGGACCCAGGATATCAATGCTTGACCCAGTACAAGCATTGCAGAACCTGTGTCTTTTGGGGAAACTGCTAGGTACGTATGACCTAGATTGGCCACTGTTGGAAACAGGATACTGGGCTTGATGGACCTTGGTCTGACCCAGTATGGCATATCTTATGTTCTTATGTTCAGCTAGAGGGAGCAAGCAAGGACTCTCACGAGGAAAGCTGACACGCCCTAGAGTAGAGGAGGCAAAGCCTAATTCAAAGAGTAATCAAACACACCTGTTTAAAATGCCAGAAACTTTAGCTGAGGAACGCTCTTATAAGCAGTCCCCAATTAGGAGAGGAAGAAGCCCTCAGGAGGGAAATCCTCAGGAAAGGAGTTCTCAGGAAAGAAGTCTTCAGAGGGGAAGTCTTCAGAAGAGAAGTATTCCAGGGAGAGGAGCAGATAGCGTTGCTGCTATAGAGAGGAGGAAAGCTCCTACTGATACTGAGGAGAGAGAAAGCAGAAGGCTCCAATTACAAAAGGAAAGGCAGCTGAACTGGAAGTCCTTACAGGGAAAATACAAGTTCCAGGAAGGACAGTCTCATATTGGAGAGCCCCAGAGAGAGATCTTCAGAGGAGACAGAGAAAGCAGGAGAGTGCCTTGCAGACGATACGCTGGAGATCCACAGCTCAGAGAGCCAAGGTACAGATACAATTCCTTTCCTAGATCTGAGCCAGGTCTTAGAGAAGCCTGGAAGTCAGGGAGCCGTGGCTATAGCAAACCTAATTGGCAGAAGGTGTGGAAACCTGTACAGAAAGTACTAGCCAAAGAGCACATTACCTGTTTGCCAGAACAAGCAGAGCAGGGCTGGCAAGGCCTGGAGAGAACCACTGACGCATTGCCAGACCTACCGAAAGGAAACTCAGGTTTAGCAATTAACGTAGCAGAGCCAGAGGCTATGCAAGTGGACTTTGTGGAACCTGAAATAGCCCAGTCCGAATGTCCTATGGACTGCAGACTATGTATTGCAGGGAGTGTGGAATCCCTACCTGAACTATAGTGGCTAGGACATACTTGAAAACACTGTATGCTTAAGCTGAAAAGAAGAAGCTTTGACTTTGATTTATTTGACCTGTTTGTTTGCTTTCAACTTGCTTAAGTAACAAGAACTGTGAAACACATATAACAGTTTGGACTTTGTAAATGTTTGGTGATAATCCAGAATAAGGTGAAACCTGTTTGCTTTCATTTGAAAACCTTTTGTGCTGTATGGGAATAAAACCCTTTACCTTACCACTTATATTGGCATTCACAACTATTCATTCCAAAGAGGTGAACTACTAGTCCCAGAATCCCTCTGGGCAAAAGAAGTTTCTCACTTCAAGAAAGAAATAAATGTCCACCCTGACCTCCAAGCACGTTGCCAAAGGGAGGGGCTGTGACAATATTCACTAGAAAATTTGTAAAATTAGCAGAATAAAGTCTCCATTTGGGTACATGCTTGCCTCTTTCTGCCATTTCTCTTAAATCTATGTGGAGTTTTGTGGAAGAGAGAATATAAAACCAGCACCTTTTAACTTCCTTGTTTTATTTTATTGCTGCCCTCGTTTAAATAATTATGTACAGATTTATTGATAAATATATTTGTCTTTTCTATTCACTAACGTTTTCATCCACCTGCAAATTGTTCCCTTTCATTCCCAGTCTATTCACTCTGTCACAAGTTTTCATACCCTTTCGCTGTCATTCTCTTTCTTCCTCCCAGGTTCTAGTGTTGATTTTTGAGTTGGTTATTGACAAATGGCAGTTTAAGCATCATTCAAGTTTTTATGGTTCAGTGCTGATGGACTGAGGGAGAGCTCTAGATGTGGTGTATGTCGATTTTAGTAAAGCCTTTGACATCGTTCCACACAGGCAACTTATAAACAAACCGAGCACCCTAGGGATGGACCCTAAAGTCACTGATTGGGTTAGAAATTGGTTGAGTGGGAGGCGACAAAGGATACAGGTAAATGGAGCTCACTCTGAGAAGAAGGAATTACCAGTGGGGTGCCGCAGGTATCTATCTTTGGTCCGATTCTTTTTAACATCTTTGTTAGAGATATTGCGGAAGGGCTGTCGGGTAAGGTTTGCCTCTTTGCGGAGGATACCAAAATCTGCAATAGAGTAGACACCCAGGAACGAGTAGATAACACGAGGAAGGATCTAGCTAAGCTTGAAGAATGGTGGAGAATTTGGTAGCTGAGATTTAATGCTAAAAAATGCAGGGTCATGCATTTGGGCTACAATAATCCAAGGGAGCGGTACAGTGTAGGAGGTGAAGTGCTTCTGTCCACAAAAGAAGAACGGGACCTGGGTGTGATTGTGTCTGACGATCTTAAAGTAGCTAAACAGATAGAAAAGATGATGATGAAAGCTATAAGAATGCTTCGGTGGATGGGGAAAGGAATGGCCAGCAGAAACAAGGAGGTGATAGTGCCCCTTTATACAGGATCATATCAAGCTTTAATTGCGCCCTTTGCTATCTCCAGTTCTGGTGTGCCTTCCCCCCACTGGTTGCCTGCACTTGCGCCCCCCCCCCCCCGCATTGCCCTGCCGCCACCGCCGCCACCTTTATGCTTTCTTGGAGGCGGTGGCAGCAGCAGTGAGGCAGACCCTTGTTTGTAGGCAGGTCGGGTCCCTCCTTCCCTGCTCTGACGTAAGTTGCGTCAGAGGAGGGAGGGACCAGGCCAGCCATGCAAACACTGAATTGCAAAGACTCTCCTGAGATAATAGAATGAGATGTGATGCTAAAAAACTCAAGGAATGGTCAAATTCTTGGCAGTTAAGATCAAATAGAGAAACGTGCAGTCATACATTTGGGAAGAAGAAATAGAATGGAGATGTACACGATGGGGAAGAGGCTGACGTGCACTGACCAGGAGAGAGAGCTTGAGATGATGTGGTCAGAGGATTTTAATGTGGCAGAACAGTGTGGAAGAGTGGGGAGACAAAGGAGATGTGACACATATTAATAAGGCACATGAACCAAACCTGTGTCAAGGGAAAGAACAAGAGACTGACGAGCAATGACATGAAATATTTCTTCATAGAGAGGAGAGTGGGGGCATGGTATGCTCTCTCAACTAAAATGACAGCTAAAATGGTAATGGAGTTTATGAGGGCATGGGATAGACACAGAAGGTCTTAGTGAAGCATGTTTAAATGTTCATGATGCTATACTCGATTCAATGATGAGCATGAGAGCAGCCAGAATAAATGTCAAAATAATTAATATGACATTTTAAATGTCCTAGCAGAAACCTAAAATCACCAGTCAATGATCTCGTATAAAAGACTTTACTCAGCAACTAAGATAAAGATTTGCCTCCTGTTTCTTACAATAATTTACTACTCTTGGGGAGTAACCAAGATGGTGGATGTGAGCGTGGTCGGGTGAGCTGCCTTCCTGAGTATTGCTGTGCTGTCGAGCCGCTGCCGTCGGAATGGGACGGAGGAAGCGAAAACAAGCCGCCCTACCTCCGGGCGAGAAAACTTCAAGCTTGGCTGGCCAGCGAACGCTTGGGGAGTGCGGGTTTGACCCACGTGTTGGAGCAGCGTCTTTGGCTGGGGCAGTGGAAGGAGCTTCGCCCCAGAGCGTTTCAGGTGTCTCGCTGTCTTCGGTCGAGCGGACACCTCCGCCACGGCCAGGAAGTTTGATCTCGGCTGTTGCTCTGCCCTTGGCTTTGGTTTTGGCGAGTACCCCGATTTCAGAGGGAGACGGAGGTGCTTTGGCCGAGCTGGATCCACCCCTTGAGGAAACGGGCCAGAGTCGGTTGGGAGAAGTGGTGATTACAGCGGAACGATCTGTGTCTGGATCCTCAGTGGTGAGGGAAGAATTTCCTGACTTTCCCACTATGGTGAGACCCGTGGCATTTACTCTGCAAACGCTATGGGAAGGACTGGCGACCTTGAATGACTCCATGAATAGAGTTTGTGGGACTTTTAAAAAAGACATTAATCTTGTTAGAGATTCTTGTGGGCTCCTTACTAAGGCTAATGAGGTACAATGCAGTAGATTAGCCAGCTTGGAAAGGGAGATGGGGGAGGTTTGGGATTTGGTAAATGCCCAAATTAAGGATAATAATGTCTCTGGTAGAAAATTGGAATACCTGGAAAACCAGGTTCGGAGAAGTAATCTCCGTTTTCTGAGTTTTCCTCGGTCACCAGTGCTGTCAGCGATTGAAATGGTTCGAAAATATTTTGGGGAGGTATTGAAAATCCCGCCGGAACAGTTCCTTCCTATAACCAGGGCTGTGTATCTATCCCTGGGGAGTAGGGGTGGAACAGTTGCCCCCCCTCCTCCACAGCCTGGGCTAGAGGACCTTACGGGTCTCCTTGAGAGTTCTTTGGAGATTGTAATGGAGAGAACCACCCTGCTTGTTACATTTGCTTTAGAAACGGATAAAGTGTTTATTCTTAGAATGTTTTTTCGAAATGCTAATGAAGCTTTTTTGGGGTCTAGGGTGAGGGTATTTCCTGATCTTTCACGAATTACACAGCTGCGGAGGAGGGAGTTTTTGGCTCTTCGCTCCAGGGTTTTGGCCTTGAGTGCCTCCTTCCAACTTAAATTTCCTGTTAAATGTTTTGTTAATTATAAACAAAAGATGTATTTGTTTTTTGACCCCAAGCAGCTGCTGGCTTTTCTGGAGACTAGGGAGGGGAGTAATATTGAGGTTGTTATTTCTCCTCTTACAGCTGACATGTAAGTCTCTCTTCCGCCTTTATTGTTTATTTGTGTTAATGCTAGGATTTCTTGGCAGTATATAATTACCTAGTACTCCCCTATTTCCTATGTTTTGTTGGGGTCTAAATAAGATGGAGATATGACTTGTTTGTGGTTTTTTTTTCCTGGTAATTGTATTGGGAGAGTTCCATTGTTTTTCCTATGTCGTTCATGGTATGATATCTGAATGTTAATTTGATAATTGATAAATAAAAAGTTTAAAAAAAATAATTTACTACTCTTACATAAAATTTTACCCAGCAGCAGCATAACCATTCATTACAAAATTGGCAAAAAGACCATCAGGAAGAGAGATTGTGTATGCTCTGTATGCTTCACGTTACACCCCTTATTATCAATTATCGGTCTGTAATACCTTTAAATTAGTTCTTTTTTTAATATATATTTTTATATATTTTAAACATAAGAACATAAGAACATAAGACATGCCATACTGGGTCAGACCGAGGTCCATCAAGCCCAGTATCCTGTTTCCAACAGTGGCCAATCTAGGTCATACGTACCTAGCAGTTTCCCCAAAAGACACAAGTTCCACAATGCTTGTACTGGGTCAAGCATTGATATCCTGGGTCCCTTTTTAATAGTGGTTTATGGACCTTTCCTCCAGGAACTTGTCCAAACCTTTTTTAAACCCAGCTACACTATCAGCCCTTACCACATCCTCCGGTAACAGATTCCAGAGTTTGATTACACGTTGAGTGAAAAAATATTTTCTCTTATTTGTCTTAAATAGTTTACCCTGTAGCTTCATTACATGTCCCCTAGTCTTTCTATATTCTGATAGCGTAAACAATTGATCCACGTTTATCTGTTCCACTCCATTCATTAATTTATAGACCTCTATCATATCTCCCCTCAGCCGTCTCTTTTCCAGGCTAAAGAGCCCTAACCTTCTTAGCCTCTCTTCATAGGAGTAGCCTTCCATCCCCTTCACCAATTTGGTGGCTCTTCTCTGTACTTTTTCTAATAACGCTATGTCCTTTTTAAGATACGGTGACCAGAATTGCACACAATATTCAAGGTGCGGTCGTACCATGGAGCGATACAGAGGCATTATAATATCCTTTGTTTTATTCTCCATCCCTTTCCTTATGATACCTAGCATTCTGTTTGCTTTCTTGGCCGCCGCTGCACACTGGGTGGAGGGTTTTAACATGTTATCCACGATGACTCCTAAATCTTTTTCCTGGGTGGTGGCTTCTAATGTGGAGCCTTGCATCGAGTAACTATAGTGTGGGTTGTTCTTTCCTAGGTGCATGACTTTGCACTTGTCCACATTAAATTTCATTTGCCATTTGGATGCCCAGTCTTCCAATTTATCCAGGTCCTCCTGCAGTTTTCCACTTTCCTCTTGGGTTTTAACAGCTTTAAACAGTTTTGTGTCATCTGCAAATTTGATAACCTCACTCGTTATTCCCTTTTCCAGGTCATTTATGAATATGTCAAAAAGCAGCGGACCCAGTACAGATCCCTGGGGTACTCCACTATTCACCTTTTTCCATTGGGAATATTGGCCATTTAGCCCTACTCTCTGCTTTCTATCTTTTAACCAGTTCCCGATCCACAATAGTACACTGCCTCCTATCCCATGACTTTTTAGCTTTGCCAAAAGTCTCTGATGGGGGACCTTGTCAAAAGCTTTCTGAAAATCCAGATACACTATATCAACCGACTCACCTTTGTCTACCTGTTTATGCACACCTTCAAAAAAACATATCAGATTAGTAAGACAAGATCTTCCTTGTCTAAAGCCATGTTGGCTGTCTCCCATTAGGCCATGACTATCTACATGCTGCGTAATTTTGTTCTTTATGATGGTTTCTACCATTTTCCCTGGTACTGACGTCAGGCTCACCGGTCTGTAATTTCCCGGGTCACCCCTGGAACCCTTTTTAAAAATTGGTGTTACGTTGGCGACCCTCCAATCTTCAGGTATTACAGATGATTTTAATGAAAGTTCACAGATTACCAATAGCAGGTCTGCAATCTCATATTTCAGTTCTTTCAACACTCTGGGATGTATACCATCCGGTCCAGGTGATTTGCCACTATTCAGTTTATCAAATAGTTGTAATATATCTTCCCGGTGTAGCGATATTTCTCTCAATTCCTCTGCAGTATCACCTTTAAATACCACTTCAGTCTTGGGTAACATCCCTACATCTTCCTCAGTAAAGACCGAAGCAAAGAATTCATTCAGTCTCTCCGCTATAGCCTTGTCTCCTCTTACTGCCCCTTTTACCCCTCTATCATCTAACGGTCCAATTGACTCTCTCACAGGCCTTTTGCTACGAATGTACTTGAAAAAGTCTTTATTTCGTGTTTTTGCTTCCGCAGCAAGTTTCTTTTCAAATTCCCGCTTTGCCTGCCTTATCAATGCTTTGCATTTAACTTGCCAGTGCTTGTGCTGTTTCCAGTTTTCATCATTTGGCTCTTTTTTCCATTTCCTGAAGGTTGCTTTTTTGGCAGCAACAGCCTCTCTGACCTCACCTTTAAACCATGCTGGCAGGCACAATTAAAGTTCATAAATCAAATTATGTTTTCATTATAGAAGTACTTATCTTTTGTTTACTTATTAGTAGAAACATAGGCATTGTCTGGAGGACTGTGGTGAGGACCTAAGGGGTTTCAATTTTTGGGTAGTGCCCCCACTAATGTTGCTGGCTGTTTAGAAAGTTGCAGAGCTTTGTGCTTAGGTAATGAAGAAGTGGAGGCCAGAGGATCTTGTATGGTTCAGTAGTCAGGATGGTGATGAACAAAAAGAGAAGATACTAAACAACTATCTTGCATAGCGTAAAATTTTGCAAGTGGTATCACTCTATGACCGATAACTGGGATGGTTCCTTTCTTCCTGCAAAGGGCTGGACGAAACAAACACTTTTCAAAATCCTATTCAGCCAGGGAGCACGTGTAAATCCAGAAGGGGGCAATTTCCCTCTTCCACGTGCATGGCCTCTATGAAATGGGGAATACACCTGTAGCTCCTTGTTCCTCCCAGTCTATGCCCCTGCACACCCCTATGTAACTTAGATGTGGCCAGTGCAGATGTGTAAATTGTGATCTTTCTAAAAATCGCCTTTTACATGTGGTGTGGCTGGCATGTTATTCCACTGCCACATCCATGTCTAAAACATGAATAGGGCTTCTAAAATAATCCCCTATAGATGTATATAATTAATGTTCAGATGACACTAGCTTGCATTGCATTACTTCATTGAAACATGCTTTGGATTTACTGTATTTGACCACACTGTTGATTGGGAAAAGGCTATGTAGACAAGGACAGCTGGATATAACATACCCTCTCTGCTCTAAAGAAATGCCAGCAGGTTTGGAAAAAAGATATTACAGGTGTAATTACACTTTCTGATATACACGTGTACCTGGAAATCATGATGTGTAGTTATTCTTCATCCCTTCACGGCTGTAGACGTTTCCTAGCAACAGATACAACCTCATATCTTATTAATAATATTGTGGTTATTAATTTGATTATTATCACCCAGTTACAACCGGTCCACCTATTGCATACACCGAAAGAATAAAAGATTGAATCAATCATGCTGGAGTGTGAATCTATGAGCCGCAGGATTGCAGAGCTGTCCATTGCACTTGAGAAGGGATATTATAGTTTCTTAATTAGAACATGGTTTGGGGCACTAGTGCTAGTTTCATGCTTAAATTCTGAAATATAAGAAATTCAATCAAAAATATCCATCTTAAAACAGCACTAGAACATTTGCAGTGTGCATGTGTGTTAAATTGATCCCACAAATTTATTGTCATACACATAGAATGGAAGGTCACCCAGATCAAGTCTTCTGTGTTTATTTGGCTTGCTTAGTACATGAGTGATTATTTCCATCCGCTCTAATGCCATCTTTCTGTCTTACTTTATTACTGACTAAAGATTGCCATAGCATGCTAACATTCTCACTATCTGCTGTCTTCTGATTCTGTACAGATATTTAAATCCCAGTGGATTTCCTGATGAATATTCCTTTCTTGTCACTCTCCGGATGCCTGGCAGCACACGTCAGAAGCACTGGACCATTTGGCAGATTTTGGATTCCATTGGGAATGAGCAGGTGGCACTGAAGATAAATGGGCATACAAAGTCCGTTCAGTTTTACTACAAGGGACTGGACACACGCCTTCACTCTGTCACTTTCTCCCAAGTGCCATTCCTCTTTGACTCCCAATGGCACAAGATTTTGATTAGTGTGGAGAAGGAGAAGGTCACTCTTTCCATCGACTGCCACCTGATTGAGTCTTTGAAGATTAGTCCTAGAGCTAGCGTTAATGTGGATGGCTACACCATACTGGGGAAGCTGAAGAACAATCCTGAAGTGTCGGTCCCAGTAAGTTTCCGAATGAACTAGCAATTACAAGACGTAGCTTTTTATTTACATTTCTGCTCAGTTTCAAGTTGCAGAAAGGGGTTGAGGTTTGCTTAATTTTGCAGCATGTGAGCAGCAGCCTCAATCGTCAAGGTTTCAGCCTTAGCTACTGTGCATTTGCAGATCTTTCATAGAGATTTATATACTGGCTCTAAGGTCCTGAATTAAGAAATGAAACAATCAATAGGGAATGGAGGTTTGCAGAAGATTTGGGTTATTTGAGAGTAGGGGACAGAATAGGAATATGGATAGAGGCACATTGGGCCCGATATTCGAAGGCCCTTACACGGGTGACTTCCTTCGTTACCCCTGTAAGGGCCGTATCCGGGATATTCAAAGGGCGCCTACACGGGTAAGTCCGTAACGTGCCCAGATGCTATCCATATAGCATCGGGGTGTGTTAGGGGCATTCTGGGGCGGAGCAGGGGTGGAGGAAGGGGCTACACGGGTAGCAGTGATTTTCGGTGCTACCCGCATATCTCTCTGCGCCTTAAAGATAAGCAAGGAAAAACCTCACTTATCGTTAAGGTGCAGAGGGCTATGCAGGTAGCATCAAAAATTGCTGCTACCCGTGTAGCCTCTGCGGCTGCCGGGGCGTCCAGGCTAACCCGGATTTTCACTTCTACTGGCGCGGAAGTGAAAATATGGGTTAAGGAGATCGGCTGGCAGGCTATGCGCCGCTGTGGTGCATAGCCTGCACAACTCAATATCGGGCCCATTGTCTTTAAAAGGTAGATATGAAGCTCAGAGCCAGTATGTCCAGTTTTTCTTCTTGATTCAACACCAGGAGAGTAAATTAAGAAATGCACTTTTAAATTCGGATTTGATTCATGCTTTTTGCAGGAATAACTTAAAGCAAGTTACAGCAGGCATTGTCCTATCCTTGGAGGGCTTACAATCAAAGTTTGTACCTGAGGCAATGGAGTGTTAAGTGACTTGCTTGCAATCACAAGGAGCAATAATGGGATTTGAAATGGCTTCCCTGGTTGTCAGCCTACTGTGCAAACCATTAGACTATTCCTGCACTCGTAGATAGCTATAATACTTTTTAGAATTATTCTCTTTGGCTTACTTTACTAAAGTGCTTTACTGCATTCTTGTTTTGAGCTGTTGAGTTGATACTGATTCCTAGTGACTTGTTGATAGTTCCCTATTTCCAGGCCTACTGCACCTGGTATTCCAAGGTGGTCTCCCATCCATGTACAAACTAGGCCTGATGCTGTTTAGCTTCCAAGATTGGGCTCACTCAGGGTGGCATGGTCATAGTTTTATTGCATTAGTGGGTACCAAAATATATGAATGCACATTTTATTGCAGGTCCCATTTTAAGTGATGGGATCTCTTTACAAATAATTCACTTTACTGGCATTAGTGCATGCTAATGCAGTAACATACTTCAGTATATCTAGCTGAAATAATGGTAACAAAAATCATGCAAGCAATTCACTGCTTTTAGGAAAAGTACGCAGACTGTGAGGAAATTAAACATGAAAAATATCTAAGTAACTTCTACATTCACAGTTCCAGAGTAATATTCAAGTTGATGATTTTCAATCCACTTACTGTGCAAAAAGGTCATTCTAGTTTTCCTAGGTTTCAAAAAAAATGTCATTATGATGAATTTAATAAATATTGGTCCTATAAAAGCAATCTCCCATCTGATTGCTCAGTTAACAATACGGTTAGCATTTGGAATGAGGAAATGGTCAACTATGTTGATATAATATACCTGGTACACCAAGGAGGTTAGAGAGAAGAAAAAGGAATTATGTTGGGCAGAAAGGCATTGACATAAATGCCAATCTAACAAATAATATTACTTATTTTTTGCTTTTAAAGCGTTATAGAGCCTCTCTAGATCAAAAGAAGGATCTAAACTTAATACATCATTGTCTTGTCCGCAGTTCACCAGCTGACCAATGGTAAAGCTCCTTCCACAAGAAGAAAACAGGTATTAGTGCAAAATGTAGAACCTGTTTTCAGCAGAAGGTGGCTCAGTTGCCAAATCGTTCAGATGTCACAGATAGTTTTGATTAGAATGATCTTGATTATAAATAGGGTGAGTCGAATACTTTCAACTCTATTTCAGAAAATGACATTATTGAGATAATTTATAAAATAAGAGTTACTGCTTATAACCTAGATATCAGGACTGTGCCTGCTATCAAAGTTTTATGGGAGACGTTGGCATGTTTTTACAACAAGTAGTCAATATCTCACTCAGTGAAGACCGTTTTCTAGTAGAGCTGAAGCCAGCATCTGTATGACCAATTCTTAAGAAAGCTACATCTTCACTTAGGGGTAAATTCAGAGGCCCGAATATTGGGGTTGAACAGGGCCAGGATGGGGTTCCATGTACAGTGCTCCCTGCATGGAATTCCATCCTGAACGGGGAATGCTGAATAGGGGTGGGGCAGAGACAGAGCAGGGATGGGCTGAAGCACCCAGATGTACAGGGCCTATTCAGATCAGGGCCCCTGTACGTCTGCTGGCAGCCACTTAACCTGGCTTATTCCACCTCAAAGGTGCTGGGCATGGAGGGATTAGGCCCTGCAGCCTCCTCAAAGACTTAGTGTTGCTCTGGGAGATGGTCGGGCAGTGGGGAAAAGGTATGTGTATGGGGCTGGGCATTAGGTGCTCCTGCTGGACATGCCAGTGTCATGGTGACAGGACACCGCTGCACTGGCACACCAGCAGGAGCATTGGGAGAGCTGGATGGGCAGCGGGCTGTATGGCTCCCGCAGCAGAATCAGAGGAATGCCAGGCCATCTAAGTGTCCTTATTCTGCAACTGTGGGAACTTATAGCTCCTGCAGTTACAAAATTGGGTACAATTGGGGCCTGTACATCTTTTGTGCATCTGAATGGCCCAGACATGCCCCTATCTGAATTGACCTCTTAGTGATTTTTCTAATTTGAGACCAATTTCAACTTTATCTCTTCTAAGTAAACTTAGAGGCCATTTTACTATACTGTTGTAATGGTTACTACAGGGTTTAGTACTGACTAATGATCCGCACAGCTGCTACCATTTGCTAAGAGCAGCTAGCATGATAAAACTCCTGCACCAACTGCTCTTAGCATGAAGGGGCAGGATTGGGAAGATGTAATAGAGCTAATTGATAAACGAAAGAACAGCAAATCACCTGGACCAGATGGCATACATCAGGGTGCTGAAAGAATTGAAATATGAGATTGCAGACTTACTTTTAGTAATCTGTGAACTATCGTTAAAATCAAATGTAGTACCTGAAGACTGGAGACAACTACAGACTGCTAAGTCTGATTTCAGAACCGGGAAAATAGTAGAAATCATTATAAAAAAGAAAATTACTGAACATGTAGATAGTCATTGTTTAATGGCAGAAAGCCAGCATGGATTTAGCAAGGATAATCTTGTTTTACTAATTTCTTATATTTTTTAGAAAGTATAAATAAGCAGGTAGATAAAGGTGAGCCAGTTGATGTGGAGGCAGATTCCATATTATGTATGCCTGGACTTTGGGCATGACTGAACCTAAGACGGGGCCAAGTTAGACTTGATTCTGCAACTGTGGGGTGGAATAGGGGAGATAGACTGGCTGGTGCTCACTGGATTCCAAATGGGGATACATAGCCTAACCTGCCCATCCCCATGTGACCATGTAACTGGTGGTGTAAGTGTTGTAACCATAGTACGTACTGACCCATCTATCGTGCAGCGCAGAATCGCATGTCCCACTGAGGCTCCTGCAATCTGGTGTCTGATCATCGCAGGAGGCTCATATGGGCTTGACTGTGTCTGCAGGTGCCACAGCCAGGCATCGCCATGGGGGATAGGAGGGTTCAGCCTGCATATGCTGCTATGCCCTGCCCCTATACCACCAGTGGGCAGGAATAGGCTGCACATCTGTTGGGGTGTTGGGAAACGCACACAGTCCATTCCAGAATATGCTGTGTATGTCCCAGCACTTAGAAACATAAAAACATAGAAATATGATGACAGAAAAAGACCACATGGCCTATCTAGTCTGTCCTTCCATATCAACAACTACAACAGTCCCATTTTTACCTTTAGAGATCTTGGCCATGCCCTCGCTCTGCCCCCTCCTGCCCACGTACAGCGATCCCGTACAGGAGCTGCAGATGTGCAGAGTGCAATTGGTGCAGCATTCACTCCAGGAGATTTTTGCAACTTTTATATCTGGCCCACACATACCAGATATGACCTCTGTAGTGCATCTGAATGACCTCCGTAGTGCATCTGAATTTTCAGAAAGCCTTTGACAAAGTCCCTCATGAGAGGCTCCTGAGGAAATTATAAAGTCATGGATGGGATAGGAGGCAGTGAACTATTGTGGATCAGGAACTGGTTAGAAGATAGAAAACAAAGAGTAGGGATACATAGACAATTTTCTCAATGGAAAAGATGAATAATGGAATACCCCAGTGATATGTGCTGGGCCTGCTGCTTTTTAACATATTTATAAATGACCCGGAAATGGGAATAATGAGTGAGGTGATCAAATTTACAGATGACACAAAATGATTAAAAGTAGTTAAAACACAAGAGGATTGTAAAAAATTGCAAGAAGCCCTTGAAAAACTGGGGGACTGGGTGCCCAAACTGCAGATTAAGTTTAATGTGGACAAGTGTAAATATTGCACTTAGGGAGGAACAACCCAACTACGGTTACACAATGGAAGGTTCCACATTAAGAATCACCACCCAAGAAAAGGATTTGGGCATCATCGTGGATAATGCATTGAAAACCTCTGCCCAGTGTGTAGCCACGGCAAAGAAAGCAAATAGAATGCTAGGAATCATAAGGAAAGAAATGGAGAATAAAATGAAGGATATTATAATGCCTCTGTATCGCTCCGTGGTGTGACCACACCTCGAATATTGTGTGCAATTCTGGTCGCCATATCTTAAAATGGATATAGCAGAATTAGAAAGGTACAGGGAAGAGCCATCTAAATGGTAAATAGGATGGGAGGATATCCCTACAAGGAAAGGCTTAAAATGTTAGGGCTCTTCAATTTGGGAGACGGGTGAGGGAAGATATGATATAGGTCTATAAAGTAATGAATGGAGAAAAATGAGTAAACGTAAATCAGTTCTTTACTGCCTCAAAAAGTAGAAAGACTAGGGGACATGCAATGAAGCTACAATATAGCACATTTAAGACTAATAGGAGAAAATAGTTTTTCACTCAATAGGTAATCAGCTCTGGAATTCGTTATCAGGGGATATAGTAAAAGCTGTTAGTGTAGCTGAATTTAAAAGAGATTTGGACAAATTCCTAGAAGAAAAGTCCATAAGCCATTATTAAAGAGGACTATGGAAATCTACTGCTTACCTATGAGACAAGCAGCATGGAATCTGTATACTTTTCAGGAACTTGACAGGTACTTGTGACCTGGATTGGCCACAGTTGAAAACAGGACACTAGACTTGATAGAGCCTTGGTCTGACCCAGTGTGGCATATCTTCTGTTCTTATGTTTATGTTGGCTAATGACAGCAAGAATGCAGGATGGTACCATGTGCTAGCTGTCTGAATCACAGTATGGCGAGAATACTGCTAGGAGTTAGCACACCATTTTGAGAGCTGCTGTAGTTGGATCAGGAGCGGAGGGGGACCACTCCTACCCAGTTCCCACTGAGACCATCAGATAGCACCTTGATAAGACTGGGGAAGGCTTGGTAGGTGGAGCGATCATCCAAGTTATGGCTTTGTGGAAGGGGACATGATGAGGGGTGGGGATTCTTGAGAGATGGCTTGGATTGTTGGATTGTTTTCTGGAGATGGTGGTGGTTCTGAATGGGACTTTGATTGGTGGTGGGGAAGTTGTGTTGGGAGGCTTAGTTTGGGGGATTGGTCAGTTGGAGATCAGGACTTAGGGGTCCTGAAACACTGTGGCTGATGCTGCTGTCTTCTTGCCATACTGCTGTAACACTGGACCCACATTCCTTACCTCAGCAAGAAGCATGGATGATTTGGATGATCATGTGCTGCTTGCCAAGGTAAGAAATGCAGGCCCAAATGGTGCCTGTTCTATACGCCTGGCACATTTCCTGCTTTCACGGCACAGGGTTTGCAGTTAAGGTGTGGTAGGTGCAAACACTTACCGCACCCTAGTGAAAGGACCCCTTCTAGAGAAAGCAGTTCATATACAATTAAATAGATGTTTTCATGACTGTGTAATTTATATTTGTGATTCTGAATGTATTTAACTGGTGAGGACTGGAAGGATCTGGCTACAGATCCAGATGTATATCCCTGATGCAGAAGTGCTGAAACACATTATTGTGTTGGATGAAGATAAGTGATTGGTTTTATTGGCTCAAATTTTGAGTAGCATTTGAACTGTATAAGTAAGACTGTCTGGTTCTTTTAAGAATAGATTTGGGGTAATTTTGAGAAAAATAATGTTCCAGTAGAGTAGAGGTAATTCTGGTAAGAAGACTGAATGGATGTATAGCATTTTTGGAATGATCTTTAAATTGTATTTTTGAACACCACGGGTAGTTGTATAGACCGATGATGAGCTAAATGCTACTCTGGTCCATAAGTCTAGTTACTCTGGGCTAGCTTGCTTGAAAGTGTGTAGCTAATTGTATTTGAGGTCCATTAAACTAATTTTTAAAGATTTATGGGTTGGGTTTTGTCCCTCACTTGGTTTGCAGCTTGTCATGCTGTGAGGGCTTGTGTGCATCAGTGATGCTGAGGGCTAAGCTATTGCTAGCATTACTACTGGCAGAGTCTCCCAAGATGGACAGGTATCAGCTGAGGTGCCAGACCAAGACAAACCAGCCATATAGGCAGCAGCAGAATGGGACCATGTTGGCGGAGGAGGATCACATTTCTGTGACAACGGCAACAACACCAGAATTAAACTGCATGGAAGAAAGGCCTGGAACTCTACTGCTGTATCTTGCCATGAAAACCCAATGGATAGTCACAACAAAACAAATTTCAGTATAGTGCTGGAAGATGAGACCCCCAGGTCAGAAGGCACTCAACTGGCTACTGGGGAGGAGCTAAAGACTTTTCAGAGTAAAACCAGCATGTATGAGGTGATTGGATCAAAGCCCTCGGGATGTCTGACTGCTGATGTAGCTGGGCATGAAATGAGAGTCAGAAGCTGCAAAGATGTCTTACATATTGGGACATGGAACATGCAAAGCATGAACCAAGGGATGTTGGAGGAGTTCAAGAATGAAAGGGAACATATACAACTTGATCTGTTGGGTGTCAGCGAACTGAAATGGACTGGCATCGGACACTTTGCATTTGATGATCACATAGTCTACCATGCTGGAAATGAAAGACAAAGAAGAAATGATATTGCACTTATAATTAAGAAGAAACTTGCAAGAACTGTAATGAAAAACAATGCAATCAGTGAACGCTTAATTTCTATTTGTCTACGAGGAATGCCTATCAACACAACTATAATTCAAGTATATGCCCCAGAGGAGGATGCAGAGGAGGATAAACTTGATGAGTTCTACAAACAAGTGCAAGCTGAAATTGACAGAACATGCAAAGATATCCTGATACTCATGGGTGACTGAAACACAAAACCTGGCAGTAAAGAAGAAGGCAAAGTGGTTGGAAAATATGGACTTGGCAACAGAAATGAAGCTGGAGAAAGACTGATTGAATTTTGCAAGACCAATGATCTATTCATCTCAAATACCTTCTTCCAGCAAAACAAGTGGCAACTGTACACATGAACTTCACCCAATGGATTGTACAAAAATCAAATTGACTACATCTGTGGAAGTCAACGATGGAAAAGCTCTGTAACATCAACAAAGACAAAACCTGAAGCTGACTGTGGTACAGATCATCAACTACTAGTATGCAAACTCAAGCTAAAGTTGAAAAAAAAATGCCGCTCATGAATGTAGCAAAATATGACCTTAAGAATATACCACCAGATTTTAAAGACTGCCTGCAAAATCGATTTGCTGCTTTAGATACAAATGACAGAGCTCCAGAAGAGTTATGGGAATGCATCAAGAAGGTTGTGTTGGAAGAAAGTGAGACGTCTTTATAAAAGGTGAAAAAGCAAAAACAGCCAAAATGGATGACTGAAGAAACTGAAAATTGCCCAGAAATGCAGAGAAGCTAAAGCCAGAGGAGAAAGAGAGGCAATTGCAGAACTGAACAGAGATCTCCAACTTGCAGCAAGACAAGACAAGAAGTACTACAATAATGCATGCAAGGAAATAGAAGCAGAAACTATTAGAGGAAGAACAAGATCGTCTTTCCTAAAGCTATGAGAGTTAAAGAAAAAATTCCAGACTCGAATTGGAATGTTACAAGATGTTGAACAATCTATGCTGAATGATGCTGAGAAGATCAAGAAAAGGTGGAAAGAATCAAGTGGATCAACAGCTGTTTCAACCTCTATCTTATGATCTGGAAACATTGGTGATAAAAGAAGAAGTCGAAGCAGCATTGAAAGCCTTATCAAAGAACAAAGCACAGGGCATTGATGGCATTCCCATTGAAGTATTACAGCAAACCATACTTACAAGGCTGTGCCAGGAAATTTGGAAGACAAAATCATGGCCAACTAACAGGAAAAGATCTGTGTTTATACCAATACTAAAGAAAGATGATCCAACTGACTGGAAATTATTGCACACTCATTTTGATCCCACATGCAAGCAAAATTCTACTCAAGATTATTCAGCAGAGACTGCAACCATACCTGGAATGAGAACTGCCTAAAGTGCAAGCAGGGTTCAGGAAGGGGCGAGGAACGAGAGACATGAGAAACCCTGGGCCCCAATAAGAAGCATGAGTATACCAGAACACCTGATAGTTCTCTTGCACAACCTTACATTGATAAAAAACAACAGTTTGAATGGAACAAGGAGAAACAGAATAGTTTAAAACCAGCAAAGGTGTATGACAAGGCTGCATACTTTCCCCCTACCTGTTTAATTTATATGCAGAACAAATCATTAGAGAAGCAGGACTTTATGAAAACAACTGAGGTGTGAAGATTGGTAGAAGATTCATCAATAACTTTCGCTATGCTGATGATACCACATTACTGGCTAAAAGTGAAGATGATCTGAAACATTTGCTTCTCAAGATCAAGAAACATAGTCTTAAAATGGGCCTGCACCTTAATGTAAAGAAGACAAAGATCCTGACAACTGGCAAAATCAATAAGTTCATTGTTGATGGAGAAGAAATTGAAATAGTGGACAGCTTTAACCTACTTTGATCAACTAGCAACAACAAGCAGTCAAGAAATTTGATGACACATTGCTCTTGGCAGAACAGCTGAGAAGGACAAGATTCTCAAGACAAGATTCTCAAGAGCAGAGATGTCTCTCTTCATACAAAGATTTGACTCGTTCAAGCCATGGTATTTTCAACAACATCATATGGATGCGAAAGTTGGACAGTGAAAAAGATAGACAGGAAGAAAATCGATGCCTTTGAATTATGGTGCTAGTGACGAATACTGTATATACCATGGACTGCCCGAAGAACAAGACAGTCAGTACTAGAGGAGATCAAACCCAAGCTTTCTTTAGAAGCTCAGATGACAAGACTTCAACTTTCATACTTTGGATACATTATGCAAAGAGAGAGATCATTAGAAAAAGACATCATGCTTGGCAAGGTAGAAGGCCAATGCAAAAGAGGAAGGCCAGCAATGAGATGGATTGATAGAATAACAGCAGCTATGGGTGCCACTCTGTCAACAATGAGCCGCCTGACTGAAGACCAAGCACAGTTTAGGATAACTAACCAGAGGGTTGCTATGAGTCAACACTGACTCGACGGTACTTAATAACAACAATATTGGTTATATTCCCTTCTTTTTTTGTAAAACATTGAAGTGTTTTAATTTATATTTGTGGCAGCATGGTTTTCATGCTTCACATATCCTTGAAACTTTAGTGACCTCGCTTTTTGATTCAATACTGTGCAGTTTGGAGACACCTGGAAATATTTATCTTCTTTTTAATTTTAGGCACACTGCAACTTTACGTTTTCTGCTGCCTTCTATAATGCTGACACACCTTTTGGATATTGGAATTGGTGGTATAGTCTCACCTTGGTTTCAATGTTACTTGATTGAGTATAAGGAACAAGTGCGCCTTGGTGTGTTTACTTCAGTTTGTTACCAGACTGACCTGTTCTATCTTCTATGTGTTTAATATATATATGGTGCCCGTGTGTTAAGTTACATTCTGTGGGCATTCAATTTTGCTTATACAGTATGCTGACAATGTTTTGTTATTTGCTCCACTGAAAATTAATAAAGTGCTATCTAGCCAACACTTTATTGCTCATTTTGATCAGATATCTTTGTGGTTTGAATGTAATTGGTTAACCATTAATTTTAATAAGACAGAAACTTTAATTATTTATAAGGGTAGCAATTATGCCACCTTCAAAAGCTGAATTATTTGGGCATGAAGTTTTGAATTGTTCTGAGATAGCATATTTGGGTTTCACATTAGACTTCTGGCTTTCTATGTGTCCTCATATAGTTAAAATCGTTTAGCGGACTTTCTTTAAATTATGGATAGTGATACTGTGGTAGGCTATGGCCTAGCATGGTCTGCTACTATGAAAGGCCTGTAAGTTAGGCCTGGATCCTAACTCCCATTATAGCTAGAAAAGAACCAAAAATCTGTGGAAAATGAGAAAACTGTTTTAAACTGCTTAATAAGAAGTTTTTTATGAATTCATAAGTCTTCCATTATTCTCTTGTGTGTGAAAGAACAGAAATGTTTCAATATATGCATTCCTGGAGCTAGGGATAACCTTGCAGTAGAGAAGTAACGAAATCAAGAACTGTACCATTGTTCAAACAATCTTAAGGGAGGGGGCCGGTTGCTAGGCTCCGGAGGGATTTCTAATTGGACAGGTGCAGGGAATGTAGAACCAATGAGAAGTTTGCATGTATCGAGTTGGAACCAATAGAAAGTTCTCATGTATCAAACTGAAAAAGAGGTATAAATGGTTATGTCTCTGTATAAACATTTGCTCAGTTCCTTTTGAAGCTTTGACTGACTGGGCCTGTGCACAATAAACTGGCTTGGCCCTGTCAATTGACTCCTGGACTTATTCATTGATTGCACTTTGCTACAGCAATGCTTGTGATGCTTCCCGAGTTCAGAGAATTTTTGAAGAGGGGGCAGATGTTAATATTTGGACCATATATGGATTACTGTTAAATATCATATTTGGGCTTGCCAGACACATATCCAAACTCTTCAATTAGTGCAAAATGCCGCAGGAAGAATGATTGCGGGAGGTCAGAGAATGATTCAGCCAATTTTAAATAATTTGCATTGGCTACCCTTTGAAGCGAGGCTCCAATTTAAATGTTTGTTTGATTTATAAGTTTGCATCTAAATTAATGGAGAGTGAGCTTTCCTTGCTGTTGTCAGTTTATGTTCCTGCATGTGTTTCATGGTCTAGTAATGAAATGGTTTTGGTGATACCCACGGCTGTGTTCATTAAGACAAATATAACTTGTTGATTTATCTTCATCATTGGCTTGCATCTATGGAATTTTGCTTCCATCCAGTATGCATCATTAATGTTCTTTTTTAAGATTTTGTAAAAAATTGAAAACTCTTCTTTTTGAAAAAAAATGTACAATTAGATTTTGTACTGTCAAAGTGTTGTTACTTTTTTATATAAGGCATCTGGCAGCTCCCGTCACTAAAACAGAATCTAGCAACAATGGCCTGGCTTGATGATGTCATTCATCTATGACAGCAGCTGCTGGATGCCTTCATCGGATCTCCACAGGAGGCAGAAGGCATATGAAGTGTCTGATCACAGTGGTGCAGCACTCCTGTACCTCTCCTGCCTCCTCCTACTATCTAGCCCTGGGCTTGTGCTTTAAGCCCTGACAGCCTCTGAGTAAAGGAGACTGAACACGCATGGCCTAGGTCTAGAGTCCCTGGTGTTCCTTGTGGTGCTTGACCTAGTCTTGACAGCACCATGAAGTTGCATGAGATGAATTTGCATGTATTGGAGACTCAGTAATATCCAGATGACAGGAGAAGTAAATTCTGCTGCACAATGTAGATCAGGAAAACTGAAGAGAGGAAAAGACAGCAGGAACTGAAATTACATCAGCTTATTGGCAGTGCAGATTTAAAAACAAAAGAGGTACAAAACTATAGATTGTGAGCCCTTCAGGGACAACGGAAATATATACCACACCTGAATGTACACTGAATGTATCCCAGGAACTGCACTTCCACTCAATGGATCTGATATTCCAATAGAAACATAAGGAGCTGATAACTGGCTAAAGAAACCTGCACATAACAGGGTACAAATTGCGAGTCAGCCGTTGGACACATGGGCAAAGATGGAAAACAGGTAGATATGGGAGATTGTCTGCCAACGGCCAAATCTGGGCATGCAGGAGGGATTGAAGAGGTGATATTCAAGATACTCATGCAAGGTGGAGGTATATATAATATGAATGGATAAGATACACAGGGCGTAGAGGGTGGCCTATAACCACGTAGTGCTGGAAAGGCAGGCAAGGGTAATATCCTGCCATACCCAGGTAGTGGCGCGATAACCATGTACCACAGAAAATAGGCCGCAGGCACTGCCAGCAGATAGTCTGATTTACGAGTGGCCCCTATCATAGAGGCCATAACAAGGTATTATATAGCACGCGTGATTGTGTACTGTATGTGCATGAGCCCCCTCTGGCTGGGCAGATACACAAAAATAGCAGGGTGGCAAGAAGAACAGACAATTTCAGCACTGCTGAAGCCGAGAACCTGCCCTAAACGGTACTGGCATCAGAAGGGGTGCTGTACCCCATCTGGAGAGGGATCCAGTTCTGCCTGTGGTAATGAATAGCCCATGAGAGGTCAAGCTCCAGGGAGGAGAGGGGGGGATAGGCAGGACAGCAGGTCAGAAATGAGCACCTGGCACAGACCTGGCTGTGGGAGTGCACATGCAAGCAGCGAGGATGCCCCATGGCAGTCGCTGTGATCAGAAGCATGAGTTAAGTTATTGACGTTGCCAGATTCCACAGGGGCTCGGCAGCAGAGGGAGAGGGATGGTATAAACAGGCATGGATGAGAAGGGTACTACCAAAAGCAGAGAGGTTCCAAAAAAGAGTAAAAAAAGAGTAAAGTAGCCCAAATGCCCTCGAGTATGGAGCAGACAGAGCTTAAAGATCCCAAATTACCCATGTCTACCAATAGCCAAATTAAAATGAATAAAATACAGTCTCTAAAATGCTTGTATGCAAATGCTAGAAGTCTAAAAAATAAGATGGGAGAGTTAGAATATATAGCACTAAATGAGAGGTTAGATATGATTGGAATATCAGAGACATGGTGGAAGGAAGACAACCAGTGGGACACTGTGGTACCTGGGTACAAACTATATCGTAATGATAGAACTGATCAAATTGGTGGAGGGGTTGCGCTCTATGTTAGAGAGGGCATTGAGTCAGAAAGGATTAAAGTTTTGCAGGGAACAAAATTTGCTGTAGAATCTCTATGGATTGAAATTCCATGTAAAAAGGGGAAGGCGATGACAGTGGGGGTGTACTATCGACCGCCTGGCCAAAATGAACAAATGGATGATGAAATGCTCAAAGAAATCAAGGAAGCTAACAAAAGTTACAGCACAGTAATAATAATGGGTGATTTCAATTACCCGGTATCGACCGGGACAGTGTCACAGCAGGACATGCTAGGGAGATAAAGTTCCTAGATGAAATAAATAACTGCTTCTTGGAGCAGCTGGTTCATGAACTGACCAGAGGGGAAGCCATTTTAGACCTAGTCCTTAGTGGAAGACCAGATCTAGTGCAAGAGATAAGGGTGTTGGGGCCACTTGGCAATAGTGATCATAGCATGATCGCCTTTGATTTAATTAGTGGAGGATGGATAGTAAGGAAATCCACAGTACTACCTTTTAACTTTCGAAAGGGAGACTATGATAAAATGAGGAAAATAGTTCAGAAAAAACTAAAAGGAGCAGTTGCAAAGGTTAAAGACTTACATCAAGCTTGGGTGTTGTTGAAAAATACTATCTTGGAAGCCCAGACCAGCTGTATTCCACGCTTTAAGAAAAGTGGAAGGAAGTCCAAAAAACTGCCAGCATGGTTTAAAGGTGAGGTCAGAGAGGCTGTTGTTGCCAAAAAAGCATCTTTCAGGAAATGGAAAAAAGAGCCAAATGACGAAACCTGGAAACAGCACTTGCACTGGCAAGTCAAATGCAAGGCATTGATAAGGCAGGCAAAGGGAGAATTTGAGAAGAAGCTTGCTGTGGAAGCAAAAATGCAAAATAAAGACTTTTTCAAGTACATTCGTAGCAAAAAACCTGTGAGAGAGTCAGTTGGTCCATTAGATGATAGAGGGGTTAAAGGGCCACTAAGAGGCGACAAGGTGATAGCGGAGAGACTGAATGAATTCTTTGCTTCGATCTCTACTGAGGAAGATGTAGGGATGTTACCCATGACTGAAGTGGT
The DNA here is from genome assembly GCA_033557465.1 of Ichthyophis bannanicus. Taxonomy (NCBI): domain Eukaryota; kingdom Metazoa; phylum Chordata; class Amphibia; order Gymnophiona; family Ichthyophiidae; genus Ichthyophis; species Ichthyophis bannanicus. The sequence continues at coordinate 1,221,032,619 of CM066033.1, read as the reverse complement.
ATTTAAAGGTGCGGAAGAATTGAAGGAAATATCGATACATCGGGAAGATATATTACAACCATTAGATAAACTGAAGAGTAGCAAATCACCTGGGCCGGATGGTATACATCCAAGGGCGTTGAAAGAACTGAAATATGAGATTGCAGACCTGCTATTAGTAATCTGTGAACTATCATTAAAATCATCTCTAATACCTGAAGATTGGAGGATCGCCAATGTAACACCAATTTTTAAAAAGGGTTCCAGGGGTGATCCGGGAAACTACAGACCGGTGAGCCTGACATCAGTAACGGGAAAAATGGTAGAAACCATCATAAAGAATAAAATTACTCAGCATGTAGATAGTCATGGCCTAATGGGAGACAACCAACATGGCTTTAGACAAGGAAGATCTTGTCTTACTAATCTGTTATGTTGTTTTGAAGGTGTGAATAAACAGGTGGACAAAGGTGAGTCAGTTGATATAGTGTATCTGGACTTTCAGAAAGCCTTTGACAAGGTCCCTCATCAGAGACTTTTGGCAAAACTAAAGAGTCATGGGATAGGAGGCAGTGTACTACTGTGCATCAGGAACTGGTTAAAAGATAGAAAGCAGAGGGTAGGGCTAAATGGCCAATTTTCCCAATGGAGAAAGGTGAATAGTGGTGTACCCCAGGGATCTGTGCTGGGTCCGCTGCTTTTTGACATATTCATAAATGACCTGGAAAGTGGAATAACGAGTGAGGTTATCAAATTTGATAAATTGGAAGACTGGGCATCAAAATGGCAGATGAAATTTAATGTGGACAAGTGCAAAGTTATGCACCTAGGGAAGAACAACCCAAACTATGGTTACACAATGCAAGGTTCCACATTAGGAACCACCACCCAGGAAAAAAATTTAGGCATCATTGTGGATAACATATTAAAACCCTCGGCCCAGTGTGCAGCGGCAGCCAAGAGAGCAAATGGAATGCTAGGTATCATAAGGAAAGGAATGGAAAATAAAACAAAAGATATTATAATGCCTCTATATCATTCCATGGTGAGACCGCACCTTGAATATTGTGTGCAATTCTGGTCACCTTATCTTAAAAAAGGATATAGCGTTATTAGAAAACTTTCAGAGAAGAGCCACCAAAATGGTAAAGGGGATGGAAGGATACTCCTATGAAGAAAGGCTAAAAAGGTTAGGGCTCTTTAACCTGGAAAAGAGACGGCTGAGGGGAGACATGATAGAAGTCTATAAATTAATGAACGGAGTGGAACGGGTAAAATTAGATCGATTATTTACGTTATCAGAATATAGAAAGTCTAGGGGACATGTAATGAAGCTACAGGGTAAACTATTTAAGACCAATAAAAGAAAATATTTTTTCATTCAACGTGTAATCAAACTCTGGAATTTGTTACCGGAGGATGTTGTAAAGGCTGTTAGTGTAGCTGGGTTTAAAAAAGGTTTGGACAAGTTCCTGGAGGAAAAGTCCATATACCATTATTAAGAAGGGACCCAGGATATCAATGCTTGACCCAGTACAAGCATTGTGGAACCTGTGTCTTTTGGGGAAACTGCTAGGTATATATGACCTAGATTGGCCACTGTTGGAAACAGGATACTAGGCTTGATGGACCTTGGTCTGACCCAGTATGGCATATCTTATGTTCTTATGTTTGTACGGGATGGGACCAAGTGGGGTGTAGGGTGGGAAAAAGTGAGAAAGAGACAGGGTAGTGAAAGTGGAGGCATAGATTAGGGAGTAGGTGCCTAGAGGGCATTTGGAAGGGGCAGTAAGAGGGCAAATGCAGAAGGGAAATGGCCAGAGGTAAAAGACAGTTATGTAAGGAAGAATATGTAGGGTCAGGTTGGCAGCCAAAGTATGCTGATGCCCAGAGGTCTGGGAAGGAATATGGATGATATGGAGATGATAGTGAGAGCAACCAGGTAGTGCCCATGAAGCCTCACATGCAGTAGCATACACTACGGAGATCCATATAGAGCAGCAACATATGCCCTGCAAGGGACCAATATCTGCACTTCTGTCACAGATTCTGGATACATTGTTAAAAATAGCTGGATACATTGTTAAAAATATGTAAATAGGTGAATGATCCATGTACATATGTTGATAGTTTATTTGCACATAGTTACCCTGTTCGTTTGTTTCCTGTACAAAACCCCGTGTTATAATGTAAATGCAGTGAAGTCCCCTGCTCTGCATAATTGCATTACATGTAAACCGCACTGGTGTAAAGAGCGCGGTATATATAAGAAAGTTAAATTAATTAAATAAATAAATAAAAATCTTCAGATGGCCTGATCAGGGAGCAGTACCATCACGCTAGTTGTATACAGGGGTTATGGGGAACCCTAGTTGAGGATACACAGAGGTCAAAGTAGTGAAACATATGGTGAATTCCCCACTGTGAATGGGCACACACGCCACTGCTGCTAGGGCGGATAGGTGTCCTGGGACGAGCTGTATAAGTGGTAGCAGTGGAGGGTCAATGTGGGCACCAAAGGGCACAGATACAATCACATACCTCTCTCCCACAGTGACTTTGGTGCACGCACTTGAGGCACTGAAGTGCTAGTTCAGGACCATGTGCCTTCAGAGGCATGCATCATCCAGCACTACTGAGGGTAGGTACCCCAGCCTGCACCAGGGTGAGGCATGACAGAGATGCTCTGTCCTGTGACCCCTGCTATCTCAAGACTGGTTGAAAAACCCATCCAGGACCATATGGCACAGAGCTAAAGCAATCTGTTGGAGAGGTCATTAGGTCACAATGCCTGCTGCAGCAGTGTAAGGGCAAATATGCATTTCATATGCTGGTACCCATGGTCCTCTCTGATACAGAGACTGAGGCTTTGGGGCACAAAAGATCCTGCTATACCACCACTGTCCCCCACGTACACTCACACCATCCACATCTGAACCAGGCCACATTAATACCCCTTTCACTGTGGCGACACTGTCCCCTCCTCTACCACTGACCCTCCCTGACCTTGCCGTGGGGGCTCCATCCTAGGTACAATGTATGCTGACAGGTTGTCTGGTGCATGTGGATACAAGGTCTCTTGTGCTGTGTGGTGACATCCCATGGAGTGCATGTTCTTGCGGCCACCTAGCAAAACGTCCCATTGTTAGGATGTTCTGGAAGGCAGCATGCAGGCCCACCTCCAAATCCTTGCTGTGTTCCTTAGTGACTTCCTCAGCTTGGAGGGTGAGGGCTGTCTGGCCAATAATGTAGTCTGCAAATTTGAGGTGCTATCCTGGTGGGCACATATTCAGTGTAACAGGCCAGAACATCTGATAGTCAATATCTTGTGCTATTCGGCACGTGCAGCACGAATTCCAATGAGTGAAATATGGGGCTACAAATACAGTACTGCTCGGCATTGATAATTGCACAGTTGAGGTACCGCTACCTCTTACACTGGGCACTGAGCTATGTGTCACCTCAGCATAGCATCACTTGCATTGTGTCATACCAAGCCTGTGCATGTTGGATCATGGGGATGGCAGGCAGCAGTTAGTGTCATTGAGATTTTTCCACAATGGCTTGCTTGTGAGCATATGAGTACTGTATTGCGAGGGTCATGAGTTTGATCTCCACCATGCCAGTCTGCTATGTTATATCAAGGACTGTTCAAGCCATGGGTGCACGCTATCTGTGGTGTGACTGTACCCAGCCACCATGACTTATGACAGTTTTGCATGGGCTACCCACTGCTCCCACAAGCCTCTTCTTAGCAGCCCTAGAGGCTCTTTTGGGCCCTTTCCATGCTACAGCTCTGTGAGCCATGCAGCTAAAGTGGTGCAAGCGAGAGGCCACTATGTGCATAGATGGGATGTGCATGTGTGCAATGATAGGAGGTTAAAAGGCACCTGACATACCATTGGGCCAATGAGGATGCACCTCGCAGCTGTTGTAGTAATGGTGCAGGAATATGTCTTTGAGCTGCATCCCTGGCAGCATGTGCCTGTTATTGACAGCCATACAATGAAGGCATGTGCATGTGGCAGGACAGAGTTGTCTGATCACAGCATCTGCCCCTTTCTTGGTGACAGAGTTGTGGGAGGACTGTGGTATGGGCAACTAGAAGGGAGCTGCACTACTATGAGAAGCCCCTAGACACATCAGGAAACAAGGGGCAGTTATGTGGGTGATGAGGCAGGGGCCTAGGGCAGGCGGCACAGGGGCCTCAACATGGGTATTGGTTCAGCAGTTCCCTGCCAATGTTCAGTAGCACTGTTGATAGCTATGAGATGTGCTCTCTCATGCTGCTTCTCTGGCTTCCCATGTCAGTCACCTGTGTGACATGCCTTGTGTCTCCCCTTCAGGGCCTTACCTCCCCTTGCACCTCATAATCCTCCCCATACAGCACTCCAGTGCCCAAAGGTTGTGTGTTGCTCTGTGAGTGCACAAAGCAATCACCGTCCCTGTACTATCATCCCAGACTGCACTGTTAACCATATACTGTTGTGCCTCTACCAGCAGCCACATACCTCATCAGCTACAGATATATTCCTCAGACTATATTGGCCCAGTGGCCAGTGTACAACTGCCCATACCTGTCCTATGGGACCACAGTCTAGCTGCCTGATGCATTAATCTTTCCACAGCAGCTGACACTTCTCCATACCTGTGCAGTGATGGCGGCTATAGGTGTCAGCTTGGCGTATGGACAGTTTTCTCACCATAACCGATAATCCACTTACCCAGTTTGCTTTGGTAACTGGGCAAGACACTGACTATCCATGGTTAGCCTCTTCCATGAGTATCTCAGCTCCCTGTGCCCACCATTACTGCCGATATTTGGCTTTGCTGCTCATGAATCGTACATAAGTTTCTCTTAGCCTTTTGGGCAGGGCATGTCCTAGGTGTAGTCTCATAACCATTTATTTTATGAACCTTGCACAGGTAGCTTTCTGTCCCCCTTGTAGTTTGCCATCTGGATGCCACAGCCAGTGAACACGACTATGAAACGCACCTATATGGCAAATTTCATATCCTCAGAGACTGCCATGGCACCGGGGCTCATCATGAAGAAGCATGCCACCTTCTTGGCCTCTGGGGATGCAAGCACACAACATTGTGGCTGGCAGCAGATTGCTCGCAAAGTGAATGCAGTGTATCACCACAACTTGGATATGGAGGATCTGAAAAAAAAGCAGCGAGTAGTACAACATCATGCCAAAGAAAAAAGAGCAGCCAAGAGCAAGCTTCCACCTGCCCAGCAAACACCACTGAGCCCTCTAGAAGAGCGGATGCTGCAATTCATGGATGACATCACCATCACTGGCTCTGCAGGTCATGATAGCTCCTCGCCTGCTACACAAGAGGATGAGTAGCTGCTGCTTCCTGGCTAGTGTTAACATGCTAGATAGCTTTGCCAAATGGCACAGGGTGCTGGGTTCTCATCCAAACTGTTGCTGTGCGTCTGACATTCTGCTCCCACATATCCATGTCTACCCTCTCTCTCACCCCTGGCCCCAGCATGCTATCCACTATGCACCAGTGTCTCTTATTTCCATTTTCCATGCCCTCCCAGGACCCATCCTGACTGCCATTTTACTGTTTCTCACTCACCTGGCCATTCCCTCCTTCACCTGTTCATATACAGAGTCTCAGATGTGTTGTCATGTGCCCCATTGTGGGATCAAAGGGTGGTTTATTGTACCATCAAGGAAGAACAGTATATTGTAATTATGTCAATGTTGTCTCTTGGCAGATGATGCCATATCCTCCAGCTGTGTCTGGACCTCCATCCTGTGCAGCCAGAAACCATTCAGAGCTGTGTCCTCATAGGAAATGTGACCTATACTCACAAAACACAGTTGGGATCAGTTCTGAGTAAGGGGTACACCCCCATAGTAAATGTTTGTGTGTGTTTGGGTATGCACAGGCCTGAGGGACATCAGGGCTCTTTACAGTGTCTGCTCACCATGCCCTGGGCACTGGTGCAGTACACACAGGTGAGTCGATACTGTCATGTAGCCCTTCCCCCTTGTGACCTGTTCCTTGCTGTGTGGCTACTTGGTAGCTAGCTGCCACCTTGGGCATGTGCTGTGAGAAGCTGTGGCAGGCAGGTGTCATGCTGCCAGATACAGTAAGCACATCCACTCGTTCTACCTTTCTGAAGGCTGCATGCGAAACCTAGAGAGACATGTGTTCTGTGCAGACCTGCTTTACATACCGCTCATGTATGCTCCTTCTCCATTGCAGACACCACACTGTAATTGTACCTCACCTGACCCTGTACAGTCTGCAGCTGCTGAACTTCCTTTCTCCATCCAGGAGGATATGGGAGATATTGAGGCAGATGAGATGGACTAACAGTTGCTCAGGGAGGGGCATCCACTCAGAGCTGCAATTCATCCATCAGGAACTACAAGCCAGTAATGAGATGCTGCAGGACCACCACATGCATGAGCAGAGGCACAGAGAGGCACAGGTTCACACACCTTTTGCTAGTTGTTGGCCTCCCAGGGGCAGGATACAACTGTCCTTCAAGGGTCACCTTGCAACATCAGCAGCAGAGGCTGATGAGGCACCTGATACAGACTGTATCATAGGGAAGGGTGAGGACACAGCAAGCAATGCCTCAGAAACTGTGACTTTACAATGCAGTGCTGGGGTAGGGAAGTGGGCAGGGCCTGATCATGAGCTGGCTGGTGGGGGTGGTAAGGGGGCACTGTTTCTATAATGTTTGACTGTACTGTAATAGATGTAATAGATATGACAGCACTTAGTCTAGAAGGTTTCCTGAATAAGTCAGTTCCTGGTTGCGAGTGCTAATGCCGTCTGCTGTTGGTTCCCCATCTGCATCCCTTCCTCTTCTGCAGCCTCTGCTGTGTCTGTCCCCTCTATCGTTTTGCTCTCAGGGATGGTGATGCCTTGCTGAATATTGATGTTATGTAGGATGCAGAGGCACATTCAGGGCTGTAAAACAGTTCACCCCTACTGCAGTCTAGGCATCTGAAGTGGCTTTTCAGGACCCCAATTACCCATTCCACCACTGCCCTGTTCTGCTGGTATGCTTGGTTGTATCGATGCTCTTGTGGGGTCTGGGGATGGCACACAGGTGTCAGTAGCCATGGTCAAAGAGGGTATGCACAGTCATCTGTGGGAGCAGAGGGACAGGCACACATCAGTACAGAAATTGTGGCAGGTGTGATGGGGCTGGAGGAGTGGTTGGTGGACATATTTACGATGACTTTCATATGACAGGAACATGAAGAAGTGCATTCTGGTGACATTTCCTGCATAGTTCTGTGCAGCATGTCATGGCTCGGCATGTCTTTGACTCTTGCCGTGTCTCAAAGATGCATTGCTTCAAAGCATTCTGAGGCTTTGCCACCTCTGGCCTGCTTTTCTCCATTGGGGCCTCCCTATGACTGCATTGCTATGTGCAGCCTCTCATTCTGGCCTTACAATTATCCCTTCTGACTATATACCTGTGTTGGGGCGCATCAGATAACATGTGCCCACTCTACTGTCTCCCATTCTGGGGTGCCTCCTCACATGGTTGCATGATTCACAGTTCTGTCACATTTGCTCATAGCTGTATCCATTTACCAAGCAATCATGCAGCTCCAAGATATCCTGTGGCTGCTTCTTATCCCAGGCCAGACTGCGACAGGATGAAGACATCATGGCAGGAGCCCAGGAAATGGGCACATACATCAGTGATGAGCATGTAGGCATTAACGACCACTTGCATATTCACGGAGTTGTAATTGTGGCGGTTTCAGAATGCCCTCTGGTCCTGACCCAGTGCCCTCAGTGCAACATGTGTATGCAGCCTATGATACCAATGACAGATGGGAGGCCAGCTATATCATACAATTCCTACATAGTCTCCTGTCTTTGCTCAGGGTATAGCTGATATTCATGTTTAATGATGCTGTGCAAAATGTGTACTGCCACATCACTAAGCCAAATCTGCCCAAATGTCTGGCCCAAAGATACATGGTTTATGGCTTTCGGCTCAGTGCCGTGCATCGCCGAATATCTTTGCTAACCACGTATGTTGCAGCTATGCCCCCATTATGCCCTGTTACACCCCTGGGGATATCCAGTTACCATTATGCTCACTGCACTAATATTGGTTCGTTGGCAGCTGACTGAAGATGCCAAATACTCAGATATGTACCACTTACACAGGTAATACTGCTTTTTCACCACCATACCTCCATCTAAGGGTTGGAATATCAGGCTGAATATCTTCCCCCACTCAATAAGCCTTACTTGGCCTCAATATCCTTTCCCCCATCCCCAGAACCCTACTTGATCTCAATATTCTTCCTCCCTGAAAAACCCCACTTGGCCTCAATATCCTTTTCCACTGGGAACCTATTCTGGCCTCAGTATCCTTTTACTCCATCCACTTAACTCTGGCACACACCCACCTCATCTGCCTCCTGCCCTTATTGAATTAAGGAGGGAGATTCCGATGAGGTAATAAGCAGTGCACTAGGGAGGCAGGCAGGAACCTTTCATAGCTGCACTGCCCCTTTAACTGTGACTGTGGCTGCTCTCTGCCTAGAGGAGGCTCCAGTCAACAGTCAGTAGGTCACGGTTGGAAATTGGGGCCTATTGTATAGTCAGTGCCGGCTGTGTTCTGGTCACACGGTGAAGGAGGACAGGGACCTGCGAACACACAGTTGCCTTACTGGTGCTGATATGTGCAGTGCATGGAGGGCAGATCTCAGCAGGACTCATTGGCAGGCTAGGCTGGGACTGAAATTGAGCTGTTCCTGGTGCTGCACACCATGGAGTCAAAGCCAGTTGAGTAGAAAATATAAGGTAAAGAACCATATAGTGGAATTAGAAAAGGTACAGAGAAGAGTCACCAAAATAGTAAAGGGGATGAAAGGATATCCCTATGAGGAGAGGCTTAAAAGGTTAGGGCTCTTCAATCTGGAAAAGAGACGGCTGAGGGGAGATATGATAGAGGTCTATAAATTAATGAATGGAGTGGAAGGGTAAATGTATATCGATTGTTTATGCCATCAAAAAGTAGAAAAACTAGGAGACATGCACTGAAACTACAGTGTAACCAGTTTAAGATTAATAAGAGAATATATTTTTTCACTCAATGCATAATCAAAAGATCAACATGGTCCACCAATCACAACCTCCTCTTGATTCCAGTTCTTTCACACACTCCAACAATACCACTACTAACAGAGCATTTTCCTGTTATGCCCCATTCATTTGGAACTCCCTCGATCTCGAAATACGGGCTCTCACAGACCTAGGCAAATTCTGGTGTAAGCTAAAAACCTCCCTCTTTTTGGAACACTTTGGCACAGACTCTTAGCTACCCTTCCATCACATCATCATATGAATCTCTCGCAGTACCAATGTTGTTGTTAAGTGCCGTCGAGTCGGAGTCGACTCATGGCGACCCTCTGGATAGCTATCCTAAATTGTGTTCGGTCTTCAGTCAGGCGACTCATTGTTGACAGACTGGTACCCGTAGCTGCTGTTATTGTATCGATCCATCTCATTGCTGGCCTTCCTCTTTTGCTTTGACCTTCTATCTTGCCAAGCATGATGTCTTTCTCTAATGATCTCTCTCTTCGCATGAGTTGTCCAAAGTATGAAAGTCGAAGTCTTGTCATCTGAGCTTCTAAAGAAAGCTTAGGTTTGATCTCCTCTAGTACCGACTGGTTTGTTCTTCGGGGAGTCCATGGAATACACAGTATTCACCGCCAGCACCATAATTCAAAGGCATCAATTTTCTTCCTGTCTATCTTTTTCACTGTCCAGCTTTCACATCCATATGATGTTATTGAAAATACCATGGCTTGAAGAAGTCGAATCTTTGTATGGAGAGAGACATCTCTGCTCTTGAGAATCTTATCTAGGTCTTTCATAGCCATTCTGCCAAGAGCAATGCATCGTCTGATTTCTTGACTGCTTGTTGCTTCTTTATTGATACTTGATCCAAGTAGGTTAAAGTTGTTCACAATTTCAATTTCTTCTCCTTCAGCGATGAACCTGTTGATTATGCCAGTTGTCATGATCTTTGTCTTCTTTACATTAAGGTGCAGGCCCATTTTGAGACTATGTTCTTTGATTGTGAGAAGAAAATGTTTCACATCATCTTCACTTTCAGCCAGTAATGTGGTATCATCAGCATAGCGAAGGTTGTTGATGAATCTTCCACCAATCTTCATACCTCTGTTGTCTTCATACAATCCTGCTTCTCTGATGATTTGTTCTGCATATAAATTAAACAGGTAGGGGGAAAGTATGCAGCCTTGTCTTACATCTTTGATTATTTTAAACCATTCTATGTTATTTATTGTTAAGAACATAAGAACATAAGATTCATCAAGCCCAGTATCCTGTTTCCAACAGTGGCCAATCTAGGCCATAAGTACCTAGTAGTTTCCCCAAAAGACACAGGTTCCACAATGCTTGTATTGGGTGGAGCAGTGATTTCCTGGGTCCCTTTTAATAATGGTTTATGGACCTTTCCTCCAGGAACTTGTCCAAACCTTTTTTAAACCCAGCTACACTAGCAGCTTTTACTACATCCTCCGGTAACAAATTCCAGAGTTTGATTACAGGTTGAGTGAAAAAATATTTTCTCTTATTAGTCTTAAATCGGTTACCCTGTAGCATCTGCATGTCCCCTAGTCTTTCTATATTCTGATGACATAAACAATCAATCTACGTTTACCCGTTCCACTCCATTCATTGATTTATAGACCTCTATCATATCTCCCCTCAGCCATCTCTTGTCCAGGCTGAAGAGCCCTAACCTTTTTAGCCTCTTTTCATATGGTTATCCTTCCATCCCCTTTACCATTTTGGTGTCTCTTCTCTGTACCTTTTCTAATAAAGCTATATCCTTTTTAAGATACGGTGAACAGAATTGCACACCATGTTCAAGGTGCAGTCACACCATGGAACGATACAGATGCATTATAAATTCCTTTGTTTTATTTTCCGTTCCTTTCCTCATGATGCCTAGCATTCTATTTGCTCTCTTGGCCGCCACTGCACACTGGGCGGAGGGTTTTAACATTTTATCCATGATGATGCCTAAATCTTTTTCTTGGGTGGTGATTCCTAATGTGGAACCTTGCATTGTGTAACCATAGTTGGGATGTTCTTTCCTAGGTGTATAACTTGCACTTGTCCACATTAAATTTCATCTGCCATTTGGGTGTCCAGTCTTCCAATTTATCAAGATCCTCTTGCAATTTTCCACAATCCTCTTGGGTTTTAACAACTTTAAATAGTTTTGTGTCATCTTCAAATTTGATAACCTCACTCGTTATTTCCTTTTCCAAGTTATTTATGAATATGTTAAAAAGCAGCGGACCCAGCACAGATCCCTGGGGTACTCCATTATTCACCTTTCTCCATTGGGAGAATTGGCCATTTAGCCCTACCCTCTGCTTTCTATCTTTTAACCAATTCCTGATCCACAATAGTACACTGCCTCCTATCCCATAACTTTTTAGTTTTGCGAAAAGTCTCTGATGAAGGACCTTGTCAAAGGCTTTCTGAAAGTCCAGATAGACTATATCAACCGACTCACCTTTGTCTACCTGTTTATTCATACCTTCAAAAAAACATAACAGATTAGTAAGACAAGATATTCCTTATCGAAAGCCATGTTGGCTGACTCCCATTAAGCTATGACTATCTATATGTTCAGTAATTTTGTTCTTTATTATGGTTTCTACCATTTGTCCTGGTACTGATGTCAGGCTCACTGGTCTATAGTTTCCTGGATCACCCTGGAACCCTTTTTAAAAATTGGTGTTACATTGGCTGTTCTCCAGTCTTCAGGTATTACAGATGATTTTAATGATAGCTCACAGATTACTAATAGCAGGTCTGCATTCTCATATTTCAGTTCTTTCAACACCCTTGGATGTATACCATCCAGTCCAGGTGATTTGCTACTCTTCAGTTTATCAAATAGTTGTATTACATCTTCCCTATGTTAGATGTAATGTTACTCGTTCTTTTGTTCCATGTAAACTGCTGTGACTGGTAGATAAGCTGTATAAAAAAATTGCTAAATAATAATAATCAAACTCTGGAATTTGTTACCGGAGGAGGTAGTAAAAGCTATTAGTTTAGCTGTATTTTAAAAGGTTTTAGACAAGTTGGAGGAAAGGTATATAAACCATTATTAAAGATGACCCGGGAAATCCACTGCTTGCCCCAATACAAGCATTGTGGAACCTGTGTGTCTTTTTGGGAACCTGCCAGGTACTTGTTACCTGGATTGGCCACTGTTGGAAACTGGATAGTGGGCTTGATGGACCTTGGTCTGACCCAGTATGGCATTTCTTATGTTCTTATGTTCTAGCCATTATGCTGTCACAGCTGGGGAGCCCAGTTGGTCCTATCTCAGCTGCTCTAACCTTCATGGTGCACCAGCCCCCATGATCTGTGCTCATTGTGATGAGCCTGAGTGTGCTGGTCTCCTGCACAGTGCAGACCAACTTTTTATGTGTGTGCCTACCACCACAAAATTAGGCAGCTAATTGGCCAATTTCCGGGGGGGGGGGGGGTCTGAGTGTGGCTACTCCCCAGAACAGATAGTGAAAAATGTGCCTTACTGCATCCAGAAACATAGAAACATGACAGCAGAAAAAGACCACATGGATTATATAGTCTACCCTTCCATATCAACTACAATAGTTCCATTTTATCCTTTAGAGATCCTCTGTGTTTGTTCCATGCTTTCTTGAATTCAGAAACTGTCCTCGTCTCTACTACTTCCAAAGGGAGACTATTCCACGCATCTACCACTCTTTCTGTAAAGAAATATTTCCTCATATTACCCCTGAGTCTATCCCCTTTCGCAATCATCCTATGTCCCCTTGTAGTAGAGCTTGCTTTCAACCAAAAAAGACTCTCTTGTGCATTTGTGTCATGGAGGTATTTAAATGTTTCTATCATAGCTCCTCTATCCTGCCTGTCCTCTAACGTATACATATTAAGATCCTTAAATCTGTCCCCATGTGCTTTATAATGACCATTAACCATTTTAGTAGCCACCCTCTGCACCAACTCCATCCTGTTTATATCTTTTTGAAGGTGTGGTCTCCAGAATTGCACACAATACTCCAAATGAGGTCGCATCAGAGACTTATACAGTGGTACTATCACCTCTTTTTTCTGCTGGTCATTCTGCTCCGTATGCACCCAAACATCTTTCTGGCTTTCGCTGTTACCTTTTCTACTGTTTAATAGGGTTGCCAACATTTTGAAAGAGAAAAACCTGCCATCCATGGTCCATCCCTAGGGTGCTTAATTTGTTCCTAAGTCATCTGTGCGGAATGTTGTCAAAGGCTTTACTGAAATCTAAGTACACCACATCTTGGGCTAGTACATATTGGCTACAAAAGGGCCCTGTATATATATATATATATATATATATACTGTATATTTGATTGTTTCAGAACATACATTTACTGATAAGTGACAGCGTGTGCAGCCTTTTCCTAAACTCGTCTTAAGTAAGTAATAGTGCAGTTTTCATAGAGCATCTTATTCCTCACACATGGATGAATGTAGAAGGAGGAGATTCCTTCCATAGGGAATCTGGCCAGTATATTTCTAAAACTGTTTCAGGAGAGTGTGAAATCTCACAAGGGTATAACAGCCAGACTTGGAATGCTTCCATCATCCTTGGAATCCAGGTGTTTGAAAGAGAATTTTACGCAAAAACAAGTTTATAAAGTCACCCCCTAAGTGGTGATATTCGGCTGCTAAATGGCCAGGTTATCTATTTAAGTCAGGTCTGTCAAATAGAAAGCATAATTTAAACCACTTGTCACTGCAATGGTCACAGCATATAGGTATGTTCAGTGGTGTTCCACATATAAAGCTGAGTAGCAGGGCCAGCAGTGAACTTTAGATGGTGGCCGTCCCAGCGGAAAATTGGTCCTACTGTACCTCTCTGGGATTTTTATGAGAGCAGTTTTCAAAGGTGATTCATCCTTGCAAAAGGCTAGTTAGGCCATTAGAAGGGCTATTTGAGGGGAGGCACATCCCAGTCAGGCTGTTCCATCGCCTGTGAGGCCGATCAGAATTGGCACGCACAGAAGTAGACCCGATTCTGAACCCATGGGGGCTAGACGTGCCCATGGGATCAGAATCGGGTCTACAGCCTGGACGTGCTGGCTGGACCCTGATTCTGATTGGCCTGCATGCCCAGCCACATGCCCAGCTAGCGCAGTCAGGCTCCTGAATGGAGCCGCAAATGCCGGCCGCCACCAAAATCCTCCTTTCCCTGCAGCTGGACCCTCGATCTGGCCTCCCATGGCCAGGGTCCAGCTGCGGTGAACTTACTGCACCCCCCTACCTATTTTTTGCAGGCCCGGCAGCATCATCCCCCGACGTCCAGGGGACTTATTCCACCTCTGTGGTGGAATAAGTCCCCTGTCTAAGTTCATGGCCCCAGATGTACAAGGCCGACCTCTGAATTGGCCCTGTACATCGGGGTCATGGCATGCCCATGCCCTGCCCTCACTCTGCCCCCTCCTGCCCCCATCTAGGCCTCTCCGTACAAATGTGCTGTTTTAGTCGGGGCCAGCTGGGGAGCGAATAGCAGGGATGGACGTCCAAATGGGACGTCCATCCTCACTATTCGCGGGGCAGAATGACCCCAAAGTGTCTGCTCTCTGTATTATATTAGCCACATTCAGTGGAGGAGTTTCTGAGAATGGGGTTAGGGTGAGATTGCTACAACTCATGTGGTTTTGTATTTACAAAATTGTACATATCGTTTTAATTGGAAAATTTACCTACCGAAAAAATAGCTGCAAGTCTTTGTGGCTACTTTCTCCATAGGCAATTTTCAAAGTGAAGGTATTTGAGTCCTTTAATTTTTAAAATTAGTGCTAAGATTACAGGTAAAAAGTGCCTACAAGCAGTTTGAACACTGCTGCATCTCATCATTCAGTCACAAAGTAATATTAACAGGAGTGCTTACCGGCTCCCGTGGTTCCTTTACCTTTATAATGGCAATTTGATAAGTGCATGCCTGCATAAAAAGAGGTTATGTTAAGTTCTCCTTAACTGCATAAAGTCCCAAGACAGTTAAAATGTCTTCTACATTAGACATAGAATGAAAACATATGGATAATTCAACTGTGTGGTTTTTTTAAATTCTAGTCCAATATATTCCTTCTGCTCTTTTATACTTCCAGCTGAGTTGGAACCAGGACTAGAACCAGCCCCAGGAGCTTTCATTTCAATCTACTGGGGCTCTTTCCGTTTTTAAACGCCTCTCAGCTCATCTCTGGCATTGCAAAAATAGTTCTTCATCAGGGGTCGTAAACTGTGCTTCTCTCCGGAACCCTGTGAATGTGGATGCTAATTCTGGCCAGTAGATGTCATTGTTGAGTGATGGCTGAGATGCACCTTCCCTCAATCACTTCTGCTTTGCCTGTTTGTAGATGATATTTAGAATACATATACAGCATACCCTGGCATCTTTACCTGTAGGTATCTGCTGTTCCAGATCTCTGCTGCTGAAGGCTTTAGTCAGATTTATCTCTTACCAGGGCAAAACTAGATAAACTTGCAGCCTCTGGCTGGTTTCCTCTGTAATAGTATTTGCAGTAAACAGATCCTCTAGTGGCATAAACTGCTGCTGGACCCCCCCCCCCCCCCCCAACACACACACAATACCTCTGGCATGATGCATTATACTCTCACATCTCTCCACCTCAATTTGAATTGCTCTAGCTTCCTGGCTGGCTATTAACACCAGCCTGAACTTGGGCCCAGATCTGCTCCGGACATGTACAGGGCTTTCAGAGTTTGCTTTCACTTCATTTGCCCCTGCATTTTAAAACCATTTTTTAAACTCATGTTAGAATTATGTAGCATACAGGAATCAACTTAATGTACACTAATTCACAGGTTTATATATTCACGTTCTTGGCAGTTTACAAAAATACTGACAATATTCGACCCATGTGAAATCAATTTTGTATGCACTAAATGTTTTAAAAATGCATTAATGAACTGAATGCATGCTATCAAGTGCACATTTTTAAGATCTGTTGTCTGGTGGCTTTGTCTTTATCTTTATTTTAAGCTTGATTGACCGCCCTTCGCAACATCAGGGCGGTTTACAATATCGCAAAATGCACACTGGTCATGACCGGAAAATGAAACGAACCACAATTCTGACAGAAAAGCACACAATCACACCAGAGGAGAAGAAAAAGAGGAAGTGGAGCAAAGAAGGGACAGGAAACCAGTCAGGGTCAGGGGAGGGAAGGTCACAGGCTAAGCAGAAGAGATGTGTCTTGAGAAGAGCCTTAAATTTCAGATATGACTGTTCTTGGCAGAGGGCAGAGGGAAGTGAGTTCCCCAGAGAGGGACTAAGAAAGAAAAATGCTGAACGGCGTGTCTGTTCCAAATGAGCACGTGCTGGGGATGGGAGGTGTAATTGATGATTGTGAACAGAACAGAGATTGCGGGGCATGGGCAAAATTGCAGGGTGTGAGGTGTGTGTGTGAAGTGCCTTATGGGTGAGGATCAGAATTTTGTAGGTGATGTGGTGGGAAACTGGTAGCCAGTGTAGATTGATAAGATGAGGGGTGATATGACTGTAATGAGTGGTACGGGAAAGAATTCCTGCTGCAGTGTTTGGATCAGTTGAAGACTGTGGAGCTGATATTGAGGGAGGCCTGCAAAAATAATATTACAGTAATCAACCCGAGAAATCACCAAAGAGAGTAAAAGAGTAGTAAGAGAGGCTGGGGGCAGGACAGCATGAATGGCATGGATTTGTCGGAGATAGAAGTAAGAGCGACGCGTGAAAGCAGAGATGTGATCACGGAAAGATAGATCCAGGTCAGGAGTATCTCAAAGTAGCATAGGGAGGAAACCAGTGGGATCGGGGCACCAAGAAGGGTGGGAGGAGTTGCCAAAAGGAAAGCACATCGCCAAAGTTTTAGCAGGATTAAGATGTAGGAGATTTGTGGACAGCCAGCTGGCGATGTGAGACAGGCAGGTATTGAGAGGAGAGGTCGGGTCTGGCAGGGAAGTATGGTGAACCAGGATAACATCATCAGTGTAATAGCAAGCAGAAATGCCAGACTGGTGCACCAGAAGAGTGAGGGATGCCGTAAAGATATTAAAAAGCAATGGTGTAAGGAGGGAACCTTGAGACACCCCACAGTGCAGAGGCAGGGAATCAGAAGTGCAGGAGTCAGAGGTGACAGAAAGAGCGAGAACAGAGGAAAGAATGAAACCATTGAAGTACAGTTCCCCGGAGACCTGCCTCCCTAAGACGAGAAAGAATGGTGTGGTCAACAAGAACGAAGGCAGCCAATGTGTCCAAAGTGACAGCTAAAGAGGAGTCACCCTGATCGTGAGATATGTGAAACTCATTAAGAAAGATAGAAGGATAGTCTCTGTGCTGTGACCTGAGCAGAATCCAGATTGCCAGGGATGTAAAAAGTGAGTGGAATCCAAATATGAGGAAAGCTGGGAAAACACAGTCTTTTCGAGGATTTTAGATACAAAGGGGAGGTTAGAAACTGGACGGTAGTGGGCAGGAGTACTAGGGTCAAGAGAGGGCTATTTGAGGAGGGGACAGACCAGCACATGCTTCCAGGGCTTTGGGAAAGTACCAGATGAAAGATATGAGATAAGCATGGAGAGCGGGGGTGGGGGGGGGGGGGGAGAGGGGCAGGGGGAAGGAGAGCAAGGGAGGGTTCCAAGATGCAATGCGAGGGGATAGGGTCAAGAGGGCAAGTTGTTTTCCGGGTGGTGGAAATGGACCTGGGGAGTTCAGAGGAAATGATAGGCTGAAAAGAAGACCAAGTGTGGGACAGAGACGGGGAAGGAGGTGGTGATGGGGGAGGATGGGACAAGAGTGGGGCAGGGTTGGCCTAAAAAGAGGAGCGAAGGTGTTGAATCTTTGTGACAAAGTAACTGGTTAGCTGTGAGGAGCTAGGAGCAGATGGATGGATGCTACAAATTGGGGGATGATATAGAGTGGACAGGGATCTGAGTGTTGAATAGAGTTGTTGTATGAAGTTAGCAGCAGAAGAAATGAGGTTGGAATAATAGGAATGTTTCTAGGCTAAGAGAGGGGTAGTGGTGATCCTTTCTAGGATAAGCGAGCGGTAGTGGTGATGGCATGAATTAAAGTGATGGAGCGAATAAGGGGTCAGAGCCTTCCTCCAGAGGCGTTCTGCACGGCAGAGTTGTGTACGCTGCAGATGAAGACCAGGGTGGTACCAAGGGCGGTGGAGAGAGGGCCAAGGAATGCAAGGATGCAGATGGGCCAGATGATCGAGCGAGGAGGAAAGACAGGAGTTCCAGAGGGAGGCCTGTATGTCAGCAGTGAGGGAAGGGAAATCCAGGGGAAGGAGTTGGTCGGCGGAGGGGAAGTGTTGAAGAGTGGAGGGGGTGATCCGGCAGGACTGGCGGAGAGGGCCAGCAGGAGATGAGGTGTGGTTCTGATGGGTGGCCCTGTGGAAGGAGAGGAGCTGGACAGAGAAGGTGATACAGAAGTGGTCTGTTGAAGGCAGAGGCTTGGCATATATGGGGAGCCTAGAGGGGTAATTAGGAGATCTAGAGTGTGTTGTGCTAGGCATAGTGACATGTTGGGAAGGGTAAGATCCTGGAGAAAGGTGAGAAAAGAGAGTCACGAGCTGAAGTAGGGGGAGCAGGCATGAATATTAAAATTGCCAAGAAGAAATAAGTGTGGGAACTGCAGGGAAGCCTCTGAAATAGTGAGGACAAGAGATTTCCATAGATGGGGGCGCAGGGAGGGTGGCACATAGAAGAGAAAGTAAATGGGGAGGGGGGTGGGGATGTGTGCAGACATAGGAGAAGGGATTCTGGATAATGAAGGGCAGGTGATGGTAACTGGGTGAGAGGCAATATGGAGCGGAACAGGGCTGCCACATCACCCTCAGAGCGACCCAAGCGGGGGTTAGCTACAGCTGAAAAGCCAGGGGGAAGACAACGAGTGAGGAGAGGGTCCTCAACCTCTCTCAGCCAGGTCTCTGTCAAAAAGAGAAGGTCTAGCTGAGACTGAAGGAGGAGGTCCTGAACCAGAGTTCTACAGTTTATAAGGCCTGTGTGGAGCGTCCGGTCAGTGGGAGATACAGGGGGTACAGGAGGATGGTACATGAGCAAGGTCTGGCAAAGTATCAGGTTAGAAGTAACCAGGCAGAGGTGTCCAGCGGGTACAGACGTATGCAGCAAGGAACGCCGCCCCCAGAATGAAGGAATGGCAGACATATTCACAGGCAGGTAAAGGAAAGCTAGTGCACAAAGAAGAGGTAATATTGAGAATGCATAGACCCACCTGTGGGTTGCCCTATCAAGTATCCAGCTAACTGTGTGAGACACACTATTACTAATGGTTGTGCAACGAGTATCTCGTGAATTTTGGGCGTCTTAGGAGGCGCCGCAGAGGGCGGTCAGTGGTCCTGGAGTATTTCCCATACAGCTGTGGGAAATTTAAGACAACTTCAACTAAAAAGACCACTACTTCCTTGGGATAAAAGTCGGGCTTGTGAGGTTTACTGTCTTTTCTATATATTTGTTTTCTTATGTGCCTGTAGTCTTGGGGCCCTCAGTGCCCCTCTGGCCCCAATAGCCTGAGTTGACTGAGGACTTGGCTACTGCCATCATCTGTTGTTGCATTATTTTGGATTAACGGGTAGTTGCCATACCTTTGACTAAATGAATCACAAAAGGCAACAAGCCGAACCCTATGAGCCAAATCCCGTCACCCAGCTCAGACAAAATACACACTATGAAAGTGAAGGGATAAGAAACACTCCCATCCAAAAATATTTTTTGTCAGACTATATAATACCCCGTCCGGAGGCATTGAAACCAGACCTCCAGACCCTGGTAAATATTAGTCCATTTTAATCAAACCAGCAGTAAAAGATAAACTTAAACTTAACTGCCCACGGCAAACTCCTCAAGGTGAAAGACACGACACAGTCCTGTGTTTCGGGCACAAAATTTAGTTCGCCCTGCTTCAGGTCAACATTGTCATCACCAATCGAAACCATGAGTGGAACTTATGGGATATGGATAATTTTCATTTGGATGCTGGGATGGGTTACTTATTATTTTCCTTTTTCTTTGTCTCTGTTCTTTTTTGGGAACACTCCAGTTATAGACTTTGACTGTTATATCCCTTACTATACTGTATAACAGTGAGGGAGATGGCAAAGGCATGTGGGAGAAGATTAACCCCAGTTGTTCTTCCTGGTGTGATAATGTCTTCCCCAAGAATTGGTCCCTTTATTCTCCCCCTTTTTTCTTTTCTTTTTTCTTTTAGAATCACAGGTTCTGATAGCCATTTATGGGACCTTTGTTTCTTGCATTTTTATTATGTCATCTTATGTTACTTATGAATGGTTGTATATATTGAGTGTATGGATAGAAATCCATGTGTGGGACGTGGGAATGCATTGATTGTTGAAATTGGGGGCTTGAAATAGGATTGGGAGGGGGGTTGATGGGCAAGGGGGAGCTCCAGAGGAGGGATTTAAAGGGGGGGGGGAGCTACATTTTTGGAAACCTGACAGGTACTTGTGATCTGGATTGGCCGCTATGGGAAACAGGATGCTGGGCTTGATGGACCTTGGCTTGACACAGTATAGTTTTTCTTATGTTCTTATGTTTCACATCCTAAATGGAGGCAAATCAATTTCTGTCAGTTTTGGATTCTGTCTACCAAAGCTGAACTTTTGTTTAATACCATTTCCTCAGTTGTGAATTGTGATTGATTAGATTGTAAGCTCTGATGAGCAGGGACCATCTTTTATATGTGTCTGTACAGCACTGCATATGCCTTATAGCGCTATATAAATGATTAATAGTAGTAGTATGACACCACTAAATGCGTTTGAATGAAGTAATAATATAATTAAAGGTTTTCAGAATGCCAGGAAGTGCAGAGTGATATATTTGGGGTGCAGAAATTCAAAAGAATTGTAGATGATGGGGAGGGGACCAGGACATCAGCCAGGGTGATGGGCTCTGATGATCTCAGGGTAGTAAAACAGCATGTTACGGTGATGGTCAAAGCCAGAGGGAAGCTAGACTGCATAGGGAGTGGCATAATCAACAGAAAAAAGGAGCAGATCATTAGTGAGGCCTCACTTGAAAAACTGTGTTCAACGTTGGAGGCCATGTCTCAGTAAGAATATAAAGAGGCTAGTGGTGGTCCAGAGAAATGTAACCAAAATGTGGTAGGGCCTACACCAAAAGACATAATGACACTAGACTCGATGATCTATGTATTGTACACCCTACAGTAATGTTTCTCAAGTTGGTCCTGGAGTATATACTAATTGGTCTAGTTTTCAGGATATCCAAAATGAATATAGAAACATAGAAATATGGCGACAGAAAAAGACCACATGGCTTATCTAGTCTGTCCTTTCATATCAACAACTACAACAGTCTCCTTTTTACCTTTAGAGATCCTCTGTGTTTGTCCCATGCTTTTTTGAATTCAGTTACTGTCCTCATCTCTATCACCTCCACTGGGAGACTATTCCACGGATCCACTACTCTTTCCGTAAAGAAATATTTCCGCATATCACTCCTGAATCCATCTCCCTTCACCCTCATCCCATGTCCCCTCGTAGCAGAACTTGCTTTCAATTGAAAGAGGATCTCTCCCTGAACATTTATGCCATGGAGGTATTTAAACATCTCAATCATATCACCTCTATCCCGCCTTTCCTCTAAGGTGTACTATCCCGCCTTTCCTCTAAGGTGTACATGCATGTATGCATGAGAGAGATTTGCTTGACTGCCTCCAATTTATGCAGATCTATCTCATGCATATTCATTGTAGATATCAGGAAAACCAGACTAACTAGGGAGTACTCTAGGAATGGTCTGAGAAACAGTGCCCTAGAGTGGTACTTCTCCACTCTCTCCTAGAGGTACACCTAGCCAGTCTGGGTTTTCAGGATTGCCACAATGAATATGCATGAGAGAGATTTGCATACAACTGACCTTCTTTTTATGCAAATTTATCTCGTGCATATTCTTAGGTGTAATCCTTATAACTTGATGTGCCTCCGGGTGATGGATGAGAAAAATGTCCTAGAGCACAGGAGGGGCAAGAGACATGTGGTACAGACTTTTAAATATATTAAAAGATATTAATGCACAAGAAACAAACCATTTCCAAATGAAAGGAAGCTCAAGAACTAGGGAGCATGATATAAAAAGCTGCAAGGATGTATATAAAGAAGTAATATCAGAAAATATTTTTCACTGAAAAGGTAGTGGATGCCTGGACTAACCTCTTGGAGGAGAGGGAACAAGCAACATGGTGCCTGAATTCAAAAGCATGCCTCGAATCCACCCATACCTCAGCATTCTTCTTAGCACTTCACTGTGGAACTCCCTACCCTGTACCTTAGGGAAGAAACATCCCTAATGAAATGTAAGAAAGCCCTCAAACCTACTAGTTTGAATTAGCATTCAACCTTGAAGGATGATGATTGGGGTCAGGCTCCTACGGGAATAGAGGTCTCTACCCTTCCCCTGGCCTCTCTGCTTCCCAACCTTCCCTCTAACATCATATCCCCTTTCTAGCTATTTGCTCCTATTATATTTCTAGGTAATTACTGTAAGCTGCTTTGATGCTTTAAAAGGCGACATATGAAATTTACTAATAAACCATAGAAAGACATTGAATAAACACAGAGAATACCTTAATGGAAGAGGATGGAAATCAAGTATCAGGAGCTTTAGCTCAAAATAGCAGTGTGATGATCCCTCAAAGTTAACTTGTGTTTTTCCCAATAGGAATGATGCATAAACATCACATTTTGAACAGAGTGCAGGCAGGTTTGGCAGGACTCCTTGGGGGGCCTGCCTGCCCCTGGTGATTTGAAATGTGATATTGATGTACCATCCCCACCCTTAGGATATGTGAAGAAACTCCAAGCAGCTTAGAGGGACTGCTGCAACAATAACATTACCTTTTTTGCACTTCTAAGAAGACAGGGGTATCCTGATTGGAGCAGCAATGAAGGGAGTCATCAGCATGGAGTGACAATCATCACCCCCTTACTGGGCAAACTAGATGAGCCATGCTGCCTTTATCTGTCATCATCTACTATGTTTCTATGAAAGCTAGATTCTTGTTATTCAGCTTATGATTACCCATCAAGTGGCCTAGGAGGTCCGTTTTGTATGTTTGCATTTTCAAAGCATCAGTGTAATTTTAACTCCTAGAAGAACTGATTTGATCCATTTGTGTCTGACAGTTTGACCTGCAGTGGATGCTGATTCACTGCGACCCTCTGAAGCCCCAGAGAGAACTCTGCGGTGAGCTTTCAGCCACAAGAGTGGTAAGCAGAAACCTCCGATACCTTCTGCTCCTCTTCTTCTTCCTCTACTCCTTGATCTCTTGTCCTTCATCCACCTTCTCCGCACACTAGAGCCAATGCAGAAAGCCGATGTCGAAGTCACGAGCTATTAGCTCTGTACGTGTTTTCGTAGTGCGCCTATAGCGCGAAACGTCAGCATCAATATGCAGCAAGGGGCAAGTGTGCAAATGAGCTGTACACAAAACTTCATCATAAAGTTGAAAAGAGGGGAGCCAGCACATGCGCAAACAAAAGACGTGCTACAAGCAGCCGTGTGTGCATGTGCGTAAGTTTCAGATGCTCACGTTATGAGCGCATAGGACGTGCAGGTTCTTTCGCCATTAGTAAAGCCAGTAACAGCCTAATGGTGCCCACCTCATAATAATCAACATTATTTTGTCCCAAAACATTTTTCCTATTAAATCACAACAAGGAGACATACCAGGAAATGGAGAATGATATAAATAAGTCCAAAGAACACACAAGTGTAAGAAGCAAGAGAAATTTCTTCTCGAATACCGAACTTTCAGTTCTATGCTGAAAGATATAGACAGAAGATTTCCATGCTGAAGGTAACTGTTCACCAGTATACACGCTGAAACAGTCTTTCCCCACACACGCAAGTTTTTAAGTCACCTCAGACCAGGCGTAGAGATGATAGTGCTCCTGATCTTTATGCCTCATTAAATAACCCTCTATGCGTTACTCTGCTTTGAGCGGAGACCTTATTAGCATTTCATTTTAATATGTGCAGCTCATTTGCATATCATTGAAGTACACTTGACATTGCGGTGGTCACATACTTTTTTTTTGCTGTTTACGCGCACGTCAATCTCTTCTCTGCATTTGACGCAGCGGTACTTGCGCATATATGTCACGTTAACTGCATGCAAAGGCCATGCTAGCATGTCCGCATCATCCTTAGTGTGCTGAATTGATTATATGTTCATTTCCAACATACTAGCTTTAATTGAGGCTCATCCAACTGCTCACAGAAACAGTGCCCTGTCTTTGACGGTTTATTTAACATTCATTGCCTAATTACTGTCTTCTGTTAAAGCTTTAAAGTGAAAGTAGAAGGACTCATTTTTGATTGCAACTGAGTATCACTGCCGCCAATGAGAAAAAACACATTTAAAGGAGGATTGGCAGCTGAACATGGTGGCCCACTAGGGCCTAGGAGTCAACCAACTTTTTGGCCTACAGAGCATCAGTAATTAAGGAACTTGGGAGGCCAAGAAGGAAGTTAGTTTGTTTGCCCTCCTCCCAAACAAAAAGGTGCTCTGCTGCCCCTGAAAAGTAAAGCACGGGCAGTGTGCAGAGGCCTGTCAAAGGAAAGGTTGTCCTGAGCGCAGACTGGCTGCATTTTAAAAGGGAGAATGTTGCTTTGCTCTGAATAGGTTTGGTGCAGGTTATTCAAGGGGGTGGCTGTCTAGGAGTACAGATTGCAGGCAAGTTAAAAGGGAGGCAGCAAGGGAGGAGGAAGGGCATTCTTTCAGCATATACAGGATAAAAGAGGCTATTTGTGAAGACACACCCCATTAGGATAAATCTTACATGCACTCTGAGGACAAGCTGGTTTTAAACAGATTGGAGATGGGGAGGAGGGAATGTCTCAGAGCAAAGAAGGTATAATGGGAAACTGTCTCTGAGCACAGACTGCTGGTTTAATTAGTGATGCTCAAACCAATTCTTGGGGCCACCTCCAACCAATCAAATTTTCAGGTTATCTTCAATAAATATGCATGAGATAGAGTGTAAACTGTCTTATGTTAGGGGAGACCTGTTGTATACTACCATAAAGGTGGTTAATTAATCCTAATAAATAAAAAAATATTCATTAGGTTTATCAGAAAATCCAGATAATTGGGGGGGAGGAAGGGTGGAGCTGTAAGGAGTAATCTGGGTACCACTGAGCTAAATGGTAGGATATCCCTAAGCACAGTCTGAATGTAAGTTAAGGTAGAGGCTGTCTCTTAGAAAAGATGAATGAGGTGAAAAGTAAGGCTGGCTCTGAGGTTGCAAGCTGCAGTGTTAAGGGTGGGGGAGGGGGGACCCATGGTCCTGGTGGCCCACATTGTCCTGCTGTCTATGCTGTTTTTTTATATCTGGCAAGGGCTGGGGACAGGTCTAGCACAAGGCTGTCTGTAAACAGATGGGAGTCAGGTTGAAGGGGAGGATGTCACCAAAAGGGACACTATCTCTGAGCATGTTATAGGTGACATATTCTTTTTAACACAAGTTGGATGTAGGCTACTGTGGAAGATGTCTCTGTGCACAAGCTGTAAGTAGGTCACAAAGGAGGCTGTCTCTTGAGGAAGACTGAATGTATATTTGACATACAGTACCTCTACATATAAAACTCTGTCCCCTACTCTCTCGCTGGCAGGAAGAGGGCAACGCTTCTTGGCTGCATCTACCTTCTTCTCTGCTGGCCTCCGTCTGAATTCTGAACAATTATTTCTAGTGGGTTCCATGAAAGTACAGGGCTCCCTGTGGTTCAAACTTCAGAGTGAAGATGGCACAGTTGGGGGCAAATGGTCTCCCGATGCTGCCAAGAGGGAAAGAGAAGGGAGATGCCATAATCTCCATCAGCTATGCTGCTCCACCTTGCTGGTTCTTCTGGCTCTTTGCAACCCTCAAATTCTGTCAACCTAGGTGACTGCCTCATTTTGCCTACTGGTAGGGATGGGGCAACCATCAGATAAACTAGATGGTTGCTAGGGCTGCGGCTTCTGGGTGGCAGGTTTAGGGTGGCAAAGAGCAGGACGCCCAAAACTAAACAATAGATTCTGACAGGCGGGGGGGGGGGGGGGGGGGGGGGGGGGGGCAAAAGGCTTAAGGTTTGCCTAGGGTGCCAACACCTTGAACCAGCTTTGGGTTTGGCCCCTTTCAGAGCACAGACTAGATACAAAATAGAGGGAAGGCTGTCTGGCAGCACAAGCCAGATTCTGGTTAGAGGGGAAGCTGTCTCTGATTCAGGATGGATAGTGGCTAGAGGGGGCTGTCACACAGCATAGACTGGATGCAAATTAAAGGGGAAGCTGTCTCTGATCACAGGCTGGATGCAGGTTATAGAGGAGATTGTCTCTTAGTACAGACTGGATACAGATTAGAGGGAAAGGAGCACAGACTGGATACAGATTAGAAGGGAGGGTGTCTGATCACAGGCTGGATGCAGGTTACAGAAAAGGCTGTTTCAGAGCACAGAATGCATACAGGTTGGAGGTCAAGGTGTCCCTGCTCACAGGATGAATACGGGTTACAGAGAAGGTGGTCTCAGAGCCAAGAATAGATACAAAGGCTTTGGGCATGAATAAGGTCCTGCTACTGTCATTCAATCCTTTTTTCTCGTCCCGTCCCCTTCCAATCCCGAGGCCTCCCCTGCAGGTTTATGAATAAACATGAGGACCCGACAGCTGCTGTAGAATTTACCTTCCTCTCCTGTCTTTGGAGTGCTTTACTTTGGGCTCTAAAATCCAACTGGGGTCAGAAGATAATCGGGTCCTGACTAGTCCTGGGATTGACCATGGCTAGCTCTTCCGGGGCTGGGGGACCCTTGCTGCTGGTGCTTTGCCTACAAATACTCTGCCTGTCCTTTACTCAAGTAAGTTTTTGTTCTTTCCCCCTTACAGATCGGCCAGGCAGTCGTGCAGGTGAGTTTGCAGGGACAGGATTGAAAGAGGAGCGCTGTCAGCCAGCAAAGGGAGATGGACACGTTTGTGTTAAGGGGGCTGAGTAATAGAGCTTCGATGAGCGGAGGCTGCAGGGTTGCCAGACCATCAATGAGGCCCACGGCAACCCTGGCTTTGGAGAATCCGTCCTCATTCTGCACAAGGGCACGGCTAAATCACAAAGCGCCTGAGGGTCCTACCTGCATTTTCCACACTCTGATGATACTGGACTACTTAACTTGTTTCTTTATGATCAGATTAGTGAATATCTTTTGTTTACATTTTTCTTTCTGACAGCATGGTACAGGAATGATTTTAATTATACTTAAACTTGTAGTCAAATGCTGGGGAAATTAAATAATATTGAACCAGACGTTATGTTTTTCATATGGCCTGTTCTAATCACAGGAGGTTTGTGTGGACCTAACTACCAATATACAGTAGTAATGATATCTAATTTGTGTTAGTTATATTTTCTACATCATATATTGTAAAAAAAAAAAAACTTTAAAGTATAATTATTAATGAAATTTTAGCAAATTTTAAAAATGCCCGTTTTTAATTTAATGCAGTGAAAGGCCATAACCCTTTAATATATACAAGATTATACTGCACATTTTCTAACAACAGTGCAACATATTTTGGTCAAATAAACAAACAAGATGAATCATGATCCTAAAGCAGTTTTTTCTACGAAAGAGAGTAATATCAGATTATGACCCAAGAGAAGTACCCTCAGGGGATGGAGAAATTTGGTATTTCAGCATTCCCTAACTGAATTTAATTCTAGAAAGAGCAGAAAACATTATCCCTGTCCTGTGCCATAGTTAATATAATCTTTGGAAGCTTAAATATTTTCTGTTTCAGATAAAGACTGCAAACAAAATAAGGTTTCAGAATATGACTTACTGTTTTATTTTTTCTGTTTTTCCATGCCAGAGAGGCCCAGTTGGACCCCAAGGCCCCCCTGGCCCCCCAGGAGCTCGCGGTATTCCAGGAATTGATGGCATAGATGTACGTTTTCCTTTCTCCGTCTTTCTTTCCTGTGAAGCGCTGTGAGTTGGAGGTTGTTGCCTTCACCTTTACATTACTAAGAATGTGTAGGACTAAATCTGGTAGGAAATTAGGAAGCTGTGCCTTTGTACTTTGAGAACAGTTTTTCCTGTAGTACGTGACATTACTGATATCATAATATCTTCCTAGGGTGAGAGAGGTCCTAATGGTCCCCGAGGTCCTCCGGTAAGTCAGTGCATGAAATTCTTGCAAAACCTATTCCACTAAAGATCCCTCTTTTATGCTTTTCCAGTTTAAATTAATATTTTGATATTTAACCACTAGGGTCCAGATGGGGAGCCTGGTAAGACTGGATCCCCTGGATTACCAGGAGAACCTGGAGCTGACGTGAGTACATTTTTTCCCTAACATATTTGTGCATGAGTGCTGTAAGAGGGCTGATTTTTATGACTCTTCACTTTGTTGAAAGATGTGGTAGCCACTGGGGATATGATGGATTTTATGTGAGAATGTGCATTCCTTTCTGAATTTGGCCTTGAAGAAAATCTTAAACTAGACAAGTGCACGCTAGGACAGGATGGACAGGGGAGCTCTCCTTCTCCCTCTCTCTCTTTCGTGCCCTCGTCCCTCTGGCAGGGAAGCGGACCTCTTTCATGCACATAGAGCTGTGACTGTTTGGAATCTGGGCTCCAGCTGAGTAATGTGGTTCCTCTAATGGCCCTTCTTTTTCTGTGGTTGGGGGATGGGGAGGATCATGGGAAGGAGCAGAAAACTTGGAATATAAAATAAATGCTTTAAAATGCAGCTTGGTGCATCACTGTGCTCAGTGTGTGGGTGGAAGAGGACATGTATATGCTCTATGAAAGACCCAGGTGTTTATTAACTTTCCACTGTATCCTGCCCCAAGAACAGAGGGGTCAGAAATTACTGGGGATTCCTCCTGCCTCTGAACCCTAGGCCACCAGGGATTTTGTCAGGTAGGGCCCGAGGGGGCTATGGTGGGAGTTTTCCTTGGGAGGGGTCAGGTTTGGGGTGGTCTTCAAGGGATCTATGGGATGACTTTAGGGGGGGAGGTGAAGAATTAACTGGGCATATGGGGACATTTTTCTGGGGTCCTGGAGGGATCTTGATTGGGGGGTGGAGAGGAGTTCTGTGGAATTTGACCTCCCTTCAAGATGGAGGCTGGAAGTAACGGACTGCGTGTGAGAGGTCCAATGCTTCCACCCAGGAATAATAATTCTAGCTTTAAGCTGACATAATTTTTCATGAGTAATGCAGCATGCAAAGTTTAATGCAAGCTGCATTACTCCTTTACTGTGGAAGTTACTGAACTGCAAATACTGAATTACTCACAGGCAGGGCCGTACTGAGGGAACATTGCGCCCTATGCGACTTGCACATCGGGCGTGCGCCCCCCCCCCCCCGGCGGCAGAAGAGAAGAGGCGCGCCCGATGTGCAAGTTGCCGGCATGCTTAGGTGAAAATAAACATGCCTGAAACGCCTATATTTTACCCTACATAGCACAGACACCATAAACATGTGCAATACCTAGAGCAGAGTTTCCCAAATGCAGTCCTGGAGGTCCAAAAATATAGGCGTTTCAGGCATGTTTATGTTATCTGCAATAAAGGTTCCGTCTTTATTACCACGGTTTAGTACTGGGTAAAATGTAGGGACTGGGTTGGCAGGAACTTGAACCTGTGACCTTCTGCTCCTGAACACACTGACTGTGTGTACTGCACCACACTGTTGCCACAGGGACAGTTCATTCCCTGGGGATATCATGACTGTTCATCAGACAGAGCCCCACCTAAACAGGGCTAGGCCATGGTCTGCTGTGTGCAGATGCCACTGCCCCCTCCACCACCAGTACCCCTCCGCCACTATGCTGACATGCCCTTATGCTGGTGGTGCTGGTGGTGCGCAGTCTCAGGCCATTCAGTGTGCCAGTAGGCAGCTGCCTATGGTGCGGGATCTGGGGTAGGGGTGCCTGCATAGACGTCCACGCTCCCCCCCCTACCGCCTGCTAATGTTCTGTGCCCTTGGGGGTACCTGCTGGGTACTCTCCCCAGTGACACTGTGAGAAGCACACTCGTGCCCATGTTGGGCCCTCATCAGTTGCTGTCTGGCTGCTGTACAGTTTCAGCATTCCTATGTGCCACCTAGGCATCTCCCTAGTCCGTACTGTGCCCCAGCCGCACCACAGCATGTGCCGCCTGCAGCCCTCTGTATCCCATTTTCCAGCATCTGTACAGTTGCCCTTTCTGACATGCCCACCCTGCTGTTGCTGCACATGTGCACGCCATAAGAAACCTGTCCAATAAAAAGGGAAAACCCTGATCAGCGCTATTTCAATGTGGGATCATTCACCTTGTAGGGGAACAGAGCATAGACCCTTCCAAAATTAATATCTTTTTTTGGAGCTTTCTCGGAAGTGTTTTTTTATTTTTCCCATTAATATCACTATTGGCCAGCTTGGTTATGATGTTTTAAAATTTTGTTCAGGTCATTTTCCATGTTTATTTGCCTTTTTGTTCCATGCACATGTATCACAACTATCACTTTTTTAGGTTTCCCTGGCTTTGCTGTACATTGCTGACGGAAATGGTTTCTCTGTCCTGCAAATGTGCCTTAACGCGAGGGTTTCACTGGCGTTAGTTTTCAGACCTGGATTCCACAGCGTTAGTGTGCCTGGAGCCTCTCCCCTCCCACTCTCCACCCATTGACCCCCTCTCTCCGCCCCCTGAGAAGCCCCCCTAAGGTGCCTTAACGCCGCAGGCGCGTTATCGCGCGATGAGGTACGTTATTGCACGATAACGTGCCTTCATCACCCGATAACGTACCTTATCACGCGCTAATTCCGCCGCTGCGACGTTAGCGCCCTTTAGTAAACATACCCCTTTGTGAAATATTAGAGATGTGCACAAGCAAAATATTTTCAGTTCATTTCCATTTTTTTCCCCTGTATTTGGATATTTTTATATTCTTTCATTTCAGACATTCATTTTAATAATTAAAAAAAATGCATTAGAACATTTTAGGGGCATATTTATTAATGCGCACTAAGCGTCAGTGCAAGGTTTAGCACACAGTAAGCACCCATGCTAGCAGTTAGCATGGGACCCACTCTAAAAATTCCTCACCAACCAGTTAGCGCGCAATCGACTGGGGGCTCGGACGTTTGTGGGCATAGCATGGGCATGGACGATGCTTCGTGGTTTGTGTGGTTGCATGTAATACCACCTCAGTGGCTGGCAGTAAGTGCATCTGTGTGCTGGTTATCGTGCTGTGGCATGTTAATATCACGCTAATGACAGTGGGATGGATGCACCCTCTCCATGTCCGTGCTGACCTTCTGGCCCTAGCATATGCTGCCAATGCATTTCTTAGTAAACATGCTCCTTAATGTGCACTGATTGATTGTACAGATAGGTTAATATGATTATGCACTGAATATTTTAAGGAACACTAATGAACTGAATTTAGGAATAGATTCATATAGGTGCATGGATTAGTAGATGTTGCAACTGATGTGTCTTAAACCTGTGCAGTCATTGCTGTGAGAACTACGAGGCAAATCTGTGCTGCGAGGGTCTTAGTAAGACATGTGAAGGGGCATTTTAGAACCTACTTCTAGCTGCTATCAGAGATTCCAGGCCCAAACGTCCCCAAAGCAGCAGACATGTTCCAGGCCCAAACGTCCCCAAAGCAGCAGACATGTTCCAGGCCCAAACGTCCCCAAAGCAGCAGACATGTTCCAGGCCAAAACGTCCCCAAAGCAGCAGACATGTTCCAGGCCCAAACGTCCCCAAAGCAGCAGACATGTTCCAGGCCAAAACGTCCCCAAAGCAGCAGACATGTTCCAGGCCCAAACGTCCCCAAAGCAGCAGACATGTTCCAGGCCCAAACGTCCCCAAAGCAGCAGACATGTTCAAGCCCAGAGGTGATTCTATAAACCTGGACATCCCTGGTATTGACATCATCAGGTGCATTTGCACAGATGTCCTTGCAACTATATCACAGACCAGAGTCATTCTCCAGCCTGTCATACCAGTAGTGGAAATGTTTTGCAGCTCAGCAAACAGGTATCTCCAAATGTGATCAGTTCTTTTTACTATTGTGGACTGTGCTGCGGATAAAAGTGTTTCATCTCCTCTACACGCTCCAACTACTTTCCTGGAAAAACGAGCACGTTTCAGATGCCTATTTGTATAGGCTTGGATGGGGGTGGAGACGTGCTGGCCATTTCTGAAATCGGACATGCACACCTAAGGTTCCCAGAACATCCCAGACATGCCCCACAAAATGGCTCCAGGGGCCTCTCTGTGATTTGGATATCTGCATACCCATTTTCAGATGTCCAAATCATGTTTATAACTTCTAAAATGACCCCCATAGCCAATACAACCTCTTCTAACCTCTTAAAGCAATAATAATAATAATAATAATTTTAATTTCTATCCTAGCTTTTCATATAATGCCGGAGGCATCTTAAAATATATTATTTCTTTTTATTATTTTCTAATTTGCTTATTAGACTAGCAACAAAATTGTTGCCTAAAACAATGAATGACAAATTTAAAACAACATCTCTTTCTGATATAAAACACACTTGATAGTAAAATTGCTCATCATAGCATACAGAAAGTACATAGGGCCCGATATTCTTCTGGGATGGCTATGTGCCACCAACCTTTAACCCTGGATATTCAATGCTGGGTCATATACGCCCTGGCATTGAATATCTGAGGTCGCTGCACAGCTCACAAGCCCACAGAAGCCAACCAGTCAGAGGTGATATTGAGCCGCTGCCCAGATAGCTTCCACAGGTAAAGACAGGCCACTTTGCAGCGCCTGTCTTTTATCCGCAGGTGCCAACCGGGCAGTGGTGCAATATTGTCGCTGCCTGGTTAGCGACTGGTGCCACCCCGGAGCGCTCACAGCACGCCCCGATGATAACCGGTTAGCATTGGGGAATGTAGCGGAGATAATCGGGGATATTCACGGCACTAACGAGCAGCATTTGCATGGTTTACAGGTCTGTTAACCGTGTAAATGCCTTTGAATATCGGGCCCATAGTATTTATTACGGAGCAGGTTAGATTACACAGTAGCCAGTTAGTCAATTTCAAAGGCTTTCCTAAACAGCCACATTATTAGACCTTTTTAATACTCAGAATCTTGGCAAAGGTGCACCTCCCCAGTTAGTGAGTTCCACAGATGAGATGGGGAAGAGGCAAAAACGAAGAATGCTTTCTCTGGGTATAGGCAAAATATGGGTACAAGTCCATGCCCCCTAGACCTTACAGTTTTAATGGATACCTGAAATAGCAGGAGATAAAAATGACTTCCCTAAAGTCACAAGGAGCATCTGCTAAGGAAGTAGGATTTGAATACTAGTTCTTAGTTCACTGCTTTAACTACAGCACCATTTCTTCTCCAGTTCAGATTTGGAGCTTGTAGAGGAAGGATCCAGGTGCTGTCCTCCTTCATGCACTGACACTATCTCTATGCATGTGAGTGTAGGGGGAGGGGGGAGTAGCAGGAGGAGGAGGAGGAGGGGGGAGGAGAGAGCCCGAGCCAGTGGAACAGGCTGATTAAACCCCTACTTGTGGTTTTGCAATAATTTAGATACAGCAGATGCCATCACTGAATTTGGCTGATAAAAACACATTTTCTTTTTTAATATTTCTTTATAAATTTACAAATTATCCATGCGTAAACATCTTCTACAAAAATATAAAGAGAACAAGTAAAATCAAAATATGAAAAGAAACAAAAAATACAGTTACTCTTTAAATCAAGCCCACATATAGTAGTGATCGAATATGTAACAACCAAATAACCAAAAATGTAGGAAACACTTCAGGTGTTAAACAGCCAAAATCAAAATTTATGGATTATTGGTGCCGGTGACCTGAGGACCAATAGGTCTTCGTGCATTAATAAAAGAAAGGAACTTGGAAGGCTCTATGAAAATATAACTAACTGAGTGAAGCTTCACCAAGCACTTACAAGGAAACTTAAGGAAAAATAAACCTCCCAGTTGCAACACTCAGGGCCTCAAGAGGAGAAATTCTCTTCTCCTTTGGGCTTCTCTGGCCAAATCAGGAAAGATATGGACCATAAGCTCTTTAAAAAGCACATATCTCTTCTTATAGAACATTTTCAACAGCCACTTGTGGTCAGACGTACAAAGCAAAGGTAACTATCAAGGAAGCTGGTACTGCAGACTCTACATCAGAATTTTCCAATATAGTCGAAATGTTCAAAATGTCCATTTGTTGTGGTCCAATGTCCTGTCCTCCGCCGGAATCCTTCTTGGCATCAGGTAAGTAACATAAATGGGTCAGTGGCAGCTATGACTCCGAGGAAATTCCCAGTATATCCACTAGATAACTTAAAAAAATATCTCTTGTTTAGATTGATTAACTTCCCCAAATCTTCTTTAATCTCAAGCTAGCTGAATGTATAGAGTTCTCCAAATGTTCAGTCTTGGCTTTAACTGAAGTTTATTCTCAACAAAGGCTTCATTACAAGCTTCTAATCTAAGCTGAGAATTTTGGACTTTTACCTCTGGAAGAGACACCTGGCTAGCAGCAGTCTCATCTGTGTTCTTCGCAATATGGCCATGTCAGAGAAAAAGAGGAACTGGCTTCAACACAGTTCCAGCAAAACTGGCATTGCCCAAAACAAACAAAGATCCACTGGCCTCGGCTTCCATCATCCCTGCCCCATCTCACATAGCCGGTTGTTCCCATGGGGTTAGCACTGCTCCTATGCTTGCTTTGGGTGTTGGCTTTCTATCAGAAACCATACTCACACTCATTGATGGGTCAGTTACCCAACAATGCTCCAGAGATCCCACAGCTGTTAGCGGCTTTGGGACAATCCAAACTTCAGGTGACCAAGATATATCCGTGTCCAAGTAAGGCTCCGAATCTCCAGACTCCAGCATCCAAACAGCTGAAATCACACCCGAATTACTTGGCTGCAGCCCAGGTCACTTGAAAAAGGTATCAATGGGACCAGTAATCACTGGAAGTAAGTCAGAGATAGTCCACTAGCATTGGAGGTTTTTTTGGCCAGATTTCACCTTTCTCTTGCCCATAATAGGATTAGCAACTCTGAACTCAAAGCCTGAAGTCAGCCATCTTGGATCCCCGCCTAGAGCATACTTTTATGTGACTCCCCACAAACACATTATTTATTTGTTTAATTCATTTGTTGTCCTGGTTTTAGGTTTCCAGCTCAACTGTTAGTGGCCTATACTGGGTTATGATGCTAGGAGTTTTCATTCACATTTATCCAGATATTTTCCCTATATTTTGAAATCCATTCCCCTCCCCCACCTGTTCTTGCTTTTTCCAGTCATTACAGTCTATGCACCTGTCTGGATACTAGCTATCCGAACTGTACAATATCTGAGACCCGGTGACCAGGGAACAGTGAGTGCTGCCTCCCTAGTTGAATCCTGATGCCCTGGTACTGAGCCACTGGACCAGCCTGAAGTTTAAATTGCTAAGAGCATTTTTTAATTTTAGCAAATAATGTATACATCGAAAGATGTAAAGAAGGGCCACACAATGAACAATGATTAAAACAGACAAAACTCAAGCAGACTATAATAAATGTATCCCTCATTAGCCCACAATTTGAAAGTTCCAAAAGAAAAAAAAAGAGGGGCAAGGAGGTCCCATCAAAGAAAATGTGAAAAAAAAAGACTTAATTAATGGAACACACAAAGGGGTATGTTTAATAAACCGTCTTAGGGGCATGTTTACTAAACTGCGGTAACGTTACAGACCGCACGTTAGGTAACATTAACGATCGTTAGGTAACGTTAACGCGCAGTATGTAACACTGCAGAGGGTGGAGAGAGGGTGGGGGAAGGGGGTCAATGGGCGGGGAGTAGGCGGGGTGAGGCTCCCTGCACACTAACGCGCTGAACTGAAGGGCTGAATTCTACCGCAAATGAAAACTTGCCGTTAGATGCACATTTGCAGGAGAGAGAAACCATTTCAGTGTCAGCAATGTACAGCATAGACAGGGAGCCCAAGAACGTGATAGTAGTGCTCCATTTCCAGCAACAGCATAGTGCCCAAATATGAAAGGCCACTATGGCGATGGTGCATGTGGGGCATAGGGGGCTGCAGGCGGGACATGTAGTGGGGGCAGCTGGGGCACAGGGTGAACTAGGCGGGTGCCTAGGTGGCACATAGGAACATAGAAACCGGAAATCAGCATGACAGCAGCTGACAAAGGCCAAACACAATCCACCTACATCTACCTGGTCCACCCGAGCTAACAGTTGCCAGGGCACTGACCTGACATCCCCCCAGCCAACCCTCCCCAAAGCGGAAGGGACAGACTATTGGTAGGCGGTGATGGGGGGGTTGTGAGGATGCTCATGTATGCCCCATGCCCCAGATCCCTCTCCCTAGCCGACTGCCTACCCACACAGTGGATGGCCTGGGACTGCGCACTACCTGCACCAACAGCATATGGTCATGTCAGCATGGCAGGGAGTGTGTGTGCCCGTGCTGGAGGGGGCAGTGGCACCTGCCTGCAGTGGACCTAGGCCATGCCCTGTACCAGTACGCGGTGTGCAGTGGAACATAAAAGGTCTGGCTTAGGAAAAGTACAGGTAGCCCCAGGGACCACCATGCATGTGTGGTGCAGTACACCCAGTCAGTGTGTCCAGAAGCAGAAGGTCACAGGTTCAAGCCCCAGCTGTGGTTCCTGCAGAGTATGTCCCTATGTTTTACCCTAGAATGCAGATACAACAGCAACATGTGCAAAGCCCGAAGCAGCGGCAAACAGGGGTACAAACACCCACTCACACAGGCTCCACAATCCAAAGATGCATGGAGTCAGGCTGTTGGCCCCAGCATTGAGCTGCAGTTATCAACAGAGCACTACTACTACCTCCTGCACAGGTTAGCAATGTCGGCACAATGATCAGGACCAGTGTGGCGGGCAGGGTTGCCAACCACCCCTATCTTTGCACAATGCTGCAATAGGAGTGTGTGTGTGTGTGTGTATGTCTATCCATTGTTTTGTGGCTGCCCACACCTCACTGGGCCCACAATGTCCCACTGTTACCAGCGTTAGCTGAATATGTGCATAATGAGGAGCAAGGTGTTGTGGGTATGGCCCGGACAGGGCGGATTGGCCAGGATGCATCTTCACAGGGTGTGGGGCAATGGCTGGGACACTGTAGTGCTTGACCACCACCTGCATGGACAGGGTGGCCACAGCATGGCATGCTGGGAGGGCAGTCACTCTGACCGAGCATTGACCATGGCATGTCTAGGTTCCCACATAGCGTTCTACATTATCTACCTCCAGTGATACTTTTATGTTTCCAGTGCTGGTTTCCCAATCATTGAAATGCCTGCTTGGTGCACATAGTTTCTCTGTGAGCATGCACTATGGACTGGCTAGTGGACTGTCTGCAGTTAGACTGTGCATGGCTGGAACACCTATAAGGTGCAGTCTGACTGTGCTGTCTGCTGGTGACTGGAAAACAGTGGTGTGAGGCAGTTGGAGTTTTCCAGAGCTAACCCCATCATTGCTGCTGGCCTGCCACTGCCACTGCCCCAGCCACAGGTATGGCTCTGGCCCACCAACCCTGGAGGGCTGTCTTATAACCAGCAAGATGGAGATTGCTTCATGGAGGCTGGGGCACCTGTCCTTTACCTACAAAAAGGGTGATGTGAGCCCTTTGGGGTATGTAGTGTATACCACTTTGACCTATCAAGGCACTGCTACACAAACCTCATGCAAGTCTGGAAACCCCTCTGCCCTTTTAACAGGTGCCTATGCAGCCAGACCCTAACACAGGGTACACACTAATATGGGTGGTGTCTGGTCCGAGAGGGCCACATGGGACTGCAGGATAAAGATGGACACCAAATTATCTTCAGCTGCACTGCAAGGAACACCTGTCATACACTGATAGTGATGGGGATGTACAGCAGGGCCTATCTCTAGCAACACATGTACTGCGGACCTAGTGCTGGGCACCCATCCTATCCCTCGGGGAGAACAGAGAACCTGCACAATGGCATGGTCTGTAGCTACTCTGTGCCAGTATCACGCACTGTCAGCTCGTCTTTCCAAGCGGAGGTACCGGAGAAGTGCAGACCCCATTTGCTGATCAGCTGTAGACAGCTATTCAGCATGTGCATTGCATCATGGGTACTGGTGGGGTTACCCTGTCCTGGAACTCAGAGCAGACAGTTTGTGCGGTGACCTGCAGTCCTTCTGTACCCAACCATTGCTGTGACATACACCACAGAGGTATAGCCTACTGGTTAATATAGTACCATTCTTAGCAGTGTTCATGAGTTCAATTCCTCATTGTTCCCTCCTCTCATGCCTGTCCTACTCAAATAGTGTGCATGCCTGTAACAGTCATATTTTTGCAGATTTGTGCTGCCAGCCCATAATACCCTCGCCACAATTGCCAACATTCCCTCGGTCTGTCTATCTGCATCTGTCAGCTGTGTAGAGTCCTGTCTGCCTGTGCAGGCTGTCACCCCATGTCCTGCACTGCTACCCTTTCCTGCATTGCGCCTCTTCATGCTTGCCTAGCCTGTGCCTGATCTGCATGGCACCACCACTCCTCTGTCCACCCATCATTGTAACTATCCTGCCACCTCCGCCTCCACTGGGGGACACGTATTCCCATCGTCTGCCACCAACTCTCTTTCCAGTACTTTACATTGCCAACATCCTGTGCTGTGGTAGTTGCCCCCACCATGTTTGTCATCAGTAGTGGCAGCCACATGGGATGCCCGCAGATATGGCAGGTCCAGCGGCTCCCAGCTGTCCCTCCTTCACTCACCTGTTCATTGCCTTTCCTGAGTGCTCTATCTAGTGTTAGGGCTACATCTGTCTCTGTTCCTCACAGGTTATGCATGTCATCCTGAAGCACCTTGCAACCCTTAGGCCACACTAACCTAGTGCACCATAATCTTGTTAGGCCACCTTAACCTATGGTTCCGTAACCCAGGGTGCCTTCTAAGGTGCCTTGTCCAGGGGTGCCTAATAAGCGCTTAGCCTAAGGAGCCCTACTGTATAGGGCACCTTACAAAGCACCTTATGAGGCACCTTATAAGGCACCTTATCGGGCACCTAACAAGGCACCTTATAGGGCACCTAACAAGACACCTTATAGGGCACCTATCAAGGCACCTTATAAAGCACCTTATAAGGCACTTTACAAGGCGCCTTACAGGGCAGCTTACAAGGTGCCTTACAAGGCGCCTTGTAATGTGCCTTGTAAAGTGCCTTATAAGGTGCCTTGTACGGTGCCTTATAGGGTGCCTTGTAACGCATGTTAGTCGAAGGCGCCTTGTAACATACATTTGTTATCCATGTTTATTTACCCTGTTTATTGTAAGTGCATTGAAATACCCTCTTTGCACAAAAGTTTCCTGTAAACCGCGCTGATAATAAATAGTGCGGTATAGAAAAGCAATTAAATAAATAAAATAAATAAATA
This sequence comes from Ichthyophis bannanicus, assembly GCA_033557465.1. NCBI lineage: Eukaryota > Metazoa > Chordata > Amphibia > Gymnophiona > Ichthyophiidae > Ichthyophis > Ichthyophis bannanicus. Next base: position 1,220,993,050 of record CM066033.1, on the reverse strand, counting down.
AATAAATAAAATTTGCTAATACGGCTTGCTGTAACGATGCACCACCCATGCCTTTATATGGGCATCTGTACCTTTACCGCGGAACCAAACGCGAGTGACATTACCGCAGTTTAGTAAACATACCCATTAATGTTACCAGCGTTAGTTGCAGCGATAATGTGAAGAATGCCATATATGGAGTGGGCGTTCTGGCGGCAAGGTAGCAAGAATCTGTATCGCGTGAAAGTGGGCGCCATGGCACGTTAACGTGCGTTAACCCTAAGTTCATGCCAGTGCAGTGTTAGAAGCTATAAAGATGTAGCCTGCTGGTTACTGCAATGACTGTGGAGGCAGAGGTCATGGGTTTGATCCCGCAGTGGTGTTATGTAAGATGGCTGTCTGAGGCAATTCCTTTTAATCTAAATCAGTGCTGTCTGAGGCATTTCCTTTTTTAAGTGAAATCAGTGCTGCCAGCAAAAACACCCTCAGGTGCTGCATAAGGCGCCCTATAAGGCACTCCATAGGGCACATTATAAAGTGCCCTGTCCGCCAAGGCGCCTTCTAATGTGCCCTATAGGGTGCCTTATGAGGCACCTTAAGGTTACAACACTGTGAGGGTGCATTTTGCTGGCAGCACTGATTTAAATTAAAAGGAAAAGCCTCAGACAGTCATATTGAATAACACCACTGTGGGATCAAACCCATTATCTCTGCCTCCACAGTCATTGAAATAAGCAGTGGGCTACATCTCTATAGCTACTAACAGACCCCTGGCTGGCTACAGAAAGACTGCAGGTCACCACACAAACTGTCTGCTGTGGTTACCAGGATAGGGTAAACCCACCCATACCCATGATGCACTGCACATGCAGATCAGCAGTCTACAGATGATCACAAGATGGGATATGCACCCCCACAGTACCTCGGCCTGGTAGGGGGAACTGACCGTGTGTTACTGGCACAGAGTAGCTACAGACCGTGACATTGTGCAGGTCCTGTTCTCACCCTGAGGGTGAGGTGGGGTGTCCAGCCCCAGGTCCGCAGCACCTGGCTTGGCTGAGATAGTCTATGCTGTTGGTCCCCGTCAGTGTCAGTGTGTGATAGGTAGTCCTTGCAGACACACCTAGGATACATCTGTCCCCATCTGTATTTCCCAGTCACATCTAGCCCTTGTGGACTATGGTGCACCCAGAATAGTGCATATCCTGTGTGGGTGCCATGGTCACATGTTATAAGTGAAGGGGGGGTGTTTGGACCCAAAAGTGGATTATGTAGCACCACCCAACCTGCCCTCTGTGGCTCAGGGTGGGGACAGGATCTCCCACCAACAGATCCACATTCTACATCTCTGCAATGGTGGCAGTAGAGGGGACCATCAACCCCAGTCCTGCTGGGGAATGGGCACCCTAAAGGGCAGTCAATGCAGCTCTGTACACATCACATAAGGCAATGGCAGACAGGCAGAATGCTGGAAAAGTTCAGCTGCCCCACCACTATCTGACATTCATCAGCAGAGGGCACAGTCAGTCTCCACTCTGCAAGGTGTTCCAGCCATATACATGCTAACTGCAGACAGTCTGCTAGCTAGTACATAGTGCATGTTCCTGGAGGAACTGTGTGCACCCAAAAATGGGACATGGGCAAATACACCAAGCAGGTATGTCAGTGATTGGGAACACATAAATATCACTTGAGAGAAATAGTGGTTAGCACTATGGGGGAACCTAGCCATGCTGTGGTCACTGCTCAGTCAGGTGAGAGTGACCTCCCAGCATGACATGCTGTGGCCACCCTATCTGTGCAGGTGGTGGTCGGCCACTACAATGTCCCAGCCGTTGCCCTATGCCCTGTGCAGATGCATCCTGCCCTGGCCACCCTGTCCGGGCCATATCCACAGTACCTTGCTCCTCATTATGCACATTGGCAGGCTAACACTGGACAACCCTCTATAGATATTAAGAATCTACTGATGAACTTCACACTACATTAAATTAAACCACAAACCGTGTCAGCCAGAAAAGTGAATAATGGTCTCAGACTCACATTGGCAATGCTTAAAACTTGTTCAAAGCAATTTGTGTACTCACATCAACGACCATAGAACATTCACTTATATTATTAAAGTTGTTGTGCTTTTATACGTTCATCAAACTGTTCTCTAATTTTTTCCATTTTTTTCAAGCATATTTTGTAAGATAAAGAATGCGCTTATCTGAAAACTGCTGGAAAAGTTCCCCGACGCCACCACAGGGGTACCGCTCTTGCGTTTCGGATACTTCTTCAGGGGGAAATATCCGAAACGCAAGAGCGGTACCCCCGGGGTGGCGTCGGGGAACTTTGCCAGCAGTTTTCAGATAAGCGCATTCGGGGTGGTAAACACTGTCAGAAACCAAAACTGAAACACACTGCACAGATATCAGAAAGGTTGCTATGATGCAGCTCTGTCAACAAATTGTGTTTAACTTAGGATTTGTTATCTGCCATTAATCATAGCAACCTTTTGATATATGTGTAACGTGTTCCCAAGTTTAGGGTGGCATTGCTAAGGTATGCAGGTGCCAGTATTGGGAGATGCTGCTCCGTGCAGGGCCCAACAGCCTGACTCTCCATGAGGCTTTGGATAGTGGTGTCTGTGGGTGTGGGTGTTTGTGCCCCTGTTGGCTGCTGCTCTAGGGCAGAGGTTCCCAACTCCGGTCCTGGTGGGCCAAACACGGTTCAGGTTTTCATGTTGTCCCTAATGAATATGCATGAGATATATTTGCATACAATGGGGGCGGTGCATACAAAGGCAGCACATATTTATTAGGGATAGCATGACAGCTGAATGGTGTTTGGCCCTCCAGGACTGCAGTTGGGAAACTCTGCTCTAGGGATTGCACATGTTTATGGTGTCTGTGCTCTGTAGGGTAAAATATAGGCATTTTAGGCATGTTTATTTTATCTGCAATAAAGGTTCCATCTTTATTGCCACGGTTTAGTACTGGGTAAAATATGGGGATAAGGTTGGCAGGAGCCACAGCTGGAACTTGAACATGTGACCTTCTGCCGCTGAACACACTGGCTGTGTGTACTGCACCAAACTGTTGCCACAGGGGCAGATCATTCCCTGGGGATATCATGACTGTTTGTCAGACAGACCTTGTCTGTTGCAGTGGATGGCACCCACCTAAACGGGGCTTGGCCATGGCCTGCTGTGGGCAGATGCCACTGCCCTCTCCGCCACCAGCACCCCTCCGCCACCATGCTGACATGCCCTTCTTCCGGTGGTGCTGGTGGTGCGCAGTCCTAGGCCATCCAGTGTGCCGGTAGGCGGTTGCCTATGGTGCGTGATATGGGATAGGGGTGCCTGCATAGACATCAACGCTTCCCCCCCAGCACCGCCTGCCAATGTTATGTGCCCTTTGGGGTACTTTCTGGGTACTATCCCCTGGGACACTGTGGGACACACACTCGTGGCCATGTTTGCCCTTGGTCAGGTACTGTCCTGCTGGTTTTCCACTTCCAAATTCCTATGTGTCACCTAGGCATCTGCCTAGCCCACCCTGTGCCCCAGCTACCACACTGCATGTCCTGCCTGCAGCCCCCTGTACCCCATTTGCAGCCTCACTGTAGTGCCCTCTCGTACTTGGGCACTATGATGTTGCTGCGCATGTATCACTACTATCACTTTTCTTGGTTTCCCTGCCTTTGTTGCACATTGCTGACTGAAATGGTCTCTTTCCCCTGCAAATGTGCCTCTAGCGTGAGGTTTTCACTGGCGCTAATTTTCAGACCTTCATTTCACAGCGTTAGTGTGCATGGGGCCTCTCCCCACCCACTCTCCGCCCATTGACCCCTTATCTCCGCCCCTTAACGCCGCAGGAGATGTTATCGCGATACGTGGCGTTCTTGCATGGTAATGCACCATTATCGCATGATAACATCACGTATCGCGTGATAACGTCGCAGCTGCGCCATTAGCGCCGTTTAGTAAACATACCCCAAAGTGACATAAGATCAACCCAAGCCCATTAGGACTCTGATTGACCATGCTTCTGACTATCCATAGAAACATAGAAAATGTGGCAAATAAAGACCTTACGGCCTATCCAGTCTGTCCATCCATAAGAACTATTAAGTTCTACTATCCCTTCCACAAAGATACAAAGCTGTGAGGGTTCGAAGAAAACATATCTAACACCACTCATAATGTGCAAGGATTTACATGGAAATCAAATCCATATTTTCGTGTCAAGAGCTATTGTTCCTTCACTCCTTGGAAAAATATCATGAAAAATACAGATTTTAAGGCAAATTTTTAAATAGGAGGTGGAGTTTGGAACTGAGATTTTGAGATTGGGATGTTCACAGTTCCAGCAGTATTATACAGAAAGTTCTGACAAATGTGGAGCCTTTTCTAAAATACGTATAAGGATGCACAGGAGTGCATGTGTAATTGCCAACAAATAGAACTGGAGGAGCAATTTTACAAACCTACACATGGGAAAAATCAACGGAGACAACTTAGTAACTTACATGTGTAAGTGCCATATTTATACATAGAAATTAGTTGTTTGTTTTATTTAATCTTTATCATTTTATAATAAATCTAAGCATACACGCCTGCATAGGAATAAGGGTACAGACAAAACAATCATCGATAAACACAATGAAACAAAAGGAAATAAAGAGAAAAAAGGAGGAAGAGGCAAAGCTGCCTAGTCTGCCCCTACCAAAGCCCACCATAAGGGGGGGGGGGGGAGTGAATAAGTAAAAAACAAAAGTTGTGAAGAAATTTTAAACGGGTGTCTAAACAGTCAAGCTAATCCTACTGCAATGGGGACTGGTCCGTCTCAGCAGAGCAGCATGCATTCAGAAAGGCCAGCAACTGTGATCCCTTAAAAAATATATAAGAGGTAGACTGCAACTTAATCATGCATTTACATGGAAATTTCAAAAAAGAATTGAGCCCTCAGGAGCAAAGCTCCAGGACGAAGCAACAAAAATTCTTTCCTTCTTTTCTGGGTCTCTTTAGACAAATCAGGAAAAACTCGAACAGATAAACCTTGAAAAATCATATTGCGCTTCCGAAAATACATGCGTAGAAACCAGTCCCGGTCAGAAGAAAGAGCAAAGGTTGCCAATAGAGTAGATGGAAAAACAGACTCAATTATCGAGGATTCCAACATAACAGAAACATCCAATGAGTCAACCTGCTCAACACCAGAAATCATCCCACCACCAACACCCTTTTAACCAAATGGGAGATAATACAACTTAGTCATTGGAGGATGGGATTCATCTGGGACCTCCAAGAACATCAACTAAATATTTCTTAAACATCTCTTTAGCACTAATAACAGATGACTTTGGAAAATTTATAAGACGAAGATTTTGATATCTTGACAAGTTCTCCAAAATTTAAATCCTCGCTTTTAAAGCCAAGGTATCCTTCTGAAAAGATAGACTCCCTTCTTCGAACCGAGACACCTTCTGTTGTAACTCTGTCACTGAAGACTGCAAAGCAGAAACTTCCAATGTATGTTGTTGCAGTAAATTGATATGAGACTGAGACTGAGCCGCCAATGCAGTCACTTGAGAAGCCAACAATTCCCCAAGCTTCACAATAGCAGTCCAGATAGTCTCTTAAGTGAAAACAGCTGGCTGCTCAAAGGAAAAAGTTACCAAAGTATCAACCACTGGCCTCCGATGTCTGATGCTCCATTGCTGGACCCTCAGAAACAGGAAGGACCTCAGCCGACCTGTCGACCCGCCTCCGCGGTGATGAGACTCCTGGGCAATAAGGGAGAGAAGAAGAAACCTCTCCTCTACTCAGCCCCACAGACAACCCTCCAATCACAGCACACTCGTGCACCCGGGAAGGCTGCAAGACCGCTGACTGCACTGGGCTCTGCTCCAGGAAAGGATCCTTCGGAGGATGCCACTGCACCGGAGGAGAGATGTCAGGCCCCGAACCTACGGCCGAGCTGCTCAGCTCTGACGGAACGCCAGTGGGGCTCCACTCCGCCGGCTCTCCTGGCTGTTGCTGCAATAGAAACAGGAAGGAATTGAGTGGGCCCACTACACGAGCAGGTAACGGGGACCAAGCTGCCGGGGTAAGGGAGGGTTCTTAACTCCTTTAGCCTTCCGCTTTCTCATCAGCAAATTGTTGCAGCCGCTGACACCCACTAAGCCGCCATCTTGGCTCCCCCTGGATATCGAAATTAGTATTTTTGATCATATACATTTATTTGAAATGGGGAACACAGGTGTATATTTTTTTCTCACCCAGATTACACTCTAATCATGCCCCTTCACAATTTTCATGCATTATGGACTTCTACGTGTATATTTAGCCATTTATAAAATTCACCATTTATACATAGATGCCATTTCCACATGTGTGTATGAATACTGGATTTTTTGTGTGGAAATGGCAAATAAAGCTTCTATAATAACCCCTTTGTATCCTAAGAAAGAAATCAGTGGGTCAGTATTGAGCTGCTGCAATCAGCCTTTGTTCTAAATCCAGATATTCAACACCAGCCCTTATTTGGATAGTGACCAGCACTTAATATCTGGGAAGGGCAGTTCAGGCTACCGCTATCCGGATAGCTTAAGGCAGCCTTTCTTTCTGTCCTACGTTTTATGGATAGTTGCTGTATGCAGATGGCGGAGTTGAATATCGCTGCTATCTGGATCATTTTCTGCTTTGTCCATGGACTGCTCTGGAAGTATCGGGATTGTACTGAGGCAGCCTATAAAGATATTCAGCAGCACCCTCCAGATAGTGTCCCTGGATCTTCTGGTCATTAGCGTTTACTGTATCCCAATAGTAGGTGCTGATATTTGGACAACTGCTGCAGAATATTGATCTGTTGGCTTTTTTGAAACAATAGGCGCAGGATTGATTTTTTTTTTTGCCCTGAAGAAACACCAAGGAAACCGACAACATGGCACAGTCAGACACAGCTCCCCCTTCACCTTTCAAAAAATGTGACAAGTGCAAGCCATCCACAGATATATCTGCACTCTCCAGTGTACTTCTTCCTTCGGTGACGTGGTCACAAATGAGCAAGCCCGGTAAGTTGCTGCGGCCTCCTGCTGCTGAGAGCACTGCACTTGTAGCTGTATCAAAATCTCAGTATGTTGGAAAGTCAGCATGGCAGAAGCCCTACTTACCTTCAGCCGTGTTTCCCCACTGCCTCCTATCTCCTTGCAAAATCTTTGATGCAGCCAAGCAGCAGCAGAAGCACCTCATCTGCTGCCACAGGGCCAAGTCTAGTGGAAAGAGCTGTGAGATCTAAGAACATAAGACATGCCATACTGGGACAGACCAAAGGTCCATCAAGCCCAGAATCCTGTTTCCAATAGTGGCCTGTTTAGGTCGCAAGCACCTGTCAGGTTCCCAAAAGGTAGATAGTTTCCATGCTGCTTATCCGAATGGAAAACAATGGATTTTCCCCAGTCCTCTTTAATAATGGTTTATGGATTTTCTCTTCCAGGAACTTGTCCAAACCTCTTTTAAACCCAGCTTTTACTATATCCTCTGGTAACCATTTCCAGAGTTTGATTACATGTTGAGTGAAAAAATATTTTCTATGCTTAGTCTTAAAATGTACTACATTGTAGCTTCATTGAGTGTCCTTTAGTCTTTCTACTTCTTGAAGTAGTAAACAACTGATCTACATTCTATTCATTACTTTATAGACTTTGGACCCGATATTCAATTCTGATGGCTTTGCGCCACTATGGCGTACAGCCATCACTGCCGATCTTTAACCCCGGATATTCAATGCCGGGGTCATATGTGGCCCTGTCATTGAATATGCACAGGGCTGGCCCAAGTGTTTCTGCCGTCCCAGGCAGAAGCCCCAGCCGTGCTGCCCTCTCCCTCCGTACTGAGCCATGCTGCCATCCCCCCCCCCCCCGCTGCTGCTGATTCCGGCGTTGGGGGCGGCTAGGCTCAGTGGCAGGCCATGTGTTGTAGCTTTTAATAGCTTCCCTAATTTCTCTTAGCATTTCATCATCCATCTGTTCAATCTAGCCAAGCGGTCGGTTGTACTCTCCCACTGCCATCGCCTTCTGCTTTTTACATGGGATTTCTATCCATAGAGATTCTACAGTGTATTTTGTTACATGTAAAACTTTATTCCTGTGTGACTCAACACCCTCTCTAACACAGAGCATAACCTCTCCACCAATTTGATCTACTCTATCATTGCAATATAGTTTGTACACAAAGTATCACAGTGTCCAATTGATTGTCCTCCTTCCACCAGGTCTCTGAGATTCTAATCATATCTAACCTTTCATTTAGGGCTATATATTCTAGCTCTCCCATCTTATTTTTTAGATGTCTAGCATTTGCATACAAGCATTTTAGCATTTATGTATTTTATTCATATTAATCAGATTGTCAGCTGATAGGGGTAATTTGGAATCTTACTGCTCTGTACTTAAGGGCATCTGGATTACTTTTATCTTTATTGGAACCTCTCTGTCGGGATGCTCTAAATTTCCTCTTTTGCTGGTATCCTTCAAGGATACATCCTTCTGAACCATGTGCTGTTTGGTGACTGTTGGCTTCCCCCATTATCTAGTTTATAAACTGCTCTATCTCCTTTTTAAAGGTTAATGTCAGCCGTCTGGTACCATCCAGGTTAAGATGGAACCCATCCCTTCGGAAAAGCCCCTCCCTGGATATATTCCATGCATCCACCACCCTTTATGTGAAAAAGTATTTCCTGATGTTGCCTTTGCGTTTACTTTCTTGCAGCTCAATGTCCTCTAGTTCTCTGGCTTGAAAAAGATTAGTTTATTCATTAATACCCTCTAAGAATTTAAACATCTGTATCATATCTTCTCTATCCCTCCTCTCCTCCAGGGATACATATTTAGGTCTTCAAGTCTCTGATGCTACATCTTCTGATGAAGACCCATATCATTTTAGTCGCCTTTCTCTAAATTGTTTCAAGTCTTTTCATATCTTTTGCAAGGTGTGGTCTCCAAAACTGAACACAATAATCCAAATGAGGCCTTACCAATGACTTGTACAGAGGAATGAATATTGCCTTCCTTCTGCTGGCTATGCCTCTCTGTATATAGCCTAGCATCCTTCTGGCTTTGGCCACCACCTTGTCACACTGCTTCACCACCTTGAGATCCTCAGTCACTATTATCTTATTTATTTATTTATTTATTTGCAAGCTGTTTTTTATACCGCCCCTTCCAGAGTTCTGGGGCGGTTTACAGAGAACTGAAACATAACAGTGACATTGAACATAGTAACCATGTGAATATAATAACTATTTGAATACATATTAACTATTTACAAGGAATAAAAAGTTGGAGCTTTCGAACTAGCTTGTAAAGAAAATTATTTACAGCCAGTATATGTACAGGTATGGGAATTGATGCTTAGGTTCTATTTCCATTGTGTCACTAGATTGGAATGAATTAATGAGGAGACTGAAATACATTAGGTAGGGTCAGCTTGTGTTTGATAGTTGAGATCTCTCTCCTGGTCTGAGCACTCCAACCTCTCACCTCCTATCACATATAGCTCCTTTGCATTTCTGTATCCTAAGTGCATTACTCTGAACCTCTTCACATGTGAATGGGGCATCCTAGAAAGGATATCCAGGACAAATGTCCAAAAAAGCCTCAGGGATGTTTAAGTGTCAGCCCGATTTTGGAAACATGAATGTCCCCTAATTGGATGGCCATATAGATATCCCCGCTAGAAAAACCAGGGTGAGGGACTTCTATTCTATGCTGAATGCAGGCTATTTTGCATGCGGGGATGTGCATCAGCAAGCCGAACCAAAATTAAGTGTCCTAGTTTCCTTCCCATTTTTGTTATCATCAGCAAAAATATAGGGAGTATCAGAGTACCTTCATCTCTATGCTGTCTGGGTGTATGAATGGCAGAACAAGAGCTTCTCTGATGCCTTTTCATGATCTGGAGCATGTATAAATTTGGACTTGGCTTGGGACGTGCAGGGTTTTTCTGAAACGAGGCGAGAATGTCCAAGTAGTTGGGAATGTGCTGGATACACCTACATCACACCCCCGTTCAGGCTTGGACGCCCTTGCACTGGAGACATCCTTAGAACCACTTTCTAAAATGGCTCCAGGGACTTCTCCATGCTTTGAATGTCTGTAAGCCCATTTTCAGACATCAAAAGCATGAATAGGGCTTATAAAATAACCCCCTAAATCTTAACTGCCAAGTATTAGATCATTCTTCAACTTTTCTCATGTTGTCTACTCCATCCAAGGTGTCCACTCTGTTGCAAATCTTCTTGTCATCTGCAAAAAGGCAAACTTTTCTTTTCAATCCTTAAGCAATGTTACCCACAAAGACAGTGAAAAGTACTGGTCCCAGGACTGATCCCTGAAGTACTTCACTACTTACTTTCCTTTCTTCTGAGTGTTTTTCATTTACCACAACCTTCTGTTGTCCAGCAGTCAACCAATTTCTGATCCATTTCATCATGTTGTGACTCATTCCTAGGCTACTCAGTTTATTCAGTATCCAAGGCTTTGCTGAAATCCAAGTAGATCATTTCCATTGCAAACCTTTGATCCAGTATTCTGGTCACACAGCCAAAGAAGGGGTGGCTCAGTGGTTGGGACAAGTTACCTCAGGCCAGAAGGCTAGGGGTTCAATTCCCACATGGTGGACAAGCAACTTCAGGCTGGAGGGACTGGGGTCTCTAGTCCCATGGCCACTCCTTGTGGCCTTGGGTAAGCGACTTAACCCTCCATTGCCTCAAGTACACTTAGATTGTGAGCCCTTTGGGGACAAGGGAATAAAAAGTACCTGTTAGCATACATGTAAACCACACTGATTCTAAAGAGCACAGTACAAATAAAAATAAATTAGATTTGTTTGACACAATCTTCCTTTGCTAAAACCATGTTGCCTTGTATCCTGCAATCAATTGGATTCCAAAAATTTCACCTTTCAGCAGTGTCTCCATGACTTTTCCCACTACTGAGGTAAGGCTTGGCACCTCTTTTCTGCCACCACTTTCATGAAGAGGGACCACATCAGCCCTTTTCCAGTCTCATGGATCCTCCCCCATCGCGTGGAACCTTCTCCACCTTTTTCACAATAAAACTCCCATTTGGTGCCCTCTCTGCTGCCACTCCCTCAGATAGGTTCCACTCAACAACGTGTCGAGAAAGAGAGAAAAAGTCTGTGCAGGGTTAGGGTGCTCCCCAGTCTGGAACAGGAGCATCACTTGAACCTCAAGACTCAGTGTTAAGAACATAAGATATACCATACTGGGTCAGACCAAGGTCCATCAAGCCCAGTATCCTGTTTCCAACAGTGGCCAATCTAGGTCATAAGTACCTAGCAGTTTCCCCAAAAGACACAGGTTCAACAATGCTTGTATTGGGTCCCTTTTAATAATGGTGTATGGACCTTTCCTCCAGGAACTTGCCCAAACCTTTTTTAAACCCAGTTACACTAACAGCTTTTACTACATCCTCCGGTAATAAATTCCAGAGTTTGATTACACGTTGAGTGAAAAAATATTTTCCCTTATTAGTCTTAAATAGGTTACCCTGTAGCTTCATTGCATTTCCCCTAGTCTTTCTATGTTCTGATGATGTAAGCAATCAATCTACGTTTACCCGTTCCACCCCATTCATTAATTTATAGAATATCCCATTCCTCTTCCACTAAATTATGCAATGTGCCCCTGAGAAGTCACCAGGCTGTTCCATGACCTAATGGAAGGCTTCCTGGACAGTCAGAATGTCCAAAAGGAAACCCTCTGACACATTCCTTGTGTTTTCCCATCAAAACCAGATAAAACAGAGAACCAAACCCAAAGAAAATAACCACTTACAAATCTCACATGCAACATGTCATCCTCAGCAGCAGCCATATTGGATCCCAAGTGAATAAATGCTCTTTGAGACAAGCTGTTGTACAGGAAATAACATTATGGACCTAGAGCAGAGGTTCCCAACTCCACTCCTGGAGGACCAAACACCATTCAGGTTTTCAGGCTGTCCCTAATGAATATGCATGAGATACATTTGAATACAATGGGGGCAGTGCATGCAAATGCATATCATGCATATTTATTAGGAACAGCCTGAAAACCTGAATAGTGTTTGGCCCTCCAGGACTGGAGTTGGGAACCTCTGACCTAGAGGCTATAAAGGGAAAGGCGGACTTGAATTTAGTGGCAGTTATGGGGAAATGGCTCACAGAGAACCATGACTGGTATATCATTACATCCAGGTATAATCTATTGAGGAAGGACAGTGAAGGAGAAAGAGATGAAGTTGGTACAGAGAGTAGCTACTAAAATTGTCTGTGTGCTGAGTTATAAAGCTTATGGGGATAGACTTAAAGATATAAATATATACACTTTGGAAGAAAGGCGGGGAAAGGAGATGTGATAGAAATATTTAAATACTTTGATGGGATAAATGAACAGGAAGTGGGCTTCTTTCAATTGAGGGGAGATAAGATGAAGGTGAAAGAAAATAGACTCAGGAGTAATATAAAGAAATATTTGTTTATGGAAATGGTGGATGCATGGAATTGCCTCTCAGTGGAGATGGTGGAGGCAAGGAATGTTTCCAAAATTAAGAAAGCATGGGACAAGCACAGTGAATCTCTAAGAGAGAGCAAACTGGACAGGTCATATGGTTTTTATATGCCGTCATTTTTTATGTTACTATGTTTCTGTATTTGTCAAAAATTATAACTGTGGATATATATTTGGTCTAGCTACATATACTCTTGCCTGGTAATATGTTGGCCAGTTCTGGAAAAAAAAAGCTTGAATTGGTTAATCCACCCAGTCTAGTTCATCATATAAAGTTCTGGGTGTGGGCATGCATAGTGTGTGAAATGAATGCTTGAGTAATAGGAAATGGCCATGGAATATGATTTTAATATATTTTACATTTTTGATGTTTAAGGGATTAACAGGACCTGTAGGATCACCTGGACCTGCTGGCCCTCGAGGACAAAAAGTAAATAGAGTTTTATTAATTCTTAAATTTTACCCCCAATTTTATCTAGAATACAGTTAGAAAAAATGAAATTTAAACTACTAAGGACCTGGTTCACATAGGTTTCTTTCCCACAAACAGTGATAGGTAAACAAGCTTTTGTAAAGAAGACCCTATAAGTGATTTATTAAAGTAGAATAATAAATGCTTGTGCGTTTATGTTTAGCGGTACTTACAGTATCTGTATAGCACCTCTGAATATTCTGTTTGACCGCCTTGGCACCATCTGAATAGTGACAGGGATGGGGTAGGGGCTCAATCTGGGCTCAAAGTCAGTGGGTTGTGAGAAGTTATCTGCATAGCGGAAATTTTCAGCACAGCTCTACGGAAAGCTATAGAGATAGCTTAGGGCAGCAACAAGCTTTCCTAAATAGCGGCACAGAAAACCGCAGATGTACTGATGGTGGCTGGTACTCACCTCACCATCTGCATATTCAACGCTGGCCGCTATCCAGAAACCAGCTCTGAATGTCCAGTTTATTATATAGCTACGGTATCTGGCCTTTAAAAAAATGCTGACTGCTGCTGCTGCTGCATATTGACCCATTCTAGCATAGGCAAATACAGATGGATGGGAATTTTAACAGTAAAACGTAATGACACAGTATTCTTCAAAAAGCATGTAAATAGTAGCCATATTTCAACCTTTCCTTTATGCTTTCAGGGCGAGCCTGGGCTGCCGGGACCTCGGGGACCTCAGGTGAGTTATTCATGATAAATAATAGGAATAAAATTGAATTTATGGACACAATTCACTAAAGAATTTAAAATAGTTTTCAGAGGTTTCATCTTACGGACTAAAATATCCACTGAGGAATAAAGAGGACAATGTTTTCTTCAGATGGGTTTGTTTCATAGGCAAGTGGGAAGAAAAATGATATTCTAAATGATCTGATGAACGGTCAGTGCTCCAAGCAGAAGTCAGATAAGAAATCAGCCTTTGATTGCAGCTGTATTCGGCATAATTAAAAGTAAGGGTGGCTCTCACTGAGCATCAGGGGAGGAACTGATAGCCATAATATCTGTTACTTTTTCAGTTCAGCTGGGTGAGCCACTGGTGTTTAGGACCCATAAAGTCCTTTTTCCCAAGCTTTTAATGGCTATGATAACTGACTATCAAGTCACTCACGTAGTGTCGGCACTAGCTTGTTACATACTCTATTATTGAGACAGTTCCATTTGTCTTATTCGACTGTATAGATAATTTATGCCATTACAGCTACCCACTTTTATTTATCTTTATGCCTTTGTCTTGCCCATCTTGTCTGTCCATATGTCCTAATTGCCTGTGTTCCTTCTGCTTCCTAATAAGTTGTTTCTTTGTATTGTGCTGCAAGCGTGAGCTTCTCACTGCCTACTATGGTGCATCGTTTGTGCTGTGCTGTTCTCATATTTTTGTGTTGTTTTATGTGTATATTATCACGTGTTTCATATGATTGCTATTACTAGGATTTAACTTGCCTATCTCCAAGTTACTACCACTGCTACTAATCATTTGTATAGTATTGCAAGGTGTATGCAGCGTTGTACATATAGATGCTTAAGGCATAGTCCCTGCTCATCAGAGCTTACAATCTAACCAAGATGAAAAAACATCACAGAACTGGGGACCAGAATAGAGCATAAGTAGTGGACAAGGGAAAGAGGAGCATCAAGATCCAAAAGCAAGTTGACCACATTGTTTTAACTGTGTATTCGTCTGACATTTGGTCAGTTTATGTCAAGTTATGAGTGTTGTACACCACCCTGGGTGAATTTCTTCATAAGGGTGGTCATTACTTCTCAAAAAAAATAAACAAACAAATGCATAAATAGTTTGAGGTGTTATAGCAGAGTTTGGCCTCCATCTGAAACACCGAGGATATAGTTACCGGTAGGCTGGAAGAATTATAGAATGATTTCTCTGAGGACAGGCTGGCAATGGTGTAACTTTTGCTCAAGCAGCCCCCATAATGCAGGGAGACCCGGGCAGAAAAGGGGCTCACACAGCAGTGTGGCAAACCTACTTTTATTTGTTTGGAGAATCTCTAAAGGTAAAAAGGGGACTATTGTATTTGATATGGAAGGGCAGACTAGATAGACCATGTGGTCTTTTACTGCCGTCATAGTTCTATGTTTCTATGTCATGCTGCCTCTGTTCCAGGCCTGGAGGTGTTCCTCCCAGGCTGAAGTCTCGCTCCAGTGGTGGCGGCCTGGCACGCAAACGTACTTTTATCTGTGCGCTGTCTCTGTTCCAGGCCCGGAGGTGTTCCTCCCAGGCCTAAGTCTCATGATACCATGATGGCCTGGAATGGAGAGAGCGTACAAACAGATAAAAGTAAGTTTGTGTGGGGGCCGACGCTGCCGGAGCAAGGAGGGAGATTGATGGGGTGTTACACCCTTGCAGCCACAGCAGCTGCTGCTGCCGCCGGGGGGCAAGGGCAGGGTTGAGTTGCCATGGGGGCCGAAATTAGAACTTTCGCCACCGCTGGCAGGATAGCAAGTCCTCCTAGATGGGTGTCATCAGATTGAGCCCTTGCAGAGAAGACTTTTTTTTGCTTATATAACTATATACTTTTAAGAAGCAGTACCATGCATATGCACACTTCTCCAGGACCAAGCAGGAAGTCAGTCCTCACTTATGGGTGACGTCGGCGCCGACGGAGCCCTCGCGGAGCAATTTTCCCCAGCTTTCAAAGAAAGCCTTTGGGAATTGCAGCGCGCATGCGCGGTCGTCTTCCCGCCCGAGGGTGCCATCTTAGCCAGTCTTCTTTTTTCCGCGGAGCCCTACAGACGTCCCCGTCTTGTCCCCGCGAAAAAGTCGATTTTCTTCATTATTTTATTCTTTTTCCTTCGGTTCGACGCCGATCGTTTTCCCGCCCGGACTCGCGACGCCGGTCACGAGTCCTCTTACTTTTTTTCGGTTTTTCTGACTTTGTCAGCTTTCGTTTTCGATTTTTCCCTGGCAGCCCGGTCCTTTGACCTCGCAGGGGCCCTTTTTCCCCCGATGGCTGCCAGTGGCTTTAAGCGGTGTGGTCAGTGTGACCGAAATATGTCACTAACTGACACACACGACTTTTGCCTCCGCTGCCTGGGCCCGGATCATGAAGAACTGATCTGTGGGCCCTGCGGCAAAATGTCCTCAAAGGCATTGAGAAGTCGGCGGCATCAGCATGATCGAATCTTCGCTGACCCCAGCCGTACCCGGACCTCGTCGGAGGCCTCCGCGTCAAAAGGCTCCAGCTCGGACCGTCGCCGGAGTTCCTCCGACCGGGGTTCTCCCTCCGGGGACCATCGTCGGACGGTGAAACCCGCGAGGGCGGTGTCGGTGGACGCTCCTGGTTCCGCGAGGGCCAGGTCGCATAGCCCCGATAGCCGCCCCGGGTCCTTGGAGAAGGAACGCCTCCCGAAGCGACCTCGCCTGGAGTCGGAGATGCCTGCTCGGGTAAGTCCTGTAGTCCTTCTGGACTCGCCTCCGCGACAGCCGACGTCGGGCCCGACGCCGTCGGGGCCCGAGTCGGGGGCTGCTGGGTCACCTGAGCTCGGACTCAGGTTGACGGCTTTGGAGAGCAGACTGTCTGCCTTCATGGACCAGCAGCGGGCACTGCTCGCTGGCTTCGCTGGCGCCGCTGCCCCGACCGCCGGGACGTCGACGTCCAAGTCGACCCCGGAGACCGAGCCGATCCTCGAGTCGATGAGAACTCGAGTCGATCCTCGGTCGAGGTCACCCTCGGCCTCCCGTTCGGGACCGAGGTCGCCGACGCCGACTCCCTCGGCGTCGGGGTGGCAGGCGCCGCGCCCTGCCCGGGCCGACCCCACCGAGTCCTCGTCGGAGTCGGTCTGGGAGTCTGAAGAGGAAGAGTCGCCTGATTCTTTCCAGACTCGGTGTGTCCCCTCGGACTCACCGGAGTCCGAGCCTCGGAAGCAGTCCCCCCCGGAGGATGCCCGGTTCTCGGACTTCGTTAGGGATATGGCCAAGGCTTTGGCCTTCCCTGCGGATCCCGAGGAGGAGCCTCGAGCCGAAGAGCTCGACGCCCTCCAGTATGACTCTCCCGCGAGGGAACACTTTACTGTACCGGTTCCTCCTATGCTGGAACGACTACTCTTCCGCATGTGGGAGAGTCCGGCCTCCTCGCCGGTCCTGAGCAAGCGGGTCGATTCTATCTATCGAGTCCGCAAGAGCCCTGGCTTTCAAAAGGCACAGCTACCACACCATTCCATGGTAGTGGAATCGGCCATGCATCGTCTTAAGAGCCAGAAGATGCACTCCTCGGTGCCTCCTGGCAGGGAGGCCCGTAACCTGGATGGCCTTGGTAAGAAGTGTTTCCAGGGCTCTATGCTCGCATGTCGTGTCCAGACTTACCAGCTATACATGGGCATGTATCTCCGGGATCTGGCTAAAGAGCTAGCCGGATTCTCCCCTGGTTTGTCCGAGGAACCCTTGCGGAGGTTCCTGGCCTTGTCCACTGGCATTCGGGAATGCTCAAAGTTCATGTCCCGAGCAGCCTATGATGGCTTTGAAGCATCGGCTCGAGTGGCCGCAGCCGGCATCGGTGCCCGCCGACAGGCTTGGCTTTAGTCGTCAGACCTTGAGCCCTGGGTGCAGGACAAGTTGGTCGATGTCCCCTGCCGAGGCGAAAACCTCTTTGGCAAGCCCATGGCGGAAAAGGCTGCACAAATTGAGACTGAGACTCTCACCAGGACCAGGCTTTCTAGGAAGACCTCCGCCCCTTCCCAGAAAAAGAAGGGCTCGGGGAAAAAGTCCTTTTACCCGAGGAAGGCGGCTGCCTACAAACAATACCCCCATTATCAGGCCCCTGCAGCTCCCCAACAGGGCCAGCAGGCCAAGGGACGGGGTAACGGGTCCCGTAGGCAGCAAGCCCCCAAGCCTGCACCACCAGCCCCTGCTCAGCAGGGTGGGGGTTTTTGACTCACAAAGCATAGCCTCTCCCCCCCCGCTGGTTCCTCCCAGCACCGAAGGCCGGCTGGTTCACTTCGCCCACAGGTGGTCCAGCATCACCGCAGATGCCTGGGTGCTTCAAGTCATACGAGAAGGCTATCTTCTCCACTTCCATCAGGTCCCTCCCTCCTATTTTCCGGGAGAACCTCCGCGACCCCCTCTGCACAGGGAATTACTCCTTCAGGAGTTAGCAGGTCTTCTGCAGGAACAGGCGGTGGAACCGGTGCCCCACCACCTGAGAGGTCAAGGCTTTTATTCCAGGTATTTTCTGATACCAAAGAGAACAGGGGGCCTCAGACCCATCCTGGACTTGCGCAACCTCAACAAGTTCCTTGTGCGGGAGAAGTTCAAAATGCTTACCCTTGGAATCCTTCTGCCCTACCTCCAGCAGGGAGATTGGCTATGCTCCTTGGATCTAAAGGATGCCTACACGCACATCCTCATCCACCCCAGCCACCGCCAATACCTAAGGTTTGTGGTGGCAGGAAATCATTACCAGTACAGAGTACTGCCCTTTGGCCTGTCCTCCGCACCGCGAGTCTTCACAAAATGTCTCGCGGTCGTGGCGGCCCATCTCCGGCTTCACGGCCTCTATGTCTTTCCGTACCTCGACGACTGGCTCATCAGAGCAGCGTCCGCTCAGGAGGTCACCAACGCCACGTGCCGCACGGTGACTCTTCTGCAGCACTTGGGCTTTGTGATAAACTTCGCAAAGTCCACTTTGCTCCCCTCACAGGATCTCGAGTTCATCGGCGCGAGGCTGCACACTCCTCAGGCGCGAGCATACCTACCGCTCGACAGGGCTCAACGGCTCATGGACCTAGCCGACCGCTTTCGCAGCCAGCCCCTGGTCTCCGCCAGGCACTTCCTGAGACTGCTCGGCCATATGGCTTCCACCGTCCATGTGACCCCCAATGCCCGCCTGAATATGCGGTCTGCTCAATGGTGTCTCCGCCAGCAGTGGCGACAAGCCACAGGCGGCCTAGCAGATCTAGTGCGCGTCTCCGAGCCGCTGGTCTCGTCTCTCCGGTGGTGGCTCCGACAGCTGAACCTGATATTCGGAATGCCTTTCCAGTCACCTCAACCGACCCGGGTGCTGACCACCGATGCATCCCTCCTGGGCTGGGGAGCACATTGCCAAGAGGCACGTACTCAGGGCCTCTGGACAACGTGGGAGTCTGCTCAGCAGATCAACTTCCTGGAGCTCAGGGCGATCCGCCTAGCTCTCAAGGCCTTCTCCCACCTGACTTCCCAACAGTCCGTCCTTGTCCAGACGGACAATCAAGTTGCCATGTTCTACGTGAACAAACAGGGGGGCACGGGCTCCTTCCTCCTCTGCCGGGAGGCACAGAAGCTCTGCTCTTGAGCCGTCAGTCACGGCATTCTCCTCAAGGCAGTTTATCTCCCGGGCCAAGAAAATTGCCTTGCGGACAAACTCAGCAGGGTCCTCCAGCCGCACGAGTGGCGTCTGGATCCCTTGGTAGTTCAGAAGCTCTTCCTCAAGTGGGGCCTCCCCACGGTGGATCTTTTTGCCAGTCCTCACAACCGGCAGCTTCCTCGCTTCTGCTCTCGTCAGCCACACCCCCTTCGGGTTGCGGCGGACGCCTTTCTGATCTCATGGTCGGGGAGCCTTCTGTACGCTTTCCCTCCCATCCCGCTAGTCTCTCGGACTCTTTTCAAGGTTCTCCGAGACAAAGCCTTCATGATCCTGGTGGCCCCTCGCTGGCCCAGGCAGCCGTGGTTTCCGCTCCTGCTACAACTGGCGGTGGAGGATCCAATCCCTCTGGGGGTACAACCAGATCTCCTCACTCAGGATCAGGGGTCCCTACTGCACCCCAACCTCAGGTCTCTCAACCTCATGGCCTGGCTGCTGAGAGGGTAGTCCTTGCTCCCCTTCTCCTGCCGGCGGAGGTGGAGGAGGTCGTCTTGGCTTCGCGACGGCCCTCTACCCGCAAATGCTACGCCCTTAAATGGCGTCGCTTTGCAGTCTGGTGTACCCAACAGTCTCAGGATCCCTTCTCCTGCCCGGTGTCGGTGATCTTGCAGTACTTGCTGCACCTCTCTAATCTGGGACTTAAATCCAACTCCGTCAAAGTTCACCTCAGTGCTCTTTCAGCACATCATGTGCCGGTGGACGGCAGACCTCTCTCAAACGACCCTCTCGTAGCGAGGTTTCTCCGAGGTCTCCTTCTACTTAAACCACCTCTGCGCCCGCCAGCGCCTGACTGGGACCTGAAGGTGGTTTTGCAGCGGATCACCTGTCCGCCTTTTGAACCTATGGCTACCTGTTCTCTCCATTTTCTGTCTTGGAAAACACTGTTCTTGATAGCCCTCACTTCCGCTAGACGCGTAAGTGAATTGCAGGCCCTCGTGTCTGATCCCCCTTACACTAGGTTCTACAAGAATAGGGTAGTCCTACGGACTCACCCAAAATTTCTGCCTAAAGTGGTCTCCCCTTTTCACATCAATCAGGAGGTGGTACTTCCAACCTTCTTTCCCAGACCACACTCCAGCCGAGCTGAAACGGTCCTCCATACCCTGGACTGTAGAAGGGCATTGAACTTCTACCTTGACCGTACGCGGGAGCACCGTAAAGCTGCTCAGCTTTTTGTGTCTTTTGACCCCAATAAATTGGGGCTCCCGGTCTCCAAGCGTACTCTGTCCATCTGGGTTGCGGACTGTATCTCTTGGGCTTATGGGGCAGCCGGACTCTCCTTAGAAAGTCGAGTCACGGCTCATTGCGTTCGGGCAAAGGCTACGTCAGTGGCTTACCTCCGCTCTGTTCCGCTGGCAGACATCTGCCGGGCCGCTACTTGGTCTTCGAGCCAGACTTTTGCGGTCCATTACTGTCTCGAGAGGGAGTCCCGTAGGGACAGTGCTTTCGGACAGGCAGTCCTCCGTAATCTCTTTGAGGTCTGAGCAACTCCTACCCTCCATCCCGGATGTGGGCTACCGGTGGGTGATAATTCAGCGAAGATTCTATCCTTCTGTGCTGCTGAGCTAGAGGGAGCTCATTTTTGTGCTTAGGGTCTCCGGTAGCCTTGAGCTTGGGAGTCCCATAAGTGAGGACTGACTTCCTGCTTGGTCCTGGAGAAAGCGTAGTTACTCACCTGTAACAGGTGTTCTCCAGGAGCAGCAGGAATCAGTCCTCACTACCCTCCCTCCTCCCCTTGGAGTTGCAATCGTCTGCTTATGTTCTTTTTGCAAATTTTTATGCTGTCTTTTTTAGCTATGTCATCTGACTGGCTAAGATGGCACCCTCGGGCGGGAAGACGACCGCGCATGCGCGCTGCAATTCCCAAAGGCTTTCTTTGAAAGCTGGGGAAAATTGCTCCGCGAGGGCTCCGTCGGCGCCGACGTCACCCATAAGTGAGGACTGATTCCTGCTGCTCCTGGAGAACACCTGTTACAGGTGAGTAACTACGCTTTTTCTGCTTGTTACTGTCATGTGGGAGCCTAATAGATGTTTTCCACTGTGCTCTTCTGGTAATTTGACTTTTTTGAATTTTAATACCTTGCTATTGTGAAGGCCTCTTCAAATTTAGTTTCTTTTTACTGTAGGTATCATAGTTAGGGTTTTTGACTGAGTTTAAATTTTCTTTATGAGCCTTGGGGCATCCTGATCAGACCTCCTTAAAAATCAAGTAATTTGATTTTGCTGTAGCTATGTTTTTGGTGACATGTCTCAGAAAAAGGCTCTTTAAAAACTTTGGGTGGCATGGCAAGACCATATCCAGAATAGATACACAAAACTGTTGCTTGCAGTGCCATGGCCCAATCATGAACCCTCTTGATGCCATTCATATTCTGAGATAACAAAAAGAGGGATTTGTGGCCATGAAGAGTAACGTGAAAGACTCTTCGGTGCACTGAAGTCTGGTCTAGACTTTCTTTCCTCTCTAGCCCTTCTGGATCCACTGCAATCTGACTTCCGTCTTCTACATTCTACAGAAACAGTTCTTATTTTATTTATTTATTTATTTAACACTCATTTTTATACCGCATCTTCCAGAGATCAGTTGCGGTGTACAAACAACAACATTTAACAAAGCTAAGTTTGTTTTACATAGAACATCTTAATTTTACATAGAACATCTTAACATATCAAAAATAAACAAGGTGAGTTTTTGAACTGGGACCGTGTAAAAACAGTTAACTAACAAGGTGGAGTATCTATATACGTAAGACAGTACATAACTGATACAACTATATACATGCATAGTGTGACAAGGCAGAGCCCCAGAAACAGGAGAAAATGGGTTTAAATCACTTTCTGTCACCTCAGATGCTTGGAGAGGCAGGACAGGAAGGGGTTAAGTTTCCTGCTCACAAACATTCTCTGCAGAGAAGAGCAGGGAAAGAACCACACCCTAGCTCTAAGCTAACCCAGGGACATAGCCAATCAGGGAGGTGGGAGGAGTCAGACCGGATTGGGCCACTCTGCACTCATAACCAGGAAGCAGCAGTTAGTAGGGAGGAGGGGCTCGAGGAGCAAGCACTGGAGCAGCAAGCCCTCGAGGAGCAAGCACTGGAGCAGCAAGCCCTCGAGGAGCAAGGCCTGGAGAAGAGGAACTGGTTACAGAGCAGTGCAAGCAGAAAGGCTGAGCCCAGAGGAACTAAGGAGAGAACCAGGGAAGGGAGAGTTCCTGCAAGTGGTCCAGGAAGAGACACAGGCAGACCTCAGCTCCATGAGAGAGAAAACCTTGGAGGTGACCCAGAGCTGGATTCAGAAGCCTGGAATACTGACTTGGAGTCAGGGGAGTTCCCCAGAGGCAGTCGCTGCAAAAACCAGGTCAGAGCAAACTCTTCTAAGCCTTGTAAAGTAAATAGCTTTGAAAGAAGTCAGTTTATAGGAACTGACAATAGACTGCTTCCTAAAGGAGGCAGGGATAAATCAGGCCCTGGATATAAACCTGAAGTTAATAGAGGGAAGAGGGGCTATAGAAAAATCCCTGTTAGAAAGCTGCAAACATTTCCCTACGATAGACAGCGTGAGCTAAGCTCTAGTTCAGAAGAGCACACACCTGCTTGCCAGCAAGAAGCTAATTGGCAGCAACCGTACAGAGAGCTAAGAGGAGCCTTTGAAGACCAGGCAGAGCTGAGGGATCTTACAAAGCAGCTACCTAAGGATTTGTATGATAGAGTGAAGAACTATAAGTATTCCTAATTGATGATTGAGTGCTGAGAAGCCTTAAGCCAATGTTCTAGAACTTGCATGAGACAGCAGCGTTCTAGTGAATGGAATGAATCAAAGCTTCATGTGGTACAGCTGTGAATAGAAGGCAATATAGAGAAACTGCTCCTACACAAGAAGGCAGTCATTAATAAGCCAGAGTTGTGGAGATTGCCATTTCTATGGGAAGCTGTTTGACACCAGAAAGAAGTACAACAGGAGAAAGATTCTTTATTACCAGTAGATACTGAGAAAGCAGTACTAGAAGATTGAAGCCCTGTTGTAGTAATGAAGCTGGAAGAATGATGAAAGCTTGTAAATATTTTATGTGTCCCTGAGAAGTATCAGGAGAAGCTATATAAACACTTGAACTTTTATTTGGTACAGAAGGTTACCATTATACTTCTGTGGCGGGGGAGTAAGTCCTGTACGGTGTCCTTTGCTATACTTTGTGCAAATACCTTATGCATGAATAAAGCATTACTTACTTTGGAAACCCAACCTTGGCTGTCGTCACTCACTCCACAACTACAGTAGGAAGGCTTCAGCACTAACAAGGACTCTTTTAAACTCACCCCACTGTGTGGCTCACATCCCCTTGGCCTGCTTACGCCACAGGCTAGGCGGTGCGTTGTCACAGTAGGTATTAGGGCATAAGAGAGAGTTCTTGCCAAAGTCTCCAGTGACTTGTTCCTCCCCAAATCCAAGGGACTTTACTCAATCCTTTTTGCTGCATTGCCACTGTTGATCACCACCTTCTCCTTGATACCCTGTCCACACTTGGATTTAGAGCATCTGTTCTGTCCTGGTTTTCTTCATATCTCTCCCATCGCAGTTTTAGTATCTGTTCTGGTGGAATCTTCTCTACTGCCATCCCACTTTCAGTTGGTGTACCTCAGGGTCTTGGAACTTCTCCTTTTCTCTCTTTACACTCAGTCCCTTAGTGCACTTATTTCCTCCCATGGTCTTCAGTACCTTATTTACTCTGATGATTCTCAGATCTACCTTTCTGTACCTGAAATCTCTCCTGAAACCCAGATCACTGCTTGCTTATCCGATATTGCTACCTGGATATCTTTCCGTTGTCTGAAATTGAACATGGCCAAAACTGAGCTCCTTATCTTTCTCCCCCCTTCCTCCCTTTATTCTGGCTATGCTGACATTTGCTGTTTGTGATAAAGGAGCTAATCTAGGGACCCTAACAATTCCTGTGTCCTGAAAAATGGGACTGTTGATGGAGGGATAGTATATGAGAATGGAAAGATTCTTGTTTGGGTGAGAAATGCAGATCAGCTGTCCTTGATAGGTGCAGGGCATCTTTTCGGCAGAAGTATGTTTTTTGTGACTGCAAGTGTGAGTGTGTGTATGGTTTGAGTGGTGCACAGGAGGATCTGGTGTGCTCATCTGCAATTCTGGGGGACATGAATGCCTGGCCAATACCTGGCCCGTAGGGATGACCGCAGCGCCACCAGATGCCAGTGTGATTGGGTAGAAAAGATCAGAAAAGGTTCTCTATAGCTAAATATCAAAACATATCCCTGTCAATAATAAGGGACCTTCAGAATGAGAACATTCAACAGTGCAAACAGTACTAATACATGCCCAAAAGCACCATTATCAATCTCATTCTGAGAGTTCCTTATTATTGACAGGGATCTGTTTTGACCTTTAGCTATAGAGAACCTTTTCAGATTTTTTTCTGGTCCATATTTAGCATTGTACAAACGGTTTTCAGATCTCTTTAGTTATTAAAGAATAACTAAGGAGATCTTCTACTGCCATGTATGTTGTGATGCAAGGTATGTCATGACAAGCATATCACTTTCTACTTGCTTTATACTATCTTTGCGTGCACTAAGATTACTTTGCAGTGTTCTGGGCATGCAACAGACTAGTATATATAGTCTAGTTTGCATCAACATTGTTCATTTTCTTTCCAGGCAGTGGGTTATATTAAACACCCTAGACTGTAAACTTCTTACGTGTTACTTCTATGTCTTTTCTTCTAGGGAAAAGGTTCTCCCGGTCCACGTGTAAGTATCGTTTGAAATGTCCACATGTTAAATAACAAACATGATATTTATAAACTACAGCACTATTTTGTGAAAACTGAAATGTATGTTGTTGTAGTCAAGACTACTGCTTTCTGTAAAACTCCAGAGGAATTCTCTATGAAGTGGTTTCCCCAAAGGCACAGGATTGAAAATGCCCTCTCTTCTTCTGGTCTGCATAAATAGTTTACCAGGTTAATGTATTCAGTTTATGAACAGAATCTTGGAAATGAAACTCTTTAATTTTTTCTCCTCTACGGCCACACCTCTTCTTTGCCTTCAAGATCTGGCAATTCAATAAAACCTTCACACATGCGCAACCAGATGCGTATGGACAGATGGACGAACAACTGGATGGACCCTCCGTAATAGTTGCTATCACTTAAGCGAAGTGCACCTAAAAAGGGGTCAAAACTTGCTTTTCCAATCAAGCTTTTTTCAGTTTCATTTTGTAGTATAAGTCGTCTCTTTCTTCAGGGCTAAGTGCTTCTAGCATCTGTATGTTGAGGTATTTTGTAATGTTAAATGTTCAAGTATTGTTGAAGGTAACTTATTGTTCTGCTATGTCAAAGTTTTTATGTCCTGTTATGCTTATTTTGATAATTAAGATTTTTCTGATATTTTTAAAGATGTGCACACCACCCTAATGTTCCCTGTGAAGGGCAATCTATTAAGTGCTCCAAATAATAAATATTAATCACTCTTCCATGAAACACCTATTCCTATGTAGCATTTTTATGATTGCATTAGATAGGTGATAGAGAGGCACATTCATTAGCATACATTCAGTTCACTAGTGTGCCTTAAACATTTTAGTGCACACAAAATTGATTTAACATATTAAACTACAAATGAAATATGCTAAGTCCATTTGTGCATATTAAAAAGTTCTAATGCATGTTAAAAATGTTTTATGAAACCGAATGTGTGAAACTAATCCAAAACATGGCCAAAGATTGAGAAAAGTTCTGAAAATTCCAAGACAAACTCAGAATATTTTGCCTATGAGCCTATGTTAATTGATCATTCTTCTCAATAAAACTTTCATGACACATATTCTTTTCCATTTTGGGTATGATGTCAGTTCTTGAAGTTATATGATCATTAAATATTACGGGTTAATGTTGCCAACAAACCTTTAGAAATTTGTGAATTGGATAGTCTTTGCAACTATAGTTTTAGCATCCTGAGATGATCTTTAGCCATTAAAGGGGTCATTCCGAGGCACGTATAGCGGGGATGAACGTTCGGGACATCCATCCCCGCTATTTGGGCCTTTTCCCAGTCCCCTCTACCTTCCCTGCTTCTTGTATGGGGAAGATAGATGGGCACGGGAAAGGGAGGATTGGGGGCGGCGTTAGGGCAGGCAGTGGACGGTCGTCGGCCCTGGATGTACAGGGCTGATTCCAATGTCGGCCCTATACGTCCGGGCCGGCGGCTTGCACAGAGAACTTATTTCACCTCCGAGGTGGAATAAGTTCCCCTAGTCAGCGGGGGATGACGGGTCCGGGGCGCGCAAAGGGCAGGGGGGGCTAAGGGCATTCCCTGCAATCCGACCCTGGCCTTAGGAGGTCAGAACGGGAGTCAAGCTGCGGCGAATGCACTTTCAGAGCTGGCAGCTGGGGATCGCGTCTTTTCAATGGAGCAGTGGTACCATGGCAACTGGACGCCATGGCGCCTCAGCTCCATTGAAGAGCCCTGACTGAGCTAGCCAGGCAAGGACTGTACATGCAGGTCAGACGGAATCGGGGTCCTGGCCTGCATGTACAGGCCTGTTCTCAATTCTGATCCCATGGAGCTAGACAAGCTCCAAGGGATCAGAATCCCGGCCCCTCTGTGCATCTGGTTCCGACCGGATGCACAGAGGGCCAGGACGTCCACGATGGAATCAAGCCCTAAATGTTTTCAAGAGATAGCTAAACAGACAAGGTATATATAGGGTATATATAAGCCTTTCAAATATAAATTAATTTTTGGACATGTAGAGGCCTATTCTATCGCGTATGTCCTGGCCTCTGTGCGTCAGAGATAGAAGGGATTCTGATCCCACGGGGCTCGTCTAGCCCCTGAGTGATCAGAATCCTGTCTAAGCCTGTATGTGCAGGCCCAGACCCGATTCTGGGTGGCCTGCACATACAGGCACCTGCCCGGCTAACTCAGTCAGGGCTCCTGAATGGAGCCATGGCGCCATGGCGTCCGGTTATCATGGCACCATGGCTCCATTCAAAAGCTGTGATCCCCGGCTGCTGGAAAAGAATCTGCATTCCCTGCAGCCCGACCCCCGATTTGGCCCTCCAAGGCCAGAGTCAGGCTGCAGGGAATGCCCTCTGCCCCCTCCTGCCTTTTCTGCACCCCAGGCCTGCCAAAAGCACCTGCCTAGGGGAACCTATTCCACTTCAGAGATGGAATAAGTTTCCCGTTCAGCCTGCCAGCTCTGGATGTACAGGGCTGACATCAGAATTGGCCCTGTACGTCAGTGGCCGCAGACCACCCACAACCTGCCCTCTCTCTGCCTCCGCGCTACCCCTTTCTTGTGCATCATCTAGCTTCCCCGTAGAAACTCCCTGCTATATGTTGCTCGGAATAGACCCCAGGCTTCATAGTTATATCCGAGGAGGCAGAAAATGTTTAACAGAGGAACCAAATGTCCTAAATGCTGGTGTTGGTACAGTAAACCCAAATTATACTATTCAGTGGATTTTAGGCTCAACCAAATTATATGCTGCCATTTATAACTGGCTTGTATTATTCAGTCAATAAGGACAGATATAGCATTATACTGTAGTACAAGTGACCTGGGAATCTACAACTCTAATTCATCTGGAGTTTAAGGGGCCAGTTTATTAAAGTGTGGTAAAGTGTTGCAGTCAGAACACATTAGTTGCAAAAATTAACATACAGTAACTGCAAAGATTGTGCAGTAACTATTGGTATGACCAGCATCTGCCTATGCAATTACTGCACAGGGCACTCCTTTACCACATGTAAATGTGTATTGCTGATAGTGCAGTAGCATCTCCACTATTGGCAATGCAGTAAGGGGCCTTGATATCAATCAAAAAGGCCCTTCTGCTAGCGCTTCCTCACCAGCACCCTTCCCCAAAATCATACAACAACCCTTTCCTCCTGGTAGGCTATAACAACCTTCTCACCCTCCCTTATGTAGGAATGGACCAGAGACCGAAAGAGCCGTGGTATTGTGGCCAGATCACAGGTTTTCTTCACCTTAAGTCCCCCAGCTTCCTACCAGGGGCTGTGATGACCAGCAGGGGTAGGAGCAATCTCTGGATGCTCCTGTTCCATTGGCAGCTTGGGCTCTGACTCCTAGTGGTAATATTATGTTATTACTGCTAAGGGGTCAAGCTACCAAATAAGGAAAATGACTGCTATCGACACACAAATAATGCACCCATTTTCTATTCCTTTCCTGCTCCTTGCTGTGGCAAGCAGTTGCCATATCACTTAGTATGTGTTATCGTATCTGTGTGGTAAGTTACCGTGCACTAAGTCCTACGGTAACTGCTTACTATGCTTTAGTAGATAGGTCATTAGTCTTCCCAGATCTGAAAGGAGGATTTGTGATACTTCATCCAATTTTTTCCTGGCATATGCTAGAAAATGGTTCTCTTCTCTAAAATTTGATTAATTTTCAGTTTCCTTAAATACTTCATTCTCAAGTTTGTTTTGGTATGAATAAACTGAAATAATTAATATGTAAACACTTTTTTTCAATTTGTTAAATTAGGGCCCCCCTGGTTCAGGAGGACTTCCTGGAGAACTGGGCCGTTTTGGGCCAATTGTGAGTATTTTCTAGCACTTTCCAATGATTTCTTGTGTTTGGCTTATCAAGCATATTGCATTGGCATGTTTAATTATACTATATACAAGAGTTCATTATTTTTAGTGGCATTATAAGGGAGTGTCAGAATTATGGTAATGCAGACTAAATATTCAAAGAGTTATAATTGGGTGCCTCCCCCCCACCCCCCACCGGGAAAGGCAGGATATATATTCTGCAGGAATTCTGGATGTGGTAGAACACTGTAGTCAACAATAAGACTGCTGTGTTGACTCAGCAGGCTGTTTTTATTCAGCCCTTTCATGTTGCCAGGATTTGAGAATGACTGGTTGTAGAGTCTGCTGAGGTTTATTTATTTATTTAACTTTTCTTATATACCGCTTTTTGATTGTATCAAGATGGCTTACATCGAACAAAACTGAACTTTAGTTACATGGAACCATTGTAAGGTTAACTTCGAACATTACTGCACTTGAGATTCCTAGCAATTGGAGGACAGGTAGGCAGGGGAACAAGGTAACAGTGGTTAATTATACTTTGCAGGGATATAGGGTGGTAAGGGTAAGCCAGTAGAATTTACACATTTACATATTTACAATGCGAATCAGTAGTTGGTCTAGGGGTCAGATGGCTGCATGGTGGTATTCACGTATCTGTTGCATAACATTCTTGGAAGACGTGTGCTTTTAGCTTTTTGCGAAACTCCATCAGGTCTTTTAATCCTCTTATACTGCATAGGAGGGAATTCCACAAAGTTTAACCATATATGGAGAATGAGCGCTAGCAAGTTTCTTTCGTGCTTGAGGTTTTGTGCTTGGGGACTGTAAGAAGAATTGATCTCTTCTTGGTCTATTATCTGAGGTTCTGTGTATCAGCGCCTGTAAGCAGCCAGCTGTTATATTGTTATATTCTTAAATGTATCCATAATTGATTTGTATTTTATGCGTGCCTGGATGGGGAACCAGTGTAGCTCTTTAAGGACTGGGGTGATATGCTCTTGTCTAGATGTCCATGATATCATATGTGCAGCAGTGTTTTGAGCAATTTGTAATGGGAGGAGTGTACATTTTGGGAAGCCTTGAAGTCTGGAATTGCAGTAATCTAAATGAGGGATGATGATCGCTTGGCATACTGTATGTAAAAGGTTATGGTCCAGTGACAGGCAGAGGTTGTGTAGAATCTTTATTCTTTGATATATATATATTTTTAAATATAGATAAAACACCTTCTTTTGGTAATGAAACCCTTTATTGTACTGACTGAAACAGGTTTGCCTTGAAAATGAGACAATTGAGGTTGGAGCAGCAGAAAGATGTTGAAGAGTAGAACCGTGAACTTTTATAATGTCCACTGCCTTTTTTTTATTTTATCACCAGTAGAAGGAGCATCTTCCAATTTAGGATATATGTCTTCACGTAAGCCAGAAGCATGCAATCAAGCTAGGTGGCTGGCAGCAATAGTGGAAGCAGAAACTCTGGAGGAGGTTTCAAAGACCTCATATGCTACTCATATAAGATGAGTATCACACCAATTTGTTTCTTCAAATATGGCAGCTAGAAGAGTCTGAGTTGGTGGAGAAAACCGTATGCGTGTGTTTTTATCATATAGAATTGATGAGCTGCTATGTGGGCAGAAAACATGGCCCCCTAAAATACTTTCTTACAAAGTGGTCTAATAGTATGGATCTTTATCGGGAGGAGTACTGGAAATCTCCCTAACTTCTTGGCCTTCTTCATAGCTGCTTCATTCACAGCAGAGGAGTGTGAAAGCAGAACTTTGTTGAAACCTGGTGCCGGTTAGACCATCTTCTTGGAGAGGGGCTGCACAGTAAATGGATATTGCCACATATGGAATTGCTGGTCTTGGAAGAGGCTGTGAATAGGAACTGCAACTATAGCCTTTGGAGCCTCTGTATACTTTAATGGACCAAATACATTTGCCCTTAGTTCCATGCTGTGATATAGTATTAGTAAAAGATACCTCTCTAGCCATCTTCTGTATGAATCTAGGATAAGAGATGTCCTCATACAGAGATTCCTTTCTTGCTGGGGAATGTGAAGGCTGACGTGTATACGAAAATGTCGGAAGTATAGCCGTGAGGTTTTTAAACGTTCTTTAAACGCCTCCTGAAGCTAGCCTTCCTTTTGCTCAAATTACATTTATTGAGCTCACCACGGAGCCAATACTAAAGGAGGTTAAAACACCGCCAATAAGTGTCCCCCCAAAAATCCGTGTGTAAATAATTTTGAAAAATCTTAAAATACTACACAGACAAATTCACTGCAGAAAAACCAAAAAGGAACTTATCTGAACCATCCAGTTTACATGTCCATTCACAGCAGTTTCAAGACGGGCTTCTCAAAACACTCCGTCAAGTAGCTGAAATAACTGAAATAGCTGAAAAAGTTCATTCTTAGCCAGCTTCAAATTGACTGAGTTATGAAAAGTAGATTGAGTTGTGAAAATTAGCAGACACAGTACTGCGTTTCGGGCGATCAAACAATTCGCACCCTGTTTCAACGCTCAAGCCTCTGCACTCAAAACACTCCGTCAACTGGTGAAAGACGCCAGCGCATGCTCAGTAGCAAACTCAGCAGATAGACATCCTATGCATAACGGAAACCTGGCTGACCGACACTGACATGGTACTAACGAACCAACTGGCCCCAGAAGGATACACCCTCCATCACCGCCCCCGGGAGCACGCCAAAGGCGGGGGTGTCGCCATCATAGCAAGAAACGACCTTCACTTCAGGACCCTTTCCTCAGAATCCACCGCCGAAGCTGATCTCCTCACCCTCACCAACAAACACCTCTCAATATGTCTAATCTACCGTGCACCCACCGCAACCACCGACCTACCAAGATTATTACAACACATATCAGAAAGCACCAGCTCGACTAAGGAACAAATCATCCTAGGAGACCTCAACCTCCCATCACTTCAGGAAGATCAAACAACTACATTCCACACCACTATGACTGCAATGGATCTTGTACAAATCATACAGGAACCCACCCATGAAAAAGGCAACACACTGGACCTTGTCTTCCTCAACAACACAACCACCGCCACAGCAAAGGATCCACGAATCTCGCCAGTACCTTGGTCTGACCACCACCTCATCACCCTATCCTACACTTACCAACATAAGACCATCAAGGATGATACTCACCACATAAGACGATTTAAACCATTTAACAAAGAGGACTTCTTAGAACAAATTCTACCCAAATTACAAACAAGCTCCAATGACATCGATGACCTCATAGACAACTGGAATACTACAATCTCCACAGCATCTGAAGCTCCAACAAACATAACCACCACCAGACCCCCCTCCACAAGGGCTAGATGGTATACTCCCAGTCTCCTAAAGTTAAAAACAAAACTCAGGAGAACTGAACGAAAATGGAGAAAAACCCACGACGAAAATGACAAAACAACATACCTATATGAACTCAATGCGTACCACTATGAGACTGACAAAGCAAAGAAAATCTACCACATGAAAATCATCAACGCCTCCATAAACAAACCTCGAGAACTCTTCCAGATAATCAAAAAACTGACAAAATCACCACACAACTCTGACCAACTACCACAGCTCTCACCAGATCTACTGGCCCGACAATACAAGCAGCTACAGTGCCCACAAAACCTGCAGCTAACCTCGCAGCCATCTACAGAGAACCTCCAGCCCAACTTGCACAGCGACTGGACCACCTTCAAAGAAACTTCAACAGAAGAAATTTCATCCACCATCTCCTGCCTTCACACCACCACCTCCCCGCTGGACCCATGCCCCACTGACTGGATAAAGAAATCAAAAAATAAACTGAGGAAACCATTAACCCGCATCGTCAGCGAATCCCTCTCCAGAGGACACATGCCAGACACCCTCAAAACCACGATCATTCGACCTTCCCTGAAAAAGCAAAACATGGACCCTCTAGACCCTGCATCCTATAGACCCATAGCAAGTCTACCTTTCACAGCCAAAATAATCGAGAAGATCGTCCAGCAACAGCTTCAGGAACACCTCGATGTTAACAACATACTGGACCCTCAACAACACGGCTTCCGCCCGCTACACGGAGTTGAGACCCTCATGACCACACTGATGAAGACACTCCGGATACGCCATGATCTTCCTCGATATATCTGCAGCCTTTGACACCATCTCCCACAACATCCTCATACGCAGACTGCAGACTATCGGGATCAAGGACACCGTACTGAAATGGTTTCAATCCTACCTAACTAACAGACAACAGCTAATCTGCACCAGCGCCTCAACCTCCCCCCCCATTCCAAGAACACCAGGGGGTACCCCAAGGATCCACTTTGTCAGCCATGCTCTTCAATATTTACCTCCAACCACTCTGCACTGTCATACGCACCCACAATGTCAGCTTCCACATCTACGCTGACGATATCATGCTCTATGCCCCCATTACAACCACAAACCCAACAAACACCCACCTGTCAGCGTGCTTTACAGCAGTGTCTGACTGGTTACAAACAAACAACCTCACCATCAACATAAAGAAAACCGAAGCCCTCATAGTGACAAAGGACCCAGACTTCACGCCACCCACACATCTCAACATAGGACCTACGAGCATCCAAATTCAACCTCAGATAAGATACCTGGGCATTATTATCGACCAAGCCCTCACCTTAAAGCAACAGATCACTAAAACCTCCGGAACAATATCTCACAAGGCAAGAACAGTGCAACGTCTCAAACCCCTCCTGGAACATCAAGACTTCCGAACAGTGATGCAAGCCATGACACTCCCACATCTGGACTACTGCAACATAATCTAACATGGACTTCCAGCCACACACACCAACCCCCTCCGAACTGCATTAAATACCACTGCGAGAATCATTCAGAGCGCAAAGAAAACCGACCACATCACCCCAATTCTGAAGGAACTGCACATTCTCCCCCTCGAAGCACGGACAAAATACAAAGCCATCCTACTCACCCACAAAGCTATCCATCAAACGCAGGACAACCACCTTCGCACCCTACTGGCTCGCCCAGCCCACGGCAGATCTACTAGACAAGCCTCCAGCATTTCCCTCACCGTCCCTCACAAAAGAACCAAATGCTCACAATGGACCTGCAAACGAGCCTTTGAACTCTATGCTCCATCTTTATGGAACTCCCTACCGACCCACCTCAGAAACAATACCAACCTGCTATCTTTCAGAAAACAGCTAAAGACCATCCTTTTCCAGGAATACTTCAACTCGACCCCCACCGAAAAGTCCACAAACCCCCGAGTTCACCCACAATGAACCTCTAACTCAAAGCCTTTGTCTATGTCCAATGTCTGTCCTATGTCCAAAGTCTATCCTATGTCAAAATCATCAATGTTGCCTCCCCGGTGTTGGCCCCACCCCTGTACTTAAATCCCCCCCCCCCCATGTAGCACCGCTTTGACCCGGTGAAAAGCGGTATATAAATACAGCTAAATAAATAAATAAATAAATAAATAAATAGAATCCAAAAACTCCTCTAACTTGAGAAATGTTAGAGCCCAGAAAGGCCAGCGATGAGTTGACTTCAGCACTGACTCCAAAGCAGACAGTAAAGGGACATTTTAGGCATGATTTGGATGTCTGAAAACCTGCGTGTGGGCATCCAAATCATGGAGATGTCCCAAGAGCCATTTTACAAATTGCTTTTAAAGACATATCTGGTACACAAATAGGCATCAGGAAAGTGCTCATTTTGGCCGTAAAATATCTGGAGGGTATAGAGAAAATTGCACGCCATCATCCCCACTACTCTCCACAATCAGAATGATAGCAGCAGTGAGATTCTAACCCTGGTTTCCCTAGTCCTAGCCCACTATTCTAACCATTAGGCTATTCCTAGATGTCCCTTGTCTTAAATACTATTTTGGGGGATGTCAATGGAGATGCCCCACAGATGTCCATATCAGGCACGTCCACATTTGTGAAAGCGTGCCTGAACTTGGATGTAGCTGCTTTTTTTCAGACATTTTGGCTTGGACATCCCAGATTGCACTTGGATATCATTTGCAAAATGTGCCTTCATCGATACCTTAGGATCTTGAGAACATGATGTATTTCTGTCTGCTGGAGTAAAAAGCCTGTTGAATGAGAAGGTATCTCACTAGGCTGCTTTTATTGCCCATTTCACAGATTCTTGCAATAACCTTTCACAAAATCATTGAACATCATTTGCAGGGAAAAGTGTGGCTACTGCAGAAGAGATAGCAAAATAGGCAGTGAAGACTCATCTGCTACCATGATCAGCACCTGAGTAGATGTGATGGGCTGTTGCACAAAGGCATCAAGTGCAGTGAGACCTGCAGAGAGACAGCATTATCTGCTCTGAAAAGTTCTTCCACCATGTCTGTGACCTCTGTGCATTCTGTTCTGGAAGCTCATTAGAGCTGCAGTGCAGAGGAAGAATCCAACCATTGGCGCTTGATGTGAGGAGATATTGTGCTGGTATGCTTTTATTTCTCAAGCATTTTGGAAAGAGTTGAAGAGGCCACCTTCACTTCAAGCCTGGGAAGCACTCAGAAGGTGAGTGTATTGTTGGCCTGGAAACCTCTGAGGAAGCATGTGCCAATTTTAGTGATATCTGGTGGCCCCCTTGGGTGACAACCTTTCAAGCCACTGTGCCAGGGTCACTCCATGGAAGATTCTTGACTTCACTGCATTGAGCTTACAGACCTCTCTGCAGAGGGGACCCTCTTTGGATCCTTCTGCACCTGAAACAATCTTTAGCTTCATTGTGGTTTGAGGAGATGATTAAGACAATCCCTTTATGCTCCAGGAGACATAGAAGCACGATGCTTGCACTCAATCTGCCTAAGTTATTAGTTTTTCTGCCACATTTCAGGCAAAGTCAAAATCTGGACTTTGGAGATATAGTTGAAGAAAATGAAAACAAAGAAATAAAATAATGACTTTTATGAAAAACAATGTCCGAGAACTGCTAATTTGAAGATATAAAGAACATTTTGTCAAGAGAGGTTTGTTTTGGGTCTGTTTAGCTGAAGGTTAAAAACAAGGCTGAAGAGCTGAGGAGATTCTATGTGTGGGAAAAGTCGTGCATTTCACTGTGTTCTGAGCTCTGGGATTGCTGCTCCGTCCCAGCTCCATTGGATGATGCCACTCACTAGTGCCCCTAACTCAATTCTGCTTGTTGACAGAAAATGTATTTTAACTAACTAAATGAATTCAGTGACATAATTTATGTTTTACAAATAGAGCAAAATCTTCCAGGGAAGTGAATAGTTTGCCATAGGATTCATGTTTTTACTCAGTGTGTTATTTATTTCTGCATGCTTTTTTCAGGATAGGCTGATCCCTTCCTGTTTTTACTCTGTTGCATGCCTGAATTTGTTTTAGTGTTAAGAAATCAGAATCACATTTGCATGGGTGCACTAGGATCAGCTTGTCCTGAAAAAATAGAGACAATGTACAGTGTGTGTGCAGGCAGAGTAGTCTATTTTATTTATTCAGCCTTTGGGATACTGTTACATCACAATAGAAATGATATTGAAGTGGTTTATAAATCAAGATAAAAGCAGGAGACAGAAGCAACAAAGTAAATGAAAAATAAAAATAATAAATAAGAACCAGAAAGGGAGGGGAAAAGAGCTTACACAACAATAAATAGCAGGAAGATATGAAACAGCCAAGACAAAAAAAAGAGATGTGTGCAACTGCATTGGAAGCCATAGATGGAGGGTCCTACAAGGGTCATTCATGTACAGATCCACAGAGTCTTATAGGACAGTTGGTGGAAGGAAGATGGAAGGATCTAGCTCTATGTGGGATTGCAAGCTGGAGGAAGAATGGTTTTATTTTGCTGCAACTTCCCTTAGAATGGCTGCTTCTTATCCATGGGGTCAACTGTGTGTTGCAGAAAAGTTGGAGCAGATTTAAATAATAGGACCAGAATGGCCAGCATTTTAGTGCCTGTTGGTACAGCCCTACCTCCTATGGCTGATTGTGCTCTGATGAGTAAGTTACCTGTGGGACGAGGGAGAAGCTATGATAGATTCAGTAGCATAGTCTCATTCTTGCAGCTGAGTTACTACTCTTCTACTTCTATTGGGAGAGTGGTAGAAGTAATGAGGAGGGTAAAAACAAGGGAAGGAGGGAGCAAGGGTGAAACAGGAGAAAACAAAGAGGCAATAGTAAAGAAGAGGGAGAGAGAGATGGGTCAATGGATATGGTAACACAGTAACTTTTTAACATAGTAACATAGTGGATGATGGCAGATAAAGACCAATATGGTTCATCTAGTTGGCCTAGTAGGGCTGTTAGGACAGAACATGTGGCACAGTGCAGGTTGCTTTCCACATTCCTGTCTTTAGAGGGGTTGTACTTGCCATGCGGTACAGATTACTTTCTCCAAACCTCTGTTTTTCAACAGTCCCCCACCATGGGACCACCAAGACTGTCATTCTTTTTGCAACCAGTCCAGGAGCCCCCAACATATAGCCCATCCACAGGCACAACTATCAACTGTGCCATGCTGTGAGCTAGGGTTCTGCGACCCATCCTTCTCCACCATTCTGGCTGTTGGTGACTACGGAGGGCCTTCCTACCACAATCATACTAAGTCCAAAAGTTCATCAACATGGTCCCTGGCTTGGTTACCTCTGCTGCAGCATTGCAGATATCAGCAGCACATTGGAATATACAAAGATGGGTGAGAGAGAGGGATTACTCATGTCTATCCCCAAAAGAACTGATGGCTGCACCAGGATGCACTGGGTAATTAAAGTCCACCACAAATACTATCCCAAACACAGTGGAATTCCCAAGCCATGTCAGGAAACTCACATTATGACCTGAGCCCTTAATCATAGGGAGTGGGGTGAGGGGCAGAGGGCTGACCTATGGTGCCATGCTAAGGGCAGCTTTCACATACCTGGCACTCCACCCTGTCCTAACAGGAAGCCATGACCTTACTTTCCAATCCCCAATCCAGTGGGGGTCTGGGCAAGGAAGACATGTGACACTGACTATGGGGGGGGGGGGGGGGGTTGTACCTGCTGTGCAATGCAGTTACTTTCCCCAAGGTTTCTTATGAGAAGCAAAACAGTAATTTCACAAGTGTTTTGAGTGGATGGGCTCCATTTTTGGTTGCCATCTTACCCTTTTGGGATCTACTGTGTTTATCCCACTCTTTTGAATTCTAGCACTTTTTCCCTTCTAGCACCTCTTTCCAGAGGTCATTCCATACATCTACCATTCTATCCAAGAAACATTATTTCCTGATCTTGCTTCTGATTCTACCTCTTTGTGGCCTCGTATCATGTCTGCTAATTCAAGAGCTTCTCCTCATTTGAAAAAGGCTTGTTTGTTCTATAATAACTTTCAAATATTTTAAGGCCTGTATCATGAGGAAGGATCTAGCTAAGCTTGAAGAATGTCTAGACTTTGGCAACTGAGATTTAATGCTAAAAAATGTAGAGTCATGCATTTGGGCTGCAACAATCCAAGAGAGCGGTGCAGTGTAGGGGATGAAGTACTTCTGTCCACGAAAGAAGAACGGGACCTAGGCGTGATTGTGCCTGACTATCTCAAAGTAGTTAAACAGGCAGAAGCAGGTGGAGCCAGCAGAAGAAAGGAGGTGATTGTGCCTCTGTATAAGTCTTCAGTGTGACCTCATTTGGAGGATTGTGTGCAATTCAGGAGACCGCACCTTCAAAAAGATATAAACAGGTTGGAGTCGGTGCAGAGGGTGGCTACTAAAATGGTTAATGGTCTTCATTATAAACCATATGAGGACAGACTTAAGGACCTTAATATGTATACTTTAGAGGAAACGCGGGACAGAGGTGATGTGATTGAGATGTTTAAATACCTCCGTGGCATAAATGCACAGGAGGAGAGCCTCTTTCGATTGAAAGCAAGTTCTGCTCTGAGGGGACATAGGATGACTGTGAAAGGGAATAGACTCAGGAGTAATGTGCAGAAATATTTCTTTATGGAAAGAGTGGTAGATGCGTGGAATAGTCTCCCAGTGGAGGGGGTAGAGATGGGGATGGTATCTGAATTCAAAAAAACATGGGACAAACACAGAGGCTCTCTAAAGGAAAAAGGGATTCTTGTAGTGGGTGATATGGAAGGGCATACTAGATAGGCCATCATGTTTCTATGTTTCTATATCTCTTCTGTCCCTCCTCTACTGTAGGATACATATTTAGGGATTCTGGCCTCTTCTCATATGTCTTCTGATGGAGACTTCTTACCATTTTGATCACTTTCATCTGTACTGACTCCAGCCTCTGGAGTGGTTGGGGTAGCCTAGTTGTTGGGGCAAGGTACTTCAGGCCAGAAGGTCAGGGGTTCAAATCCCACTAGAGGACAGCAACCTTGGGCCAGAAGGACTGGGGTTTCTAGTCCCACAGGTGCTCCTTGTGGTCTTGGGCAAGCCACTTAACCCTCCATAGCCCATGTTCCCTGTAAAATAGTTATCTCCAAGTTATAATGCCCTGTTCAATGTAATTTCAGTTTGTTCAATGTAAACCGCACTGATGCAGAATAGCGTGGTATATAAGAGAATATAAATAAAATAAATGTCCTTTGCAAGATATGGCATCTAAAACTGAGCACAGTAGTTCATATGATGCCTTATCAGTGTCCTGTACAGGGGCATTTTTTAATGGTTATGCCACTTTCTTTGAAGTCTAACATCTTTGTGGCTTTGGCCACTGCCTTGTCACATTGTTTTGCCACCTTAAGATACTGACACTATCACCCCAAGATCTCCTGGTCTAAGCATATCAACCTCTTCCCTTCTATTGCTTACAAGTCCCTTGGATTTCTGTGCCACAAATTCATCACTCTACACTTCTTCACTATTTGACTAGTCTTCTAGTTTTTGTAGATCACTTCTCAGTTTGTCTACTGCCTCTGTAGTGTCCACTCTCTTGCAGATCTGCATGTCATTTGCAAAAAGGCAAATATTAACCTTCTACCCTACTGGCAGTATTGCTTACAAAGATATTTAATGGAAAAGTGAAAATCCCAACCCTCCTCCTTTCTCTTAGTTTCACACCGTCACCAACCCACACTTTCTCTCTGATACTCCCATACTTTCTCTTCTACCTGCTATCCAAGGAACATTCCCACTTCTCTCCCTTCCTTACTCTCTCTCCATCCCTCAGCCTCACACCCTCCACTCCACAATACCAATCATACACCACCACTCTCTCTTTCTCTCAGACCTGAGGCTGATTCCTCTATCATCACCACTTTATCTTCCCTCAAGTCTGCATGAGCCAGTTATGCTACTCCTACACTTCCTCTTCCTTCCAGCTTGGGCAGTCAATACTGATGCATGATGCACACCACCACCTCATGGGGACAGAATCAACATGCATCAGAGATGGGGGAAGGGGTGGAAATGGAGAATGCCAAAATTGACTTAAAATGCAGTCTTTTCTGCACTGGCAAAGACATCCATCACAAGTTCCTGAAAAGTGGTATCAGAACACTGTTTTAATCTTCTCAGTGATGTGGTATGCTGGAGAGGATGCCTACTCTCTAGCTGTAGTGCCCTACCCTTCCTTTGTAAACTATAGTGTTTAAATTTTGACAATTTTGCCCCCCCAAACTGCTCACCATAAGCTGCTTAGTTGTTTTGCCAACTTGGAAGACTGTGGCTTGGCCAGCAAGGATATGGTGGCCAAAGCACCATGAAAGGAAATGTCGTGGGCAGATGATGCTAAGATGGCGGATGGTCAGCTTTCAAGCCCCTGGTCCGATGGAACATCTAGCCTGGTTGATGAAGTCTTCCAGGCTGTAGTGCTGGTGCTGGAAGACCGCCTAAGTGGACTAGTATCTCAAATGGAGGCAGTTGCGCAGTCTCTGGCGGATTTCATTGGTAACCTTGGGCAGTTGGAAAAGCGCATGATAGCGGTTGAGGAGGAGCTAAAGATCGCATAAGGAGCCTTGAGGATCAATTCCAGTGGCAGCATGAGAAGCTTGATGATCTTGAGAACCATGGGAGGTGGAAGAACCTGCACTTCATTGGGACAGCCAAGATGGTGCAGGTAAGAGAGTTCCGTGGATACCTTGAGACATGGATCTCACTGAATCTCCCTAAGGAAGAGGGCATGGGTTCTATCACAATCGAGCGAGCCCATCGGATCAGCCCTCGGCATGCCACAGATGAATGACCTCATGCTGTAATAGTGTGCTTCTTGAACTTTCAACAGAAACACCGTGTTCTTTGGGCAGTGATCAGAATGCCGGCGGTCCCCTCATTTTTCAGGATTACTCTGCTGTGTCTCGGCCCACCGACGGGAGTTTGCTGGAGTCTGCAAGACCTTGGTTCAGTGGGGGGTGCATTTCACATTGGCCTACCCGACCAAGCTTTGCATTGACCATGCCGGCCAACAAAAGACCTTCGACATGCCTGCAGCTGTGGTAGCCTACTGTGTGGCACAATGGCCAGCTTGAACTTCAGAACCTTGAGACTTTCTTGGCTGCTCAGTAAAGTGGATGACCCAGTGATCTGTGTACTTTGACATCTCAGCTTCTGGCTGGTTCTGTGGGATGATTCCAGTCATGTTCTTCATTGGGTGAGGAGGCGAGGCTCCTTTGAACTTTTGATTCTCTGTTCTCAGGAGCCCTGACTTTGTTCGAGAGTAGACTCGGCCTCGGAGGAACTGCAGGGTGCAGATGGCTGCACTTTGGACTTAAATTGTGTGCCAATTGCCTCTGGTATTGCTTCACTCTTCCCTTTTCCTGATTAATTTTTCTCAGCTTGATGCATTCCTTCCCTTGTGCACACCTCAGTTATTTTACTCTATATGGGTCCCCTCGATACACTGTGTCTTTTATTCTGGCAGTTTTTACTTTCTGGGTGGGCTTTTGCTTTCTCCATGTCCCTCTCCTTTTTTTTACTCCCTCCTCACATTATTCATTTTCAGTCACTAATCTTTGATTATGTTAGATACTCCCTCCCCCCTCTTTTCTTTTTTATTTTCTTTTGCCCCCTTCTCCTCATCTCTGTGAGGCTTCTCTTTTTATCTTCTTTTGTCCTCTTCCCCTCATCTCTGTTGGGCTTGATTACATACTTTTCCTCCTGGACACTAATTCTGATGGCAGTACCCCTTCTTTTCTTCTTCTCATACTCTTTATGTAGGTAGATCTTGTAAGAGGGAGCACTATACTACACAGATATGTTTTGGAGAGGCTAACGATATACTTCGAGTTGGAGAAGGCCTGAAGTTGTATCAAGGTTGGGTGTCTATGATATGGGGGGGTGGGCATGATCTCATGCGGGAGGGGATTAGTGAGTGTTTCTACATGGAATGTCTGAGGGATACAGATGTTGGGTTGCTGGGGGTATGTTTAAGGTGAGGCTGTTTTTAGTGTTAGGTTATGGGGAAATCACTGTTCTGGTTGTTAACTGATACTATGACACCCACTCGCATGGACTGGGCCTTGTCTGTCCTCCCTCGTGTGGCCTCGGGGCCTGCATGACTGGGATGTGGTATATGTCTGGAGCTCTGCCTTTTTCTTTCTTTGTGCATTTTCCTCTCTCCCCCCTGCGAGACGCCTGGGGGGATGACCGCTGTGACTATGTTAAGAACTGCAAGCTGAGGCATGCTGGGGTGGCCTGGGGGTCTTCTTCTTGCTCAGCCCCCCTGAATCAGTGTCTCTTGGGGTTAGCACACAGTCTACATGGTGGCGGTGACACACAGTTGCTTGGTTTGGAAGGGGACTAAGAATAAACTAGACATAGTGAGGGTGGGATGTCAAACGGGTACAGTTGTTGGGTGGAAAAGTGGAAAGTGGAGGATTGGATGTTTGTGATAACAAGGTATATAATGTGTGAGGGGGAGGAGAGTTGGTGGTGGTTGACTTGGGTTCTTTGGCTGTGGTTCGAGGTCTGTTGTACAGGGTGAGCACTAAGGATCGGGGGCAAAGGTAAGATAGGGTGGGGAGAGCCGTACGCATCTAGGCTCTCATTGTCGGTCCCCCATGAGAGAGGGTTGGTTTGGTTGATAGGTGGGGTTGTGGTCTCTGATGTGAATGGGCATTGTGGGGTCTACAGCAGATGGGAGAGGAGGATTGAGTGGAGGGGGAAGGGGGTGCCTTTGGGGAGCAGTGCATGATGTGTGGAAGTGGATGTGTGTGTTTCAATTTATTTGTGAAGGTTGATGGTGACTCTGGGAGGGCTGGAGTCTGGGAGGGGGGCCCTTGGGGGGGGCCTGCACCCAGCCTATATGATTTACAATTAGAGACTTGTCAGACTCTGGGTACGGGACAATGGATAAAGATCTTAAATTGGCTTCTTGGCATGTGTACGGCATTGGCACTCTCATCAAGTGGCATATAGGTGTTACAGTATTTGTGCACCAGACTGGTGGATATTGCATTTCTGCTAGAGACACACCAGGTGGCTGAGGAACATGCTAAGTTGCGGCATTGGTGGGTCAGATAGGTGTATGGGGCGGCTGCAGTCAGCAAAAAGGGCTGCATTGTCACCTTGGTCTCCAAGGGTGTGAGCTGGGCAGTGACCTCCGCGGAGACGGATCCGAATGGCAAGTATGTGTTCATGCAAGGCACACTAGGTGGGAAGCAAGTGATCCTTGGCTCCATATATGCGCCCTATGTATATGATGCAGGATTTTATGCCTGGTTAGCATGTTGTGTGGCGGGGTTCGTTGACCGCCAGTTGATCTTGGAAGGGGATTTCAACTGTGTGTTGGATGCAGTGATGGACAGATCCTTGGGGGCTTGGGCCTCTGACCAGGGCCATGCCCACTGGCTTTATGGTTTATGTGATGTCTATGGATGTTTGGCGAGTCTTGCACCCAGGAGAGCGTGACTACACTCATTTATCCCGTGCACATGGTATTTTGTCACGGATTGATTACTTTTTAGTTTCAGCGGGCCTCTTTGAGAGGGTCACACAAGCTGATATTGGTCTGGTCATGGTTTTTGACCATGCAGTCATCCTCTTGGAGATACGGTGGGGATAGTGGAGTGGGGCTTCACCCTGGAGATTTCCATTGGAAGTATTAGGGGACGACCAGTTTGTGCCTTTCCTTCAGTCTTAATGGACTAACTATGTGTTGTACAATAAGCAACATATGGATAACCCTGCCGTGTTTTGGGACACTGGTAAAGTGGTACTGCGAGAGGAGATCATTGGGTTTGTTTGGGCTAAATGTAAAGATCTTAATAGTAGGATGATGCAACTGGAAC
The DNA here is from genome assembly GCA_033557465.1 of Ichthyophis bannanicus. NCBI lineage: Eukaryota > Metazoa > Chordata > Amphibia > Gymnophiona > Ichthyophiidae > Ichthyophis > Ichthyophis bannanicus. Next base: position 1,220,948,836 of record CM066033.1, on the reverse strand, counting down.
AAAAGCTGCGCACCACATGCCACCAGTTTGCCTCCACAGCTGAGTACCAAGGCCAGGGTTCAGGTATTGGCGATCCAATCAGAATTAAACGTATTAATTCACCATCGAGCCAAGAAATCACTTATGTACTATCGATATTGGCTTTATCGCTTTGGGAATTGGGCGGGCAAGCTTCTGTCATCTTTAATATGGGTCGGGGAGGCCCGAGATACATGGGAGCCCTCTGGGATTCAGAGGGGTGTCTACACTCATCAGTTGCTGGTGTGGAAAAGGTATTCTGTGAGTTCTGTCAGTGGTTATACCAAGCTGAAGCTGACCTGGGTGATTCGGGGCGGCTTATCTTCAGGTCTGCATGTTGCCCAGGTTGACGGAAACTCAGCTGGATATCTTGCAGTCCTATCACCCCTCAGGAGGTCCAGCAAGGTATCAAAGAGCTATGGGATGGTTGGGCTCCAGGGCCAGATGGGTTTTGGAGCGAAATCTACAAGATGTTGAGTGACAACGTGGTGCTCCCATAGGCAGACTACTATGTGGATTTGGTTGGTAGGGTGAATTTCCCTTTCGAACCTAATAAGGCGTTGATAACTGTCCTCCCCAAACCGGGCAAGGATCCTCAGCTGCCAGGATCTTACCAACCGATTTCACTATTAAATGTGGACATTAAATGCTGACATTAAACTTATGGCAAAAATAATGGCAGATAGGCTGGTGCTATACCTGCCTGACTTAGTTCATGTGAACCAGGTGGGATTTGTCAAGGAATGCAGTGTGGTGGTCAGTATGCAGAGGGTTTTGGCATCTTTGTGTGTTAGTTTGGGGGATTCTTGTGCTCCCATGTTGGTCAGCTTTGATGCAGAGAAGGCCTTTGACAGGGTGAGCTGGAACTTCAGGAATCAGGTTCTTGAGGTCATGGACTTTTAAGGCCCCTTTGTATATGGAGTTTGACTGTTATACTCAGACTCCAGAGGTGTGATTATGGTCAATGGTAAATTGATGGCAGATTTCCCACTGCATCAGGGCACATGACAGAGGTGCCCTCTATCTCCTCTCCTCTTCATCCTGACCCTGGAACCCCTTTTGTGCTGTATCTGGTCTGAGCCCACTTTACAGTGAGTTTGAGTGGAGGAGTTCCATGTTGCTGCCTTTGTGGATGATGTCTTGGTCCATCTTTTATTTTATTACATTCTCTTATATGCCACACTATTCTGCATCAGTGCAGTTTACATTGAGCAAACTGAAATTACATTGAACAGGGCATTATACTTGGAGATAACTATTTTACAGGGAACATGGGCTTTGGAGGGTTAAGTGGCTTGCCAAAGGCCACAAAGAGCACCTGTGGGACTAGAAACCCCAGTCCTTCTGGCCCAAGATTGCTGTCCTCTAGTGGGATTTGAACCCCTGATCTTCTGGCCTGAAGTACCTTGCTCCAACCACTAGGCCACTCCTCCACTCCACTCCACTCCACTCTTGAGAACCCGGTGCACAGACTCCCATTCCTTTTGCATTTCTTTACAGAGTTTTGTAGGTGGTCTGGCTTAAAGTTAAATCTGGATAAGTCTGAAACACTCCCTTTTGACCCTATCATTCTATGGAGTTGACCAGGGAGTTTTCCTTTATAATGGGAAGAAGGAAAGTTCAGATATTTGGGGATACAGCTCATAGCTTGTCTTTTGGACCTATACCAGGAAAATGTCTCAGAGCTCCTGGCCAACTCAGATCAGATGGTGCAGCGCTGGCAGGACCTCCTGCTGTCTTTGGGGGGAAGGGTTGGGCTCTTCAAAATGGTCCTTTTTCCTAAATGGCTCTACTGGCTGCAGACACTGCCTCTGGTCTAAAGTGGCGAGATATCTGTCTCTTTGAGAAGCAGGCTAATGTACTTCTTTGGAGGAGTCATTGGCCCCAAGTACACGAGATCTGACAGCATCCTCACGATCAAGGAGGAATTGGCTTTCTGGATCTGGGCCGATATAACATGGCCTATCTGTTGCAGCACATACTGTACATGACTTGTTACAGGATATGTCTGATCATACACCTCTGGTATGGGAGCGTGCACCAGCTATGCCACTACACCTGAGATACATTTTGCATGCTGGGATATATCACCTATATGCTGTAAAATTCTGTTCTCTCCAATCTGTTGAGGCATGGTGACATCTGTGTGGGTTACTGGGCTGGGACAATTCATTTTTACCTCTGCGCAGCAGCCAAGCATTTCTCTACGGTTTAAATGAAGCGAGCTTTGCACGATGGGAGCGAGCAGAGGTTGTGAACTTAGAGCATGTGGTCTCCAAAAATGGTGCTCTTCTTTCACGCTCATCCTTTGATTGTAGGATAAGGTGGAATGCAAGTCTGTCTAAATAAATCAATCCTTGCCAGAGCAATATAGACTAAGGACCTTAGACACTTTTCCCTACATGCAAGTCCAGAGTTATGTCCATAGCCTGCCCGCAGCATCTCTAATAAGTGGGATCTGTTCCCGGCTGGAGGAACTTCTTTTAGACGGGGACCTTCGCATACACATCACACACTTACACATGATTTTGTTGGAGGTGGGTCCCAGACCCACTGAGGAGAGTCTGACCCAAGCTTGCATGTGGGACTTAGGGATAACAGTGATAGCAGAGGATTTGATGATGGCACTGGGGTAGCTTCCCCTGTTGTGTGTTTTGGTCGAGCTATGAGATATGCATTACAGACTTCTTTGTTGTATGTATTTTGCTCTGCAGTGAGTGTGGAGAGTTGCTTTTACACCTACAAACAAATGCCCTCGATGTGGATTGGCTGCCGCGACCCTAGGATATATGTTCTGGAATTGCCGACAAACTAGAGGCTACTGTGGAAGAGTTCAGCAGTGGAAAGATGTATTGAAGGAGAGTGTGGACCTGTACCAGATTTGCTTCTACTGGACGATTGTTCGGGGGATGGCCCAGGGGATTTGGGATTGGCAGGATGGCACTGGGTGTGCCTGGCATTCTTGGTGGCTCAGAAGGTCATTTTACGCTCTTGGCTACAGCTGGGTGGACCCTCCAATTATCAGTGGAGAGTTGGCCTTTATGACGTACTTTTGTTGAAGAGGGAGCGGGCCTATGGATGAGTCCAGCGTTGGGCCACCTTCCTGGAGAGTTGGGGGCCGTTCCTCCAGTCGCTTACCTCTTGCGCTCGGTGTGCTTAACCATTGTGCATGAATGTTAGCTAAGCATGCACGTGAGCTCCTCATGGACGGGGGTGGTAGGGGAGGAGAGGGGAGAGGGGATATAGAAGAGGGTGGGAGAGACGAGGGTTTTGTGTTGTGCTAAAAGACTCTGGCCCGGTGAAGAACCCACATCGGCCAGGGGGAGCCTTTGGTCTCTGTTCTTGCAGCTGTGGGAGGGAGGGGAGGGATAGGGATTTACTAAAAAAAAAGGCTGGAATAGTTGGTTAACTAATACTTGAGTAAAGCAGCATGGCTCAATATAAATTTGTGTATTGTTACTATTTTGCACTTTGTTGACAGTAAAAAATTTGCACACTAATCTATTCAGGCAGAAATTAAACCCTGCACTGTACAAACATTAAATCATAGGTGAAAAAAAAATAGAGAGCTGTGCTACTTTAGTGCATCTTCACAAGCGAAAAATTAAACTACTCCTTGAGTACAAGAGGGTAGTAATGTAAGCAAATTGGTAACTATTTAAAGGGCATGCATGGTCTGCTTGATTAATATATTACTGTGGTCATCTCTCACAAAATATTTTGTTAACTCCAGATACTCACAGAACATTTGTGATTGCCTCAGCATTCACTCTACTTCCTCACCCGACTCAAGGAAGGGAAAAAGAAGAGTGGGGGGGAGACAGCAGGAAAGCTAGACGATAAGAGAGAATGTGATCATAAAGAATGAGAGTATGGGGAAGAGTGTGCGAGATAAAAAGGGGTGAATGATGAGTAAGGAGAGGATAGAGGATTGAACAGGGAAGCGAGAAGAAAACAGGAAAGAAAGGAGGAGTAATACAGTATATTGTGGAACTCCATGTTTCATTACCATAACAGGCCATTTTCATCCTAAAAATGGCTGTGTGTGTAAATTGGTAAACTCCTAGGTACACCAGTATACTATTATAGCAACCAGATACCATTGCTGAGGCAAGCATCATGGTATAAGGTTTGAACATTTCCAGATAAATATTCTGTTTTCCCACAGCACCTATAGTATGACTATTACCATATTTTACTACTTGCACGCCACTTTAGATGGCATTGTCAGGGAAATTATATACATTTTTTAAAATAAATCAAAGCATAAAGTATTTTACCATTAGTTAATTTACCTCTTTGTTAAATTTTTAGGGTGATGCTGGACCAAGAGGATCACCTGGCCCTCCTGGCCCACCTGGAGTCAGAGTAAGTAACACCATGTAAACACTGTGTAAAGGTCATGCACAGTGATTATGGTTTTGGTAATGGTGCTCTAATAGGATAGTGGGAGAAGTCAGCAAGGTTACTTACCTGTAATGGGGGTTCTTCGTGGACAGCAGAATAAGTCAGCCGCACCTGGTGATGTCATCCGATGGCACCGAGACGGATGTCCTCTCCATAGCTTGAAATGGCTTTTTGCCCTCCTGAGCATGAACCAGCTAGCCCAACCCACTTCTACCTGCCCCTAGCTGGCCAGTACGTCATTAGCTGATCCTTTGCCTATCTTTAAGGCTGCAGAAGACTAAATGAAAATTGCTGCTACCCATGTAGCCCCTTCCTCCATCCCCGCTGTGCCCCAGAAAGCCCCTAACACGCCTTGATGCTTTGCGGATAGCATCGGGGTGCATTAGGGACTTAGCCGGGATTTTCAAAGGTGCCCTTCGAAAATCTCAGTTAAGGCCTTTACATGGGTAACTAAGAAAGTTACCCATGTAAAGGTTTTTGAAAATGTGGCCTTAGGTCTCTTTCTAAACTAGGCTAAACGTAGGCACCTTCAGACATCCTGTTATAAAATTACTCTCTATGAGGATAATTTTATAAGGCGGCACCTACTTTATGCCTGAAAGTACAGTATACATCTGTGAAAATGCAATTTTATAAAGAAAAGGAGGCACCTTAATTTAAGGTATGGTCACTTACACCAGTCCTAGAACTGGTGTAAATGGGTGTTTCTTGATTTCTAAGAAACATGCATAAATTATAGTATTTTATAATTTAAGCACTAAACTTTGTATCCTGATGATGTGCCACCCAATTCCATCCCTGTGCACTACAATGAAAGTACACGTCATTGCATTAACGGACAGATGGGTGCAGTGTGAGCACGCTCATTTACATGTGTACACCCATTTGCATATGTTCTAGTTGCCTAAATCTAGGTGGCTCCTTATAAAATTACCCTCGCATGCCATCAGCTACTTTTTTTTTTTAAGTGCCAACAAGTCAGTGTTGACTCATAGCAACCCGGCTACCTCTGGGTTTTCTTGGCAATGTATCACTGGAAGTAGATTGCCAGCCTTTTCTTCCAAGGCAACAGAGGATAAAATGACTTGCCCAAGATCACAAGGAGTGCCAGTGGGAATTGAACCCTTGATCTTCTGGGTACAAGGCAGTTGCTCTAACCACTAGGCTACTCCTCCACTATGTACTGTACTGTACATTTAGGTTCCAAAGGTTCGAAGTCGTTATTTCAGATGACTGGTTACACTAGTACTGTGGTTCTCAAGTCCAGATCTGATTTTCAAGATATTCTTGCTGAATGTTCAGGACACATTGGCAGTAGGTGCCTACATTTCTTTATAAACTTCTAGCATGTTTGGCAGAGAATGTGCCTTGAATGTGGACACGATCACTTACATGAGCTGGTGTAGATTGTGTCCCTGGCTGTGTGCATTGGCGAAGTGTATGCCTTCATGCTAAAGTGCAAATTGTTATGTCGGTCGTTGTTTTACAGTTCAACTAGAAGCTATTTATGTGTATATGTGTCCAAATACACACAGGAATGACTTTATAAAATTGCCTTTTTAGGGGGAAATTTTGAAACCTCACATATGGCCTTGCAAAAATGTGGAGTGGCTGCACCACTGCCGCTGCTGGCATTTAAGAAAAAAGCTGACCAGGGCTGTTGAACATTGACCCCTAGGTTATCATGTTAGTACTCATTTGGACATCCCTCTGTACTGCAACCTCTTGTATTTGTCACAAAGCACTTTATGTTTTGATCTTTGAATTTCAGCAGAGGATGGTGAGCTCTGTGACACTGCTGACATCACAGTTGCGTTCTTATAGACTCTTCAAATTTCACTGCTGGTGCAGCTGATTACCTGGCTTGTGGTGCTTGTTTGGTATGGGAGGATTTGGAGGCTGTTACTTGCACCCTGATTCTATCAAGACTGGACTATAGTCAGGGGCGCAGCAACCCACTGTGCAAACCGTGCACCTTGCATGGGGCGGCAGTCTCGGGAGGGCAGCATGGTCCGCACAATGAGATAACCATGGGGCAGGTAAGCAGCAGACTGTGAACAGTGAGTGGCAGACAAGCAGGGAAAATTAGCATGGGCGTTGAAGCCCATGCTCTTGTTGCACGTTTGATGTACAGAGCGTGCATGAGCTCAAAAGGCATATGCTGATTTTTAGGGACATTTCAGCTCTTCAGCGCAATCGGCTCTGTTTTGTGTCACCGATCACAACTATTTCCCCCCGTCCTGTTCTCCAGACCCTCTTACCTCTTCTTTCTCTATCCTATTCTATGACACTCTTTTTTCTCTTTCCTTTCCTGTCTGATATTGGCGTTCTTTTCCCTTTTCTGATGTTTTCTTGCAGCCACCACTCTGTTTTATTGTACACCGCCCTGACACTTCGGCAAGGGCGGTTTATCAAGTCTTGCTAATAAAGAATAAAGCTTGAGCCGCGCGGTTCAAGCTACATGCACAGAGCAGAGCTGATTGCACGGCTCAGGCTACATGCACAATCAGCCCTGCTTTGTGCATGTAGCTTGACCCACGCGGCTCAAGCTTTATGCATAGCCTATCACAGTGAAGGGCTGAAACACCTCTGAAAATCAGTGTGGGGCTTTGGATCCCATGCATGAATCTGTTTGTCAAACGTGCAACACATGCATGGGCTTCAACGCCCCATTCTGATTATCCCTGCTTGTCCGGTAAGGGAAATGGTAAGATGGTGGCTTTTAGGGGGGGAGGGGAATGAGAGACAGAAAGGGAGACATTGGGTAATGGTTGGGTGGCAATGACAAAGAAAGACACCGAGTGATGGGGGCCTTCAAAAGATAGAGAGAGAAAATGATTATGGCTGGAGGAGGCTACAAGAGAGAAAGACAATGGATGATCATTGGGGGGGGGGACGACTACCAGAGAGAAAGAGAGAAACCGTGGGTGTGGCTGTGGGATGGGGGCAATGAAAGCAAGAAAGAGAGATATCAGTGATAGCTGCAAGGAGGACAATGAGATAGAGATAGAGAAAACAGCTGATGGCTGGAGGGTGGGGGGGGGGGGCAATGAGAGAGCAAGACACCATGGGATGGGGAGACTTTTATATATATATATATAGAGAGAAAGACACTGGCTGATGGCTGGGGGGATGAGAGAAGCTACAAGAGAGAGAAACAGAGAGAGAGAGACATTGGCTGAAAGCTGAGGGGGCTACAAGAGAGAGAGAAATTGGGCGATGGCAGGGGTTATGAAAGAGATACTGGATGATGGCTGGGGGGGGGCTATGAGAGAGACAGACACAAATACACACACTGGGTGATAACTGGGGGAGGTATAAAAGGAAGAGAAATAGACTGGAGAGGGGTCATGAGAGAGAGAGAGAGAGAGAGAGAGAGAGAGAGAGACTAGAGGAAGCCTGGGAGGGGGTCATATGAGAGAGAGAGAGAGAGAGAGAGAAATGGACTGGAATAAGTCTGGGAGGGGAGTCATATGAGAGAGAGATAGAGACATGCGCACCAACCCGTGATACTCTCCATACCAGATAGGCATACAGACATATTTTGCCCCAATACATCATATGACAGACATATATGCGCACACATATGCAGCCCCCGACACTGCCTATAACAGACATAGACATACATGGACTCCTCATGACACACCCATACATCCACCCACCACTGCACATGTAAATGATGATCATACAAAAATGACAGAGGCAGGGGGCACTTTGTAGACTGACAAATTTATCAACTCATGACCCTTAAAAATTTGGTTAGTCTATAAGGTGTCATCCATAAGGTGCCACTTGCCTCTGTCATTTTTGATAGCCCTTGGAAAACTTTCATCATGTTGGGACAAAAGAGAGACTTGTGAAAGGTTTCTTTGAAATCCACTGGGGTGAAGGGGGGAGGGTGCTTCATGGTAATCACTTGCACAGGGCAACAAAAAAGGAAGCACCAGCCCTGACTGTAGTAATGATATTTTGTTGGGATTACCTAAAAGAGATATCTAGCAGTTGCAATTAGTCCAAAATACTGTGGCATAGCTGGTGGGGGTTTAACATGATATGATCATGTTTCTTCTATTTTGGTTGCTGGTACAATATAAGCTTTTGATGCTGGCCTTTAAGGCCCACGATAAATGTGCTGATAAATATTTTCAGGTGAAGATTAAAAAATACACACCTAGTAGAAATTTACATTGGCATGGGGAGCAATATTTGGCTATGCCTAGGATTAAGGAAGTGAAGGTGGTATGACATCAGGAAATGGCCTTTTGTGAGGGTGCCACTGCTTTGGAATACCTTTCCTAGCTACCGTCGCCGGAAAATGAACCTGTGGAGATTCAGGAAAAAGGCTTAAAACATTCCTGTTTTGTCACGCTTTTGAGGAGGTGGTCGAGGGTTAGGATGGGGAGTTTGTGCTTTTGTAGTCTTGGAATCTAGGGTTAATTTTTGTTTGTGTGGAGGTCAATTCTGTTCTGGGTGTCCCCGTTGTCCAGGCACCCAGAATCTGGATGTGCCCCGGTTTGTGTTTATGTTTGTTTGTTTATGTTTATTTAACTTGATATACCGCCCTTCATTACACCAGGGCAGTTTACAAAATATTACAGGAATGGGCACAAGCCCTCATTGCAAGAAAGGAAATACATAGCTAGACAGGAAAGAGGAAAGAGAAAGAGAGTACGTAGGAAGGACAAAACAGAGGGAAGACACGGGGTAGACATGTATAAACCAGGTCAGCTGGGTGCGGCTGGGAGATTAAAAACAGAGACAAAGAGATGAGTTTTTAGTAGTGACCGGAAAGTAATATAGTTTTCTTCCAAACGAAGAGGAGTAGGTAAAGAATTCCACAAGGCTGGACCATAGAAAAAGAAGGCAGAGTGGTGGGTGGATTGTAAATCTGCATGAGACGGTGGAGGAAGATGAAGCCGGTTGATGTGGAGAGAGCGAAGACTATGTGTGGGAGTGGTAAAATGGAGAAAATCGATAAGATACTGGGGTGTATGCGTGTATAGGGTATGATGAACAAGAGTCAAGATCTTAAATTTGATGCGATGGTCAACTGGGAGCCAATGAAGATGAAGCAACAGGGGGGTAACATGATCAAAGTGAGAGGAGTGACAGATAAGTCGAGCTGCAGTATTTTGTATGAGTTGTAGTCTATGAAGTTGGACTTTGGTGATACCAGCAAAAACAGAGTTGCAATAATCCAGCCGTGATAAGACTGTAGCCAATGTGAGGGTGGTCAGGGCTGAGGGGGATAGAAAGGGGCGGATAGATCGAATTTGCCGGAGAAAAAAATAAGATGTCTTAACCAGGTGTGATATGTGTTCTTTGAAAGTGAGGTTTGAGTCAAGAAGAATGCCAAGGTATTTAAAAGAAGAGGCGATAGGAATTGTGGAGTGGTCAAGGATTGGGGCGAGAGAGGGGCAGGGGCTTCCAAAACGTGAACCAGATGGCTGAAGTTTTAGTGATATTGAGATGAAGACAATTGGAGGATAACCAACTAGAGACGAGGGTAAGACAGGCATTCAAAGGTGTGAGGTCTGGAGACAGTGGATTAGTGTGGTGAATGATAATTATGTCATCAGCATAATAAAAGGCAGACAAGCCAGTGTTGAATACAAAGTGCCAGTGGTGTGAGGAAAAGATTGAATAATAGAAGGGCAAGAACCGAGCCTTGGGGAACACCACAGGGAAGGGGAAGAGCAGTTGAAGGAGGATGCGAAGCTGCAGCAGAAACTATGGAGAAAGAACGAGAAGATAGGTAGGAGTGAAACCAGCGAAGAACAGAAGACAAGGGGGGTGGGCAGGAAGGAAGACAGGAACGGAGATCATGAATTTTAGTAGTGAAGTGAAGGGCTAGTTGGGTAGGGGAAGGCATGGGAGGAGGAGGAGCAGGGGAAGAACCAGAATGAGTAGAAGTGAGTGAACGAAGATGGAAAAGAGCTGTCGAGATGGGTTAGAAGCAGAAGTAATGGAATTGGAGAAAAAGGAAAGCTTGGCTTGGTGTACAGAAGAGCGATAAAATTGATGAAGTTCACGGAATTGGGTACGAGCAGATAATGAACGGTTCTTCCGTCAGACACGCTCGGACCTGCAGAGCTGAGTACGTAACAGGCAAAGACCTGTGTGGAACCAAGGGTAATGGGCAGAAGATTGCCTTGGACGAATGGGCTGGAGTGGGGCCAGATTGTCAAGAGTTGCCGAAAGCACAGAGTTAAAGACAGAGACCTGAGAGCTGGGGGAGAGAGCAGAGAAGTCAGCAGGAAGAAGCTGGGAGGCTGGGGGAAAGAGTTGGAGAGTACGAGAAGAAATCCGACGACGGAAAGAAGTAGAGGATGGAGGAGCACCCAATTCTGATCCTACAGGGGCTAGATGTGCCCACGGGATCAGAATCAGATGCAACCAACCAGACGTTCAGGCCGTGCCCCAATTCTGGGCACCCGGATGTCCAACCCACTACCTGGCTAGCCAGGCCAGGCTCCTGCATGGAGCTGTGGTGCCGTGGCATCCTGTTGCCATGGCACCATAGCTCCATGCAGGCGCTATGATCCCCGGCAGCCCGAGATGTTTATGTTTATACAATTTCTTGATATACTGCCCAGGCTGAAGGGCATCAGAGTGGTTTATAATCACTACAAGCAGGTACTGGATACATTCCCTCATCCTCAAAGGGATCACAATCTATGTGTACCTGAGGCAATAGAGGGTTAAGATGTTCCTTTCTCTGCCACCCGACCCCCAATCGGGCCTGCCATGGCCAGGATCAGGCTGTGGGGAACCCCCTCACCTTCCTTTCTGGGCCTGGGTCCCCTGTCCTCTGCCATCCAGGGGAACTTATTCCACCTCTGAGGTGGAATAAGTCCCCCGTACAATTGGCGATCCCTCACTTGGTTTGCAGCTTGTCGTGCTATGAGGGCTTGTGTGAATCAGTGATGCTGAGGGTTAAGCTATCGGTAGTTTAACTACTGGCAGGGTCTCCCAAAATGGACAGGTCTCAACCAAGGTACCATACCAAGACAAACCACTCATCTGGGCAGCAGCAGAATGGGACAGTGTGGGCTGCGAAGGATCACATTTCTGTGACAACAGCTACAACACAAAACTTAAACTACGCAGAAGAAAGGTCTGGCAATCTACTTCCGTATCTTGCCATGAATACCCAATGGATAGTCACAATAAAACAAATTGCACTATAGTGATAGAAGATGAGACCCCCAGGTCAGAAGGCACTCAACTGGCTACTGGGGAGGAGCAAAAGACCTTTCAGATTAAAACCAGAATTTATGATGTGGTTGGATCAAAGCCCTCGGGACGTCTGACTACTGATGTAGCTGTGCATGAAATGAGAGTCAGAAGCTGTAAAGATGTCTTTCATATTGGGACATGGGATGTACAAAGCATGAACCAAAGGAAGTTGGAGGTGGTCAAGAATGAAATGGAACAAGAACAACTCGATCTGTTGGGTATCAGAGAACTGAAATGGACTGACAGTTTACCTCAGATGGTCTACTATGCTGAAAATGAAAGACAAAGAAGAAATGGTGTTGCATTTATAATTAAGAAGAAACTTGCAAGAACTGTAATGGAAAACAATGCAGTCAGTGAACGCTTAATCTCTATTCTTCTACAGGAATGCCTATCAACACAACTATAATTCAAGTATATGCCCCAACAAAAGCTGCAGAAGAGGTTGAAATTGATAAGTTCAATGAACAAGTGCAAGCTGAAAATGACAGAACATGCAAACAGGATATCCTGATAGTCATGGGTGACTGGAACGCAAAAATTGGCATCAAAGAAGAAGGCAAAATGAATGAAGATCGAACACAATTTAGGACAACTATCCATAGAGTCGCCATGAGTCGACACCAACTCGATGGCACTTAACAACAACAACAACAATTGGCGACCCTGGACATACAGAGCCAACCTCAGAATTGGCCCTGTACATCGGGGGTCATGGTGCTGCTCTCAACCCATCTTCACTCTGCCTGCAGTCTGCTCCCTTGCAACCACAAACAGAGCTCCCCGCACAGCTCAGATTTACGTGCAGGGAGTTCTGTTTCCAGGATGCTGGCCAGGTGTTTAAAGGAGATGGATGTTCGGATTGGACTTCCAGACTCGCTAAACGCAATTCAGAATGACCCCCATTGTATATATTATAGATTGTAAGATCTTTGTGGACAGGATAATACCTACTGTCCCTGAATATAACTCCTTTTGAGCTTCTGAGAAAGATGTGAGCTAAATCCCTTTTACTGTATAAAGCAGGAAGTGGTTTTCACCACTGTGGTTTGAAATATGAATAGATAAATAAAATATGTATATATATATACATAATGCTGGTTGTTTTGAAACCTAGATCTATATAGATGTCATGGGAGTGAGAATTGGAGAAATTTTGCTCTCCTTGCTATTTAATCTGAAATTCGTATTATAGGGTCACTGTATAACTTAGTTAAATGGTGGAAGGGTATGAAACCTTGTACCAATTCAGATTTGGCTTATACAGACCAGAACCTGAAAGCAGTTAAGGAGATGAATTTAATTGGTGCTCTTTGTCCAATGCAGATCCTGGATTTTCTTGGCAGTGTAACTGGAAGTAGATTGCCAGGCCTTTCTTTCAAGGCAGTGGAGGGTTAAGTGACCTGCCCAAGGCCAGAAGGAGTAATCAAACACTGGTCTCTTGGTTACCAAGCCAGTGCTCTAACCATTAGGCTACTCTTCCACTCCTTTGACTATTATTAGCCTTCAATCTGGAATTGAGGGGTTTGTGGACATATTTTTATTATTTTTGTGTGTATGCTTTAGTGCATAAGTTACATTGATGCTTTACTGGGAATTGTGAGGTATAAAGTTTGATAAATAATTAAAATAAATAAAATCTTAGTTCATCAGTCACCCACAAGCATCTTACCTTGAGAAGACAGAATGGGCATATTTTCAGGACAGTATAAAGAAGCTCATACTTCTTCTGCCTATACTGTGCTTGCTCTGTGCAAAAATGGAAGCTTCCAGGTTTCAGTGTTGTAAACTTGCCACCTTCTGCAAGTTGAATCATGAAGAACACAAATTTCCTTTTCATAAGAACATAAGAACATAAGATATGCCATACTGGGTCAGACCAAGGTCCATCAAGCCCAGCATTCTGTTTCCAACAGTGGCCAATCTAGGTCATACGTACCTAGCAGTTTCCCCAAGGGACACAGGTTCCACAATGCTTTTCAGCATAAAAAAAACCTCTGTATCTATTGTACATGGTAGGCACTAAATTTGCTAGAAATTTTTAAATACACATTTAGAGAGAAGCCTGAAAAAATCAGGGTAATTTCAAAATGATAAACTGACATCATTGTTTGGAGTGACCCATGTACGTAGATAAAATTGAATAAGGAATCTTTTGTTTTCCAAGTTAACATTTCTGAGCTTTTGTCTATGTCAAATATCATCATACCGTAGGGACATGCATTCATTTGAAACATAGAAAATATCATCGGGTTAATCATCACTAAATGGAAAAGCAGGATCTGGATTAGGCTTGATAAATGTCTCTGATAGTGTGCTTAGACATTGTTTCACAGAATATCTGGCACAAGAACATTGCAAAAGAAAAATTTATGGACGCTGCCCAGTTAGGACTGTTGCTACCCCCGGAATGCCCTGAACGCCCACAACATGCCCCGATGCTAAGTGGAGGGTTAAGTGACATGTAGCGGCGTTAATCGGAGATAATAGTTAATTATTCCACTAGGCAACATTTACATGGTTTATAGGTCTGTTAACCATGTAAATGCCTTCGAATATTGGGCCCTAAATGTCTACAGGAGAAGCCAATAGATTCACAAGGCAAAAAATCCAGTTAGCATTTTCTATAGAGCAACAGACCAGACAAACTTTGAGCCAACCAGAAAACAGGAAGGAAGATCACGAGCAATACAAGAGCAGGATGGCTAATGCTAGCCCCTATGGAGATGCAGTGGCTGTTCTGTAAGCAATCTTTTCTCTAACCCAAAGGTCACTGGCTCAAGACCAGCTTCTGATTGTGAGAAAAAAAAACAGTTGTATTTTTTTATTTGCGTGAAGCTTCTAGTAATCTTTCAGCTCTGTTTTTCATTTAGGCAGCAACAACAACCTCTTTAATTTATAAAATTGCCCCAAAATGAAAATTTATAAAATTATAACAAAACAAAATGAAAACGAAGTAAAACAAAACAAAATAAAATAAAATGAGCTGCAAATCATACAGGAAATGAAATGAAACAATGTTTTTTGCCTTCATAAAGCTATCATACAGTACCTCTCAAAAATCCAGCATGGACATTTTTCTTCTTGAAACATTTTGTCACTATCAGTAAGAAATGCTTATGAGCTTATGATCCTGTCGTTGATGTCTGTGTTTGCACTAATGCACATTTTGTGTTTTTATCTTATTTAGGGGACAATTGCACTTAGTGGTGGAGACCCTTTGGTAAATTATTTGCATATTTTAGGAAAATATTTATTTAAAGTATTTTACCTTTGAAATATATTTGTTAAATCTATGTAAATATTTTTTTTCAGTGTCCTAACTCATGTCTTCCTGGCCGCTCAGGACATCCTGGCATTCCTGGTATGAAGGTAAGGGAATAATTCACCATAACAAAATGAAACCTTTGTGAAGTTTTCTGGCTTTAGGGTTATGATAGCTCTGAACATGAGGACATATAGGAGGTAATTTTATAAGGAGCTGTTGAAAGTTATGTGCTATTAAGGTGCGTAAATTACATATTTTGGATGACATGCCTGTGGATAGGCCTTTATGTGTGTACTTTAGCCGGTCACTATTCTGTAAGTCTGCATATCAGGCCAATAGCTCGTTCTTTCGGTGTGGGCATGCATAGTGGCAGAGCTTCAACGGAACAGGGTGGAGTGCAAATTTACATGCATAAGCTATAAACTACTATAACTTATGTGCAGTTCTTAAAAATCTAGGCATGGGCATTTACATCAATTCTAGGGTTGTTTTAACTAATTGCACCTAGATTTGCCATATCCCACCTCTTACACCCCTGTTTTGTAAAGTTAAGTAAGCACATACTTGACTTCATGAAATAGGCACAACAGACGAGTGTTAAATTGTGCATTAGCTAGGAACGACTTTATAAAATTACCCTCAATCTGCCTCCCCTGGAATAGTAGATGATGTCCAATCAGTGATGCTTCATTTCATTATGGCAGCCAGTTTTTTTAATATTGTTACAAGTATCTCTAGAAAACTTACAGGAATGATTCTAAATAGTTCTGCATGTGAAATGTCTGCATCTGTCTTTTAGAAACATAGAAACATGATGGCAGAAAAAGACCACATGGCCTATCTAGTCTGCTCGTCCAAATCAATCCTTCCATAGGGCTTTTACATCTTATCTTTGGAAGCAGGTGCTTTCAAGGAAGATAACATAAAATGAGATAAACTATAGAGACTGCTAGACAGCGTGTATTTAAATGACTGTCTATTCATTTTATTGTATTTGAATATCTCTGAATAATAAATACATAAATGTCCGATCATGTGTTATTGACAACAAGTTGCACCAACTTCTTCGCTTATTCTAGGGTCACAAAGGTGCTAAAGGAGAAGTTGGTGAGCCAGGAAAACAAGGCCATAAGGTAAGAGAAATCTGCATTATGGATACCAGCAGGCATAAAAGACTAATGAGGAGTCACAAAAGAATCACTGCTCTGCTCATATATGAAGAAACATCAAGGCAGGTCATACACTGTCTTGTAATGTGTGTGCCCAAGAGCAAAATTCCATAGGATCTCTAGAACCCCATCAAATAGTAAAATATTCACTTGCTCATTGCATTCATTTGTAATCACTCGTACATATGCTGTGTCTCTGTCGGTAACATTCATAACTGAATAAGTTACATGATTACTCTGAACTGAAAGGGATTGCAAGAGCCATCGGATTAGTTTTCCTGTCCATGCTGCATTTCCCCCATTGCACATTTTCTTCTCACAGTTTCTCAGAACGTTATGCAAAAAAATATACGAGTTATAGGGCTAATTTTAGCTGGCCAGGCTGCAGCTGAAAATAGGCTTATATCTAGTTGACTAAATCTGGCTGACTGGATTTCAACCTGCAATAGTTGTCATAGGTGTAAGCAAACCAAGGGGTCTATTTATCAAGGTGTGATACACATTAACATACGTTATTTGCAGTGGGTCTTATTCACTCATGGGGGCATGTTTACTAAACTGCGGTAACATAGCAGTGGCTATGTTAAGGCGCGTTATGTAACGTTAAGGCGCGTTATGTAATGTTAAGGCGCCTTAATGTTACATAACGCGCCTTAACGTTCCTGGCCGCGGTAAGTCCCGCAGAGGGTGGAGAGAAGGGGTCAATGGGCAGGGAGTGGGCGGGGGAAGCCCCTTCCACACTAATGCGGAGAAATTAAGGGCTGAATCCTAATGCAACTGAAAACCTGGCGTTAGTACACATTTGCAAGAGAGAGAAACCATTTCAGTGTCAGCAATGTACAGCATAGGCAGGTAGCCCAAGAAGGTGATAGTAGTGCTCCATTTGCAGCAACAGCATAGTGCCCTGATATGAAAGGCCACTAAGGTGATGGCGCAAATGGGGCATGGGGGCTGCAGGCGGGACATGCGGTGGGGGCTACTGGGGCAGAGGGTGGACCAGGTGGTTTCCGAGGTGGCACATAGGAATGCAGAAAATGGAAACCAGCAAGACAGCAACTGACCAGGGTCAGACATGCCCATGAGTCTGTGGCCCACAGTGTTCCATCCAGGAGACACCACCCAGCAGGCAACCCAAGGGGTGCATAACATTGACAGGCGGTGCCTGGGGAAGCGTGGACATCTATGTAGGCACCCCTACCCCAGAACCCACACCTTAGGCAGCCTCCTACCTGCTCCATGGATGGCCTGGGATGGCGCACCACCGGCACCGACAGCATATGGTCATGGCGGCATGGCAGAGGGGGTGGGTGATTGTGCTGGAGGGAGCAGTGGCACCCACCTGCAGTGGACCTAGGCCATGCCCTGTAGCAGTACGTGGTGTGCAGTGCAACAGAAGAGGTCTGGCCAAGGAACGTAAGGGTAGCCCCAGGGAGCACTATGCTGCTGTGGCAACAGTGTGGTGCAGTACACTCAGCCAGCATGTCTAAGAGCAGAGGGTCAGAGGTTCAGGTCCCATCTGTGGATCCTGCAGAGCATCTCCCCATAGTTTTAGCCCACAATGCAGCCACAACAACAACATGGGCAAACCCCAACGCAGTGGTGCACGGGGGTACGGACAACCACTCACAAGGGCTCCACTATCCACAGCCTCATGGAGTGTCAGGCTGTTGTCCCCAGCACAGAGCTGCAGTTATCACCAGAGCACTACTACTACCCCCTGCACAGATTAGCAATGTCGGCACTGTGATCAAGACCAGTGCAGCGGGTAGGGTTGTCAACCACCTCCATCTCTGCACAATGCTGAGATAGGTGTGGGAGTGTGCGTATGTCTCTCCATTGTTTTGTGTCTACCAAAGCCTCACTGAGCCCACATTGTTCACACTGCTTCCAGCGTTAGCCTGCAAATGTGCATAATGAGGAGCAAGGTATTGTGGGTATGGCCCAGACAGGGCGGATTGGCCAGGATGCATCTGCACAGGGTGGAGGGCAATGGCTGGGACACTGTAGTGCTCAACCACCACTTGCCATGGACAGGGTGGCCACAGCATGTCACGCTGGGGGGGGGGGGTGTCACTCTCATGTCTATGTTCCCACATAGTGCCACACATTATTTGTTTCCAGTGATACCTGTGTGTTCCTGGCTCTGGGGCCCAATCACGCAGATACCTGTTTGGTATCTGTGCTGTGCAGCCCACCTCTGGGTGCACAGGGTTCCCCTGTGAGCATGCACTATAGACTGGTTAGTGGGCTGTCTGAAGTTCGCCTGTGCATGGTGGGAACACCTTGTAGGATGCTGCAGGTGCAGTCTGACTGTGCTGTCTGTTGATGAATGGCAGACCATGGCATGGGGCAGTTGAGCCATCCCCTGCCTACCCCAAGCATCACTGCTGGTCTGCAATGGTCACAGGTATGGCACTGGCCCTGGAGGGCTGTCATCCACCAGCAGGATTGTGGTTGCTGGTACTGCAACCATTCTGCAGGGTGCAGGCACCTGTCCCACCACACCCTCATCTACAAAAGGGGTGATTGAGGCCCCCATGGGGTATATAGCACATATGACTTAGACCCATAGTGGCAGTGCTACATCACCCTCATGCGAGTCTAGACACCCCACTGCCCTGATAACAGATACCCATGGCAGCCAGACCTTAACACCGGGTACACACTAATCTAGGTGGTGTTCGGTCCCACAGGGCCACATGTGACTGCAAACCACAGCTGGAACAGATGTACCTTTGGTTGCACTGCTGGGAACACCTGTCACATGCTGGCAATGCTGGGGATGTGCAGCAGAACCTATCTCTAGCACCACATGTACTATGGACCTAGTGCTGGGCGCCCATCCTATCCCTCATGGGGAACACGGAACCTGCACAATGGCATGGTCTGTAGCTACTCTGTGCCAGTATCACGCACTGTAAGTCCGTCTTACCACGCTGCAGTACCGGAGAGGTGCAGACCCCTTTTGGTGGTCAGCTGGAGGCTGCTGTTCTGCATGTGCAATGCATCATGGGTGCTGGTGGGGTTACCCTATCCTGGCACACAGAGCATACGGTTTGTGCAGTGACCTACAGTCCTTCTGTACCCAGCCATTGCTTTGCAATAGGCCATAGAGGTATAGCCTACTGATTAGTACACTGACATTCTAGGTGGAGGTCATGGTTTTGATTCCTCATTGTTCCCTCCTGTCCAAGGCAGATATTTTGCTTGCCTGTGACAGTCATATCTTTGCAGATCCGTGCTGCCAGCTCTTAGTACCCTCACCACAGTTGCCAGCAATCCTTATAAGGCATTATAAGGCTCCTAATTAGGCACATTACAGGGCACCTTATTGGGCACAGTACAAGGCACGTTATAAGGCACGTTACAAGGCACCTTATTGGGCACAGTACAAGGCACGTTACAAGGCACCTTATTGGCACAGTACAAGGAATGTTAAGGCACGTGCCTTGTACTGTGCCTAATAAGGTGCCTTATAACGTGCCTTATAATGCGCGTTACCTGACATGACTTGCCATAATGATGCCCCGCCCACGCCTTTATATGGGCATCTGTACCTTTACCGTGGAACCTAACGCAAATGACATTACCGCAGTTTAGTAAACATGCCTCTTAATGTGTGATAACACATTTTGCCCCTTGATAAATCAACCCTTAATTTACTTTCTGCATCCCAATTCTGCTCTTCGACAGCTCACGTTTGGAGCAGCTCAATTTAGGCATGCAGAAAAGGTAAATCTGAGAAACCTTGGAAAATACACCCCATAGTACTAAAGGGTGTACAAGTTGGCTCGTCATTGTGACGTTATATTATGAGAAGTCTATGGTCGTGAAAGACAAGTGATTTCAGTACTATCAAGATCCCAGTGGTTTTACAAGTTCTTTTTCTGCTAATAATTTCCTTTATTTTATTCTCAAATATACTGTAATGACTGTCCACCTAACTGGTACTTGAGTGATTGTGCATGCTATGATGTTACAGTCATGCATCACTGTGATAAATGTTCCTACTATTTTAGGTCTAATGGATATCATAAAAAGCCTTAAGTAAACTTTGTGTTAGGTGGCAATAAGATGTTCCATTTCTGTAAGTTAGATTCAACTAAAAAAGTGTTGAGAAGGGAGACACAGCGCTGCAGAGAGCAGGAGCTGGGTAAAAGGACAGACAGAAGATAGGGCACACACTGACAAAATATAAATATAGACAGAACAATAAATGACAAGCTAGATTCTGAACAGGCACAGGAACATGCCTGAACAGAGCAAACAAACTTCGGGCACAAAGTGCTTTGAGTACATTTGCATGCTTTGCATTTCATTATTATGGAACGCATGGTGTGGTGAAATAACATTTATAACAGTAAAATAACATACAATTTGACTTTCATGCAAGTTTTGTACAACTTTCATCTCTCTCTTCTGCATCTCCCTGCTCTTTTTAAATAATGCCCTGCCTTTCAAATAACGAGTAATAAAAATGTACTTTTTCTTCAGGGTGAAGAAGGTGAAGAGGGAACTATTGGTGAAATTGGTGCACAGGGCCCTCTGGTAAAGTATTTTGTCTTCAGTAACATTATTGACTTCTTTTCATATTATCTTTCCCATTATAAAATTTTCCAAAGATTCCCCTCCCCCCTCAAAATTTAAAAATATAAGACACCAATAAAGTCCTCAAAAAATCAAAATAGTTTTGAGTATCATTACAAATAAATAATTGAGCTGGTAGCAGAACCTGCTAACTGGCTATGTGGTGGCCAACGTGATATTCAGTGCTATTATCCGGATAGTGTGCTGCATATTTCCTTAGCGCCATGGCACCTTCAGGATAGTGCTGGGCAGTCCATCGACAGAGAAAGAGTGAGCCAAAAGATTATCTGGTTATGTGGTTTTACCATTTGGCTAGCGAAGGAATATCACCACTTTCAGGATAGACTGAGGTGGTCACTGCTGATACCAGATATTCAGCAGAAACTGCTATTTGGAGACCTCCAATGAGTATCTGGTTTCAGTTTCTTCAAGGAGGCTGGCACTTAAAATACAGCTGACCACCACAGGCTCCATATCATCCTGAATGTTAATATCTTTTTCACATTGTGCATGCTATTAATTAAATTAACCGTTAACACCCTCAAAAATTCATAAAGCTTGGAAGCTTTGTTTTGCAGACTGCCATATATGAGTGAGGCAATCATATGGCAGTTGATAGTAAGTAAGTAACTTCCTATATGGAGTAATAAAAATAAGTACACTTCTATCATCTTTTTTATGATTTATGATTTATATTTTTTTTGTGAAAAATGGAATAGAAACATAGAAACATAGAAACATGATGACAGAAAAAGACCACATGGCCTATCTAGTCTGTCCTTCCATAACAACAACTACAACAGTCCACTTTTTACCTTTAGAGATCCTCTGTGTTGGTCTCATGCTTTTTTGAATTCAGTTACTGTCCTCATCTCTACCACCTCCACTGGGAGACTATTCCATGGATCCACTACTCTTTCCGTAAAGAAATATTTCCGCATATCACTCCAGAATCTATCTCCCTTCACCCTCATCCCATGTCCCCTCGTAGCAGAACTTGCTTTCAATTGAAAGAGGCTCTCCCCCTGAACATTTATGCCACGGAGGTATTTAAACATCTCAATCATATCACCTCTATCCCGCCTTTCCTCTAAGTTGTACATATTAAGATCCTTAAGTCTGTCCTCATATGCTTTATAATGAAGCCCACTAATCATTTTAGTAGCCACCCTCTACACCGACTCCATCCTGTTCACATCCTTTTGAAGGTGCGGTCTCCAGAATTGCACACTATACTCCAAATGAGGTCGCACCAAAGACTTATACAGAGGCATTATCACCTCCTTTTTTCTGCTAGCCATTCCTCTCCGTATGCACCCAAGCATCCTTCTAGCTTTTGCCGTCGCCTTTTCTACCTGTTTAGCTACTTTAAGATCATCAGACACAACCATGCCTAGGTCCTGCTCTTCTTTAGTGGACAAAAGTACTTCACCTCCTATACTGTATTGCTCCCTTGGATTGCTGCAGCCCAAATGCATGACCTTACATTTTTTAACATTAAATCCCAGCTGCCAAATTCTAGACCATTCTTCAAGCTTAGCTAGATCCCTCCTCATGTTATCTACACCTTCCTGGGTGTCTACTCTATTGCAGATTTTGGTATTGTCTGCAAAGAGGCAAACCTTACCCGACAGCCCTTCCGCTATATCACTAACAAAGATGTTAAAAAGAATCGGACCAAGGACAGATCCCTGGGGCACACCACTGGTAACATCCTTCTCCTCAGAGTGAGCTCCATTTACTTGTACTCTTTGTCGCCTCCCACCCAACCAATTTCTAACCCAAGCAGTAGCTTTAGGGTCCATCCCTAGGGTGCTCAGTTTGTTTATAAGTCGCCTTTGAGGAACAGTGTCAAAGGCTTTACTGAAATCTAAATACACCACATCTAGAGCTCTCCCTCGGTCCAACTCCCTGGTCACCCAGTCAAAGAAATCAATCAGATTTGTCTGACAAGACCTGCCTCTGGTGAATCCATGCTGCCTCGGATCCTGTAATCCGCTGGACTCCAGAAACCTCACTATTTTCTCTTTCAGCAGCGTTTCCAATAATTTACTCACCACCGAGTAAATATGGACTGTCTATTACAACTCTTCATACGTGGATTCTGAAAAGGAATACTGTGGTAAGCAGTGAGAATTTTGATGGTGCTGCTATGCTCAATTATTTTGTACATTACCTAAGTTTGAACTCACCTCTCCCTAATACTAAAGAAAAATGATCCAACTGACTGTAGAAATTATCGCAAAATAGCTCTGACCCCACATGCCGTCAAGATTATTCAGGGTTCAGGATAGGATGAGGAACGAGAGACATCATCGCGGATGGGAGATGGATCCTTGAAAAGACAAAAGAATACCAAAAGGCTATTTATATGTGTTTTATCGACTACAGCAAGACTTTTGAATGTGTAAACCATGAAAAACTGTGGGCCACATTAAGAAGCCAGAGTATACCAGAACACCTGATAGTTCCCTTGCACAACCTTTACATTGATCAAGAAGCAACAGTTTGAACAGAACAAGGAGAAACAGAGTGGTTTAAAATCAGCAAAGATGTACGAAAAGGCTGCATACTTTCCACCTAGCTGTTTAATTTATATGCAGAACAAATCATCAGAGATGCAGGATTGTATGAAGACAACCGAGGTATGAAGATTGGTGGAAGACTCATCAACAACCTTCGCTTGATGCTGATGATACCACATTACTGGCTGAAAGTGAAGACGATCTGAAACATTTGCTTCTCAAGATCAAGGAACATAGTCTTAAAATGGGCCCGCACCTTAATATAAAGAAGACAAAGACCCTGACAACTGGAAAAATCAGTAAGTTTGTCGTTGATGGAGAAAAAATGATAGAAACACAGAAACACGATGGCAAAAAAAGAACACATGGCCTATCTAGTCTACCCTTCCATATCAACTACTACAACAGTCCCCCTTTTTCCTTTAGAGATACTCTGTGTTTGTTCCATGCCTTTTTGAATTCAGACACTGTCCTCATCTCTACCTCCACTGGGAGACTATTCCACGGATCTACCACTCTTTCCGTAAAAATTTATTTCTGCACATTACTCCTGAGTCTATCCCCTTTCATCCTCATCCTATGTCCCCTCGTAGCAGAGATTGCTTTTAATTGAAAGAGGCTCTCCTCATGTGCATTTATGCCACTTAGATATTTAAACATCTCAATCATATCACCTCTGTCCCGCCTTTCCTCTAAAGTATACATATTAAGATCCTTAAGTCTGTCCTCATATGCTTTATAACGAAGACTACTAACCATTTTAGTAGCCACCCTCTGTACTGACTCCAACCTGTTTATATCCTTTTGAAGGTGTGGTCTCCAGAATTGCACACAATACTCCAAATGAGGTCGCACCAAAGACTTATATAGAGGCATTATCACCTCCTTTCTTCTGTTGGCCATTCCTCTCCCTATGCACCCAAGCATCCTTCTTGCTTTTGCCATCGCCTTTTCTACCTGTTTAGCTACTTTAAGATCAGACACAATCACGCCTAGTCCTGCTTTTCTTTTGTGGACAGAAGTACTCCATCCTATATACCATATTGCTCCCTTGGATTGCTGCAACCCAAATGCATGACCTTGCATTTTTTAACATTAAATCTCAGCTGCCAAATTCTAGACCATTCTTCAAGCTTAGCTGTGATAGGCGATGGCCTAGTTCATCCTGTAGGTAGTAGAGGCCTGTATATTAGGCCTGAGTCCCCCTCCCTCTGCTTTAGAATATTATAACTGACTTTGGAATATTACAGAAATGCCAGTAGCTGAAGTAGGGAAACAGCTTTGCTCTTCCTTGATAAGAAATACTTCTGATAAGAAAATAAAACTTTTCCACTGTTTTTTGTTATGGTTTAACCACAGATGTCTTTTCAGTATTATGCTTTCAGGCTGTAGCTCTGTTAGCACACGCTGACCTTGTAGAGAATAGCAGCATGTATTTTTGAAGAATATATTTTGTCTAAGCATTTGAGCCATGGCTAGAAAGATTTGCACGGGGGGAACAGGTGTAAGCCCAGTCAAAGATGGCTATTGGAGAAAGGTAGCTGGGCCACTGAGACCAATGAGGAGTTTGGCCTGTATTAGATTGGAGAAGAAAGGTATAAATGCTGTTGTCTCACTCAGCTCAGGGCTCAGACATTTTGTATGTAACCATTGCCTGAGACTGTGTGCACATTAAACTGGTTTGAATTCTAGTCAATAGACTCCTGGTTTTATTGGTTGCGGACACTTCGCTATTACATAACGAGATCCCTCCTCATGTTATCTACACCTACCTGGCTGTCTACTCTATTGCAGGTTTTGGTATCATCTGCAAAGAGGCAAACCTTACCCGACAGCCCGCAATATCACTAAGAAAGATGTTAAAAAGAATTGGACCAAGGACAGATCCCTGTGGCACACCACCAGTAACCTCCTTCTCCTCAAAGTGAACTGCATTTACCTGTACCCTTTGTCGCCTGTCACTCAACCAATTTCTAACGCAAGCAGTAACTTTAGGGTCCATCCCTAAGGTGCTCAATTTGTTTATAAGTTGCCTGTGAAAAATGGTGTCAAAGGCTTCACTGAAATCTAAATATACCACATCTAGGGCTCTCTCTCGGTCCAACTCCCTGATCACCCAGTCAAAGAAATCAATCAGATTTTTCTGATAAGACCTGCCTCTGGTGAATCCATGCTGCCTCGGATCCTGTAATCTGCTCGAATCCAGAAACCTCACTATTGTCTCTTTCAGCAGCACTTCCAATAATTTACTCACCACCTAGGTTAAACTAACCAGCCTGTAGTTTTCAACCACATCCTTCCACTTTTGTGTAAAGGGATCACATATGCCTATCTCCAGTCCTCTGGCACCACTCCCGACTCCAAAGTGGCAATGAAAAGGTCAGTCAGTGGAGCTGCTAGCATGTCCCCAAGTTCCCTCAGTATTCTCGGGTGTATCCCATCTGGTCACATCACTTTGTCTGCTTTAGGTTTAGATAGCTTCTCATGAACACAGTCTTCTGTAAATTGTTCAAGATGCCCCTCACTTCTGTTCCTGTTTGTGGGTGTTTTCTGAGGTCCTGCTCCTGGTTCTTCATCTGTGAACACAGAACAGAAATATTTGTTAAGCAATTCCGCTTTATCCTCATCAGCTTCTACATATTCCTCCCCTTCACCCCTGAGTCTGACAATACCACTTTTACCCTCCCTCTTTTCACTAACATATCTGAAAAATGTCTTATCCCCCCATAACAGCAATAACAACAACATATATGGTCTTTATGAATTTTTGAGGGCATTATCACTTAAATAATAACCTTAGATACAAATAAGCTTAGCTACAAAGTTCTTTTAGGACAGCTTTTTCCCTGTCCTAAATTATGCGGATACCTAATTAGATAGCAGTGCTGCAAATTGCCCTATCTGGATAAGTAAAGGCTCTTCCCCAGCTTCACCCAAGGACCTCCCCTGAAGATTGTGCTGTGGCAATCAGAAGGAATATTCAGCAGCACAATCGAGATAATGCTGCTCAATATTGGACTACCCAGGACTTATATAGTTAGTAGTGGAGGAGTAGCCTAGCACCCTAGAGATCTGGGTTCAATTCCCACTGGCACCCTTATGACTTTGTGCAAGTGACTTTACCCTCCATTGTCTTGGAAGAAAAGGCCTGACAATCTGCTTCCGGTCATATTTTGCCAAGAAAACCCAGGGGTTGCTGGGTTGCCAGGAATCAGCTTTGACTTGACGACACTTAAAAAGACAAAAAGGTTCTGCAAATCAGATAAACTCTTTTGAGTATTGGCCCCTATTTATTTAGAATAATACTCAATATACTTTTGATTTTATGAGCACTTCACTGGTGTCTTATATTTTCAAAAAAGTTTTTGATTTTGTCAGGAAATTTATATTGATTAATGTCCAGAATTTTTTGTAGTACTTGCACCCTATAAAATCATTTTTTTTATTTTATATTTATAAAGTTTACAAATTATACCAAGCAAAAAAAAAATGCTTGTACAGTAAAGATGCTTATTATGAAAACATTTACAAAAGGAAACAGATACAAAAATCATACTATAATCAAAGCATCATTAGTCCACAATAGGGGGATAACTATACAGAATACAGTGAGGGAAGGAGAGCCCACAATGTCATAAGGAAAAAGTTAAACAAAACTATAGGTGGCGACTGAGGAGCCGATAACCAATTAATACATAACAGCGGTCCTAGGAAGGTGAAGATGTTACAACATGGGAAGTGATAAAGGAAGACAATTCACTGGGTTGAAAAAAAACAAATTTCTGTGAATAATAAACAACAATACATTTACATGGAAACCTCAATACAAACGAAGCCCTCAGCTGAAATCACCCCTGCTTGCAATAACAGAAAAGATTTACACCTCTTCTGGGTTTCCCTTGAAACATCGGGAAAGAGATATTTTTTACCAAAAAACAAACTAGCCCTTTTTTTTATAAAACAATTTGAGGAGCCAATCTCTATCAGATGAAAAAGCAAAGGTAACTAACAGTGTGGAGACAGAAATTTCATCCTCCTTGGGAGACTGAAGTAACACAGAAACATCAAGAGATTCCAACTTTAACTGACCAACAACCATTTTCCCCTCTTTCTTCCCCGCAGGGATATAATAAGCTTTCACTATTGGGAGGATTAACTCCAAGGGTACTGACAGAGTGTCCTGAAGATACTTCTTGAATAAATCCAAGGGAGCCACCATTGGAACCACAGGAAAATTGAGCAGACGCATATTTGCTGCCCTGATAGCATTTTCTAAAGCCTCTAGCTTCGTTTTTAAAACAATATTATCTTTCATCAAGGAGAAAGTCAAATCAGAAACTTGCACTAGTTTCTGATCAGATAACTCTGCTCTACCTCTTGTTTCCACAATGTCATTAGATAAAGAAGAAACCTTCTCAAGTTTAGTAATTTTTACCGAGGAAAGAGCCAGCTGTTGGTTGACTGCCGAAGACAGTTGAATAATCGCTTCCCATATGCTCTCAAGGGTTACTACAGAAGATCGAGCAATAGCAAGGAGAAAAGGTGATGCAGACTCAGCTAGCCCAGACAAATCCTTCACCAAACTGACATTCCCAGCCTCCACCAGGTCTTCTCCTCCTGGAGTTTCAGCCGCTGAAACCGGCGGCCGACTATCAAAGCCCACATCCAGCGCTTTCCGCATAGGATCCGCCATCTCCACCTCCTCAGGCAAAGCAGCCGGACCGAGCATACTGGGGGTCATCGTTGTACCAGATAGAACTGGAGGAAACCGCTCTTCAGGGGAGAGAGACAGCTCTAGGTCGGCAGAAGCCAAAGTCTCCTCTGCTGATGCTGCCAAACCTGCTCGAATCTCCCATCTCTGGTCACTGGTGAGTCGAACAAACCGATCCATTGGGCCCTCAACCGCAAGCTCCAACTCTGCAGGAAAAGTCCTGGGCTTGCCCTTCCGCTTAGGCATAGTGACTCAAACTCCAACAGACGCCATCTTAGAATTAGCCACTCCCCCTAAAATCATTTTTTGATTTTCAGTATTTATTATGAAATTTTGCCAATTCAAAACAACATTTTCATGTTGACTCCAACAGAACACAAGGGTCTCTATGCTAAGAGATATATGGCATGATTATTAAAGGTGAAAACACATTAATGTGCCACTGTTCCCATAGAAGTAAAAGGGTCATGGCACAACTTAATGTGGGTTAATGTTCATTAACATGTGTTAACCTTTAGTACACATATCTCAAAGTGAAAGCATATTCCAATTGTCTATGTTTCTGATTGCCTATGGGCAGGGGCAGCCCAAGGAGGGTACGGGGCCATGTGCGGAGACTCATTGCAGGGTCTCATTTGCATAAGGGGCCTTGTTTGCATACATATTTGCATAATGTTTTTTTTAAATTATTTATTTATGCAATTTTCAAAATACAACAAGCACAACAACTTGTAAAGAAAAGGACCAAGGTCCACAAGTCCACCATTTTACAGACAAGATGGGTCACAAAACAAAGGAAAATTCGTAACTAGCAATTATAAACAGGCAAAACGGAAGCAAAGGAGAGTGCATAGTATCCTAACCACAATTAAAGGGCCACCTGCACTGGGGGCCCAACTAGAGGGGAAGAGGGGGAAAGAGCCAATGGATCCAACCGCTTTGAATTAATAAAGGAGGCTAATTGGGATGGCTCAAAGAAAATATACCTGTTCCCAGATAACTTTACCAAACATTTACAGGGAAATCGTAGAAAAAATAAGCCCCCCAACTGAACAACCCCCGAACGATACATAAGAAACTGCTTCCTCCTTCTCTGGGTTGCTCTCGAGACGTCTGGAAACATTCTAATCTGTGACTCCAAAAACATCTTACTGGAAGATCTGAAAAATAACTTCAGGAGCCAGTCTCTATCCACTTCAAGAGCGAAGGTCACCAACACCGTAGCAGTCATCCCTACCGCAGTAGGGGACCGTTCCAGGAAAGTAGAGAGGTCTAAACTATCCGAAGACATTTGCAGATTTTCTCCTTCACCCTTCAGACCAATCTTTGAAGTCGGCAAATAGAAGGCTTTTGAAATTGGAGGAATAGCATCCACTGAAACCTTCAAAACAGTAACAAGAAACTGTTTAAAAAGCTCCAAAGGGGAGACCGACGGAACTTTGGGAAAGTTCAAAACCCGAAGGTTATGGTTTTTTGCAAAATTCTCAAGAAATTCCAACCTTCTGTGCACAGCCGATAAATCTTTTACTAAAGAATGGGAAACATCTTTTACCTGCCCTAAGGACCCCTCCAAGGAGGTCACTTTGGCACTTATGAGAAGATTCAAAAACTTGCAATTGTTGCCCAAAAAACGGAAACTGTTGAGAAATAGACTGGAGCTGAGATGTTATGTTGAGGTGCATAGTTGAAAAGGCATCCCACAAAGAGTCAAAGGAAACAACCTTAGGCTTTTCCAGCAAAAGTTCTTGAGCACCTGCAACTTGCAAAAAAGAAATCTGGCGTCTCGAAAAAGTTTCCTCAGAGAAATGAGGAAGCAGAGAGGCTTTATCCTCCACAATCCCCTCAGCACCAGCGGTCATAGTCGGAGATATCTGCCCAGCCGGACCTATACCCAAACCGGCAGACAGCAGCTGAGTTACCCCAGTAGAGCGACTCACACCTCCTTCCGCTCCTACCGGCATCCGCTGCGAGGTCACTCCATCCGGCTGCGCTGGCGGCATGCGGCTCTCTGGGCTCAAAGATACCTCCAAACTCGCGGCGTCCTGGGACCTTCCTTCCGCCCCTTGGACGCCTAGCGAGGGCACCAGAGTTACAGTACTTCTCCCCGCGGTCTCCAGGAAGGAATCCATGGGACCGCGAACTGTCAGTTTCTCCACTGCCGAATCCTCTGTCGCCGCCAACTTCGCCTTCCGTTTCCTGCCCTTGTGCGGCATCAAACGGTATCAGCTAACCAGGAAAAAAACAGGACAGGTAAATCGTATGGCAGACAAAAAAACTCGGAGCTTCACTGGCGTGCGTCCGTTACCGTCGCCATCTTGCCTAAACAGATCATCATATTTGCATAATGTTAACGTGCACTAACTTTTAGTAAACATGCCTCTTAATGAGTGTCTGGATAAAGAAAGATACCAGATGTATACATTACTATACTCCATTGCCAACCGCCATGCACATTAGGAAGTACTACAAACACTGCCCATTTAGAACCCATAGCAAACCCGCCATATAATAACATCACTACCAGGACTCACAAAGCACCATACCCTACCTATCAAAAGGCAACACTGCAAATATTAAACCAATACATCTCAGAAAATACCAATACATCTCCTACTGGGGAAACAGAACAAGTGGTATTATCGAGTGGAAACTACATGAACAGAATACTCCAGCTCGGTTACACATACAGAACATAGACCGTCACCAAACAAAGAACAAAGGATCGCAATTTAGAAATAGGAAGACAATAATTAAACTGGGAACCCCAAAAACGAGACTTGGAATGTACAACAACACTAGAGAAATAAACTATAAATTAATTTCCTCTTGTACTAAACAAAATACAAAGATGTTAACGATTCACATTTCCCAGAGGTGACATATTCCAGTTAATAAATTCAAAATAAAAAAGTATTTTTCTTCCTTTTGTTGTTTGTGCATTTTATTTTTCAGTTGCAATTGCTCCAGTCACTTTCTTCTGGTTTCTTTGTGTCTTCTGTTAATTCTCCATCGTCTGCTGTCCATTTGTTCTTTCTTCTCTCTTCTAGATTTTTTTCCATGCTCTCTCTACATCTGCTTTAACATACTGATCTTTCCCCTTTTGCTCCTTCCTCCATTTCTTTCTTTATTCTTTTTTCATCCACTCAAATTTCACCCCCCCCCCCCATCCTCAAACCCCACTTACTCTCCCAATACCTGGCCAATAGTAGATTTGTTTCCCTCCCACACAAAATATCTTTTCCCTTCCCCATACTCACTCCCCCAGCCCCATTACCTTTTAGTCCACCCCCAACATTGGCTCCTTTCTAGTTCCAGTCCCACCTAGCATCCACTCCCTTCTTGTCCCATTCTTCCATCCCCCGCATCAGCCCATTTCCAATCCTAGCCCCCCCATCAGTCCTTTCCAGTCCTAGCTCCCCCATCAGCTATTCCAGTCCTATCCTAGCCCCCTATCATTCCTTTTCCAGTCCAAGCCTCCCCCATTGGCCCATTTCTAATCCTAGCCCCCCATCAGACATTTCTAGTCCTACCCTAGACTCTCCATCAGCCCATTTCCAGTCCAAGCCCCCCATCAGCCCACTTCCAGTCCTAGCTCCCCCATCAGCTATTTCTAGTCCTATCCTAACTTCCTATCATTCTATTTCCAGTCCAAGCCCTCACATCAGCCCATTTCTAATCCTAGCTCCCCCCCATCAGGCATTTCCAGTCCTAGCCTAGCTTCCTCATCAGCTATTTCCAGTCCTATCCTAGCCCCCTATCATTCCATTTCCAGTCCAAGCCTCCCCCATTGGCCCATTTCTAATCCTAGCCCCCCATCAGACATTTCTAGTGCTATCCTAATCTCCCCATCAGCCCATTTCCAGTCCAAGCCCCCCATCAGCCCACTTCCAATCCTAGCTCCCCCATCAGCTATTTCTAGTCCTATCCTAACTTCCTATCATTCCATTTCCGGTCTAAGCCCTCACATCGGCCCATTTCTAATCCTATCTCCCCCCTATCAGGCATTTCCAGTCCTAGCCTAGCCTTCCCATCAGCCCATTTCCAGTCCTAGCTCCCCATCAGCTATTTCCAGTCCTATCCTAGCCCCCCATCAGTCCATTTCCAGTCCAAGCTCCCCCATCAGCTCATTTCCAGTCCTATCCTAGCCCCCCCATCAGGCCATTTCCAATCCTAGCCTCCCCATCAGCCCATTTCCAATCCTAGCCCCCCCATCAGCTCTTTCCAGTCTTATCCTAGCCCCCCCCATCAGTCCAATTCCTGTCCAAGCCTCCCATCAGTCCATTCCCTATACTAGCCCCCCCATCAGACATTTCCAATCCTGTCCTAGCCCCCCATCAGCCCATTTCCAGTCCAAGCTCCCCCATCAGTCTTATTTGTAATTCTAAGCCCTCCATCATCCCATTTCCAGTCTGAGCTCTCCCCATTCAGCACATTTCTAGCCCTAGCCCTCCCATCAACTATTTCCAGTCCTAGCCCCCCCAGAAGAGCCCCGTGGCTGTCTGACTGCCTTAAGAGGACCCCCGGCAGGCCCCGGCTCACCTCTGACAGTGCTGAAGTGAAGCACACCGTTTTTCTTCACTGGCAGCTGTGTTGTAGTATAGGCCGCTGGTGCGCTGAGTGCTGGGAAACAGAAAGTTCCCTTTGACCTCCAGCGAGCCAGTGGCCTATACTACAACACAGCTGCCAAAGACGAAAAACGGCGCTCTTCACTTCGGCACTGTCAGAGGTGAGCCAGGGCCTGCCGGGAACCCTCTAAAGCCGACCCTGCTGCCAGTGCCGATTATGCAAGGTGTTTTTGGTGTGGGGCCCCCTGAAGCGCGGGGCCCTGTGAGAACAACATTCTTGCATAGTGGATGGGCTGTCCTTGCTTATGGACCCGATTCAGAGAGGTAACTTGCAAGGCTGCACATCCCGGTAGGACGTGCAATCCCGCAAGTCGTCTTGCCCCTATTCCCCCTCAAGCCCTCCATGCACGGCTAGAGCAGTAGCATGGGGAGAGCCGCAGGGGACAGGAGGGGGTGGAGTCTGGACAGAGCATGTGCGGGTCAAGGTGGCAGGATGCACAGGGCCAATTCAGGTCATGGCCCTTTACATCCTGTGGGGCTAGGGGGGACTTGCTGCTTATTCCACCTCAGAGGTGGAATAAACCACATCTACCCGCGATCAGGGCTGGAATTCCCCCCCCCCCCCCATCCCCAGTGCCGGGGCCATGGACAGGTAGGTCCCCACCGCCCGATCCAGGCCCCAGCTGCCCATCTGTATGTCAGGCAGTGGGGAAGAAGAGGGTTGGTGCCATGGGTGACAGGGGAGCCTGCAGGGAGGACTTCCCCACAGGCATGCAAAGGCATGCTGGGCCATCTCAGGGCCCAATTCTTTATGTCACAGGAATGTTTTGCTCCCATGTTGCAGAATCGGGTGCTAAAGGGCCCATCCTGCTCGGGGCCATCCAAATAGTCCAGACGTGCCCCTTTGTGAATCGGGCTCTATGTGTCTATGTTTCTGTGTTCTGTGTCTCAAATATATTTGTCTTCTTCACTTCAAAATATAAATGCTAGCGAGTGTTTGTAAGAGTTCACACACATAATAATGCGTGTATTCCTTGAGAAGTGAGATTTTGAAGTTTCAACTGACCTTAAATAGAATTTCTCCCAAACAGTAAGCATTTCAGAGTGAAGTGAATTCAGGAGCACTGATAGACATTTGGATGCTCTCCTCTTCTTGCACATCTGACTGTAGGTTCTCTGGTGTCATCATGCAACGAAGGAAGGCTTATGCAGGAAGGGTCTTACAACTTTATTAGTCAAGAACACTGGCAGGTGGTGCCTGCAGTTCATTTTCTTAGTCCTTTACAAAGCTGGGAGGCTGACTTTGTTCAGCTGACAATAGCCAGCTTAAGTGAACACTGATTCACTAGCGGTGTTCAGGTACAAGTAATGGCAAACAGGAACATAGACCACTGGCCCTCCCTTAACAATCCTGATACTATCTGGCTGTCCCAGTCTCTTTTCCAGGATAAGTTTCCCTATCTAGGTGCAAACCTCTCCCCTAGAGAGTCCCAACCATCCTGCTCCAAGGTTTTAGGCTCTCCTGCCTTTAACTAACAATCATAACTCTCAACTGCCTGTAAATATATAGCAGATAGTGTATTTGCAGCAGTTTACAGCAGGGCTGATGGTGCCTTTATTGCTGCCCTGGGCTGCCTCCTCCCTCTCCCAGGGATTCCAATGGGGTCTTCAAGAACTTGCATTTGTCACAATAACTCAATGAGTCTCTGACAATTGACATGTGCAGGGGGGTTTAGAGAAAGACTGCTGGATTTCTAAATGACTGCTCTCCACTACCAA
Organism: Ichthyophis bannanicus; assembly: GCA_033557465.1. Lineage (NCBI taxonomy): Eukaryota > Metazoa > Chordata > Amphibia > Gymnophiona > Ichthyophiidae > Ichthyophis > Ichthyophis bannanicus. The sequence goes on along the minus strand of CM066033.1, from coordinate 1,220,914,568 downwards.
CTGCCAGGTGCATTAGGAAGTACTACAAAACCCTGCAAAAATCAGTCAGAGCCTATAGCAAGCATGCCATAACGTAAAATAACAGCATTAACAGCCACCAACTCTATCTATGAAAAGGCAGCACTATAAATATGACACCAGGATCTTGAGCAGAAATAATCTCCTACTGGGAAAACAGAGCAAGTGGGACTACAGCAAATCTCCACACAGAAACTACATGCTAACAAAATGGCACACCTCAGTCCCACATACAAACATAGACAGATAAAATCTAATCAAATACAGAACAAGGGACCACAGATTAGAAATAGAAATAGGAAGAGAAAGCTTGAAGTGAGAGCCCCAAGAAGTCAAACAACATATACCCACAGCACCGGAGAAATAAATAAAAATGCATTTTCTCCTGTACCGAACAAAATACAAAGGACCCATATTCATAAAAATCTAGCTCCTAGATCCTACATTTGTGCCATATTTTCAGTCCAGTTTTAAGGGGTTAATATTCAAAACCCTTTATCTACATAACTATGGAGCTTATCTGGATAAGGGTACTCAGAAAAATATTCAAATATTCTAGATGGTGCTGCTGAATATTTCCCAGATCTCCTGGGCACTATCTGGAGAGCGCTGGTGTGATGCAGGGGCAGAGCGAGGGCAGGTACTGGCCACTATCTGGATAATCACTGCTATTATCTGGATAGTGGACGTTTTCAGCTGCTTTCCTGATAATTGCTGTCTAGATAAATTATCTGCTGGTGGTTGAAAACTGCTGCTACTTGGGCAATGGCAATGATTATCGGGATAGTGGCCACTCAGTCTGGATATTCGGCTGCAGTGCTTGTCCGGATCCTGTGACTGAATATCTGGAGGATTCTTAAAAGCTAAGGCACTTAAATATCCCATGCCCTGACTATTGACCGCTAAGTTTTCAGTTTAAAATTCATCTTAATTTCAGAGCTTAAGGTTGTTATTTTAGAAAGGTAATATCAGAAGCTAGGCTGGGTCGGGCTTGGCTTGTTCCTGGATGGGAGAGCTCCTTGGAATTCCAGGTGCTGTAGACTTGCTGCATGGAAGAGAAACCTGGCAATCTATTTCCAGTCGCACCTTGCCAAGAAAACCCAAGGGCTGGGTCACTAGGAATCAGCATTGACTCATTGGCGCACATTTTCACTTTTTCAAATTTGCACATGGATGACCTTACTATGTAGAAATTGCTAGGGGGGGCATGTCATAGAGAATGGTCTGGACAGGTCAAAAGCCTACGCATATATTCCCCCTTTTCATATAGGGAATACATGGAGAATCCTCTCGCAGTAAAGCAGGACATTTTCTTAGCTTACTGCACTTTGCCAAGGTCACCGTAAACACTGAGACAAGTTTCTTAAAGGGATAGGACATAATTCCTTCAAGCCTGTTTTTGGCAAGCAAGTTTGCCATGAAGACTCTGGTTTGGGCCCATCATTCTCACTTTGCTCTTTTTCCTTCTTGTCTATCTGACACCTTATTTTAGAAATGGCTCTTTCTATATCTAAACCCCAGCTTTACACATGGAAAGCTTTTCTAAATTACCTCCAAACAAATTGATCCGCCTCTTCCTAAGATGGTTTAAAAGATTGCCTTATTAGCATCAACATTATTTTCACAAGGATTACCTTTTCAGAATTTGAAAATCTTGCAGGAGTTCGGTGTATTTGTCAAGAGATTTGCCTCTCTAAAGAGGTTTACGGAGTTCAACAAAAATTGATTGATTCGTTTTTTTGAGTTTAAACAGGTCATCAAAGATATTAAAACATCTACCTTTACTTTGCTATTGTCAGGGATCTCAAGGTTTGAGAGGAATAATTGGCATAATGGGATCCAAAGGTGTCAAGGTAAGTAGCAATCTATTATTTTAAATTTGAGCTATACTGATTGCATGAAGTGGAAATTGGATGGTAGTATATTAATTCAGTGCAGCCCGTGTTAATAAATGTATGCTCTCTTATTGGCAATCTGACCTCTACAGGTAGTACTATGAGACTACCACTAGGGGTCAGCAGTGCCATTTTGACAAAGAAAGCCACTACAGCAAGAGTGAGTGGGGGGTTGCTCCTGCCCCATTGCTCCCACACTCCTTAGGATGCGTTGGGGTCCTGGGGAGGTTGGGGGGTAGGTTGGGCAGCCCAGGCTCTATGTTACTCATTTATAGAAGGGTTGGGCTTTAGATGGTCTAGGAAGGGGCTTTCTGACATTTTTGCTCCCATGTTGGGGTTGGGGAGAGAGGGCGTTGGATTCATTTGGCCACCATGGATTGGAGGTCTCTTTGGGGAGATTTCCCATTCAGGCTGGTGGGCCCTTTACTTTAATGTGGCCGCCATACAAAGTGAACAGTTTTTGGGACTTTTTCACATGTTGCCACAGCTGTGACAATGCATGAAAAATGCCTGGTTGTAACAATGCATGAAAAATTCCATGCAAACTTTTGCTAAGGATGTAAACTACTAATAGCTCATTGGCATTTCCTAGCTAAATTTTGCAGAAATAGGTATTAACCCACAAATATTTTGGTGCGTTAGTATATAGGCCCCCTAGAACTAGTTTGCATCAACTACATTTTTTAGGGTGCCTTAATAAACCAAGTGCATACTAACAGATACACATCGCCATTTTAGAAGAATATGTTGCCTATGCAGAAGAATCCATTTCTAATGAACAAAATATAAAAATATAGCAGATACTTGTGTTACTAGATCAAACCACAACAAAGTTGAATTCATTGTTGTACAATTGTCTGTTTTTTTGTATTTTATAATTTATCTTTTTTTTAAAAGTCTTTATTGTTTCCTTTTATGAGTGAAGGAATAGCCTAGTGGTTAGTGCAACAGCTTGATACCCAAGAGATCAGGGTTTGATTCCCAGTGGCACTTCTTCTGACCTTGGGCAAATCACTTTACCCTCCATTGCCTTAGAAAAAAAGGCCTAGCAATCTGCTTCCAGTCAAACCTTGCCAAGAAAACCCATGGGCTGCTGGGTCACCAGGAGTCAACATTGATTTGATGTCACTTAAAAAAATGTGTTTCCTTTATCTTATGGCTCAGGATCAGTTTCAAGACCTTAGTGATGACATTCAAGGCCACCAAGGGGCTCTCCTCCTCTTCACTATGTGACATCATCCAATCACCCACACCAAACAGACTTAGGAGATCCGTAGTAGCCAACATGCTAGTGATACCGAGAGACACGACAAAATGCTCCAAAGCAACATCGAGCAGAGCCTTCAGACTATGCGCCCCAAGTCTCTGGAACTCCCTACCACCATACATCAGAGCAATCCCCAACTTGAGCCAGTTCAGGAAGGCCTTGAAACACTTTCTCTTTATCAAATACCTCACTGACTCCCCTGAACCCTAGCCACCATTGATTAGGGTGCCCCCAAGTATGATCAATACCTAATAATTTCATTTGTACATGTATATAGTTACCCTACTCAATGCACCACATATGTATATAGTTTACCCTGTTTTCCAAGTTACTTGTTCCTGTTCAATGTAACGACCTGACTTTTGTTTATTGTCGGATACTGTTTGTTTTATGTAAACCGTGCTGATCGCAAATAGTGCGGTATATAAGAAATGAAAATAAAATAAATAAAAAATAAATAAATGGCTACTAATATCTGGGACTGGTAGGCTACTCATCTGCAAGACACTAAGGGGCCCGTTTACTAAGCCCCAAGCTAGTAACATGGGTTTGGGTCACATTACTAGCACAAAGCACTGTGTTAGATGCAGGGGGGTGGGGAAAGATGACTCCCTGTATTTAGCATAGTTCTCTACGGTAGTGCTGCTGTGAGGAGTAACTACTGCCACCCATTGTGCTGGCAGTAGTTGCTCCCCTCCAAGCACCAGCAGAGTGGGCTTTCAAGGCCCATCTTAGTGGCACCATGGCAGGAACACCCATACCCCACTTGGAGACTACCCAGACGTGCATTGACAGGGTTGTATGAGTTTTTCATGGTAGGACTCTGTGCAGCCAAAAACATGCACTACCCCTGCGCTACCCACTAGCATACTTTAGGAAACCAGTCCCTAAGCTCTTTCCTTCTAGAAATAACTCCTTGTATTTATTTTATTGATTGATTGAGATTTATTAACCATATTTATGAAGAGATTCACTCAAGGCAGCATACAACTGGTCTCCCTTGACACAGACACCTTACATTGCAGTATCAGCATAACGATTACGAATCAATCCCATGTCAGCATAATAGACTGTTAGAAGAGAGAGATAAACTTGGAGATAGGCGATAAGAAAGAGCAGTAATATGATACAATGTCAGTAATGTATACCTTAACACAGCTTAGTAGAACATTCAAATAACAGAAATATGATAAGGTGTCAGTGGAATACAAATTATATACCTTAATAGGCAGCCTGGTCGAACTTTCAAATGACATAGAGAGGATACTCACAATGTCAGAATAGTAACAATGATGCTCTATAATAGGTAGCATAGTAGAACAATCGTATAACATCATAGGATACTCACAATGTCAGCACAGTATAAATGATGCTCTATAATTGGTAGCACTGTAGAACAATCATATAACATCATAGGATACTCACAATGTCAGCACAGTATAAATGATGCATCATAGTGGCAACACGGTAGAACATTCATATAACATAGATCGAGCATTCATAATGTTAGCACTATACGATGAAACATCCTAACTGGCAGAAAAGCCAGGCTTTCACCTGCTTCCTGAAGTAGAGATAGTCTTGAGTTAAACAAAGCCCCTCTGGGAGTGAGTTCCGGAGTGTGGGGGTTATTCCTGAGAAAGCTCACTGTCAGGTGTCCTAATTGGCAGATATCACAATGTGTGATTTCCTTTGCCATGTGTACAGCTCTGGTTGTGCTTTGAGATGACATTAGAGGCCTCAAAGATGTTTAGACAACTTAACTTAAGGCATTATAGCCCATTTTGTCTGAGGACCTTGAAAATCAGAAAACATTTTAAATTTGTCCTTGTACTGGTAGATAGTATGGTTTTTGCAGAAAGGTGTGATGTGGTCATGCCACTTGCAACCTTGTATCAGTCGTGTTGCAGCATTTTAAAATAATTGGAGCTGGTGCAAACTCTTTGTTGTCTGACAAATGTACAGGGCATTACAGTAGTCTAGCCATTGATCACAAGAACCTGGGCAATGAAAGAAAAAGTGCTACTAGAACCCATTCTTCTCCCTTTCTCTCTCTTTCTAGGGCACTATTTACCACTTACTCCTTAGCCTTAATTTTCAATAGAACATGATGGTGCAGAACATGACCAACATCTAAAGTATTTCCAAAGTTTTTTTCAAATCAGAATTCTTAATGTTTTATGTTGTTTGATGGGCAAAGTTGAAGAAAATTAAGTAAACTAATGCTAGCATTGAATACAAGAATGTTTGATGTGGGATGTCAGCCTTACATGCAATGCAATGTGTGCCTTCGAGTCAGTCCTGACTCCTGGCAACCCAGAAGCTCCTGGGTTTTCTTGTTTAGACAGATTCCTGGAGGAATGTCCTAAAACATTATTAGCCATATACACTTATAAATGTTATCATTTATCTCAGAGTGTGACAAACAAGAATTGGATCTGCCCTTTGGGATCCTGCTGGATACTTGCAACCTAATCTGGCCACTGTTGGAAATGGGATGCTGAGCTTGGTAGACTTGGGCTGACCTAGTATGACACATCTTACATTTTTATGTTCTGTCAAGCATGAAATATAAACTTAAATAACATCAGGTCCATTTTCAACACCAATAACACTGGGACTGAGGGTAGCACAGGAACAGGGTGTGTAGTCTGTCTAATTTCCCTTGTTCTGGTTTACAGGGTGCTCGGGGACTCGATGGTGAACCTGGGCCTCGGGGAATTGCTGGCGCACTTGTAAGTAGGACTGTATATCTCTTAACCTCTCCAACAGCAATCATATCTCTGCATTCTAGCAGTGTTCTTTATGAATTGCTGGATTAGATAAATATGATCTTATAACATATATATAACATCATTTACCATTCAAGAGATAAAATAATGCCTCTTGGATCATGCAAAGAACTACCTGCAGTACTGGGATTCCTTCCCTTTAGCAATTCTCTAGTTCACTAGATTACTAAGTATGACTCTGAGAAGTGGTCCAGGACACAGTAGAAATTTTTTTTATTTCAAAATAAGTTGAAACCATGTTTTTTTCTGAATAATAGGTGCCCATATGTAAAAAAAAAACCAGAGAAACAATTGCAATAACATATAGCTGCCTACCGAATACTATATAATAATCAATTGTTCAGCTTGCACATAATACACAATACAATGTTAAGTCTTTTTTTTTCTTGACCAGACAATTTCTTCCTGTTCCTTTTGGGCCTCCAGCTCTTTCAGGACTAGGGCTGGGATTCTGGTGCCATGAGCCTTCCTTCTTAATTCCCCCATATTATTTTTTTGTTTACAACTTTATTTTTATTTAAAAAAGTGCAAAATACAAAAAAACAATACAACAGAAGAGACCAGGGAAACAAGAGAGTTCCATAGAAGTCAATGGGATCATAATATGTCAAGAATCAGAGAAGTGCAAATCTGAAAAAATAAAACCGCTTACCATTCCAACCTCCCGAAAAACGACTAAACTATCTCATAAGTTCCCCATCCATGCTCAGAGTATACGAAATGAAATAGAATAAACAAAATGGACAAAACAAATAAAAATAGAATAAACAAACATCCCCCTACGCCCCCCACCCCTTCCTCCTCTCTCCTGACTGCATCACTAGTATCATATACATGTATTCAGAAATAGTGTGTCTGGTAAGTCAGAAGCCATAACCAACTCCCAAGAGTACTTGATAGATAAAATTAAAAAAAAATAGACAAAATGGGGCTTTTACTAACGGGCACTAGCTGTCAGCATGTGCTGTGGTGTGTTGAAGGTGCACTGGGACATTCGTGGACAGCATGGGACTATGACAGCGTGGGCTGATTCCTGCACTAGCTGTGACTCATGCATTGGGGTGGTAAGGGGAGGATTATGGGCGGAGTGTGGGCATGGTGAGCACTGCACAGTTAATGCAGGGTAAACACTGCATGCTAACTGTGAACCTGGCATGCAATTAGCACAGGTTCACCTAACGCCACCTCAATAGATGGAATTAAGTGCATCCGTGCTATTGCTGTGTGAGGGGATAGGGCTCTCTATTAACTGCCAGGAATATTCTTGCCATGCCCCTAACAGTTAATGCAATGGTATTGCAGCTAACATGCCATGGTTTGATGCTATTAGCGCATTAGATGCAACACCATAGTGTCCTTTTGTTAAAGGGCACCAATGTCTGCCAGCCAAGAGTAACCTGTGCCCAGGCACTACTTCCGTTCCTATTCTAATGTACCTCATTGCTTATTAAGAATATTCTTGCAGAAAAGGGCCAATGTATCAGTTGCTCCATATATATTGTATCTCAATTTGCCAAAACCCTTTAATCTGCGTGGACACAATCTCTTGCCTCCAGAATTTTGCTATTACACAGCAGAACAACTCAACAATGCACAATTAGCAAACGAACCCCTTCCAAAACCAAAAATAAAGAAATTCCTTATCTTTTTGTCAGAAGATGCCGAGGGAGGCTAGAATAACTGTCTAACCCCAACAGACGGAAGCCTCCATTTTATTCATAAATATAAACTTCATCAAGAAACTTAACTCAACGGTAAGGCTCCAGTCCAAGCAACTTAACTTATCATCCGTAGAGTGCGGTATCCAAAAATCAGGCTCAAGGCACGACGTGCACGTTTCGGGATCCTCTCCCTGTATCAAGTGCTTCCATCGACTTGTATAAACCACCAGAAACATGCACGTCGTGCCTTGAGCCTGATTTTTGGATACCGCACTCTACGGATGATAAGTTAAGTTGCTTGGACTGGAGCCTTACCGTTGAGTTTTCTTGATGACGTTTATATTTATGAATAAAATGGAGGCTGCCATCTGGTGGGGTTAGACAGTTATTTTAGCCTCCCTTGGCATCTTCCAACAAAAAGATAAGGAACTTCTTTATTTTTGGTTTTGGAAGGGGTTTGTTTGGTAATTGTGCATTGTTGAGTTGATTTATTACCAGACCTAGGGTGGTTTGTGTATATTACACAGCAGAAGGCTAGTAGTAAGTTTTGAGCTAAGTTATTCTGGAAAGGAAAAGGGATTTCCCCCCCCCCCCCCCCATATTTTATATTCCTCCTCCTCCCCCTGCCAATCTACCTAGTTGAGCCATTGTAGTGACAGCCATGGACCATGGGCATTGATGCACCAGGACTCCTTCTAGAACCCTGCAGTCATGAACCTGCATCTCGACAATAGGTGTCAGCCTAGAGTGATGACCATGCTGGGACTGTGAATGCTGGCTCTATAGCATCCCTTACTCCAGTCAGCACAGGAAATAAAAGACCCGACTTGGGTATACCGAGGGGAATCCAGTGCATAGCAATGCACAGCACAGCCACTTTACTACTGGTCAAGCCCCATAGCAGTTTGTTACATACATCATTCATGTGCTGTTTATCTGGCTTAGACATCATTTGGAGTGTCAAAGCTAATCTTGTGGCAAGACTCTTTAAGGACTTCAAGCTGTCTAGTTTTCAGTTAGTGTGACAGATAGTTCAACAATGGTTCAGTTGTGCCATCGATCTGGTTTAGCCGTCATCTGGGCTAGAAGCCATTGTATTAGAGGATGTGACAGATACATCTTCAACGGTGTGCTAAAGTGGTAAATAAGTGAGAAGACTTCCACATTCATAAATTCTTGTGGACGGGCACTTTCATCAGTAATGAGCTGCTTGCACTTGTGTGTGCTAGCTGCATTGTAACCAGGTCAGGCAGTCGGCTTCTCCTTATTTACCTTCATCTGATATGCAGATTTGTCACCACTACCAACGAAAGTGCTGTATGGCAATCATGTCCAGAACATTCACGTTTCTTCAAGCACTGAAGAGCTGTTAAGCAGTTTGTTATTTTCAGAAACTAGCTGAGCAAAATCTTCCATATACGTCTCTGCAGTCTGACGATTTGCTGAGAACTTTTTTTAAAGTTTTTTTTCTGTTTACTTTTTTTGTTTAGTTTCATTTGTCTGAAATGAAAAAGTAAATTAAAAAAACAAGAAATGACCAACAAGACAAACAAAACAAACACTGGGTCATGCTGCTGGTACCAATTTCTTGTGCTGGAAAAACAATGAAATGGTATCAGCATAATCTGCTGGTGATGATTGCTGCAGGTGCACTAGTGAGCAAGAGCAGTAGAGTAAGACGGACTGGAGAGAGGATGTGGGAGGGCATGTCAGTATCTTGTTTTTTTGGTTCTTTGGGCCTTTATTATTTTAAGTGAAGAAAACTGAAACAAATTAAACTGTTTTCGTTTAAAAAACAGATGGTAACCAAACTGGAAATTTTATGACACTTTACGATTTCATTTCAAACAAAAGAACATCCCTAATGAATACTGTGGTGGTTCTTAGATTCTGAAGTCAACCACTGGAATAGTCAAATTTACTTTCAGTCTGTATTTCTGCATGAAAAAACTGGTCCTTTGGTATTAACATATAACTGTGATGCTGGTTGCACTTCCGTTACAGCACATTGTTCAAATCATAATTCAGAAGCATTTGGCCATTTCAATTACATAGTAATGTAGTAACATAGAGGATGACAGCAGATAAAGACCAACATGGTAAATGAAATAGGTGCTTGATTATGATGTCCCGACACACTAATTTTTGCATAGTAGATGTTTGGATAACAGAACAAAAGCTGAAGTCTATGATTATTTTTGGCTAATGGGAGTTTTCAAATGGCAGGTTGATGAAGATTATTGGCTGGGAAACAGGAGGCAAAAACAGAGGGGCTTGTTTACAAAGCCGCGGTAGCGGCTTCTGTCCGATATAGGTGTTGCAGCCCCCATTGAAATCAATGGGGCTGCGGCTCCGATATCGGGCAGAAGCCGCTACTGTGGCTTTGTAAACAAGCCCCAGAGTGTTCACCACTAAAAAACAAAATGTGGGTTCAAATCTAAAACTTAAAAAACATTTTATAAACAACTGTGATCAAATAAAACCCAATATGGCCATGTTTTGTCGTGTGCCTGCATCAGGTTTGAAAACTATTGGGCCAATATTGAGTCCACAGCAGTCAGCGTTTTTCAAAATACTGGCTGCCATATGTAAATTGAAACCAGATATTCACCTGACGCCTCTGGATAGAAGTTTCCATATGAATATCCAGTTCAGCAATGACCGCTGCAGGCTATCCAGAAGGTGGCAGTATTCAGCCACTATCCAGATAGTCAACTGAATAAAGTTAGGCCTGCTGATTTGGTAGTCTACTTTTCTATGGCTTGTTATCTGGTTAGTGGACTGAAAATCACCGCAAATCATATAACCTCTGGGACTGTCCTCATTCCACCCATGGACTACCCTGGCACTCTCTGAACAGTGCTGCAGAGGTTAGAGAAGTTATTCAGTGGCACTGTCTGGATAGTGTGCTAAATGTCCCTTTCACCACCTCTTTACTCCACTATCTCTACATACAGCTGGCATTTATCGACCTCCTGATAAGTCCACCTCCAGCTGACTTTGACTCGTGGCTTTCCTTCTTTGTGGATGCCTCTTCCGCCTCACTTATCCTTGGGTATTTTAACATTCATGTTCATAATTCCTCTGAACTTCATGTCTGAAAGCTTGTTTCCCTTAACAACTCATTCAATCTCCATCTATGCTCTACAGTCTTACTCACCAGCTTGGCCACTGCCTTGACTTTATATTCGTTTCTAACTGCTTGTCCTCAAATTTGTGCACCTCAGTTCTTCCCTTATCTGACCATCACCTGCTAATTTTCACTCATCATCATCCCCCAATTCACTCTTGCCCAATCTCTTCCAACATCTTTAGGGATCTTCATGATATCGACCCTTCAGCTCTCTCCATTGCTATCTCACCATCTCTATCCTCCACTATGTCATCTAGGTCCGTTGATGAGGCCGTATCTTCCTATAACACTGTACTCTCCTCTGCTCTGGACGCTCTTGCTCCTTTCACTTCACAGCCTGTGTGGCATATTGTACCTCAGCCCTAGCTGTCCTTTAAAACCTGTTACCTACACTCCTGTGCCTGCTCAACTGAGCACCTTTGGCTCAAATCCTGCACCATTACAGACTGCCTACATTTCAAATTCATGCTTACCTCCTTCCAGTCTGCCATAGCATCTCACCAAGCAAGAGTACTATGTCTATCTGACTAACTCTCTTGCTGCTGACCCTTGCCATCTCTTTAAAACTCTCAACTCTCTCCTCAAAGTGCCTCTGCCTCTGACCCCTCCTTCTCTTTCTGCCCAGACCTTGACTACTTCCGTGACAAAGTCCACAAGATTACTCTTGAATTCTTCCTGGGGCCATCTCCATCTCCCCTTCCCCCTCTTCACTCCCAAATCCTCCCTCTGTTGCCCTCTCCACCTTTTCTAAGATCACTGAGGAAGAAACCACACATCTCTCCTCCTCTAAGTTTACTACCTGCTTCTCTGATGCCATCCCCACCTATCTACTAAACTCCATCTTCTCCACTGTTGTTCCTTCCATCCATCATATTCTCAACCTATTGCTTTCTACTGCAACTGTCCTGCAGCCTTCAAGCATACCTTGGTTATATCTCTCCTCAAGAAACCATCTCTTGATCCTACCTGTCCTTCTATCAACCCATCCCTCTCCTCCCCTTTATTTCTAAACTACTTGAACGTGCGGTCCACCAACACTGTCCTGACTTTCTCTCCTCTCAGTCCCTTCTGGATCCACTGCAATCTGGCTTTCCGCCCTCTATATTCTACTGAGATGGCTCTTGCCAAAGTCTCCTTGTTCCTCACCAAATCCAAAGGCTTTTACTCAATCCTCACCTTTCTTGACTTTCTGATGCTTTTGACGCTGTCAATCACCACCTTCTCCTTGATACCCTGCCCTCACTTGGATTTAGGGGTTCTGTTCTGTCCTTGTTTTCTTCCTATCTCTCCCACCGCATTTTTAGTGTATTCTGGTGGATCCTCTTCTACAAATATTCTGCTTTCAGTCAGTGTACCTCAGGGTTCTGTCTTGGGACCTCTCCTTTTCTCTCTCTACACTCGGTGCACTCAACTCCTCTCATAATTTTCAGTGCCATCTCTATGCTGATGACTCCTAGATCTAACTCTGCACCTGAAATCTTTCCGGGTATTCAGGATTGAATCTCTGGCTGCTTATCTGACATTAGTGCCTGGATGTTTCACTACCATCTGAAATTGAACATGGCCCAAACTGAGCTCCTTATCTTTCCCCCTAAGCCCACCTACCCCCTTCCTCTCTTCTCTATTTTTGTGGATAACACTGTACTCCTCTCTTTTTCCTTGGCTCGCAACCTTGGGGTCATCTTTGACTCTTCCCTTTCTTCCTTCACACACATCCAGCAGATAGCTAAAACCTGGCGCTTCTTTCTCTATAACATTGGCAAAATTCATCCCTTCCTTTCTGAACACACTCCTAAGACTCATCTATTATCTTGTCACCTTCTGTCTAGACTATTGCAATCTCCTCTTTGCTGGTCTTCCTTTGAATCACCTCTCCCCACTTCGATCTGTTCAAAACTCAGCTACACGGCTAATCTTCCACCAGTGTCATTATGCTCATGCCACCCCTCTTCTCAAGTCACTTCATTGGCTCCCTATCTGTTTCTGCATCCAGTTCAAACTTCTACTACTGACCTATAAGTACCTTCATTTGGCTACTCCTCACTACCTTTCCTCTCTCATCTCTCCCTACACTCCTCCTCGGGAACTCCATTCTTCTGGAAAATCCCTTCTATCTGTGCTCTTCTCTTCCACTGCCAACTCCAGACTTTGATCTTTCTACTTTGCTGCTCCTTACACCTGGAACAAACTCCGTGAGTCAGTACATCAGGCTCCATCTGTGGCCCTGTTCAAATCCAGGCACAAATCTCACTTCTTTGAGACTGCTTTTGGATCCTGATCCCCCTGTCTCCTGTTCTAATCGAATCTAATCTAATACATGCTTACATACTGCTACGCTCCCAGACTCAGTGGTTCAGTGCAGTTAAAAAAAAAAGAAAAATTTCATGAGAAACACAACATTTTAATTGAAACCCCAAGAAGCCAGAGTCCACATGCAGTGCAACATCAGATAAATAAGAGATGCAGTTCCCCAATACTGTGTAAAATATAAAAATAGCACAAAGTCCATTCACTAAAATGAAATAAAATTAGTTTTTTTACCTTTTTTGTCTGACCATTTTATTCTCTGATCTTGCTGGTCCCGATCTGAGGTTTCTGCTTTCCTGTCTTCTCTTAGCTCTCTTTCTGTGGTCTATGGTCCATTGTCCATCTGCCATTTCTTATGTCTTCTTTTGTTTTCTTCACTTCCTTCCATCAGCCAATTTCCAGTTCCAGTAACCCTCCCCAGTATCAACCCCCTTTCCAGTTCTCCCCTCCCAGTACCTTCCAATGTCAACCGCCTTGCATTCCCACGACTGCCACTGGTGTCCATTCCCTTCCAGTCCCCCTCCTTCCTCACTGTCCAGCCCCTTCTAGTCCAAATACCATCTCAGATATCAGCTCACGTCCACTCTCAGTGCCACCACCCCAGTCAGCTCCCTTCCAGTCACCCTACCATCTGTCCATCCCCCTTCCAGTGCCATTTGCATGTCAGCTCCCTTCCAGCCTCCTTCCCATAGACCAACCATCTAACACTCCCATCCCCAAGTGTCAGCTCCCTTCCAGCCCCCTCCTTCCCCCATGTCAGCTCCTTTCCAGCCCCCTCCTTCCCCTCTCGGTATCCGCGCCCTTCCAGTCCTATTCTACCATCCTTCTGCATCAGCCCATTTGTAGCCCTAGCCCCTAGTTTTCTTCCAGGGCCAGCAGCACTCTCCTCCCCTCCCCCATTAGCCCATTTCCAGTCCTATCCCCCGTCTCAGTCCACTCTAGTCCTAGCCCCCCAATTAGCCAATTACCAGTCCTAGCCCCCCAATTAGCTCATTTCCAGTGCTAGTCCCCATCTGTCCATTACCAGTCCTAACCCCCCCCAATAAGTCCATTTCCTGTCCTAGCCCCCCTAATCAGCCCATTTCTAGGCCTAACCCCACCAATCAGCCCATTACCAGTCCTAGCCCCCTCCCGATTAGCCCATTTCCAGTTCTAACCTCCCATCAGCCCATTTCCAGTTCTAACCCCCTCCCGATCAGCCTATTTCCATTCTTAAACTCCCATCAGCCCATTTCCAGTTCTAACCCCCCATCAGCCCATTTCCTGTCCTAGCCCCACTAATCAGTCCATTTCTAGGCCTAACCCCACCAATTAGCCCATTACCAGTCCTAGCCCCCCTCCCGATAAGCCCATTTCCAGTTCTAACCCCCCATCAGCCCATTTCCTATTCTAACCCCCCTCCCAATCAGCCTATTTCCATTCTTAACCCCTCATCAGCCCACTTCCAGTTTTAACCCCCTCCATTAGTCCATTTCCAGTCCTAGCCACCCCTGATAGACCATTACCAGTCCTAGCCCTCCCTCCCGATCAGCCCTCCAGTTCTAACCCCCCCCATCAGCCCATTTCCAGTCCTAGCCCCCCCATAGCTCATTACCATTCCTAACCCCCTCATCAGCCCACTTCCAGTTCTAACCCCCCCATCAGCCCATTTCCAGTCCTAGCCCCCCCATATCCCATTACCAGTCCTAACACCCCCCCCCCATCAGCCCACTTCCAGTCCTAACCACCCCCCCATCAGCCCAGGGAAATTGAAAAAAAAAAACCCTGGCTGCTGCCACGGCGGCAGAATGAAATGCCTGGCTGCCGCACCCCCCCTCCCCGGCAGAACCCTGCTTGTATTATTTGCCTCAGCGCCGGCTTTTCAGAGCCGTGAAGGGAGAGTTTCCATTTCTCGTGGCTCTGTTAAGCCCGCCAGCGCTGATGGGAAACAGGCATTTCCTGTTTCCCATCAGTGCCGGCGGGCTTAACAGAGCTGTGATAAAGGGAAACTGTCCCTTTGCGGCTCTGAAAAGCCGGCGCTGAGGGAAATAAAACAAGCAGGGCTCTGCCGGGGAGGCGGCGGGGCCGCAGCAGCGAGACACTTCATTCTACTGTGGCGGCAGTGGCAGCAGCTCCGGCAGGCAGCGGCTCTTCTGATCGGGGGGAGGGGGTTTGAAGGCCGAGTGAGGTGGTCTTTTTGGGGGCAATTTTTGTCACCCCCAAAAATTTGCCACTTGAGGCCACTGCCTCACTCGGCCTCATTATAGAGCCGCCCCTGTATGCCCCCTTGAACCCACAGAATTCACCAGAGAAAAGACATTGTTCAACAACAAACAATGTTACTAGCATCTACTTGTTAACTGTACTGTATGAGATAGCATGTAATAA
Organism: Ichthyophis bannanicus; assembly: GCA_033557465.1. Classification (NCBI taxonomy): domain Eukaryota; kingdom Metazoa; phylum Chordata; class Amphibia; order Gymnophiona; family Ichthyophiidae; genus Ichthyophis; species Ichthyophis bannanicus. Next base: position 1,220,899,128 of record CM066033.1, on the reverse strand, counting down.
TATTTATAGGTAAATAAAACATCAGGTTAAACATTAGGCAGACATTAACATAACGCATTGAGGGACACGTTTACTAAACTGTGATAATATTTTTTGTTGGACTACCACATATGCCAGTCATCCAATACGGGACTGACCTCTCCCAAATAGTACATTTTAATTTATTAGAAAAAGTAGTAAAAGAAGAATCGAAGAAATAATCCCATAGCAAAAGCCTGACACAGAATCCGACACAGAGCCTGTGTTTTGAACTGACTAATGTCCAAACAGCTCTGCTTCAGGGCTATAGGTACTTATCTGCAGTCTTATGAATCCTCATTGAGCTTTCCATTTAGCTACATAAGTAAAGGCATTAGATGCTGACAGCACCACACCCTTATATACATGGCAAACATTCTACAGAGTGTCCCACAGACCAAATCACTGCAATTAAAAAAATCTAAGATTGCAAATCAATCATCCTCAAATTAGAGACATCCATTCTGCTTCCATATTTGAACCAACAAGTTGCACAGTATTGAGTCGCAAAGTCCATGATTGTTCTTTATGGTTCAGTAATCTTTCACGAACACCACCCCAAATATAAGGGGGCACATGGTCAATGTGCCGCACTTAAGCTGATAAAAGAATGATTACAATCACTATGATGTTGAATCATAGAAACGAAACAGTCATAGTTTTTAATTTTGACCGATGTTCACACAACCGAACCTTAAGAGTATGTCGGGTTTGACCCACGTAAAGCAACCCACATGGGCACAAAATCAAATAGACCACAAACGTACTCAAACAGCAAATTGGTTAGTGTATGTTCTCCCAGTAGTGTAGTAGCACAATTGATGACCCTCCCAGATGCCCTCACAAAAATCATACCCCATAGTGAGTACCAAACCAATGATCTGCCGCAGGCCCACATTGAACAACTCCAGGCCAATGTCGTTCAAGTAAACCCCATCCCCCACATAAACTGCTGATCCCCTGAGTAGTATGCCCTTGTGATTCAATACTACCCCCCCAAAACTTCCCCAAAATTCCCAACCTCCGTGTTCAATTTCTTCCTGCTTTTCTTGATACCCTTTGGCTGTATAGCCTCCAGTCACTTCTGCTGGGAAATGATCTGGGATCAGATGATGCCTGACCCCAGTTCAGCATGTATCTAAGCCATGTCCACCTTGATCCTGATGATCAGATCTATGCCCTTAGTGGACACCATATCGTTACCGCCCAAATGCAGGATGATGAAATCCAGTGGCTGGCTCCCCTGGCGCCAGCTGGTGAGTGTGGGTTTGAGCTGATCCCAACCCATTCCTCTCTTGTCCATCCATTGTATGTGCATGGTATCTGGGTGGAAGCTGAGTTGCTTTCTGAAATGGCTCTCCGCCACCCTTTATCTTGCCCAGTAGATATAGGAATGACCTACTATCCATACTGAGATCCCTTCGTGACCTAGTGAGCAAGAGGAAAATAGTGTTAGCTAACAGAACAAAATGCCTAATATACAGTTTATACCTTTTTGAATCCCATCTCCTGATAGCCTGTTGTCAGACCAGCCCCTAGGCTCAAGCCGTGTGTCGCCGTTACTTCACCTATTCTGAAGGAATGTATTGTCAGACCCATGCGCTCAAACCCCACCACTTCTATTGCCATCAGCCACATGGCCCTAAACTAATACTGGGATAAACAAGACCCATCCTGATGCCATAGCAGGGATCCCCCTAGCAGCAGGCACACCCAAAGATACCCCTTCATGGCTGCTATGGGGCAAAGGTCCCGCACCACCGTGGCATGTAGCTACACGGTTCTCCCATTCTGGAGCTGGTCTGTCTTAGGTTTGGCTAAGAATAGGCATACCCTGTCCCCTATTATGAAGACATCCTCCACCTGCATAGTGGTGCCTGCTGTGTCCGATGTAGAGCAAGGTATAACCTCACTCACCTGGAAGGCATCAAAAAACATCAGCAATGTGGCTAGCCTGAATAGTTTCTCCTCGACCCGTCCGTGGACATCTCCCCTGTCCTCAGGATAACCCCATTTAGCATGAATAGAGAGACCGGCCTGCAACCATTCAGTCACTGCATGGCCCCCCTGGCCCAGCCTTCATCAGCTTCCTAACCATGAATTCCTTTGTTACATGCCTGCTCCCACCCAATTTTAGGAAAAAGGCCACTCCCGTCAGCATCAGCTTGGCCTTTCATATAGATGTTCCTTCATCCCGCAAGCACATCAGGAACTCCAGTAACAGCCCAGTGGTCATACACTGATGGAGATTTTAGCTCTGCTGCCTGGCAAAGCTCTGCAAAAGAGCCCAGCCTCTCCAGTAAGTCTTCCATGTACCAGCTGACAGCGATGCCATCAGTATTCTGGTGGCGCTCAGCATCCAGTATTCCCAATTTCCTCAAGCATGGGTGCTGCTCTGGGCACTGCAGTTGGAGCAAGCTGCTGGAAGCGCTGGAGCTTGAAATGAGAGAGAGCGGCAGTGATCTCATTGCATTCCCCCGTCACATGACTGGCTGTTATAAACGCATTCAGCTCCAGGCTCAGCAACACCAACTTCTTGACCAACCTCATAACTCTTCCCGCCCTAGCTGACTGCTTATTAATGGCGTATAACACTGCTGTGTTGCCTGACCGGAAGACTATCCTTCTATTCGCGAACTGGGGCTTTCCTGCGGCTTTTGCAACCACGATCGGGAACATCTCAAGGAACATGATATCCTTGGTTATTCCTTGTCGGGCATCTCTCCTGGCACCACTGGCCCCTGAAATAAATCCCAAAGTCGACCCTGCCTGCTGCATCAGCAAAGAGATCCAAGTCCCTGTTACTGTTGGGAGCCTCCCTCCATATGTTCCTACCATTATACTTTGTCAGGAACTCCTGCTACACCACCAGGTCCTCCCGCATGGATGCATAGATCCATTGATGCCTTGTATGGAGTCTGCTAGTCGCCACATGAATGTCTTGCCCATGAACCTGCAAAGTTCAGGTGTCCAGTCAGAGACTGTATCTGCTTTAGTGTGACCTTCTTTGCCACTACAGACACTTGGACAGCGGCCTTCAAAGTCGACACCTTGCCCGCCGGTGCTGAGTGGGCCCTTCGGTCTCCACAAGTTTGACCCCTAGCTCCGTGGTCTTGCACTGAAAGCTGTCCAGGTTGCACTGGCAACTCTGCTGATCCCACACCATCAGCATAAAATCATCCAGATAGTGTATGATTTTCCTTGGATTATTTCCTTTTCAACCAACCATTGGATGACAGTACTAAATTCTTTAAAATATCACAGGACATAGAGCACCCCATTGGGAGGCATTTGTCAACATATTAATGGCCCCCAAAATGGAATCCCAACAAATGGAAGCTATCTGGATGTCTCCACATCCGTCTTCACCAACCACACCCCTCAGCCCAGACCCCTCTGAGCAACTTTAGGGCCTGGTCCACAGAAGTGTACTTCACTGAGCAGACTGCTGGGTCCAAATGGTCATTCACTGATTTGCCATTGGGATATGACAAATGGTATATGAGCTGGTAGTCCTCCGGTTCCTTCTTTGGGACCAGGCCCAATAGGGAGATTATCAGGTTGGGAATGGGCCTTCTGACGAAGGGGCTGACAATCCTGCCCAGCCTCCGCTCCTTATTAATTTTTTTCTTGTACCACTTCCTTCCATTCCAAAGCAGATTTTAAATTCCCTGACACCCGTGGGCCATTATAAATAATCCAGAAACCAAGTGTGAAACCGTGTATTAGCCATTGTGCCTTCTGCCTTTCATACCCTGCAAAATTCCACTGCAGGGTATGAATCCCGATCTCAATAGCCTAGCTGCTGCTACTGTTGACTATTGGTCCCTATGGAGGTCATTCCAGAAACCGAATAAGGGTTTGAACGCGTACTGGGGATGTTTATCTGCCGAAAATGTCTATGAGCACATTCCGGTTCATAGTGCTCGCAAACATTAATCTCCCTAACACAGGAATCTCAGAATGTGTCTGGGAGAGGTGGAATGGGGGTGTGGTTTGCTGCAGAGATGTACAAGCGTATTCAGGAAAGGCCAGTGTACGTTTTGGGAGGTCTCCACAGACATGCCCGTTATACCTGCCAGAAACATGGAATAAGGCCAGTACTTAGAAAATATTCTGCTGTGTTTGTATAAAGGTGGTGACTATTCTGTTCTGAACTGGTGGACTGCAGTATGGAAAACACAAGATGCATTTATAAAGAACAGAAATCAGAGGTGTGGGACTCTTATAAGATAAAGAGGCATTAATAACTACCCTGAAAGAAATATTAAGAAAAGCAATAGTGATTATTCTGGCCATGCTGACATTTGCTGTTTGTGCTAAAGGAGCTAATCTAGGGGACCCTAACAATTCCTGTGTCCTGAAAAATGGGACTGTTGATGCAGGAATAGTATGTGAGTGAGTATGGAAAGGATTCTTGTTTGGGTGAGAAACAGAGATCATATTGTTAGTCCTTGGACTCCATACTATTATGTTATACCAGCTGTTATTTATAGGTTCAGGGCATCATTTTGTCAGAAGTATGTTTTTCTGACTGCAAGTGAGAGGATGTGTGTGTGTGTGTGTGTGTGTGTGTGTGTGTGTGTGTGTGTGCGGTTTGAGGGTTGCATAGGAGAATCTGGTGTGCTCATCTGCAATTCAGTGGAGACATGAATGCCTGGCCAGTACCTGGACTGTATGGATGACCGCAGCATCACCAGGTGCCAGTGTGATAGGGCAGAAAAAAATCACAAAAGGTTCTCTATAGCTAAATGTCAAAACATATCTCTTTCAATAATAAGAAACCCTCAGAATAAGAGCATTGAACCGTGCAAACAGCACTTGAACATGCCCAAAAGCACCATCATCAGTCTCTAAAAATGTGCACATTTATTCTCTTATTGTGCAATATTTCCTGCAATCAATGAAGTATTACAGTGAAACATATGTCAAAGATGTAGGTCTTCAGACAGGACTTGAAATAGCTGAACATGAAGCAAGACACACGAACTCAGGAAGTGTGTTCCAGACATACAGTGACAAAAGGCTACTGGGTGCGGATCCAGTGTTGGATTTCCCATTAGACACTGTAGACATAGTGTCTGGGGCCTACAAAGGTTTTAGGACCTATGAAGGAGAGAACAATTTAAAAAGCAGGAGTGAAAGTGCCTAGGGCTTACAAACCCCAAAATCTGTCCCTGCATGGGCCATGACTATAAATTTATTTGGAATTTCAGTTCATTACTGTTGACAGTGCATTGGTCACCTGAAATTACTAAAGTATAATGCGTCTAGTGTTCTGCTATTTTTTATTTAGAATTCTTAGCTATTTGCTAAGCATGCTCTAGGGCACTTGTACTAAAGGGCGGTAGCTGACAATATGTGTTCTGGTGCGTGCTGAATGAGCACTAGGACACGCATTACCAGCTAGCATGGGGCCATGACAGCGCATGATGATTTATGCACTGTACAACGCATGTTAAGGGCGCAAGTGGGCATGCTCTACACAGGTAGCATGGGGTTTACATTGCGCGCTAACTGCAATAACCTCAAACCACTTCAATAGGTGGCGGTAGGTGCACCCACGCTACCACCATGTGATTATGGGACAGGGCTTCGCATTAACAAGCAGGGAAGTGCTTTCTACACCTCTGACAGTTGACACCGAGGTGTTGCACCTAAAGCACCATCATATCAGTGCTTTGCCACTTTAGGTGCAACACCATAGCGCCCTTTAGTTGAAGTGCCCCTTTGTATAACAATAGAATGGGAACCATACATAAATCTATTATAAGTTTCTTCAGAGTTCCAAAAAAAACATGGACTTCAGGCACTGTGTTAACTGGTTAATATGTATTAATGCACAGTAATGAGTGTTAGTTTGAGTTAAGTACATAATAGCAAAAAAGCCCCTTTGAGAACAATGGGACCTGTGTTATTTAACATGCATTAAATCACATTAACTATATTAATGTGCGTTAATTTGTGTTAACATGTTAACATTGCCTAGTAAATAGAGTCCTTCATTTGAAAGCAGACTTAATTGGGTATTTCATACAGAGCTCCTAGCTAGATTCATTAGTGTACCAGTTCTTGCTTGTTTTCTAACTCATTATTTTTTCTTTTAGTTTTATTCTTGGGCATTTCTTCTGTTTTTGTTCTGATGTATTTTATTTTTTCTGTTTTCACACTGTTTTATATGTAACATTTATTTCATATTAATTCATTGAATGGCTGCTGATAATCCTATTTTGATTTTATAATAAAAGCTAAATTATGATGTAATAAACAATAATAATAATAATAATTTTTGTTACAATAACAGACACCTCAGTGAAACCAAAGTTTCTATTTTATTTATTTTTCAATCTTGCAACAGTTCCATATTTATTACATCCATTTCTCCTACAAATTCCTCCCCTATTATTCTATTGTTGCACGTACTACTAATCTCCTACCTATTAGTAATCTTTATTCAGGTCATGTGAATCTCTGCCTCTGTTTACTTCTCTTAATCCTTGCCCCTTTTACCCCTCTTCCCTTATTTCCCTTATTCCTTTTATGGTTGTATGACCGGTCACATGATTTCTCAGAAATCCCCCTTCCTCGCTGCCTAGGGTCTTAACTTTCATGTTCCTTTAACTTGCCTTAAGTTTTGTTTCTCATTTTCCAGGTCCTGCAAATTGTTATCATTATGACTCACAATGTTCCTTCTGTACTTGAGCTTTTAATTCTACTTATTGTTACCTAGAGCCTAGAAGCTAAGGGTGGGTGGGTGTGTATGGGGGGGGGGGGGGGTGGGGGGGGGGGGGGGGGGGAGGGGGAGACGGACCTAAAATTTGCAAAGCCAAAAGAAAATGTTTTTTTCTCAGGTGCAAAACATTAACATGTGAGCCAATGTATTGTGGCAAGCAAATAGCATCCTATAGATTTCGATTTCTACTTTGAGTTCTACATATATTTTGTAAAAAGAACAAATTAAACTTTTAAAACATTTCTGACAATGATTTTGCAGGGTGATCAAGGACAAAGAGGCCTAATTGGGGAGACTGGTCCAAAGGGTGTCAAAGTAAGTTGAAAATGAATGGAAAAAACATGTTTGTGTCTTGAATTCCTATCACCTCTAGTATCATATGAGATACTGAGGAGCAGTCACAGAGAGGAGAGACATGTGAGCTCACAGCAGTAATGTACAGCATTAATGATGCAATTATGCAATTCCATTCATCCTGTTATCATTTAGAAATCACTCCACCTTACCTGAAAATGAATATTTTGCAGATATGGCTCTCACACTGTGGCCTTTTTAGCTCAGCTCAGCTCTCTGGTAATGGAACTCAGCATTATTCTCCCTTGTCATATATGAGCAGAACAATGGTATATTATTTACATGTTTATAGACAGTATAAGTGAGTATTTCACCATACTATTCTTATTAGCAGCTTGCCACAGTTAAAATACAACCACTTACACAACCTAAATCACAAAGTTACTTTCCAAACAGGCCATAAAGTTTCTATCTTTCAATTTGTCTGGCTTTGTATTACACACACAAAAGTCTAGTGCTTTTTTAGCATAGCAACTGATTCCCTTGTCAGCTCTTCTAAATGCAGCTCTGGCTTTTCTGGTTCTGAATACCAAAGCCTTTACCTTTGATGTTAGTCTAATCAGGAGATTATTCCATCTGTGCTGTTGGACAGTAATACACCTAGCTCACATATAACTTTCTGGCACAACTCCATACCAGGGTGTATATCTAATGGCACTGCAGTTATTTATCCCAGTCTGTCTACCTGATCCTCAACATAGACTACCTGCATGGGCCCTTTAAAATCCCAGGTAAATTTATATTTATTTAACAGATTTTTTTATATTGCTTTATCATTTCAGTCAAAGTGGTTTATATTGTAACTTAAACTTGGCACCGTACATTAAACAGGGCTATTGATAACTTGATTTTTTTTCTGAGGCAATGGAGGGTTAAGTGACTTGCCCAGGGCCACAACTAGTGCTAATGGGAATCAAACCCTGGTCTCTTGGTTCCCACTAGAACTTGGTTCCCACTAGAAATGCTTCTGTGAGACTTCTAGTCAGCCTTCCAAACCCTTCTTCAATGCCTTAATTTCTTAATCTCAAATTCTGCAACTAAATTCCACTTCCCATCTTATTTAAGGATCTGATAAACTAAGCCCAGCATTTCATCTTTGCATTTCCTTCATAAACCTGCCTTAAGACTTTGCAGCTGCGCCTTTCATGGGCTCTGCTCTTTCCTTACCTCTATGTCTTTAGAATGGCAGGCTAGAAGCAGGGAAGCCAGGGTCTGAGTCCCACTGCTGCTCCTTGTGACCTTGGGCAAGTCACTTAACCCTCCATTGCCCCAGGTACAAATTTAGATTGTAAGCCCTCAAATGTAACTCGCCTCGAACTTCTGAGAAAAGGCATGAGCTAAATCCAATTCCTTTTCTTCTGAGAATAGCCTGGACCTTTGTTTGCATTCACTAGACTGCTTAATTAGCCCCAGGAGCTTCATTACCTTCTCCTATGCGCTGAGATTTTGCTGCTTTCTTACCTCATTCTGCAGGCTGCCTGTCTCTAATGTGAGCATACTTTCCGTCAGTCTATGACTCCCAGGAACTACAACTCCCAGCATTCTTGTGGGTTCACTTCCTTTCAAAGCTTCTCTATGTTCTCCAGTGTTTCTTCTAACAGCCAATTAAGTATAACCAGTAGTACACTGCCCACTGTGTCACAGACCTGATGTGATTTTAAGCTTCTGATTTTAACGTTGTTTGTTGTAAACCGCCCCTGATCGATGGAAGGATCGGTATAGAAAAACTGTTCAAATAATAATAAATAATAATAACATTGAAATTTTATGATGTGCAGTTTTTTTTTTAAATTTCTGATAACGTGTGGCTCTAATTTATATAAATGTGAAGATGTATTAACTGTATAAATTGTTATCTTTCTTCTCTAGTGTTCTTTTTTAAATGAGTTGAATTTTATTTATAGGGCCTTCAAGGTCCAAGAGGAATAACTGGTTTGCCAGGACCCAAAGGAGAGTCGGTATGTAGAGATATATGTATATAGTTGCATAGGCACTTACTTAATTTTATTTATTAAGATTTCTTCATCAGTTTTATGAAGAGATTTACCTAAGGCAGTATATAGCAGTTGAAGCTTGACATAGGTAATTTACACTGTAGTGACAGCATAACAGTAGTTACATGACGAAATGTTAACGTAATACATAAATAGAGCCATGAGATAAATTTGGAAATTTAGCAAATTAAATAATAGCAGTAACAGGTGTACAGAGTCAGCAGAAATTTATTTATTTAACAATTCTTCTATACCGCTTTATTTAAGAGTCAAGGTGGTGTACAAGTAACTTAAAAATGAGTGTCAAAAAGTAACTCACACTCAACTCTACTTACAACAAACTTGATTAAATAACTTTAGATAATACAAATTAATTGGACTTGTTACATAGTGAACATCATAGGAATACTGGGATCTTACAAGTATAGCATAGAGGAGCAATGGATTAAGTAAAGTGATTATATATTCCAGAAGAGTGAGTATATAAATTCTTGTTAGGTGTCGGATCCAAAGTGCTCTAGAAAGAGGTGGGTTTTAAGCTCCTTACGAAAGTTGGATAGTGTGTCTATAGTTCTTATTTTAGCTGGGAGGGAGTTCCATGTGGAAGGTGCATAAAGTGAGAAGGCTCGGTTAGCTGTGCTTTGGTTGCTTTTGACCTTTAGGATAGGATTGGTGAGGGTGTTTTGAGCGCTGCATCTTCTTGCTTTGATGCTTTTTGTATTAAGGTTTGGAGGTGATCTGCAGATAGGTGGTGCAGCGTTTTAAAGATGTTAAGAATAGGTTTGTATCTTATGTGAGAAAGGATAGGAAGCCAGTGTAGCTTTTTCAGTATGGAAATGATGTGACTTTGTCATGAAACAGCATTTATTATGCCACTGTGTTTTGGACCATCTGTAGTGGTTGTAACGTGTGCTTTCGAATTCCTTGGTATATTATGTTGCAGTAGTCCAAATGTGGGGTGATTATGGCTGACATATCATCCGAAAATCGTTGAAGTTGATACAGGGTATGGGTCTAGGGGAGCTGTTGTTGTGTTTAGGTTGTAAATTATGGTTGCTGTTATATACATTGGACATAGCTTGGAGGAAATCCACCAAGACTCATGGGTAAACCATGTTGTCACTTTTCATTTGAATGGGGTCCTTTGTTAATGATCTTGCTATTTTGAAAAGATCTCTGTGGCAGTTGAAGGAGTTCATTAGGAGCCTGGTGTGTTACTCCTTCCTACTTTTTTGTACTATGTCATTGATTTTGTTAAGTTTGGCCGTGTAGGCACTTTGCATGAGTGGATCCTTTGAGTGTCTCCATTTACACTCTAGTTGTCTGAGCTTGCCTTTTAGTTCCTTTAAGACTCTAGAGTACCATGGGGCGCATTGTTGCCTTCTTATGATTTTTTGTTTTATGGTGCTATGGCTGCCGAGGTTATTATATTGTTCAAACTGTTAATTAGCGAATCGATGTCAGATGTATTGTGATCCAAACGAGGAATTATTTCTCTCAGGAAGGCTGTTTGCCAAAATGTCAGAATCTGCGTGTAAGATTTTGTGTGTGTCTTTCTATGTCTGTGAGAGTTCCACTTGGTAAACTAAAAGTTATAATGATGTGGTCTGACCATGGGACAGATACAGTGTCAATAGAATACAAATGAAAAATCTGAATAAAGAGCACAATAGAACATTCATATAACATAAATATGATGCTCACAATGTCAGCACAATACAATGAAACATCTTAGTAGGTTGCAGAGGGGACACATAGAGTTGGGAGATGTGGAACGTGATTCAGAGAGGGGGACGTCCAGGCCTTCTTGATGTCTTCGAGGAAGACGGGCCCATTAGGACCTGATTCTGTATTGCAGGAAATTTTGTTCCCACAGTACACAGAATCGAACCTGAGGATGGCCCGGCGTGCTCCTGCCTGCCTGTGGGGACATCTTCCCTGCAGGCTGTCCTGGCTGCCGCGCCTCAGTCCCCCCTCGACCCCACCACCTGACCCTTGGCTGGCCAGCCAGGGCATGGATCGGGTGGCAGGGACCCCCCTGTACCCAGCCCCGGCCCTGGTGAGGGATCCCCGGCTGAGATTTCCTTCAAGGTGGAATAAGCAGCACGTTCCTTTTGACCTAGCAGGATGTACAGGGCCATGGCCTGAATCGGCCCTGTATGTCCTGCCAGGCTGGCCCACCTCCGCTCCGCCCAGATCCCGCCCCTTGCCGGTTCTCCCTGTTCTGCTGCTCAGGACGTCTGGGGAGAGCAGGAGAAGGAATAGGGTCCCGACGGCTAGCAGGGCTGCATGTTCTGCTGGGACATGCAGCCCGCAACCCACCTCTCAGAATCAGACCCATAGGCAGGATGGGCTAGACAAAGACACTGGGATAAAGAACGCGGGTAGCTAGATTAAGAATAAATTATATGTACAGCTGGACAAGGTACAGTATGTGGATCTCCATTAGAGCATGTGTGGCAAACTAGTTCTATTTTTAATTTCTTTAATGATGTGCTCTTTTGACATGATTTGATGTAAAGAATGATGATTTGAGTAATGTTTCATCTTTCAAGGGATTATCTGGTGTTGATGGTCGTGATGGCATCCCAGGAATGCCTGGAACAAAGGTAGTACCACATGATTTTAGATGAAAATTTAAAAATAAATGATCTTCTTGCTAATAGATGGTTCTTCTGTTTCTTCATTTCAGAGGAAAGTTGTAAATTATTTGCTGCCTCTACAAAAGGAAATATTGAAATCATTTTTCACATAACAATGTTAGTTATATTCATGCATAACATCTTAGGGGGCTAGTTAAGAAAATTATGCACAAGCTTTGCCTCTTAACATATGTCAAAGGGTAAAACCATGTGTTATTTTATTATAACACACATTATTTTACCCCAAAATGTGTTCCATTATAGTCAGATACAAAGCATGCAAAACACCTCATCATTATGTACATTGAATAACACAACCTGAATTGAGTTTCATAAACTGCATTATTCCTGACAAAATATCTTTCTGCCTAGGAGCTTTGGGAGATGAGCATGCAAGACAATGCTCCTGGGCACCACCTTTAAGGGGCCATCATGTTGAAACCTGGACGCGCAGTCTGGAGGTCACCCTCTGCCCAGCAAAGGCTTCCATGACCTAGGATACCCCCACCTTCTAAAGACCTTTCCATGTCCTCCCCGCTTCCCATAAGGTGGCCTACAAGGAAGACCCCTACTCTCTGAACATCCCCCATCCTCTTAGGCTTTCCTGGTAAGAATTCCCTGGTGGTCTAGGGGTGTTGAAGATTCTTGATCCCTAGTGTTAGTATTGTGAGAGAACCTCTAGGGGCTATGTGTGTCATTTTGAATCCATCACTAAAAGGGGCATGAGCAACAGGGGATTACCTCTCCTCCGACAGCCCTAGACCACCATGGAACTCTTAAAGTAGGCCCAGGGAGACCTTTGGAGGTGGGGTGTTTGTGAGGCTGGGGTCTTCTATGGGGGTCACCTTATGAGGGATGGTAGGAACATGGAATGTCTTTGGGGATGTAGATTCTATGGGAGTGGGGGACCTTCAGTCTAGGTTCTAATCTTCCATGTGCCGGCCCCTTTGAGGCTTTTGGCGTATTGGGTGCCTGTAAGTGGTCCAGTGCTCCAAGAGAGCTGAATAACGCAGCTTGCAAGGTTGATCACAAGCTGCTTTATTTATTTACAGTGGGAGTCACTAACCTGCGATACTATCACCTCAAGTCAGTGATTCTTTTGATAAATTAAATAATGGTAAAATACAAGATTTTACTGCAGCTTAGTAACTTTCCCCCTTAATCAATTACACTAACTTATTTCCATTCTTGTCTTTGATTGGTGTCTTTATTGTTTTGGGGGGAAGAAAAATAAACATCAACTATCTTATTTACAGCAAGGTTAAAATTTGAATGACAATTTTCAGACTCTCATTGGATCTTGAAGGCCCCTGGGTATTTTGTACCGCAGGGACAGTAAGCTGATTCTTAAGGAAAGACTGGCTATGGACTGTCCCTTTAAAAATCTGGCATTGGGCTAGTGCTATGTGGCATCTTCACATTTTACATATGCCGGGTTAATGCACTGGGATTTAAAAGGTTTATACCAGTGTACTTGTCTGAAGACCTACCCAAGGTCTTCCCCTGGTTCGTCCCCTTTTCTCTGTGGGCAAAGGAGGGCAGTTCAGTTTGCAAAAGACCCTTCTCCATTGATAAATGAGTATTTACATTCAGAAAATTCCTCAGAAGATTATCCTTTTAAAGCTTAGCTCTACCCTGACCTCCATTTTTGAGATGCACCTAGTTTTTGAAAATTTGATTTCAGATTCCTTATCATCATCCTTCTAAATCCCTCATGATTTCATAATATTTGACTGAAAAAAATTGAATATTTTGGGGGCTTGTTTTGCCCACATAATATTCAAAAAATAATTGTCATTCTGACTTTTCTTGCTAATTGCAATACTTTTACTGATAGCATGCAAAATTTTAGCTTCCTACCTCATCTAGAATTTGGTTGGAAAAAAATTGTGCAACTGTTTATGTGCCATTATAATTAAATCTGAGTACTGATAATTAGCATAAATAGTGTAAGTGAATAAGGGGGTGCAGTATGGAATAAATAAACACCCTGCAGTACTAGAAAGTCCACAGTTCGTTTTAATTCATGGGGTTTGCAGCAATAATGAAAGTAAAGTATGCATGTACATGTGAAATATTGTATACAGGGATTACTCCATACAAACATATATCTGTAAATAGCTGGTGATGATCCACTGCAAATATATCACACCTTCAATTTAACTCACTATTAATTAGATCCACAGGTATAGTCTCAGACTTTAAAAGCGCTTGAAACCATTGAATTTGGTGAATCAGCGCTAAAATAGCATCAACGACTATTATGGACCACCCTGCGCTTCACTTAAGCCTTTTTTTTTACTTTTTTGAGTTTCATATGTGAATATCACCAAATGTCCGTCACCACATTTTGGGCTATAAATAGCTATAAAATGGCTTATCTTTTGTTGAATTATTTTCCAAATGACTGATTGATCTTCTTTTGAAATTACTCGAATCTCAATCTCAACGCCTTCCTTGGCGCCTAATTAGCGTTTCACTCCTAAATGGAGTTTCTTCAGGAGGATTCCAAAGCTGCTGCCCACGTTACTCAGTCTTTTTGCAAACTAGGAAGTTACTGAGTAATGTGGGCAGCAGCTTTGGAATCCTCCTGAAGAAACTCCATATAGGAGTGAAACGCTAATTAGGCGCCAAGGAAGGCGTTGAGATTGAGATTCGAGTAATTTCAAAAGAAGATCAATCAGTCATTTGGAAAATAATTCAACAAAAGATAAGCCATTTTATAGCTATTTATAGCCCAAAATGTGGTGACGGACATTTGGTGATATTCACATATGAAACTCAAAAAAGTAAAAAAAAAGGCTTAAGTGAAACGCAGGGTGGTCCATAATAGTCGTTGATGCTATTTTAGCGCTGATTCACCAAATTCAATGGTTTCAAGCGCTTTTAAAGTCTGAGACTATACCTGTGGATCTAATTAATAGTGAGTTAAATTGAAGGTGTGATATATTTGCAGTGGATCATCACCAGCTATTTACAGATATATGTTTGTATGGAGTAATCCCTGTATACAATATTGCTATACTCCACGTAGACCAAATCAATTTCTTGTAATTGTACATGTGAAATGGCATTTTAGAAAGGATGTCCATGTCACATCAGGGACATCCAAAGCAGAATGTACAAGAAACATGAGGGATGTCGACGTCTCCACCCAGTTTTAATAATATAGATGTTCCCGACATGACATCCCCCTTACGAAAGTATGGGGTGGGGACGTGCATCTCAGGCAAGTTAGCAGAATGGGATATCCAAAACAGAAACATGAGCTTTCCTGTCAGTGATTGTTCTCTACTTGTGAAATAAAGGGGCCATGAGTGAACCTTCTCCACATCCTCTGGATGTTTGCCTGAGAAAGTGAGCACTTTTCCAGTGCTTGTTCATGCCTGGAGGAGGTATAACCTTGGACATGGCTCGGGACATCCAGGACATTTTTGAGATTGGACGAGGATGCCCAAGATCTTGGGAACACCCTGGCCATGCCTATTCCATGCCCCCATTCTGACATGGATGTCCTCATGCTCGGGACGTCCACAGAATCAGCTTCTAAAATGGCTCTGGAGTCGTTTCTGTGCTTTGGACGTTTCTATGCCCGTTTTCAGGCATCCAAAGCATGACTAGGGCGTCTAAAATAGCCCCCTTAATAGCATTATTGCCCCCTGAAAAATTACCTGCAGAGAACTGTGCTTGTTTTCTCCTTGGGGATTTGTTTTGGAAATAACGGGGCTAAGCGGTTAACGTGCACTTTTTGCGCGCGGTAACTGTTGCTTCAGGGTCATGACATTCCTGTGTTAACTGTAAATCATGCACTGGGGCAGGGAGTGGAGGGGTTAGAGGCAGAGAGAGTGGGCTTGGAGAGCACATTGGGGGAACATATCATGCAATAACTGTAAATGTTGCAATCAGTGTGGGTGCACCTAACCCCATCTCAATAGGTGGAGCTAGGTGCACCTGCGGTAATTGCGCCGTGTATTATGGTATGTTTCTGCACATTAACTGCTTGGAACGTGCCAGCCACACCCTCAATAGTTACTGCGGGGGCACTGAGTTTAACATAGATTAGTTTTAGCACTAAACGCACATTAAGTGCGTTTAATGATTTTACCTGCCCTGAGAAGGGATAATAATCAAAACCACTACTACTACTTATTTGCATAGCGCTACAAGGCACATTCAGCACTGTACATATAGATGCAAGAGACAGCCCCTTACAATCTAATCAAGATGAATAACATAAAAAATAGGAACTAGAGTATAGTAAGATACTCATAAGTAATGAACAAGAGAATAAGGGGCATCAGCCATGGAAATGCCTTTGATTATTATTCCCCCTTCCCCAGTACTTGCACAGGTACAGTTGACAAATACGTTAGCTGCCCCAGACAGCTAATCTGTGATTTTTTTCATTTGTTTGCTCTTAATTTATCGATTGTGCCCTAATCTGCACGGATTTAGTGTCATCCTCTTTATTTGTTGTAGTCAACTAGCATCTTCAGCTACATGTGAAATAAAACTTTAAAAAGTGCAACCCGTATCACAGGATTTGTTGGTAGCAATAAAGGTACGACCTTGTTAAATGTGTGCTTTTGGTTTGTGCATGTAACATTTTCTAGGGTGAATCAGGAGAGCCTGGGGCTCCAGGTGAAGTTGGACTTCAGGGATTGCCTGTAAGTATTTGGTGCTGTACCTGTCTCTAAAAATGAAGACTTACAGAATCTGTGGCTGAGAACTGCTTCTTTGTGACTATCTTCTGGGCTATCTTCATTGTTTGATTTTTGCATTTATACCTATTTGTTGCTGTTGTTTTGCTCAGATGAGCATAGCCATTCCCTCCCTCCAGTCCTAGCCACCCTCTCTTCCTGTTACTCATTTTGACTATATAAAGCAGGGGCATCCATGCTTTTTTAACAGTTGACCACATGATTAGAAATCTTTGTGTGCTTAAGTTGCATGAATTTTTAAAAGAATGGGCTACTTAATCAGAAATCCAATATATTTGCAGGTTGCAAGAATATTTTAGCTGATAGAGCATGATTTGTACTCATCAAAATGTGTGAATCTCTTCTGAAATTGTGACTTCATGTCTACTAAATTGCTCTTTGTGCTTAAAAATCATATATGCTAGCTAATTAGGTAAAAGTATTTTTGTTAAAAATCTCAAGTGGGCCATTTCCCAAGGTCAGGTAGGCTTCATTTGGTCCATGGACCACACACTGGAGACCCCTGATATAAAGGCTGTTCCATGAAATAGGGGTAGGAACACCTTGTGTGAGGGTGAAACAAGGGTAACGGGTGCCCTAGGCAAATCTTCAACCTTATTGTCCCCCACTGACATTTTATTAATTAAACTCAAGACTCATGATCATCAAACACCACCCATCCCACTGCAATGCTTTAAAACTGTATAACCGGATATCATACTTTTAAATATTAAGCTTTGTGTGTGCCACTCTCCTTCAAGGTACAAGAAAGTGTTGAGGGCTCTTAGAGTTTGTGAGGCTATCAGCGTGTATTATTTTGCTTTGACTACTGCTGATCTTTGCTGTCCCCTCAGAAGCTGCCACCCTCGGTGACCATCTAGTCTTCCCTAATAGTAGGGCCGGCCCTGTTTGTTTAAGTTCATTCATTTCAGGAGAACAGTACCAGTTGTTACTATTACTACACTTGTATTTCCTTATCTACAAGAAAATTGTGTGAGAAGGGAAATATTTCAGTGCTGCAATATCCAAAGAAGCCTTTAGGAAGCTGCAGTGCTATTCCATCTGTATGCAACTCTCTGAGTTAAAAAAATAATTTTTCAGACTTAGAGAGCCATGTAATCTAGTACTACTGACCAAGGGCAGATTTCCTACTAGGCAAAGTAGGTAGGTAACTGCCTCAGAGGAGCGAAGCCACCATTAGAAATTCACACCTGTAATTAGAAGTGGTGATTCTGCATGGCCCAGCCAACATAAAATTGAGGGGGAGCCCTCTGGATCTGCCACAACTCACTAATTTGAAGGGGGACTCTGCCTATCCATTGCTGGATGGGTAGTTGGCTATTCCAATATCAAGGGTAGCTGGAGAGCTAAATCCATCAATGGCACTGACACAGGCCTACCAAAAAGAGAAAACTTTATCTTAGCATAATTTTAGGGAGCACTTGCCCCATAAACCAGACACTTCCTATACCCAGCTTCTCTGAAAAATAATCTTTCTTCATACTTGGAATATCGAGTAGGAGTTAAAGTGGATGAAGAGGTCCTTCAGAGCAGTGACCTTGAAAAGAAAAAGCAGATTGTGATATGGGGTTTCATTAAAGTGAGGAATACAGATTTGGGACAGAACCATGGAGAGAGGGATGTTTGATGCATTCTGGATGCTCAGGTTTTCAGAGGTGGTCAAAGAAGTTGGATGTTGGCTAAAACATGTGAAGGAAGTGTGACCTGCATATCATTGTGCACCAAATAATCTGCTTTATTGTTTTGTTTTGATTATGTTTTACTTTTGTGCTGGTGTGGTCGAATCATTATCGCCTACTTTGTACATTGCTTTGAATGGTCTTTGACAAGAAAAGCCCCCAAAAAATCAAGAGAGGATGGCAAAGCATCATCTTGGGAGTCATGTGCACCTGTGCTTGAAATTTTGTTAACAATTCAGTGACCTGAAAGCCATAATGGCAGAGATAGACTTGAATGTGGCTTCAATCAACCAGCCTGGATATAATGGAAATCGTGATTGGAATGTGAACATCCCAGAAAAGACAGAATAGGGAAAAAATGGGGAAGAGTAGCTCTTTATGTTTGAGACATAATAGTGGCTGTTGAGAGACAGGGAGGACATTGGTTGCTTTGGAAAAGCCTAAGAAGAGTTCTACTGACAAATATCCAGCACAGGGAAAATAGATAACTTTTGACATGAGAGACCTGGTTAATGATAGCACAAAAAATGGGATGGTGCTGCTTGTAGACACCTTCAGTATACCTGCTGCATATGCTTCTCTTTACTGAATGTAATGTCAGTGGAAACCTTACCACTGACTTCAGAGTAAAAGACAACATATGGTTCAATGTGTTTCAATATTGCATTCAGGACCCTAGTGGCCTAATGGATAAGGTACTGGCCTTCTACATCTGGGATTGTGCAGGTCAAGTTCCACCTGAGGTGGTGGTGGTACATCTGTGATGGATGGGCTCTAAAAAGAGCTCAGAATAATTTTGCATAGAGGAGTAGCCTAGTGGTTAGAGCACCTGCCTAGTACCCAGAAGATCAAGGGTTTGATTCAGAATGGCACTTCTTGTGACCTTGGGCAAGTCACATTACTCTCCTTTGCCTTGGAAGAAAAGGCCTGGCAATCTACTTTTGCTGATAAATTGCCAAGAAAACCCAGATGCAGCTGGGTCGCCAGGAAGGCAGCACTGACTTGATGGTACTGAAAAAAATTTAAATTCAGACTTGAAATTAATAATAATAGGACAATGGTCTAAGACTACAGGAAGACTGACTTTGGAAGATGAAAAACAATTGGGTTCAGCATTGTGATCCCTGGTTTAATCATACTGAATTCCTTATTCACAGCATATGCACAGTGAATATGTATGAGATAGATTTGCATACATTGCTTCCATTGTATGCAGATCTGTCTCATGACTATTCATTATGGATATCCTGAAAACCAAACTAAGTGCTTCTTTAGAACCAGATTAGTGACCAGTGATGTAGAAGAAGACTTATCATGAATGCTACTGAGGACGTATGGACAACATTTGGAAAAAGTAACACATCACTGTTTAAGTCAAGTCAAAAAGCAAAGAAGAAAGAGACTAATATTATTCCCTAACGAAGTAGCAAAAATGGTAAGAACAAAAAATTAACATTTAAAAAATATAAAGAAACAGAACAATGAGTACAGACAGAATTATCAAGAAAAACTGAGGGAAGCAGAAAAAGCAGTTAATGAGAAAAGACTCAAAACAGAAAAATAGTGTCCATTCAATGAAAGCAGGAGATAAAACCTTTAGATAGTCTGGTCCGGACCCCGCACTCATTCGTTGTTTTAAGAACGGTCCATGCTCCATGTTGTCATGGCTCCAGCATTTGGAACAGGGTTCTTTACCTACTTATTTGAAAGAGGTGATGGTAACACCAATACCCAAAAAGGCAGGTGGAGACCCACTCGATTGTAGCAATTACTGGCCGATCTCTAATTTGTCTTTGTTGGCAAAGATGATTGAGAAGAAGGAAGTTGCTCAGGTTGGTGGTTTTCCTTGCTAGACCCTGGCCAGGGCAGTTTTCGCCCTGGGTGTGGAGTAGAGACTTTGTTGTTGGCTCTTCTCGACCGAGTCTATGGCTGGCTTGATTGTGGCATGTCCATTTTTGTCATCTCACTGGACCTCTCAGCAGTGTTTGACCTGGTGGAGAAATTGTTAATATTGGAGCATTGTGGTTGTCTTGGTCTTGGTGGTATGGTCCTTGACTGGATAGACTCATTCATGAGCGAATGTCATTTTCTGGTGCGGGGCTATGCTGGTTCATCTGGGCTGTATTTGTGGAAATGGGGGTGCCACAGGGTTCTCTGCTATCCCTCCTTTTGTTTAATATTTATCTGCAGCCCCTCAGAGCATTGCTACACTCCTTTGGGCTGTGTTATTATGGCCATTCTGAATGCCTGCTTATCTCGGATCAGTATCTGGTTGGCAGGCAGCAGGCTGGTGCTTAATGTAAGCAAAGCCGTTTGTCTGCAGCTTGGGATGGTGGGACATGCGGAATTATGCAGCTTGCTGAGGGTGGGTGATGTAGTGATTCCTTGTCTTGAAGAGCTGCGATCGCTGGGGATGATATTGGAGAGGGAGGGGTAGGGCGATAAACAGGTGGCCCATACCATACAGACCACTTGGTTGAAGCTGCGACTGATGCACCAGCTGTTCCTGTACCTGGACGAATCTGATGGTGAGCAGGGGTGGGGCTGTGTGCTTCCTGTTGAAACTGGGGGTTGGTTCCTCCAGTGGGGTTTGTTGTGGGGACTATGGGGTGCAAAGTGGGCTTCTTTTTGGTGCATGGTATTTTTTTGTTCTGTATGTACACTTCATTGGTGACCTTGATCAGAACAGGGTTTAAACTACAATAAGTAAAATAAATAAATAAATACATATATGAAGAAGAGGCCTGACTGGAGGAAATAATTAAGAGAAAAGGAAAAAGTGGTATTAGTGATTTGGATTTAGTTTTAATTATTTGCCTTTTCAGATTTGAACCCAAGGCAAGTTATAAGGTACAGTAGGTGATTCTGGGCCCGATATTCAACTGGGCAGGGCTAAACACCGTAGCCGCTTAGCCCTGCCTACCGACCCCCAAACCCCGGATATTCACTTCTATGGCAATGGAAGTGAATATCTGGGTCTGGCCATGCTGCCCAGAAGCTGCCGAGGCTAACTGTGCAGCATCGATATTGGATGCTACACGGTTAGCCTCGGCACCTATAAGATAGGCAAGGGTTTTCCTCACCTATTTTATAGGCGCCGAGCACTAACCATGCAGCTTCCAATATTGGTACTACCCGGTTGGTGCCAGTCTCCACCTCCGCTCTTCCCCAGAATGCCCCTGGCATGCCCCGATACTAACTGGCGAGCATTGGGGCGCGTAGGGGACTTAGTCGGGGATATTTGACAGCACTACCTGTGTATGTGCCGTCGAATATCCGATTAGCAAGCATTTACGTGGTTAACTGGCTGTTAACCATGTAAATGCCTTTTGAATATTAGGCCCTCTTTGCCCAGAGGGAGGGCCCCAGAGTTGGCTCAAAATGTTGGCACTCTAGACAAACCTTTAAGCCTTATGTTCCCACTTGCTGTCAGAATCTGCATGTAAAAGATGCTTTAGTGAAAAATGTTTTTGAAAATTACCAATACAGAGCCTTAATTTGCTGTGAATTCTGAAGAATTGAGGAATAGTTTGATACCAACTAAAGAAGGCCATTGACAAAGTTTTAGGCAGTCAAACAGGACACTATTTAGCCATTCTATGAGTCCAGAAGCCCTGGTCTTGGCACTTTTATCCATCCTGCCGGCCATCAGATCTGCCATGTCCTGAGCTCACATAAAGCTATGAACTGCACATGTAGGATATGCTTAGAGCTTACTAGCATTCTGCTATTTGCAACCGTTTTCAGTTCAGCATTTCCTTTATTTATCAGTCACATTTGGGGCTGGCGCTACTACCAGGTGAACTAGGTGATTGTCTAGGGTGCTGGGCCTCCGAGGCCACCCATTTCCACTGCTGTCTCCCCTCTCTGGGTCCTGCAATGGTGGCAATAGCCCTCAAACTGCAACACAATGCTTGCTAACACTCTGACACTGCGTTGCAGTTTACAGTTCTTCACAATGTGCCGTTGCCGCTGGAGTGTAAGTAAGCGCTGCATTGCAGTTTGAGGTCTATTTCTGCCACTGCAGGCCCTGGAGAGGGGCGGAGCAATGGCAAAAAGGGGCAAGGGGGGTTGCTGGGGGGGGGGGGGATGTGGTGGGAGGCAGCAGGAAGAAATTCACAGTCCTGGATGGGATACGAGAAATACTCGTTGAGAGACCAAATTCAATGCTTTGACATTCTACCATGACTCTACGATTTTAGCTTTGTTTTATGTTCATGCTGGAAAGATTGTATGAACATTGCACTTTATGTAAATGAATGCCTGTTTTTCTTGGCATTCCACTGTGCCTCATCCTAAAAACATAGGGCTCCATATTCAAAAAAAGCTGAGCTCCTATATTTAGGCTTCTAAGTTAGACTCCCAAATTTGTGCTCTATCTTCAGCCACACTCAGGACCCTAAGGGGTATGTTTACTAAGCCGTGGTAGCGGCTGCTGTGTGGTATCGGAGCCGCGGCCCCATTGAATTCACCGAATTCAATGGGGCCGCGGCTCCGATACCACACAGCAGTCGCTACCGCGGCTTAGTAAACATATCCCTAAGTTTTCAGCTGAAAAGTCATCATATTTAGATGCTTAAAATTTATGCTGCTAAATTTAGGCCTGCTATTCATTTCCTAAATTTATGAGTCTAATTAGGCGCCTAGTGCTAAAAATCAGTGCTAAGTTCTAATTGTTTTTTCCTTCCCTAAATCCATCCCTGTTGCAATCTACTTTTTATGCTCCTAAATTTAGGAATTTAGTGAAATTTTAAGAAAATATTTAGGCACTCGGCCCTTGTAAATTTTCAAAGAAGCCAGTTCAGGAGCATAACTCTCAAAGTTAGGAGCATACATCCTTTGAATTTTAGGTTCTAGGTTCATCATTTATTTTGTAAGGAGATTAGGGTTATAAGACCTTTTTATGTTGTACTAGGGGTGATCTTGCATGGGGAAAACACTGCCTTACTTCTAAGACTGGTTGGCAAATGGTGTTTGTTAGGTGCATCTTTCACCTCTGATATTCAGTTGAGCACTGCTTGTAATTGGCTCTTTAATTTAGAGCCCCAACTCAAGAATGTGTTGAACTTACTTTGAGCCCTTTTTTCAGGCTTTATCAATACTCAGGTTCTATCTATGCAAAGTTTAAATGAGGCCCACATGTAATATATTATAAGTAATATCCCTAATATGCTGCTATTTATTTTAAGGGTTTACCTGGAAATCCTGGACTAAAAGGCATACCTGGTGAGAAGGTAAATATCATTTCATAATGCAGTTTCAAACATTTCAGTTCAGATCACTGTCGGGTTTTATAGACAAAGTTACCGTATTATATGGCCCGCCCACATATAACATAAATGCTATCGTTAGGGGAAAAATCAAGATGGCATTTGTTAATTGAATGCAACATGCAGAAACACAACTAAGGGCCCCTCCTTGCACAGAATTTCCGCAGAGCAGAAAACCTTACCTGCTATTTTTGCTGGTCAAATTGCTGCCGCGGTAGTGATTTTGGGCAGATCCTTGCTGTTGTGTCAGGAGAGAGAGCTTTGGTGCACTCTAAGGGCAAGATTTTCTTCAGCTCTGAGGAACAGGTCCTGCTGAAAATGCCAAAACCTGCAGGGAACCCAAGAACTGTGTGGCAAGGAGGGTGGAGGGGATCCGAGCCATCAGAGGAATGCCAATAACGGAGACAGTGTTGGGCAGAAGTGCAACTGGGAGCTTCCTAAAGGAGAGTCAAGCCATAGGGGGATCAGGTGGAGACAGCAAGTTTGAGTGTTGAAGAGAAGTTTGGCAGAGGGAGGAACCTCACCAGACCTGGTATGACATTCTCTGTTGGGGACATCTGCCACTCTTGTTTGCCCTGAGAAGATCACCTTGGAATCTGTTTGCCAAGCGATTACTTCATTGGTAGTGGTGAGTTTCAAAATGGGGACATTTGGGCTAACTGTGGGGAGAAAGAGGGAGCCTACTATTTCTTTGGATGGGAAGATGGATGTTCAAGCTGGGAAGGTGGATTTGGTGGAGAAATCCCTGCTTTAGCTTCAGAAATGTACTGTTACTTAAGCATAGGATAATGTATGTATTCATAGGAAGCTGAAGATGTCTGAGAAAAGGATGAGGCATTTACATTTAAGAGTGCTCAGTTTTCCCCTTTTACTAACTATGGTCAATTCAATAAAGTGTGCTAGGCTTTATGTGCAGTTCAGCTTGCTTTTTGAGTACAATTTGGAGTGCTATGATGGGTGTCTTCTACCTTTTGATGATCTATTTCTGATTACAAAAGTAGTCCCTGTCCCACTGGTTACAGGGCAATTCATGACTGGGGACCCTGCTCACAGAAAATTTCTCCTTGGTTCTCTCCCATTCCTTCACTCAGCCAACACATACTAGTATCGACAAGGAACAAATCCCTTCCAGGTCCTTGGCTCATAACCTCAAAGAAGCTCTTGAAACTGAATCGGGTGCTGCAATTTTCCTTACTGGGTAAAATAATCATATTTGGCTGTCCTGCTGTGAGCATAAGATTCTCTTACTGGGCTCCTAGAGATATCAAGAGGGTAATTTTGTAAGGCATACCTAGGTTAATGCACCTTTTTATGTGTTTCAATCATGCCTATTCTATAAAGTTAACTATGTGCATATTTTACTTTATAAAATAAGGGTGGAAATGTGCATGAAATCTAGGTGTGATCGCTTACACCAGCTCTATGGCCAGTGTAAATGACTGCACATAGTTTATTCATGTATGCCCGTATTTTATACACGTAAGGGAATGCTTCGCATACACTACACCCACAGTGCCAACTCCCTGGTGGCCCAGCGGCCCAATCCCCTGCCTGACAATGTTCTGACAGCATCGCGGGCTTCTCCCAATGCCACGATCCCCCAATGCCATCAAACATTGTCGGGGGGGGGGGGGGGAATTCCTGCCAGTGCAGAGCTGGTGCTGCAACACCTTGTTCGGCCCAGTTCAGAGAATCCGGGCCATGGCAGGAACTGGTTCACACGAACCGGGCTGAACCGGCCAAATCCTGTCACTGGATCAGGTCATATTTGCTGTCATCAGAAAATTAACAGTACAGGGAAATAATGCCACTTCACAAGCTGCTGTCTTTGCTATCATGCTTTGCACACTGGATTTTCTGAGTGGATCATAAAGATGCATCCATTCATTCACCAACCTACAGATCTCTTAAGTTTACATTAGTTGGTCTACACCCACAGTTTAGGACTCCCTTGAGTTTGTGCTGCCTTTTCTGAATATATAAGTATTTAGCTCAGGCCTTTCCAATAGCAGTTCAAGGCAAGTTATATTCAAGTACAGTAGTTATTTCCCTGTTCCCAGAGGGCTTACAGTCTAAGTATGTACCTGAGGCAGTGGAGGGTGAAGTAACTTGCCCAAGGCCACAAGGAAGGGCAGTGGGATTTGAACCCTGGTCTTTCCGGTTCTAGGCTGCTGCCCTGCTACTCATGACTGGCATTGTGAACTTTACACTGTAGCAGTTTTAATGCTGAAAGATGTAGGCTTAGATGCTTTAGGAACAGACATTCACAGAAATTTGTGTATTTCCTTTTCCAAGAACTTTGTCGTCAATAGTTTTTAATTTTCTGGTTTATCTTGACAGGGGAACACAGGTGGTCCCGGCATTCCTGGTTTGATGGGCAATTCTGGTAAACCTGTAAGATATTTGTATTCTCCAAAATGTTTTCTACGTGTTTGGATGTCTTGGTTCAGCTTGCATAGTTCACTCCTTCTGTCTTCATTGAAACAGGGTGAACAGGGACTTCCGGGAGAAGTAGGCCCCATTGGACCAAGAGGATTACCAGTAAGTACTTTGTCTGTTGAGCTTCTTTGTGTCTTGTTTACTTATAGGAAAATGAATTACATTTCATTATGGCTGATGATGCTATATATTTTTTGTTTTGCTTTCATATTGCTTGGGAAGAGAGAGAGTTTGAATTCCTGTGGAACACCACTTACAGAAGTCTGTATAGTGGAATTCTCAATAAATATTGTCTTAAAATCCTATTGTTTTTTCATTTGCAATGATATGCAAAACCGCTTTGAAAGCCGTGGGATATCGCTTGAAATCTTTGGTCCTGTAGTAAGAGGTCTAGGAAAACACAGAGATAAAACAAAGAAAGCATTCATAGGGCACATGAGGAAGTTCAGCAGGGTTGGAAGAGGAGTAGGAGGAGCAGTTTTAATATATTCTGAAAATAATCTGGAGAGAAGCAATTATCTCCATTAGCTACTGATTTTTGTTATTGCGTTGATCCAGCAATTTTTCCTACTTTGGGCTTCAAGCTCAATGGAATTTGCCTCTCCTGGGGCTACTGTACCTGAACCTACTACTACTACTACTATTACTACTACTCATTTGTATAGTCCTACAAGTCGTACACAGCACTGTAGTAGATGTAAGACACCGTCCCTGTACATCAGAGCTGACAATCTAATAAAGGCAAAACTGCAGACCAGAGTATGGTAAGATACACATAAATAGTGGACAAGAGAGTAAGGAGCATCGGGATTCAAAAGTAGCCTCAAAGAGGTGAGTTTTTGGTGAGGATTTGAATAGGCCTTGAGAAGGGACCGACGCACAGACTCAGGTAGTTTGTTCCAGGCATATGGAGCAGCAAGATGGAATGAACGAAGTTAGCAGTAGCAGAGAAGGGCACAGATAAAAGGGATCTGCCAAAGGAGCGGGGTTCCTGAGGAGGGTGTAAAGTGAGATAAGAGAGGAAAGGTAGTGAGGAGTTGATGAATGAATGCACAGTAGCCCCAGCAGTGGCAAATTCCATTGAGCTGGAAGCCCAAAGTTGGAAGCCTTCATTTACAACTATCTACGATTTTTTACTGCATCTTTATGTTAATCCCTTATAGCATAGCCATCACAGTGAAAGTTCTCAGGCTGACAAGTATACTTTTGAGTCAACCACTGCAGCACTTGGCTAGTATTCCCTCTTCCATGACATCTCCAGCTCTGGCCAGCCTGAGAAACATAATTCAGGTTCAGAAACAGAAACCAGTGCTTATTTACAGAAACTGAGGTAGGATCACTACAGTATCTACTGAACTTTTGGTATAGAACGCTTGGTCTGAGGTTTCTGTTTGCTAATTTCTCTCTTCTCCCAGATGAGCTCTCAGATAAAACTAACTGTTTCCGACTGTTTCAAATCTAATATGAGCAACAGCACCCTTCTCACTTTTTCCCTCCCTCCCTCAAAAATCTGGAGACTTTTAGAGCAGCTTTTCCCGATCACTGATGATATTTATTTGGAAGGATGGTCAAATTTTAACTTTCAGCCTCTTCAAGGATCAGTGATAAAGTAGCTCAGATCCATTCAGAGCTTTCCTTATTGCTGTTTTATGATGCAGTGAGTTGGGGCTACTGTGTTTTGGGTGAACGTAACTGGTTCATAGCTATTTTAACATGCCCAAGAATATCTGCAAATTTGATCACCTCAGTTGGAAATAACAAGTGAGGTGATAAACTTTTCAGATGACACTAAATTATCCAAAGTTGGTAAAACACAAGAGGATTGTGAGAGGTCCTTGAGAAACTGGGAGGCTGGGCATCCAAATAGCAGATTTAGGAGGTAATTTTATAAAGGTCACCTAAGTGAATGTGTGTTCATGCATGTTTATTTTATATTTATTTATTTAGCTGCATTTATATTCTGCTTTTCACCGGGTCAAAATGGTTGGGGGATACATTTAACACAAGGGGATATGAGACACATACACTAATACTTACAGGGATCATGGGCAATGGAAGGTTAAGTGGCTTGCCCAAGACCACAAGGAGCACCTGTGGGACTAGAAACCCCAGTCCTTCTGGCCCATGGTTGCTGTCCTCTAGTGGGATTTGAACCACCAACCTTCCGGCCTGTAGTACCTTGCCCCAACCACTAGGCCACGCCTCCTTCCTGTGCTTATCATGTCTATTATATGAAGTGACATATGCAAGTACATTATTTTATAAAATAGGGCTGTAAGTGGCAGTATATGCATGCCAAATCTAGGCATGAGCACTTAAGCTAGCTCTAGACTTGATGTAAATATGTGTGCCTAGATTTGTATGGAATGCATGTAAGATATTGTATCCTATAACTTACGTGCTTATATCTGTGCTCTGCCTATGCTTCGCCCAGGTGCAACAGAAGGCTTCTGTGTGTGCCTATAGAATAGCAACTCGCTAAAGGACATGCTTAAGTGTCCATCCATGCATGCAATTATCCATAAGCAGTCTTAGTCATTTGAAATACCTGACTTATGTGCGTTAATGATATGCATCTTTATGTGATTGGCTATAAAATCCTATGACACGTGGTATTTTAGAAAGGATGTCCAAGTCAAATTGGCGACGTTCAGAGCAGAATGTGCTGAGAAACGCCAGAGATGTTTATATCTTTGCACAGTTTTAGTAATATAGACATTTCCGACATGGACATCCGTGCCAGTGGCCTCATAGATATCCCCCTTAGGAAAGCATGGGATAGAGATGTCCATTTCATTCAGGTTACCAGAAGGGGACGTCCAGAAATGTAGCAGAATGAAAAAACACAAGGCCTCATTCCCATCAGTGTTTGTCATTGGCATGTAAAATTTAGGGGACAACAGCAGACCTCCTTTTCCACAACCTCCAAATTCTGTCTGACAAAATGAATGCTTTTCCAATGCCTATTTGTGCCTTGAGCAGGTATAAAACTTGGTTGTAGCTTGGGACATCCAAGGCAGTTTTTAAATCGGACAAGGATGTCCAATTGCTGGGAATACCCCGGACACGCCTACTCCATGCTCCTGTTAAGTCTTGGATATCCTCATCCCGGAGACAGTCACAAAGCTAGCTTCTAAAATGACTCTGGGGATGTCTCCATGCCCATTTTCAGACTCCAAAGCATGAATGCAAATGCAATATATGCCTTCTTGTCAGTGCTGATGTCTGGCAACCCAGAAGCTCCTGAGTTTTCTTGGCAGTGTGACCATAAGTAGATTGCCAGGCCTTTCTTCCGAGGCAGTGGAGGGTTAAGTGACTTGACCAAGGCCACAAAGAGTGCCCGTGGGAATGAAACCCTGGTCTCTTAGGCAGCATTTTCAAAGGCAATTACATGGGTAATTGCCCTAGTTACCCATGTAAATGCCTTATCCAGGATTTTCGAAAGGCATCTACATGGTAGTGCCCTTCGAAAATCCCTGATAAGTCCTTAATGTGCCGAGATGCATGGGTTCTATTCTGAAGCATTAATAGTGGGGATGGACACCCCATTAGGACATCCATCCTCACTATTTGCCCCCTGCCATCCCTGTCCAAAGGCTCCCCTTATGAACAAGGAGTTTGTATGGGGAAGTTAGATGGGGGCGGTGCAAAGGCGGAGTTAAGATGGGCAGTAAGCGGTTTGCGGTTCTGATGTTGGCCCTGTACTTCCGGGGCAGGCAGACTAGATGGGAAATTTAGATGTCGGGGGCTGGTAGGCCCGGGCAGCGGCAAAGGTGGAGGGGGTGCAGGAGATTCCCTGCAGCCTGACCCTGGCCATTGGTGGCCAGACTGGGGGGTCGGACTACGGGGAATGAAAAAAGTAGTTGGTGGCCTGGGATCATGGCTCCTGAATGGAGCCATGGTGCTATGCTAACCGGACGGCATGGCGCCGCAACTCCATTCAGAAGCCTGACTGCATTAGCCGGGCAGAGGCCTGTATGTTCAGGTCATTGGGAATCGGGACCTGGCCTACATGTACAAGCCTAGATGCAATTCTGATCCTGCGGGGTCTAGATGTGCCCTGTGGGATCAGAATTCCATCTACCTCTGTGCATCCGGATCCAACGGATGCACAGCAGGCCGGGACGTACAGATTGGAATAGGCCTCCAAGAGATTAGCATTGGGGCATGTTAGGGGTGTTCTGGGGCAGAGTGGGGGTGGAGGACAGGGCTAAATAGGTAGCACAGATTTTTGATGCTACCCACTTAACCCTCTGCGCCTTAAAGATAGGCAAGGTTTTTCCTCGCCTATCTTTCAGGCGCAGGGGCTAAACGGCTAGCATCGGAAATCGGTGCTATCTGGCTAGCTCCTGCAGCTTCCAGGTTGTGCAGCAAGACCTGGATTTTCAATGCTGGGTCTGCATATGACTCCGGCATTGAAAATCTGGGTTAGACATGGCGGGCGGGCTATGCGTCAATGCAGCACATAGCATCACCCAAATGAAAATCGGGGCCTTGATTCCTAAGCCAGTGCTCTAACCACTAGGCTACTCCTCCAAAGCATGATTAGGGGTTATAAAATAATCCCCATAATGTGGATAAGTGCAAAGTTATGCACCTAGAGAAGAACAACCCAAACTATGATTACACGATGCAAGGTTCCACATTAGGAACTAACACCCAGGAAAAAGATTTAGGCATCATTGTGGATAACATGTTAAAACCCTCCACCCAGTGTGCAGCAGCGGCCAAGAGAGCAAATAGAATCCTAGGTATCACAAGGAAAGGAATGGAAAATAAAACAAAGGATATTATAATGCCTCTGTATCGTTCATGGTGCGACCGCACCTTGAATATTGTGTGCAATTCTGATCGCCGTATCTTAAAAAGGATATAGAGTTATTAGAAAAGGTTCAGAGAAGAGCCACCAAAATGGTAAAGGGGATGAAAGGATACCCCTATGAAGAAAGGCTAAAAAGGTTAGGGCTCTTTAACCTGGAAAAGAGACAGCTGAGGGGAGATATGATAGAAATCTATAAATTAATGAATGAAGTGGAACGGGTAAACGTAGATCGATTGTTTACGTTATCAGAATATAGAAAGACATGGGGACATGCAATGAAGCTACAGGGTAAACTATTTAAGACTAATAAAAGAAAATATTTCTTCACTCAACGTGTAATCAAACTCTGGAATTTGTTACCGGAGGATGTAGTAAAAGCTGTTAGTGTAGCTGGGTTTAAAAAAGGTTTGTACAAGTTCCTGGAGGAAAGGTCCATATATCATTATTAAAAAAGGACCCAGGATATCACTGCTTGACCCAATACAAGCATTGTGGAACCTGTGTCTTTTGGGGAAACTGCTAGGTACGTATGACCTAGATTGGCCACTGTTGGAAACAGGATACTGGGCTTGATGGACCTTGGTCTGACCCAGTATGGCATATCTTATGTTTCTTATGTTCTTAACTGGTGGTTATGGATGAGGAAGTGTATGGAAATTTGTGGTAACATTGGATAATGGTCTATGGCACCATGACTCTGTAGATGCTGGACACCCAAAAGAGCAAAAGAAAGCTGCTGGGCCAAACTACATACTAAATTTTAAAAAAAAATGTTTCTGTAATTTCTTCTCAGGAATGAAAAAGAGCTAGAAAGAGAATGAGAGATTGCCATGGGTTTGATATTTGTAATTTCTGAAATGTAGTAGAAAAAAATCAAGCATTCTCAACCATATGAAAAGCAAACTTGGTTTGATTTCATGGCAAAAGATCATTTGTTTGCATCCTTTTAATTAAAAATCTTAATAACATGGTGACATACAGTAGAGCCCGATTCCTGAAGCGGGACATCTAGGCTGTCCGGATGTCCCTGCTGATGATTGGGCTACTAGGACCTGATTCTGGTCCGTGGGAACAAAACATTTCCGCGGGAGCCAAAATCAGGCCAGAGGATGGTTTAGTGTGCACCCTCTGTCTGCAGGGACGTCCTCCCCGCAAGTGCCTCAAACAACTGCGGCTCTGGCTCCCAATATCTCTGTTGCCTGACCCATGGATGGCCTCCCAGGGCCTGGATCAGGCAGAGGGGATTCCCCCCACACCCAGCCCTGGCTCCGGCCCCGGGGGTGGCTGCCATGCCCCGATCCTGTGAAAAATAATGTTTATACCAACTCTGAGGTCATGTGAGCAGTATGGCCCAGCAGGCCCGGCAGCACCTATAAGGCCGTGACCTGAATCGGTTCTGTACGTGCTGCTGGGCGGCCCGACCCCTGCTCTGCCTCTGATCCCACCCCCCCCCCTCGCCTCTCGCTGGCTCTTCATGTCCTGAAGCACAGTACGTATAGGGAGAGCCGGTGCGGGAATAGGGTTTAGGTAGATTGTAGGGCTGCAAGTACCGGTGGGACGTACAGCCCCGCAACCCAGAATCATAAATGAGGGCTATAGTAAATAGGGGCAGATGAAGACCAAAATGACCTCTCCAGTCTGCCCAGTTTGGATTCATCCTTTTGGTAGATATGGATATAAAATTTCTAAATGCAACCCAATACCAGCTCCCTCTAGGCATAACTCTATGCACGCACAAAAATTAAGCACATAATTTTTTCTGTGGAAGTTTCAGTAAATTTTTAAAATGAAAGTCTGTATGAACTTTTGTTTTGAAAATTACTGCAGAGAATTTATGTGTTTGTTCTTTTGCGTGCATACATTTTCTGGACTGTTATCTCCAGGAACAAGCAGGAATGTAGTCTTCACATATGGGTATCGTCGGTACCGACGGAGCCTGCGCGGGAACTCTCCCCAGCGTCCAATAGGAAAGCTTTTGGGAGCATCCCACAGTGCCTGCATGCTGCCTTCCCGCCTTTCCAACTCTCCTTCATCAGTTCTTCATTTTCCGCGGAGCCGACAGGACGTATACCCTGTCACCGCAGAAAAATTCTTCTTCTTTTGTTTTTTTGTGGTAGTATCTGCATTCACTCAACGCCTACCGGTACCACCGGTTCTCTCTTCCTTCTTTTAAACCCCCCCCCCCCAAAAAAAACTAGCTTCTAAAAATCTTTTCCTTAGGAGCCTTTCCCCTCTTGGGGTTAGGCGCCATTTTGGGCACTAGGCCCATTTTTTCTTCAAATATGGAAAAAAAAGCTAGTGGTTTTAAGAAATGTTCTAAATGTGGCGGTACCATATCCGTCACCGACACCCATGAGTGGTGTCTTAAATGTTTAGGTCCTGACCATTCTCCATCGGAGTGTCTCTCCTGCAGAAAGATGACCAAGAGGGGCCTGCAGA
Organism: Ichthyophis bannanicus; assembly: GCA_033557465.1. Lineage (NCBI taxonomy): Eukaryota > Metazoa > Chordata > Amphibia > Gymnophiona > Ichthyophiidae > Ichthyophis > Ichthyophis bannanicus. The sequence goes on along the minus strand of CM066033.1, from coordinate 1,220,866,017 downwards.
ATAGAGCTGCAAAACTCGGTACCCTTTTTGCCGCTAATATGATGTCCGTTGCATCGACATCTTCCAGGGCTTCATCTTCCTCCCATGGATCTCAGGTAACTAAACCTAAGTCTTCTAAGACTGGCCAGTCCTCAAAGGGTAGATCTCCTTCTAAGTATCGATTTGCCACTGGAGTTGCCCTCAAGGAAAGTTCACGGTCAAAACAGCCCCAGCAGGAGGCCTCGGTCTCCAAAGCATTAACGGGGCTCCAGAATATTCCAGAGGCTTCAACTTCTGCAGAACTACTGGTGCCATGTTCTGGGGTCATGGCTGCCTCCATTGGTACCGACACCCAGGCATTGGCAGGAGCAATGGATCAGAGAATCCTTGCTATCAAACGCAGTCTAGCATCTCTCTTAGCAGCTTCGGTACCACTAAGGCTGCTACAGACAGTTCCACAGGTATCGGTACCGACATCGGTGCCGGTACCGAGTGCACCTGCCTCGGCAGGTATGCTGCCCCCATACCGAGCCTTGAGTTTATCTCAGGTATCTAGGGGCCAGTACCGAGACACCCCGATACCGACTTCGAGCGGTACCGGTACCGAGCATTGCAGGAACACCCGGCACAGAGATATTTCTAATCTCCGATTCCGATGACTCTGATGACTCTGCCGGTACTAGAGCAATCCTTCCGGAGGATCCATCTCCTTCTCCTCAACGCAGAATGTCTCCTCCAGAGGACATGTCCTTCCAGGATTTCATACGTGATGTAGCTCGAGGTCTTGCAATCACGGTGACTCCAGAAAAGGAACCCAGAGCAGAAGAATTAGAAATTCTTCAATACCCTAAGGCTCCTAAAGAGGCAGTTACCCTGCCTATTCATAGGATCTTGTAAGATCTTATGTTAAGAATGTGAGAAACCCCTTTAACAGTGTCTCCACACTCCCAATGACTCGATACCATATACCGAGTTCCAAGCTGTCCTGGGTTTCAAAAGACTCGGTTACCACACCTTTCAATGGTAGTGGAATCGGCAATGTGTAGAATTAAGAGTGCTAAAATGCATTCTTCCAATCCTCCGGGCCGTGAGTCGAGGACGCTTGATGCCTTTGGGCGTTGATGCTTCCAATCCTCCATGTTGGCAGCCAGGATCAGCTCTTACATCCTCTATATGGGAATGTTCCTCAAAGAAGTTACAGGAGACTTGGAGCTCATGAGCCCTCTTCTTCCTGAGGACAAAAGAAGGGATTTTCTTACTCTGGTCAAATATGCCCAGGATGTCTCTAAGTTTGTGAACCGTGCAACCTTTGATTGCTTTGAATGTTTTAGCAGAACTTCTGCTATTTCCATCGGTGCACATCATATTGCCTGGCTCCAGGCATCGGACCTACAACAATGGGTGCAAGAGAAACTGGGAAATATTCCTTGCACAGGAGAAAATGGCAAGGATTGGAAAAACAAGGCAAATCAGCTTGAATCTGAAAATACTACTTTGAACAAAGTCTACAGCCAACCCAGCAAAGAAAAAGTCAGCCAAAAAACCCTTTTTCAATAAGAAAAAGAGGTTTTTCCCATCTTACACCCATCATGCTCACTGTCCAGTTCATGTTCCCCAAAAGGAGAACCAACAGAACAGACAGCAGCGAAAGCCACAAGTTCCAAGAACTCAATTGGCTCCACAAGCTCAGCCTCCTCAGGGGCTTTTACTCTTTCCTAGAGAATTTAGTCTTTCTGCCCCTGAAAGGTCCAGAACCCCTCACCATTCCAGGAAGGTTATGCCATTTTGCCAGCAGATGGCAATAAATAACATCAGAAAACTGGACTCTGTCCATTGTACGAGAGGGGTACAGACTTCACTTCCACAGCATGCCCCCTCCTACAATCATAAAGCAGTTCAATTCTCAGGTCCCTGTCACCAATCTCTTGTGTCAGGAGGTCGCATCACTTCTTGCTCAAGGGGAAATAGAAGAAGTACCCATACCCCAACAGGGGACGGGATTCTACTCCCCCTATTTTCTCATTCCCAAGAAAACAGGGGGACACAGGCTGGAACGATCCTTGCTGTCCATGGAGAAACTCTCTTTCTTAGACCACAATCAAGATGAGGGAGGTAGAAAATAATAATAGTGGAACAATAAAATAAAGCACATATTGAAAGGCAATAGCAGATAAGAACAATTTATCCAAAACAACCCGTTGCCAGAATTTCCATATTCCTGCTCATGTGAAGGGACAACTAAGTTTGAGATTTTCTTTGTCTAGAAAGGAGTGTAACTGTTCTGACCCAAAAAACATGTATCTCACCCCAGAATATTTAATAATACATTTACTTGGATAACAAAGGAAAAGAGATGTACCCAGAGCAACTGCTCAAGGCACATACCTAAGGATAACTTCCGTTGCTCTTGTGTTGCCCGGGCAACATCTGGAAATACTCTAACAGGTTTACCCAAGAATTGTTCTTTTATTCTTTGAAATAAAGCTGTAGTATCATACCCAGATCTTGTTCATAAACCAAACTGACCAATAACGTAGCGCTATTGTGAACCTCAGCCAATGAGGTTTCAAGTAATGTTGTTACATCTAATACATTAGCTCCTTCAAACCCTTTTGATTTACTAGGAAGAATATACATTTTATTAATAGGAGGCAAGCATTTTGAGGAAAATCCAAAACTTCCATTAAATAATTTTTAAAGGAGTCTAAAGGAGACATATTAAGAATTTTTGAAAAATTCAGAACTCTGAAATTTAAATGATGAGACTGGTTTACGAATTGTTTTAGCTTATGGTGAATTCGAATTTTATCTTTTACTCAATGATATCCCTTGAGTCTTTTATATTATTATTGAGTATCCTTAGCTAACATATCCTGTTTCTGAGTTAATTGTCTAACAGTTTGAAGCAAGGAGTTAATCTGTTGAACACAGAAACTGTAGTCTTGAGTTTAGCTAGCATATCCCAAATTGAATGTAAAGTTATTTCAAGGGTTTCAGATGCTGTTACTAAAGAGCTTGCTTTCATCTTACCCAAACTTGCAGAGACAGCCAGGTTATCAACTTCCTTAGGGCTTGAATCCACTTCGCCAATGACAGAACTTTCCATCGATGCCATTTCATCCTAATGGAGGATTGGCTCTAATCCACTTCCTTTCTATGCCCTGAATCCTCCCTTTCTTGCCACACTAGAAGGGGCATGGACTGCAGTCATGGGATTAGCAATGTTAGTTCTCCAGGCAAAGAATGGTCACCATCCAGTTTAGCAGGAGGAAGTTCACTCGCAGCCAGTTTCCTCCCAGATAAGACCCTCATGTGGAAATCAATATGCTGCTGCTGAGAGACTGGGGCTGCAGACTTGGAAGCCTTAGGCACTGGTCTTAAGAACAAGATCACGAGGAAAGGTTTAGCAGCATTCTCCAGCTGACTTGAGGTACACTGCCGTACATACAGATTCTAAAAGCCTGCTCACACCATCCTCCTTGCGAATATACGTGTAAATAATGACTTTTCTGGAATTGCTACTTACATGTGTATTCCCATTTACATATGTAAGCAAGATTTTAATTGTGCAAATGACATCTAACTATTCTAAAATGACCTCCTTTGTGGCTACTTAGAAAAGAAGGTTGTAAACTAAATAGATTTTTTATGCTCAGATACCCAAGATGGTACAGTAGAGTAAAAGGATAAGGGGTTATATGTTATATTATGTGTTATACGTGGTCACATTCAATGTCTGACAGCTAACACATATCCTTAGAAATGTGGACAAGAGTACCAGGCAGAGTGGATGAGCCACTTGGTCAATTTTTGCCTTCATTTATTGTTTTAATATATATCTTATTGCAGGATTTTAGCTATGATTTTCTCTTTTTTTCAATATCTCCTTCCTACTTGCCTTGTTTTCTGATGAAACGTTTTCTCCCATGTCGATACAGTTGGTATAAAGCAGAGGTTGCACAACTGAACTGAGCTCCTGTGTTCTTGTGATACAGACAGAGGATCGAGCTATGGTAGTAAGATCAGTAGAGTAGAGCTCCTACCAATCATGCTTGCGGTGGACAGCTCTCCGCTGAACCATGCATTTAATAGCATGCAGGGTGTTTAAATATGGGCCTGTCGTTCAGAAAGCAGCAGAGCACAGAAATGAAGTTGACATTTTTACTTATTTACTAATCTTCTCATCAGAATGAAACATTTTTAACAGATTAAAATAGATTAGACTGCGTGATTTTATATCTGAAAACCTCAGTGATAGGAATTTTGTTTACATGTCCTTTCAACATTTTGCTGTAGGAATTTAATGTCTTCTGTAATGATCTGAGAGTTTTATAAAGAGGGTAATGTTATAAACTGGCGCATAGTTAACACATGTTTTCAAATGTGCACTTTAAACCTATTTTATAAAGTCACATATTCGCATAGTTGGCATTGTAAAATAGAGTGTACGTGTTAAAGTATGTGCATATGTAAAGGCATGAGCACTTAAACCAGCCCTAGAGCTGCTATAAATGACCACGCCTACATTTTGCATACATTAAATCGTCTTTATGGCCTATGCATGTAATTGCTTGCACCACCCACCTCCACCACCACGCCACCCATGTGCATATTCATAGTGAAGGTACCTGCGATGCAAACTATATGTGTGATTTCACGCTAGTCAGTATTTTAAAAAGAGGCCATTGACACATGTAAATGACTAAAATATGCACATTGTTCACACGAGAATCTATGCGGCTCCTTATAAAATTACCCTCCAAACACATGCAAGTGGAAGGGTTTAGCAGGGTAGATGTTATAAAAGTGATTGTATCCGTGACAGGTAACATTCCAGAATTTTAATCAGAATGGTATGGATATAGTAAAAAAATAATTTGTGTGTTTAAGGAAAGAAAATTCCCACTTTAATTTAAAATAAAGAAACTTGTGACCTACGTATCCCTTTTTTTTTTTAGTATTATTAGATTTAAAAGTCCTTGTCTGCTGTAGGGCAAGTGAAGAGGGGGTTATTCTCAAAGCATTACTACCACTTTTCATTTCTATAATGCTATTAGATATCCCAGCTTCATGGAGCTTACTGTCTATTTAGAACAGACCTAGACTTTCTTGCTTCACATATTGCCGGGTCATGGTGAGATAGGAAGCAAAAGAAGTTGTTTCAGGTGTAACTATAAGGGGTCACCAATATGCTGCTGACAGCGAACTCCATTGGAGGTGGTGGAAGGGGAAGGAGGAGAAGGGTCATTGCTTTCTCTTGGCACTGTACAATGGCAGATTAAGGTACTTAGGTACTTCAGGCCGGAAGGTCTGTATTCCGAGGTTCCGATGCCTTCTGCAGGCTCACCCAGCGTTTCACATCAAAGGTTTCCTCAGGGAACTGCACTCTTTGGCTTTTGAGATCATGCTGCCCACGTTTTCAATGACTGTTATTTCGCAAACTCCGTATACTACTGAAATCAGTGCAAAAAAACTTTTGATGTGAAACGCTGGGTGAGCCTGCAGAAGGCGTCGGAACCTCGGAATACAGCGGGACAGATGAAGATCCAGTTACTCTCAGCTCAACGTAGTTGTCAAGCTAAGTGTCGATTTTCAGCCTAGTTTTTGTAAAAAAAATATCTTGGATGGAATAATAAGCTGAATAAGACCTGCTGACTAAGTTTTTTGAGCGAGATGATCTACTTTGAAATCAATCATACTCCCGATGGTCTTGGCTATAGTTTATATACTACTCTTCATTCATTCCTTCTGCTCATAGAAGAATTTCCTGTATGTTATTAAGAGAAATTTAAGAGCAGAGGAGTGCGATTTAAAGTTATGTTTTAAAGTAACATGAGTATTGAAACAGGTCATTGATGTGATTTTCAGCACAGTTAATGGGTAGATACCCTTGCTGGAGTGCTATAAGATTTACTGAGACCTGTAGTCCTTACTCAGTTATATAAGAACAGTTCCAAGTTGGTGGGTTTAGAAAATCAAACGAATTTTCCATTGAACTTTAATGAAGAGTATCACAAGCACCCAAAGGGCACCAGAAGAGGGGCAAATAGCATGTGCAGTTATAGGATGAGTACCGAAAACCACTGTCAGAAGGGCAAAGAGGTACAAATAAGTCAATGAACACTTCATGATAGTGGAAGAGGGAAAAGCAGCCCTACAATTGGTGGAAGCATACCAAGGCACTTTGAGAAGAGTAAAATGGCAAAAAGACCAGCACAGCACCCAGATTGGCCCAAATTTATGCCAGGAGGAAAAGCACAGCACTGAGGTGAACCGAAACATCTAAACATGCCAAAGGAACCAACACAGCTCCCAGATCAGCTGCAAGGCCCTAAGTTTTGCCAGGAGAAGCAACATGGGGTCCAGATGGGCTGCACTGCCTTAATCAAACCAGGAGGATGAGCACAGCACTTAGATGGACTGAAATGACTTAAACATGTCAAGGTGACCAACACAGCATTCAGATTGGCTACAAGGCCCTAAATCATGCTAGGTGGACCAGCACAGCACCCAGATTGGTAACAAGGGTCTAAAATACCAGAGGACAGTCAGTACAACAGAGAAGAAGCAGCATGAGCCCAGGCCACAGGCATGGGGTGAGTTCATTAAGCTGTGTGTCTGCAAGTTAAAGTCCTGGCACCGAGAACTTTGGTCCCAGCATAGGAATCTTGAGTACAGAGAATCTCCTCCTGGGGTGGAAGAAGCATTCATGGACTGCTTAGATGACATGCTGAGGAATTTAAATAAGAATCATCTGATGTTCCATAGTGCAAACTCCAAAAGCAGTGGAATTGGGGCTGCAGCATGGGTGGTGACAGCCCAGTAATGCTGAAGAAGACCAATGCAACAACAAAATAGGTTGTAAGCCCTTTTAATGAAAAGCTAATACTTGTGGCAGAAGACCGATATTCGACACATGCAGTAATGGGAGGATGGTGGATGTGAGGGCAATTTAGGGTTGATTTAGCTCTCAAGCTGGCTAGGCAGATGTGCCCTTCTTCTCTTATACCACAATGCTTATCCCTCATGATAGAAGAGGTACCGGGGTGAAAGAAGTATTCACGGAGTGCACTGCAGTCATTCAGAACAAGCTAAGGGTTTCTTAGTCAATGACTCAACAGGTACCGTTTTTTAGTTGACAAGTGCAGTACTGAAGTATTGTAGCGTATTGTGGATGTGAAGGCAGTCCATCATAGCTATGGTTGATTCAGCTATCAGGCTGACTAGGTGGGTGTTTCTTTCCTCTGTAAGCATTCCATGCTTATTCCTCCTGATAGAGAAAATACCATTGCTCAAGGATAAAGCAGTAGCTGAGCTCCCCTGCATGAACCTCCAAACAAGTACAATAATGAAAAGTTGAAAAGAACTTTAAAGAGTGAGCCCAAGCCTCACTGATGATGGTAGGCTCAAAGCACCCTCCACCATAATCTATACGAGGGGGTACCCAAAAAAAACAGGAATTATTTTTTAAAAGCTATTTATTTCAAATTCTTTACAAAACAACCTTATCCCCTTCAAAATACTCTCCATTACAACTGATACATTTGTCCCACCGGTGCTTCCACTGTTCGAAACATTTTTTGTAGTCATCTTTAGAAACGGCTGACAGCTCCTCCCTCTTTTTTTTATTGACTTCTTCAATGTTGTCAAATCGGTGTCCTTTCATGCCCCTTTTCATGCGTGGAAATAAGAAAAAGTCGCACGGAGCCAGGTCAGGCGAGTAAGGTGCATGGGGCAGCGGAACCATGCCATTTTTAGCCAAAAACTGTCTAACAGATGGCTGTGTGTGCAGGTGCGTTGTCGTGGTGGAAGAACCAGTCTCCTGTCTGCCACAAATCGGGTCTTTTTTGACGAACACTGTTGCGCAATCTTCTTAAAACTTCCAAATAAAAGGTTTGATTGACGGTCTGACCTGGGGGAACAAACTCTGAATGAACTACCCCCTTGGCATCAAAAAAGCAAATCAGCATTGTTTTGATGTTTGATTTGACTTGAAGACATTTTTTTGGACGGGGTGACGATGACGTCTTCCATTGGCTTGACTGTTGCTTTGTTTCTGGGTCATAACCATAGCACCATGACTCATCACCTGTAATGACCTTTGACAGAAAATCTGGATCAGTTTCAAGCTGTTGTTTCAAAACATGACATGTTTCAACTCAATGTTCCTTTTGATTGTCAGTCAGAACACGAGGAACAAATTTGGTAGCAACCCTTTTCATTCCCAAATCTTCTGTTAAAATTCGCTGAACTGAGCTCCAAGATAACTCACTAATCTCTGACAGTTGATCAATTGTCTGTCGACGGTCTGTGAGCACAAACTCTCTAATTTTTTCAATATTTTCGTCGATTCGGGCAGTTGATGGACGACCAGAACGAGGTTTATCATCAATCGACATGTTGCCATTTTTAAACCGAGCAAACCACTGGTACACTTGACTTTTTCCCATAGCGTCATCTTGATAAGCTGTTTTCAACATTAAAACAGTTTCAGCAGCATTTTTACCGAGTAGAAAACAAAATTTCACAGCTGCACATTGTTCACTTAAACTTGTCATCATAAAAAAAGAAACAAGAACAAAACAGCGCTAGCAAAAACAATCACTGCAGATGAACAGAACAAGCCAGGTCGACAACACAGGCGGCACTGAACTGACAATGAGTTGCACTATACACGCCTAGCGGCAGAAGTGCGCACTACACAAGCTCCGCCCACGGCAATGTTATTACTGGTTTTTTTGGATGATTAAGGAGAAGGCGAACTGCTTGTAACATAGTTTTTGTTTGTTGTCTCTGCCAATTGTTGTTGTTATTATTCAGTGACACTAAAGTTTAAGTAAACCCTTGGTTCAGAACACAAACTCTAGACTGGATTTAAGAAAGAAAAAGGTGCAAAAGTGTTAAGGGCCTCCCAGTATATGCTGGTCCCCACCAAAGAATCCTGATATCTAATTCCAAGAGCCAAAGACTGAAAGATTGTATAAAAGCTTTTGGATTAGTGCTCCCCCTTGTCTGCCAGTAGGGCAGTTGCCTGGACTACACAGAAAGGAAGTTACAAAAGTAAAGTACATGTGTACTTTACTTTTATAAAATAGAGGCATCAGTGGTTGAAAATGTGTGTCAAATCTAGGAAAGATCGCTTACATCAGCCTTATAGTTGGTATAAATGCCTTTGCCAAGAATTCTCAAGAATGTGTGTAAATTATGGTATTTTATTATTTGTGCTTATAACCGTGCACGTCGCCCATGTTCTGCACAAGTTTTGCCTATGTGACTGCCAACAGTAAAAGTCCACACTATTGGCTAATGCTCATGCTTACTGCATAGAATAGCGACAGATTAAAGTATGCACATTAAAGCCCATTTACCCATGTAAGTCATTGGAAATGCATGATTTATGCATGTAACATAACTTTTCACAGCTCCTTATAGAATTATACCATTAGTGCCTAAGTGGTGACTTACATGCATAAATTTATTTAACAATCATTTATATCCCGCATCTTCCAGAGTTCAGTTGCGGTTTACAATAAAACAAAATCCACAAAGCATGAGCTTGGTTTTACATCGAACATTATGTAACAAGTAACAATAAACAATATATTGGTTAACAGCATAGGCTAATACATAACAGCATAAAACTTGCTTTTAAACTATGTACAATAAACTATATACAGATAAACTATATACAGATACAAGTAGTGGTACTTTAGGGTTTAATCATAGCGTTTTTAGTTCAGTGGTTTTTCTGTTAAATTGTAGGATTTAGTATTACTCAGTCAGGTGATTTTAGCCGTTATCTGAGTAAATCAAGGGGTTATCTATGTTGCCGTAGTGCATGGAGAATAGATAAGTTTTTAGTTTTTTACGGAGTTCCATAATTTCCTTTATAGATCTTAGGTCCTCTGGAAGGGAATTCCAGGTGGATGGGGCTGCATGAGAGAAAGCTCTGTTGTTAGTTAATTTATTTGCTTTTATGAAATCAATAAATGAGCGCACTCACGCTGTGCTCCATTCTGTAAGTGCATACTGTACATGCATACATGACATGGTGAGCACTTTCATTTTGGGTGTGCACAGGGATGGAGTTTTAAGCGACGCATGAGTGGGCGCAACGTTATGCATGCAAATTGTAAAATCCTATACGTACATTTTTTAGAAATCTAGGTGCGAGCTTTTACACCATTTCTAGGACTGATGTAAGTGATTGCATCTTAAATTAATGCATGTCTTCAACCACGTACACTAGTAGTTTTTAAAGAAAAGTAGATGCCTACCTTTCTTTATAAAAATGCACCTAAGTAGGTGTCTACTTTCAGGCACAAAGTCGGTGCCTCCTTATAAAATTACACGCACATCAGTTTCAGGCTTTAACAATATTTGTGTATCTCCATACAGGGGGGCAGAGGTGAGCCAGGTCCTATCGGTCCTCCAGGACCACCTGGGAAAGTGGTAAGCACGTTACTTGCAATACATTTATTTTCTCTCAGTGATGCTCTAATGTGGACTCAGTCTGCAGCCAGCCATTTATTAGTGTGGAAGTCAAGTTAAAATAAAGGGTTTGGCACATACAATGTTAGAGCTCCTTTACATGGGAAATTCATGAATGCATAAAATAGTCAGTAATGCATTGTGAAGTTTATGGCAGTTGCTTCCAGTATGCCATTGCAACAGCGCTGTAGTTGTTCTTGCAAAGAATGTATTACTTAGCATTACAGAGAGGGAGCGGGAGTAACTGAAGGCCTGTCTTCAGTCCAGGGCTGCAGGGAACTGCGGAGCAGCAGCATGAATAGCCTTTTCAGTTCTCCAAACTCTATTTACACAGAAATAGTAGATCAAGATTTCAAGAAGTCTGGGCTGAATGAGACCTCTGTTACAGAGGAATGCAAACCCATGGAGAGCATAAATCTGCAAGGAAGCAAAAAAAAAAAAGCCAGTATACTCAGCATGGAGGAAGGGAGACAGGGAGCAGCTGCTGCTGCTCCTCTTGTTAGTCTCCAGGTTACAGAACTTCTCATTTTACTGGGTATTCACAGGCCCCCTTTATTTTCTGTGGTGCACATGCTAAGACGTTTTGCTGTGTATTTGCTTTGTAGGGTCCCTTGGGTGACCCGGGATTCCTGGGTTTGCCTGGCCCTCCTGGCCTGCCTGGAGTTAAAGGTGACAGGGTAAGTGCATGAAGTCTATAAAAATACCTGTCTTGTTAATAGTGCATCCTTAGCGATTCATAAGAGGTTTTCATGCTAGAAATTACAGAAGGAAAAGAAATAAAATGGTCTTTATTTCACTTGCTCATTAATGTTAAATATTAAGTAGAAACTGCTTAACTACAGAAGTAGGAGACCATTTTTCCCAGCATCTTAGTTTAGGCATTCACTGAGAGCCCTTAAGGCCGACAATGGGTTGAGTGTTCATGATATCTGTAATAAATATACATGAAATGTGTGCCTACTACCGCCTTTGTATGCAAATTTATATCCTGCATATTCACTGGGGATATCTTGAAAACCTGAATCTTTTATGGCTCTCTGGAGGACTGGAAGTGAATACAGCTGGTCCACAGGATTGCTGCAAAATAAATGCCGTTGCTTAAGAGGTTGTGGTATTCTGTGATTGACCCACTGACTAGTCAGGAAGCTGCCACAAGCTTCTGATGGCCATCCACTGAGACGGCAGCATTATAAACCATTCCCGCTCCTAAAATGCTGTTTTAGGCACATAAATGTGCTCTGATAAAATTAGGCCAGGCATAAAAATATATGCAGTACAAGCCCATGTGTACTTTAAAGTAGGCATGCACAAGAGTGGAGTTTGGGTGAAACATGGAGGGATCCCGAAATACATTTGCTTTAATTTTTAAAAATAATTTATAACAATTTCCAGTTTTACAGAATCAAAGATTGTACGAGAAAAGCAAAACATAAGTATTGAAAAATTAAGAATATAATCAGAACAATAATATAAAGCAATAATCTGCGCTACTTACCAAACATAATGAAGGGGAGAAGCAAGGACAAAACCTGAAGTGCTGTAAAAGGAAATAAAGTAAGGAGAATAATATATCTCACACCCCTAAGCAATGCCCACACAGACCGCAGTCCTTACTAATAGTAACATAGTAACATAGGACCCAATACTGAATTATGTTGGCTATGTGTCGCTATGGCGCATAGCCGTCTGTGCCAACCCTTAACCATGGATATTCAATGCCGGGATCATATGCGGCCCTGGTATTAGATTTCCAAGTTTGCCGCACAGCCTCCCAGCCATGGTAGCTAACCAGGCAGTGGTGATTTAGCCCCTGTGGCTAAAAGATAGGCAAGCTTTTGCTACACCTAACTTTTAGCCGCAGGTCCCTAACTGGGCAGCATGAAATATTGCCACTGCCCCGTTAGCGACTGTCGTCGCCTCTGCTCCTCCCCGAAATGCCCATGACATGCCCCAATCAGGGCGTGTAGGGGAGATCGGGAATATTCAGTGACACTAACCAACAGGGCACTAAACCATATAAATGCCTTTTGACTATTGGGCCCATAGTATATGATTGCAAATATCTAGTCTGCCCAGTAAGGTGGCAACTGCTGGTCCGTGTAAGACACCCCCCTCTATGCCTTTGTTTAGGGCTGTAGCCGCCGCTCTGTGCAGGTCACCCCCCTCCATTTATTGAAGTATAAAAGATATTTAAGTTTGCTTTGATTTCATCCTCTTCCTATAAAGGGATCCACTGTTTCTGTCTCATGCCATTTTGAATTTCTTCACTGTATTTGCCCCCACCACTTCCATCGGGAGGGCATTCCAAGCATCAACCACCCTTTCAGTGAAAAAGTATTTCCTGATGTTGCTTTTAATTTTACTGCTTTGCAGCTTCATTGTATGCCCTTTAGACTTTAAGCTTCCCTTTTGTTTGAAAAAGGTTTGTTTGTTCATTGATACCCTTGAAGTATTTAAAAGTCTGTATCACATCTCCCTTGTCCCTTCTCTCCTGTCCCTCTGGTACAGGCTCCAAATCATTTTGGTTGCCTTCCTCTAAAACATTTCAAATCTTTTTATATTCTTTGTGAGACATGGTCTCCAAAACTAAACACAATACTCCAAGTGAGGACTCACCAATGACTTGTACAGGGGCATTAATACCTCCTCCTTTCTGCTGGTTATTCCTCTCTGTATGCAGCCCAGCATCCTTCTGACTTTGGCTGCCACTTTGTTGCATTGTTTTGCTACCTTGAGATCTTCAGGCACTCCAAGGTCCCTCTCCTGATATGTGCACACCAACCTTTCTCCCCCTATCACATCCAATTCCTTTGGATTTTTAATCCCGTGCATAACTGCACTTCTTTGTATTAAATCTTAACTTCTAAGCATTAGACCATTCTTCCAGTGTTTTTAGATCTTTCCTCATGTTATCTACTCCCTCAGAAGTGTCCAATCTGTAGCAAATTTTCATGTCATCTGCAAAAAGACAGACTTTTCCATTCAATCCTTCTGCAATATGACTCACAATACATTGAGCAGTATCAATCCTAGGACTGATCCCTGAGGCACGCCACTGTGCACCTTCCTCTCTTCTGAGTGATTTCCATTTACCACCACCTTCGGTCGTCTTTCAGTCAAACAATTTTTGATCCAATTCACCACCTTGGGGCCTCTCCCCAAGCTTCTCTATTTATTGATAAGCCCTTTATGAGGAATAGTATCAAAAGCTTTGCTGAAATCTAGGTATATCACATCCATTGCATGCCCTTGATCTAGTTCTCTGGTCACCCAAATAACTCAATCATTAAATGGTATAATTGTATTCATTGCAAACTGTTATTAATCTCAGATTCCTTTGTCTCACTACATTTTCCAATGTCTCGATCTTATTTTTCACAAATAAATTCTCCTTAAGTAACAAAACCACGGTTTCGTCATCTTTATTCACTTTCTGACCCTAAAGGAACATCCTTTCATTCAGTTTTTGAAATTCTTCCTATTGTGTCCTCAATGCAACTGACATGGACTCAAATTTACTCAGAACCAGTATAACCTGTGAGGAAATAGTCACTGGAGTCTCCCATATCACCTCCAGGTTTATTATTTTAGGTTTCTGATGCAGCAGAACTACAGGAAGTTTATTCTGCTCAGCCAAAACAGCATTCTCCTGAAGTAGGGCTTATTGGATATGGTAGTCTCCACCACAGTGCCTCCCAGACATACCCATGCTTTCCTTAAATCCTCCCAAGGAGCTGGAACAAATGACTCCTGCTATTCTTTCCAACTCCCAAGGCTGATAGTCCCTTTAGCCCACAAAGTTATCATGAATCTTCTACAACTAGACCGACTCCTTCCATCATACCCTTTGGCCTAGGGGGAGTGACCTGCAATACGGGACTTAAAGATTTTCTTTCTCAGGGAGCAGCAGCAGTAGCTCTCCTTTCACTGACACTGACTCCAACAAGACTGTCTCTCATGTTCTTCTCTGAGCTCCAGTTAATGTGCTTGTCCTTCAGACCAGCCTTCTGCATTCTTGCGGTTTCTTGCTGATGTTCCCACACCTTGCCCTTGCACTTAGATTTCCCTATACTGTATGGTAAGGGAAAAAAATGGAAAATGTGCTAAAACAAATGGGAGCAATAAGCACACTACTCGAGAGCACAACTAGGTGTTGGCCATCTTTCTCGCCTCTCCACCTTGATGATGCCACTTGTGCTTTTTGCATGTATGCATATCAATGATGATATTCTATAATTAACTCATGCACATGCTCACATCACCCATGTTCTATCCAAATTCTGCCCATGTGCATGTCCACAGTGAGAATACATGCCAAGTAAACAACACTCATACTTTTTTGCTAGTCAATATTTAATAAGAGGTCATTTATGCATCTAACTGCACATAAAAGACTAAAATACAGACATTTATGAGTGTTGTAGGCTCTTAAAACTAGGCAACTCTTTATAAATTTACTCCCGCAATGTTATAATTATCGAAATTCCTCCCTTTACCTGTAACACATATGTGTTAATAATTGTTCCAGTGAGTTAGGGACAATGCTTTTCAGTATTAGTAGTAAACTTGCTAACTTTAAAATGCAAGACATTAGGGAGCCATTTTTGCCCTTATGCCTTCAGCCTGAACAACAATGCATATTTTCAGGGCTACAATGCAATAGTTTTTTTTATTTATTTTATTTATTTATTACAATTTCTTATATACTGCACTATTGTCAGCGCGGTTTACATACAACAAAATGACCATAACAAACTGTTTGGCTTCACATAGAACAGGAGTAACAACTTGGATAACATGTTTTGCTTTACAGAGAACAGGAGTAACAACTTGGATAACGCGGGGGATGCAAACTGAACTACTTACATATGTACAATGAGATTGATTGCTGAGAATTTAGGGTGTTACATGTGTACAGTAGGGTTGAGATGTTATCTTGAGGAGGTAAGAGGAGAGGCAATTAGGTAGGGGTTAGGTTAATCTGGTAGTACTGTGTAAATAAGTGGAATTTGAGAGCCTTTCTGAATTGTGTTAGGTCAGTAATTGCACGGATGCCTGGTGGTAATGCGTTCCAACATTTTGGGGCATAGATACTGAATGCCCTGTTAGATGTTGCGGTTGTGTACTTTGTTGAAGCCTTTGGGATTAGTAGTGCAGGGTCATCACTTGTATGCAGATTTTATTGCCAAGAATTTATTTATTTATTTAAAATGTTTTTATATACCACTTTTCGATATTATCAAAGTGTTTACAATGAAACATAACATATTACATAGAACAGTAAAGCAACAACTATTTACATTTAACAATTGATATTCTTTACAACATTTTATAACTATTTACAGTAGAATGGTTCTTTGCTTAGTGAGGCAACCTGTTGGGTAAATGAAGGGGTTTATTGGTGAGTTTGTGCAATTTCGGTGGTGTCAAAGTTTTCTGGAAAAAGGTAGGTTTTTAGGAACTTTCTGAATTCGATATCAGTGGTTGCTCTCAGATGGGGTGGGAGAGAGTTCCATAGTGAGGGGGTGTGGAATTCAAATATTCTGTGTAGTGCAGGTTGTGAAGTGTATGTAGAAATATTAGCTGTCAAAAGAGTATTCAGGTGTTGTGTCCTCCTTGAACGGATGTCTGGGACTCATTTGATTAGTCCAGTCAGACATCCGGCTGACTGGTTGTGTAGTATCTTGAATGCCAACATTAAGGTTTTGTATTTTATTCAAGATCTGATGGGGAGCCAGTGGAGGGATTTTAGGATTTGGGTGATGTGTTCGTGTTTGTACCTGTGATTAGTCTCGCTGCTGTGTTTTGTGGTAGTTGAAGGGCTAGGGTTTTTATATTTAGGTAAACCTTGAAGTATGTGGTTGCAGTAATCCAAACTGCGGGGTGATTAGTGCCTGTCAGACGGAGTGGAAATGGTTCTGGTCAAGTAAGGGTCATAGGTTCTGCAGAATCCTGATTTTGTAGTGGGCTTTAGAGGCAGTCTTTTTGAAGTTGAGTCTTTGATCCAGGTGTATTCCAAAGTATTTTACTTCACTTTTGAATGGAATTGACCGATTGCCTATTGATAGATTATGAGGGGAATAAATGCTGTGTTTCTTGTGATTATGAGTGCTTTGGATTTGTTGTAGTTAATTATTAGGTTGTGCTGTCTTAGCTATTCTGTGACAGCTGTCATACAGGATGAGATATTTGAGTAGTCTGGGTTCTTGATGTTGAGAGTGGAGTATATCATTAGATCGTCTGCATATAATTGGTAGTGAATGTTGTGTTCCTGAATTATTTAGCAGACTGGCTCTATGTAAATTTTGAATACTAAGGCGGAGAGTGCAGAGCCTTGAAGAAGTCCTTGATTTAGCAGGTAGGGTCTTGAGGTGTTGCTATTGATTTTGACCTTAGTCTTTCTGTCAGAAAGATATGAATGAAACCATGATAACGGAGCGTCACTTATTCCCATCCCCATCAGCCTGTCTAGGAGTATGGAGTGTAGAAGAATACTGATTTTTCTTTCACTGCACCCATTCCAAGCGGGGTATGTCTGGGCCGTTGGCCTGTCCAAAAATGGGATTGGCCAAATGTATACCTGATTCTGCACCCCCAGGAGCTAGATGTTCCCATGGGTGCAAAATCAAGCACATAGATGGGCTGGACGTGCCCTTATTCCACTGTGTGGGACATCAAAATACATCTCCGTATAGCCCTGCCTATGTTCCTGCTGGAGGGCCCATGCCATGGCGTCCCATTACCATGGCACCAGGACGCCCAGCAGGAACACAGGCATCCTGCCACTGCTGCCGCTCTTTGTTCCCCGCTGCCTGGCTCTCTGCGGGGGCAGTGACAGCTCGGATCGGGTGGCAAGGGTCTTCCTAAAGCTGCTCCTCCATTTCAGTGAGGCCGCCCAGACTGATACTCTCTGGCGATGTGACATTCCAACCTCTGAGGTAGAATGTGTCCCCTGTCCATTGTGGCCTCGCCAGACGTACAGGGCCATGACTGGAATAGGCCCTGTAAGTCCAGGGTCGTGGGCCCACCTCTTCACTGCCCCCTCTCCACCTCCGTCCCTCCCTGTCCTGCCCCGATCCAGCACTCCCCCCACAAGCCCTCTGTGCATGCAGGGAGCCTGGGGCTTTGAATCTGCTGTTTAGCAATGAGACCCATATAATTCAACATTTTTTTTTTGCTTATGAGTAATCAAATTCAGCATATATTTGAGTGTACTTAGCTTGTATATAGGATACCATCCACTTCTTATACAAACCAGTATAGATACAGTCATGTTGTTTCTGACTTGGCCATGTTTTACCCAGAAAATGGCTTTTTCAAGAAGATGGGTTCTTCAGGCTTCAAGGTTAAACAAACCATATACAACACAAAACAGTTTATTGTCCTCCCAAGCCCAAAACTGGGCCCAGGCATTGGCCCAAAGGTGAACTTAACTGACAGATATGTATGGCTTGAAGCAAGTGTAAATGTTGATGACAACATTTTTTGGGATATTCTTGTACTGCTGTTCTAAAACACGAAATACGCTGGCATATACAATATGTTTAAGTAGCACATTTTCTCAAATCAATAATTATATTTGAATGCTGATTTACCATGGTACATCATGTTTATATACATGTAAATAGCATCTAACACTTCTGAAATCTGCTTCTATTGTATGAGTCATAATGGCACCGCAGTAGGAACCTGAATATATCAATGGAACAGAACATGCTATCACACTCACAGTCTAAGTATACAGTATTTTCAAGCAAAACTCTCCTATGTAAACGCTGTACTCATTCCGTTGCTCGTCACATATTAGTCAAATGAGTGGAAGCTCGTTTAAAATACCAGCTTTAGTTATTTTTTTCTTTTTGTTGCTTTCTGTTTAGGGTGGGGTTGGTGAATCAGGTCCCAAAGGTGAACAGGTGAGTTTTGTACCTTTTCTAAGAATTAATGTGACTATCGTATTGGCAGTTGAGTTCTATGGACATATGAAACATATGTTAGATAGGAGCAGGAATTTTACATTCTCATTATATATTTAGGGTGACGATGGTACAGAGGGAATTCCTGGAGAAAGAGGAGATCAAGTAAGATGTTTCCGTCTTTTACTTTTTCTATGTCAGTCCATTCATAGTTTGAATTAGATAAGTTTCCTTTTGTCTTACCTTACAGAAATATGATGCAGAGCAATGGGCTTGGGGGGGGGGAGGAATTACTGGTCAACCCATATCCTCTTCATACTATATGGTTTATGGTTTATGGTTTAGGCACTTGATATACTACCCTTTACTATGAGCATCAGTTGAGCTGAGAAGAAGGGTATGTGATGGAGTGTATAGGAAACTCCTCATCCCCCTCAGAGACAACCCCCAACCAAGCTCAGAACGAGTGAGGCATTTTCCCTGTAAGAGCCCAAACCTCTGCCCCTTTAAGAAACTAGGCTGGAAAATGCATGGGGAGGGTTTAAACCAGGAAGCAGGAGATCCGGAGGGAGAGAGAGAAGCCCAGGGTTCTATGGGTTACATACTGACGACTTATCTCTAGAAGGTAGGAACAGTCCCAGCTGAAAGCTGCTGTTTTTCCGGTTTATATGTATTTTGCGTTGTTGCTGAGAAACTGACAAGTGTATGAACTGAGTTGTGCTGGCCAGAGTGCGGAAACTGGAGCAGCAACTTTTGTTTTGTGCTTTTGAAATACTGTTTGTAACTGCACTAAGGCCCAAGAAGGGTTCAGGGAGCCTGCCTGATCTTGCACAAGTGCATAATAAAGTGTATCATGTTTCCCTATCAACCTTCAATTGGCTGTGGATCCTTGGGTCACTGCCCTTCACTTGCACGCCTGAACCATAGAGGAGGGCTCAAGGCAGAGGGCAGGAGGCAGGGAGTTCCAGAGGGTGGGTTCATGAAAATGCAGGGCAGAAGTTCTGTAGATTCTAATCTGGCGAGTGAAGCAGGTGGAAGGTGAATGCGATTGGCAAGTACATTATGGAGAACATGGTGAGGGGCATGGAAATGTAGGAGATCTGAGATATACGTGGGAGTGTTGATTTATAATGCCTCATGAACTAGGGTCAACAGTTTGTACTGAGGCCGATACTTGAGGGGAAGTTAATGGAAGCAAATTACTACAGTATCATGGACCCTACTTTTCTTTAACTTCAATCCCTCTTCTCCCATGCCAAGGATCCCCTGAAGCCTATTTCTTGTTTTCTTGAATTGTGATATAGCATTAGACAGCTTTTCCATATGCCCACCATGTTTTCCATGAATAAATGTATTTTTAGGTTACTGCTGCACAGGGCCGGTGCAAGGAGATGAGGCGCCCTCGGCAAACCTCATCCCTTTGCACCCCCTCCCTCTCTCCAGACCTCATTGCTGCCACCCTTCTCCAGGGCCAGCATCGGCAGCAAGAACCTTAAACAGCTCCCCAGCACTTACATTGAAACTTCGGCACTGTGGGGCTGTTTGCTTCCACCCCCACCAACTCTCAATGCTGACTTGCTTTTGAATGGGGGCAGAAGCCACTTCCATATGAACTGCCTCCAAAATATACAAATCTATCTGATGCATTTTCATAGAAACATAACAACAAAAGAGTTGCCATGCTGGGTCAGACCAAGGGGCAATCAAGCCCAGTATCCTGATTCCAAAAGAGTCCAATCCAGGTCACAAGTACCTGTCGGGTTCCCAAAAAGGTATAGATTCCACGCTGCTTATCCCAGGGGTAAGCAGTGGATTTCCACGGTCCTCTTTAATAATGGTTTATGGACCTTTCCTCCAGGAACTTGTCCAAAATTCTTTTAAACCTGGCTGCACTAAGCTTTTGCTACATCTTCCAGTAACAAATTAGAATTTGATTACACGTTAAATAAAAATATTTTCTCCTATTAATCTTAAATAGGCTATATTGTTGCTTAATTGCGTGTCCCCTAGTCTTTCTTCTTTTTGAAGGAGCAAACAACCAATCTATGTTTACCTGTTCCACTCCATTTATTATTTTATAGACCTCTGTCATATATTCCCTCATACATCTTTTTTTGCCAAGTTGAAGAGCCCTAAACATTTAAGCCTTTCCTCATAGGGATATCCTTCCATCCCCTTTGCCATTTTGGTGGCTCTTCTCTGTACCTTTTCTAGTATTGTTATATTCTTTTTAAGATATGGCAACCAGAATTGCACATGATATTCAAGGTGCAGTCGCACCATGAACTGATACAGAGGCATTATAATATACTTTGTTTTATTCTCTATTTCTTTAGTTATGATTCCTAGCATTCTATTTGCTTTCTTTGCCGCTGCTGCACACTGGGCAGAAGGTTTCAATGTATTATCCGCAAGACACCTAAATCCTTTTCCTGGGTGGTGATTCCTAATGTGGAACCTTGTATTGTGTAACTGTAGTTTGTGTTGTTCTTCTCTAAGTGCATAACTCTGCACTTGTCCACATTAAATGTCATCTGCCGTTTGGATGCTTAGTCTTCCAATTTTTCAAGGTCCTCTTGCAATTTTTCACAATCCTCTTATGTTTTAACAACTTTGAATAATTTTGTGTCATCTGTAAATTTGATCACCTCACTCGTTATTCCAATTTCCACGTCATTTATGAATATGTTAAAAAGCAGTGGGCCTGGCACAGATCGCTGTGTACTCCATTATTCACCTTTCTCCATTGAGAAAAGTGTCCATTTAGCCCTACTCTCTGTTTTTTATCTTTTAACCAGTTCATGATCCGCAATAGCACATTGCCTCCAAACCCATCACTTTTAAATTTCCCCAAGAGTTTCTCATGAGGGACCTTATCAAAGGCTTTCTGAAAAACCAGATGCACTATTTCAACTATTTCGCCTCTATCCACCTGTTTATTCACACCTTCAAAAAAATGTAAGAGATGAGTGAGACAAGACCTTCCTTCTCTAAATCCATGTCGGCATTCTACCAATAAGACAGTACAAGGAGAGCAAAGCAACTTTCGCAACACCAACCAGAGATCACAAGGAACGAGAGAGATGTGATGACACAGATGCTTGATCCAAGAAGTTTTATTAAAGTTCCCCAATGCGTTTCGGCGGAACGCCTTCCTCAGGGGGTATCAAACTGACAAAAATAACATAGAATTATACATTAAAACATATTAAAAACAAATAAGTAAAAATTAACCAGATTAACAAAAAATAATATTAATAATAATAACACGGGCATGGATAAAGGGTAAAAACAAAGGTGGTTGTATAAAACACATCAAAATATATCTATCAACTGATACATAAATGATATGTGTAAACACTCCAAGTTAAAAAAGAAAGAAAGATGCAGGGCAGAGAGGCAATTAAAACCAAAATATAAACAAATAAAAACAAATGCAAGTCAAAAAACGGATGGTACTCACTAATACGGATCATGAGAAGAAAGTCTGTATATTGAAATGTGACAGACATTCACCTTTGGCCCAACTGTGCTAGGGCCATATGGATAAACAGCATTAAGCTGCAAACATAAACATCAATAGAAGTTTATAATAAATAAAAACTTCCAATATTAAAATATGTAAAATAATAAATCATGGTAGACAAGGAGACCGAAAAGATAAGATAAATACTTACTTAAATCAATGGTGTGGTTTTTAAAAAAACCTTTGGGAACAAACACACTGTAATGCATAAAAGATACATAATAAAAATACAAATACGAATACATCAAATAAATAACATATTGAGAAACGCGTTGGGGAACTTTAATAAAACTTCTTGGATCAAGCATCTGTGTCATCACATCTCTCTCGCTCCTTGTGATCTCTGGCATTCTACCAATAAGCCATGATTATCCACATGTTCCGTAATTTTGTTCTTTATAATTGTTTCTACCATTTTGCCTGGTACAGACATCAAGCTCACTTTTGGTTTATCTTTGATGTTGATTGTTGCGGAAAGAATTCACAGTTCTTGAGAACATTGGTTTATACGCCTCTTCTGAGAAATAGTAGAACCATCCATTGACACTATTGTAGTGTTTCTTTGAGATTGTTCATCTCAGGTTTTGCACTCCCTGAGGAAGTCCTTTGGCCGAAAAGCGTTGGGGTTTGGTCATAATAAAGAGCCTGTTCTGTCACATGAATCTGCTTCTTCGTTGGTTCTGATCCCTGTGCGAGTTCTTTGCTCTTTGTGGGTTCCATGGGTAAGTTTCCGACATCTTCTTTAGTAAATACTGAAGCAAATAATTATTTAGTCTCTCTGCTATGGCCTTGTCTTCCCTTAGTGTCCCCTTTATCCCTCTGCCTTCTAATGGTCCAACTGTCTCTCTCACAGGTGTTTTGCAACAAATGTACTTGAAAAAACTTGTATTATGTACTGTTGCTTTCTTGGCAAGCTTCTTTACATATTCTCTCTTGGCCTGCCTTATCAATACCTTGCATTTAAGTTGCCAGTATTTATATTTTATTCCTATTTTCGTCATTTGGCTGTCAGATAAATGGACAGCAGACAAAGGCTATACAAGATATTCAGTCTGTCTATCTACATCCCTTTCTCTTCCACAAAGATCATCTGTGCTTGTCCTGTGATTTCTTGAATTCTTATACAGTCCTTGTGTCTCTACCACCACCACTGGGAGGCTGTTCATGAATCTACCACTTTTTCAGTAAAGAAATGTGAGCCCGATATTCAAAGGCATTTACACAGTTTGCAATGTGTGTCTTTGAGTTAGTGCTGACTTCTGGTTACCCAGCAGCTTCTCGGTTTTCTTGGCAGTGTGAGCAGAAATAGATTGCCAGGCCTTTCTTCCAAGGCAATGGAGGGATAAATGACTTGCGCAAGGCCACAAGGAGTGCTAATGGGAATTGAATGCTGGTCTCTTGGTTACCAAGCCAGTACTCTAACCACTAGGCTACTCTTCACTCCTATGGACTTGTAAAATGTGTAAATGCCGCTGAACGGGATATATCCCCGATTAATGCCGCTACATGCCCTGATACAAACTGTTTAGCATAGGGGCGTGTCATGTGTATTACGGGGCATTCCATGGGCAGCACCAGTCACTAACCAGGCAGTGGTGATATTGCGTCACTGCCCAGTAAGCGACACATGGGTAAAGATAGCTGCAGCAAAAGCTGGCCTATCTTTACCCATAGGAGTTAACCAGGCAGCTGCTCAATATTGCCACTGCCCAGCTAGCTTCTGTGGTGGCAGAGGCAGTGCAGGTACCCCGGATATTCAACACTGGGGCCACATATGACTCGGACATTATTATCTGGGGTTAAAGTTCAGCGGTGCTGGCTATGTGCTATAGAGGTGCATAGCCATCACAAATGAATATCAAGCCCTATGTTCTTAGCTTGCACCTTAGTCTGTCCTATTTCACACTCTTCCTATATCCCTTTGTTCCAGAGCTTCCCTCTGCAAAGAAATTTTGAAGACAACATCATGGCAAACTGACTGGAAATGATCTGTGTTATACCAATACTAAAGAAAGGTGATCCAACTGACTGTGGAAATTATCGCACAATCGCTCTGATTCCACATGCCAGCAAGATTCTACTGAAGATTATTCAACAGAGACTACAATTATACCTGGAACAAGAACTACCTGATGTGCAAGCAGGGTTCAGGAAAGGGCGAGGAATGAGAGACATCATCACGGATGTGAGATGGATCCTTCAAAAGACTAAAGAATACCAAAAGGATATCTATTTGTGCTTTATCGACTACAGCAAGGCTTTTGACTATATAAACCATGAGAAACTCTGGGCCACATTAAGAAGCATGGGTATACCAGAACACCTGATTGTTTCAATGAACTGTTGCTTCTTGATCAAAGAGAAACAGAATGGTTTAAAACTGGGGTCACCAACCTCCAGAGGGCCGCGGGCCGCACAGCCGACTACCGGGAGCCTCGCGGGCCGCACCCCCCTTCTCCCCGCCCCCGCGAAAAAAAACAACAAATGCAAAATTATGAAAACAATGGCTGATCACCTTTATTGAATTTAATGAGATGACTGATGATTCATGCTAGCAGACAAACGGTTAAAGTCCGGCTTCACAGATGACACTGACAGGAGAAGGGACGCTTGCAGGTGGTCGTCGGTGAGCTGCGAGCGCGTGGATGACTTTCAATTTCATTCGGCTGAACAGCTGTTCGCAGCAGTAGGTTGAACCGAAGAGAGCAGCGACCTTGCATGCGTTGGCGGCCATGGACGGGTGGGTGGCTGCCTGTGTCTTCCAAAATGCGACAGGGCCCATAGCCATGAAGCGCGACTTCTGTGCGTCGTCACACTGCAGTTCGATCAAGTCCATTTGAAGGTCAGAGGGCACGTCGGTGGGGTTCATCTCGAAGGGGGCACTGAAGAGGGCAAAGTCTTGCGAGTGCTTGGTGAAGTCTTGGAAACGAGCCTCAAACTCCGTCTTGAGATGACGGATGGTGGATGCGTAACGGCGAGCAGCAGCAGCCGAAGGCGTCAGTGCAGCGAGCTGCGCAAAGTGTGCGAAGTTGCATGCTTGCAGCTGCTTTTCCCACAGCATTAGCTTCATTTGAAAGGCCTTGACCTTGGCGACCATGTCTGAGACGAAGAGTTCTTTGCCTTGCAGTTGGGTGTTGAGCTGATTCATGTGAGCTGTCAGGTCGACAAGGAACGCTAAATCCTGGCACCACTGAGGATCGCGCAGCTGCGGGAAGTCGAATCCCTTGGCTTCGAGGAAAGACGCCAGCTCCTCTCTCAGCTCGTAGGCACGCTGAAGCATCTTCCCACGGCTTTGCGGGGTGCGCCAACGAGCGGTCGAGATGATCTTTAACCATGAAGGAAGGCTGCGCACAACGAGAAGGGAAAAGGGCAGCGCAAGTAACTCACTCAAACCTCCGCCTGTAATGTCAGGAGCGTGGGGCCGCGGGAAGTCGGAGGGAGCCGGTTACTCGCCGGCCGCTGTGAGGCTCCCAGATGCAGGAGGAGGGGGGTGAAATTGAGGGAAGAAAAATCTACCTGCAAACGCTGCTGAAAAGAGCAAAGGGGGGAGGCGTCTTTCAGGCACTGACAACCGCCCACACCAGCGACTTTCCTAATGCAGTGGGGCATTATCCCACGTTCCCCTCTTGCTCCGTCTTCATATCCTTCGTTCCCCACCCTCCGCTACCATCCAGAATGGAGAGGCTGCCAGTTCTAGAGCATCCTGGAAGAATGACCAATCAGAGGGCGCCTGGCGTCAACGAGCCGCCTCCATAGGTCCAATCGGCACGGTTTGCCCCGCCTTTCTCGGTAGCTCTCCACCTGCAGGCAGGTCCTTAAAATAGGTTGGTGCAGCTGGTGGAAAAAAAGTGCAGTGTGTGGCATTGCGGAGATGCTGCAGTTGTGTACTTTTCAAAAATAGGCTATTGGTCGCGTTGTAAAAGTTCCTAAATGCAGATATTTTGTGCACAAAGTGCACTTTTGCAAAGTCACTTCACAGTCATGCCGCGGGCCGCAGATACAATGACGGGAATCCTTGGCGGGCCGCACGTAATGTTAACCGGGGTAGAGCCTTGCGGGCCGCACGAAGGGACCTCGTGGGCCGCATGCGGCCCGCGGGCCGCAGGTTGGTGACCCCTGGTTTAAAATAAGCAAAGGTGTACAACAAGGCTGCTTACTTTCCCCCTACCTATTTAATTTATATGCAGAACAAATCATCAGAGAAGCAGGATTTTATGAAGACAACAAAAGTGTGAAGATTGAGGGAAGATTCATCAACAACCTCCGCTATGCTGATGATACCACTTTACTGGCTGAAGGTGAAGATGATCTGAAACATTTGCTTCTCACGATCAAGGAACATAGTCTTAAAATGGGCCTGCACCTTAATGCAAAGAAGACAAAGATCATGACAACTGGCCAAATCAAAAAGTTCATGGTTGAAGGAGAAGAAATTGAAATCGTTGACAACTTTAACTTACTTCACGGACTACCTTCAATCTAAAACAAGCCAGACCTACAAGACTATGAATCCCACACCCATGCACGAGTTACACCATCTGATACCACTGACCACCTTCTCTACTCCATCCAAAAAAGGCATCGAGGACATCACCGCCATCAATACCGCCACAGCTCCAAATGACTCCTGCCCAGCATTCCGGATAAAATCACTACGCAGCGAATTCAGCCCATTTCTGTCCAAACTCATGGACTGATCATTCTCAACAGGGACATTTCCACGGAGCCTGAAGCACACATCCATCAGGCCTCTTCTAAAAAACAACAAACTGGACCCCCAGAAGGTTGAATCATACAGGCCAATCTCAAGCATCCCACTCCTGGCCAAAATAATTGAAAAGGTTGTCCAACGCCAAATCCAACACCACATCGAGACCACCGCCCCTCTTGACCCATGACAGCACGGATTCATGGAATCACATGGCGTCAAACCTCCTGACCACCCTCTTCAGCACCTTAATCACGGGAACCAACAACATCTGACAAGGGTTTGCTCTAATCTTCATGGATATTGCTGCGGCATTTGACTCTGTGAGCCATGAGCTGCTCTTGAGCCATGGAGAAGGGGATCCAAGGCACAGCCCTAAGCTGGTGCGAATCATACCTGATAGACAAACCAGCGCCTCGACCTCCAAACCTTTCCAACAGAAACAAGGAGTACCACAGGGATCATCTCTCTCGGGCCTGCTTTTCAATATATACATGCAGCCCATCTGCGCCCTTATCCGCTCCTTAAACGTCGTCTGCCTGGTATACGCAGACGATGTACTACTCTACATGCCATTCGCAACCGACCAGCCAGACTTCTCCCCACACACAACCTGCTTTGATGCTGTCACAGACTGGCTCCACACTCAAAACCTCCAAATAAATCACAACAAGACAGATGTCCTATTCATTACCAGGAACCAAGTATTTACCCCTCCCGCCTCATTAAAGCTAAAAGGAGCCGAGCTACTTAGCAAGCCCACTATCCGATACCTAGGGGTCACACTGGACCAACAGCTAGACATGAAAGCTCTCATAAACAACACCGTCAAGGCAGTCTACCACAAGATATGGACAATCCGGCATCTACGACCCCTACTGGCTTCAGATGATTTCCGGACAGTCTGTCAGGCACTTATAATCCCCCACTTCGACTATGCCAACTCAATCCTACTTCCCCCTACTTAAACAACCCCAGAGCCTTGCTCCACCCATCCGAAGAAAAAGCTAAGTTTAGAATAGGCTGACTCCTGTATATATGTAAATAGAAAGTTGACACACAAGTTTGTACAATATGTTCCCTGTAAATAGTTAATACCACTGTTCCATGTAAAAGTTGTTAAATTATTAACTGTAAACCGCCCTTGATCTCTGGAAGGGGCGGTATAGAAGAAATGTATAAATAAATAAAATAAATAAATAAATCCTACAGGGACTCCCGAAGAACACACTGAACCCACTCCAGCTCGCAATGAACGCCACCACGAGAATACTACACGGAGCCGCCAGGACGGATCACGTAACACCAATCCTGAAGCATCTCCACTGGCTGCCAATTCACTGCAGACTCACCTTCAAAATACTAGTAATGACCTTCAAGGCCATCAACAAGTGCTCCTCCACCTCCCTCATGGAACTAGTCCACCCCACTCCCTCCAACAGATCCAGAAGATCCGCTGCTGCCAACACACTGGTAATTCCAAGTACAATAACGAAATGCTCCCAGGAAACAATAAACAGAGCCTTTTGGTTTTATGCGCCCAGTTGTTGGAATGCCCTTCCTACCACCATCCGATGCATTACTGACCTCGCCCAATTTAGAAAGACACTGAAGCACCAACTCTTCATTATGCACTACCCTAACGATGGATCACAAGCAACCACCTCCCACCACCAGGACTACACCTCCAGCGCACCCATCACACAATGATGTAGCTCTAGCCACTGGCTCATCCACATAACTGGTAAATAAGAGTGTGTATATAACCCACTATTATGGGAAATTGATCCAAGCAACTCTGGTTCTCATCCTGTACCCTAGTTACGTCCAAGTTATATCACCTGTAGATACAGTGCAGTACATATAATCCCCTAGGTTTATAAATAATCTCTAAGCAATTACGGTCCTACTTTATACCGTGACTTGATTGCTCAACTTGTATATAGTTACCCTAGTTATGTCCAAGTTGCATTTCCTGCTCTTTGTAAATACAGTGCAGGCTCTGTCACACTGTATAAGTTATTGTTTCATGTAAACTGCACTGATTCTAAAGAGCGCGGTATAGAAACATTAAATAAATAAATAAAATACTTGGATCAACTATCAATAAAGAAGCAACAAGCAGTCAAGAAATCCGATGACGCATTGCTCTCAGCAGAATGGTTATAAAAGACCTAGACAAGATTCTCAAGAGCAGAGATGTCTCTCTCCATACAAAGATTTAACTCGTTCAAGCCATGGTACTTTCAGTAACATCATATGGATGTGAAAGCTGGACAGTGAAAAAGATAGACAGGAAGAAAATTGATGCCTTTGAATTAGGGTTCTGGCGGCGAATACTACGTATACCATGGACTGCCCAAAGAACAAACCAGTCAGTACTAGAAGAGATCAAACCTAAGCTTTCTTTAGAAGCTCAGATTACAAGACTTCGACTTTCATACTTTGGACACATCATGCGAAGAGAGAGATCATTAGAGAAAGACATCATGCTTGGCAAGATAGAAGGTCAACGCAAAAGAGGAAGGCCAGCAATGAGATGGATCGATACAATAACAGCAGCTATGGGTACCAGTCTGTCAACAAAAAGCTGCCTGACTGAAGACTGAACACAATTTAGGACAACTATCCAGAGGGTCACCCTGAGTTGACAAAAACACGAATGCACTTAACAACAACAATACAATAACAACAGTTATGGATGCTACTCTGTCAACAATGAGCCACCTGACTGACAACTGAAAACAGTTTAGGATAGCTATCCAGAGGATCATCAGGAGTTGACACCGACTTGACAGCACTTAATAACAACAACCAGAATGTAACTCACCTTGAACTCTGAGAAAGGAGTGAGCTATATTCAATCCCGTTTCCCTCTGCAGAACTGTTGTGCCCTCAATCTTCTAAAGGCTGGAGTTTCTTTTTCTCAAGCATATGCTTTCCTGTTGTGGAATCCAGTTACACTGCCATTCAAGAAGGGGACTCATTTGAGAAAAAAATCATTAGTGAAGAGTTATCTGTATTTTTGCATGATTCAGTCTTTAATACACCGGCTGGATATTTAATGAAATATACTCATGTGAGGGGAAAATATAGCATTGTTAAGCTTTGTGGCCAAAATACAACATGTTAGCTAGACTGGTTTTTCTAATACAGTTTGCAATCTTTTTTAGGGCGATGTGGGACGTCTTGGTGCAAAAGGATCTGTAAGTTTATTTTATTAATTTTGTAATTTATAATACCATAGGAGATGAGATGAGTATAAGAAACAAGGTGCAAACTAGGTATAATAAGGCGTAGTTGACATTGATCAGATACATTCAATTGAATGTAACTTAAAATAAATTTGTGCCTAGCAAAGGTACATTTTATAATATTTTGCTTAGCTTTACTAGAGCATGGACTTTTAAGAGCATGACATTTAAGTGTTGAGTATGAAGCTTAAGTGCATTTGAGGATCCAGTGAGAGGAAGCAAAGTGACCCTTTGAGACACATAAGTGTCTCAAAGTGTTTCAAGGTGTTTAAAGTTTCCTTTGCTCATAAAAGGATCTATTCTTTACAAGGAGTTTGCACGGGAAGGTTTGACGGGGGTGGGAAAGGGGTGGTGTGGAGGCGGAGTTATTTATTTGTTTGCTTTTATATACCGCGCTCTTTGAAATCAGTGCGGTTTACATATAACGTGAACAAAAAACAGTTTACATTGAACTGGAGTTAGGGCAGGCATTGGGAAGTCTGCGGCCCTGGACGTACAGGGCTGATTCTGCTGTCGGCCCTGTACTTCCAGGGCCAGCAGAGTAGACAGGGAACTTATTCTACCTCTGAGATAGAATAAGTTCCCCTAGAGGGTGGGGGACAGCAGGGCAGGGTGCATCAAAGGATGGAGGGCACACAGGAGATTCTCCGCAGCCCGACCTTGGGCTTGGGAGGCCAGATTTGGGTTGGGCAGTAGGGAATCTCCTGTGTCCCCTCCATCCTTTGATGCACCCTGGCCTGCTGCGGGGAATTAATGAAGTTGTCGGTGGCCAGGGATCGCGACTCCTGAATGGAGCTGCAGTGCCATGGCAACCAGATGCCATGGCGCCGCTGCTCCATTCAGGAGCTTTGACTGAGTTAGCCAGGCAGGTGCCTGTATGTGCAGGCTGACCGGAATTGGGTCCGGGCCTGCACTTACAGGCTTAGATAGGATTCTGATCCCATCTACCTCTGTGCATCCGGTTCCGACAGGATGCACAGGGGGCTTGGACGCACATCTTAGAATATGTCTTCACGTGCACGCTCAGGGTCCGAGCATTTTGTATTGATGCATTTGGTGGCAATGATGACTTAATGGGTATGGCAGGCTGAAGTTTTGTTGTCAGTAAGGCCATCCGTTGAGCCCTTGTATGCATGTTAATGCCCATTGAATGAATATAACGTACATTGAGGAAGATAGAGCTGTTTCAAGAGAATATTGATGAACATTTTAAGAATATTGATGAATAAGAGTTTAGAAAACATTTTTTGGTCCACTTTTTGAATGGTCTGGTAAGAGCCTTCCCCTTTTTTGATAATGTTACCCTGGATCCTTTGCTAGTTTCTTTCTTTTTCGATATGTCTCCTTTGTCCGTGTATTGGAACAACTTCTGCCTTGGTCTACATTCCTTCTCTCAGAAGCTAAGTTTCAGTGATAGTAGATAGTGTGGGCTAAAAATCTTTTAATAAATAAAAGTTGTAAACAGGAGCATATTCTGTTCTTTGGAGGTTTTTAGTAGGAGCTAATCTAATAACAGGGGAGGGAGCCATCTCAAGTAACCAATAGTTGTATGCAGGGCTTTCAACAAGCTCTGTATGGCTCCTACAACATATGATTTTTCATGAATGAACTGATAAATCGGTAATAAACCTATAAATATTATGGGCCCGATATTCAGTGGTGATGGGTAGCGTGTTAGTGCCGCTGAATATCACACTTAGGGCCATTTACACAGTTTACAGCTCTGTAAATCTTGTAAATGCCTTGCAATATCGGGCCCTGTATTTTTTGTGTAAATCATCTTTATTGATAACAAAATTCAAGAACATTATCATTGCCATGTAAGAGAAATAACTAGGAGCCCAATTTTGAGTTAGGCAGGCTATGCGCAACAGTGGCGCATAGCCTGCCGGCTGATAGCTGACCCAGATTTTCACGTCCGCAGCGGTAGAAGTGAAAATACGGGTTAGCCTGGATGCCCCGGCAGCTGCAGAGGCTACATGGGTAGCAGCGATTTTTGATGCTACCTGCATAGCATCTGCGCCTTAAAGATAGCCGAGGAAAAGCCTCCCCTTTCTTTAAGGCGCAGAGGGCTACACGGGTAGAATCAAAGATCGCTGCTACCCATGTAGCCCCTTCCTCTGCCCATGCTCCACCCCGGAACACCCCTAACATACCTTGATGCTATGCAGATAGCATCTGGGCATTTTAGGGACAATCTGGGATTTTCGAAGGGCACTACCAGTTTAGGTGTCCTTCGAAAATCTCAGATAAGGCCTTTACACGGGTAACTAGGGAAGTTACCCATGTAAAGGCCTTCAAAAATTGGGCCCTAGGTGCCCAGTAGCTTATATTAAAATACAGGCACTTCCTATTTTTATTTTTATTTACATCCCTATCTCTACCAAAAGAGATACAACACAAGTTATGTATGAAATACATTTCAATGTTGCAGTTGCCTTGCTAAGAACTATTTTACTGCAGAAGAAAGAAGTGTGAAGTTTAACGCACATTATTCTTCCTTTATGATTTAGACTGGAAGGCCTGGAGAGTCTGGTTCTCCTGGCTCTGAAGGAAGTCGTGGACAGCCTGGTATAGAAGGACCACAAGGTTCAGCTGGACCTCGTGGTATGCAAGGTGAACAAGGAGCTCCCGGCTTGCCAGGGAGCCAAGGGCCACCCGTAAGTGAGGTTTCAGCATTAATAGTTTCTTCTTCCTTTTGCAATGTTTATTTTTTGACAGATTATCTGTGTTTTATATTGCAGGGTAATGGACCAAGTGATCAGCATATCAAGCATGTCTGCATGAGAGTGATGCAAGGTAAGTTAGAACTTTATCAAACTTTGATATTATAAAGGGCTACAACTTTCCCAGGGTTGAACACATAATTATGACTCAGTCAAAACTTAGGGATCAATATTCAAATACACTTATCTGGTTAGCAGCACCTGCTAACTGGTTAAGTGCCACTTACATAGTAACATAGTATATGACGACAGATAAAGACCATCTAGTCTGCCCAGCAAGGCGGCAAGAGTAGGTGCACTTGACACTCCGTGCAGGTCTCTCCTCCCCATGCCTTTGTTTAGGGGTGTACCCACCACTCCATGTAGGTCACCCGTATTTATTCAGATATAAGAGATAGTTATGTTTATTTTGATTTTATCCTGTTGCTATAAAGGGATCTACTGTGTCTATCCCATGCCATTTTGAATTCTGTCACTGTGTTTGCCCCACCACTTCCATCGGGAGGGCATTCCAAGCATCCACCACCCTTTCAGTGAAAAAGTATTTCCTGACATACCCCCTTGCAGCTTCATGTTATGCCCTCTAGTTTTACAGCTTCCTCGTCCTTGGAAGAGGTTTGTTTGTCCATTAATACTCTAAGTATTTAAAGGTCTGAATCTTATCTCTCCTGTCCCTCCTCTCCTCCAGAGTGTACATATTTAGGTCTTCAAGTCTCTTCTCATAAGTCTTCTGATGCAGTGCTCCAAATCATTTTGGTCGCCTTCCCCTGAATCGCTTCCAGCCTTTTTATATCCTTTTGCGAGATACGGTCTCCAAAACTGAATACAATATTCCAGTGATACTTAGAATGATATTCAGCTGCACTGTACAGATAATGCTGCTGAATAGTCTCTCTGACTGCCTCAGCAGTGTTTGGATAGTACCTGGGTGGTTTGGGACTGGAGCGAGACAGAGCTACAATTTATCCATATAGTGGCGGTTTTCATCTTTGCTATATGGATGGCTAACTGGTTAGCTTAGGACAGCAAAAAGCTGTCCTAAATATCTATTTTGCTAGTTATCCTTATAATGGTGGTGAAAATTGCAGCTGTACAGATAGTTATGATGCTGACCACAGTGATGAGATATTCAGTGCCAGTCGCTGTCCACATACTGGGACTGAATATCCAGTTTTTATTTAGCCACAGTGGCCGGCATTTAACAGAAACTCTGACTGCCATGGCTAAATATTGACCCACTAGTTCATTAGGTGAACATAACAGGACTTCATCTCAGCCCATAGCGTCCTCACAAACTATAGTAGTTCTTCCCTCTAGCTGAGCAAGAAGGACCAACCAAAGACTCTTACTCTTGCTAAAGACATTATCCAGATTGGTACACTGGGTAGTTGACTTGGGCGGTACTTGGTAAAGGCTTATCCAGAGCTGAACTGGCTTGACAGAACAATAGGAGACCTGCTCTCTGGAGTTCCTGTGATGTGAGAGATTGCGGCCTTGCTCAGGGCAGGTTCAAGGAAAAGCTCCACCCTTTTTCCCACCCTCTGATATCATCTATCACCATCTAGCGGGTTCTCAAGCTAATGTAGCCTAGTGGTTGGGGCAAGGTACTTCAGGCCAGAAGGTCAAGGGTTCAAATCCCACTAGAGGACAGCAACCTTGGGCCGGAAGGACTGGGGTTTCTAGTCCCACAGATGCTCCTTGTGGTCTTGGGCAAGCCACTTAACCTTCCATTGCCCATGTTCCCTGTAAGTATTAGTGTATGTGTCTCATATCCCCACGTGTTAAATGTATCCCCCAATTGTGTTGTGACCGCTTTGAATGAAGGATAAGGCGGGATACAAAACTGTCTAAATAAATAAAATAAAATAAATAATGCAAGGGACATGAGCTTAAATGGCATGCCCCTTACAGTGCACTTTGAAGTACACTTAAAGCAAAGTCTTTGTTGTAAATCATATGGCAATCTGGTAAATCTTATTATGGGATTGGATATGATTCAGGAACAAACCCACATAGTGGGGAAATTTTAGATATCATTTTTGTTCTTGGATGGGTGGGAGAAGGGGGGAGGTGAGGTGGCAAAAGGTTATGAGATTTTCGGAATGGTTAGAGGTTTAGCTATGTTTGGAGTAGAGAGGTCGTCTGGAAGGTATGGCGGGAAAGAATCCCTCAGCAGGACCTGCACTCCAGGGGACACATATCCTCTTGCACTGAGTATGTGCCTCCTGAGGCTTTTATCTATGAAGGAAGGGTTAAGACAGTCATTTTAGTTGGTGATTTGATCATTAGGCTTGTAGATAACTGGGCGGTTGGTAGGTATGAGGATCGCTTGGTCACTTGCTTGTCTGGTGCAAAGGTGGTAGACCTCATATATCATCTAAATAGGATTCTAGACACTGTTGGGGAGGAGCCAGATGTCTTGGTACGTGTGGGCTCCAATGATATAGAAAAGTGTGGAAGGGAGTTTCTGGAAGGCAAATTTAGGATTTTAAGTAGAAATTTGAAATCCAGAATTTCCAGGTTATCAGTCTCGGAAATATTCCCTGTTCCACATACCTGGCCCAAGTGGCAGACAGAGCTCTGAAGTCTCGTGCATGGATGATATGATCATGCAGGGAAGAGGGCGTTAGAATGTCAGGAAATGGGCAACATTCTGGAGCAGAGGGGACCTTTTCCAAACAGATGAGCTCTGCCTCACCCAGAGTAGAACCAGGCTACTGGTACTAACCTTTAAAAGGGGCATGTAGCTAAAGTTTGGAAATAAAGATAAAGAGCAACTTTCAAACTAGATATTACAAGAAAACATCCTTCTATCCTTAGACATGGATAACTCGCGATCCCTTTCCTGGTCTGTGTACATTAGCCTATAGAATTCCTTTGGATTTCTACACCCCAAATGCTTCACTCTGCACTTTCTCGCATAGTTCTTATGGATGGGCAGATTGGATAGGTTGTATACTCTTTATCTGCTGTCATTTTCTATATGTCTGTTTTCTATGGTCACTTTGATCTCGTCTCTTGAATTACCGATGGTGTTTTCTATTAATGTGTAATACGGTAAATTAGTGATTTTTTTGGTTTCCTATATCATTGTATAATTGCTTAGCAACAATGGTTCCGATATTGACGGATGGCTAGGCGCCACTACGGCACATAGCTGTCATCGCCGACCCTTAACTCCAGATATTCAATGCTGGTATCATATTTGACTCTGGAATTGAATATCTGGGGTTGTCGCACAGCCTCCACAGCCGCAGCACCTAACCGGGCAGTGGTGATATTGCATGTTGCCCGGTTAGCTCCTGCGGGCAAAAGATAGGTCAGCTTTTTCTGCGCCTGTCTTTTACCTGCAGGTCACTAATTGGGCAGCATGTAATATTGCCGCTGCCTGGATAGCGACTGTTGACACCCCCAGAAAGCCCATGACACGCCCTTATGCTAAGCGGTTAGCATCGGGGCATGTAGCGGCATTAAAATAAGATATAGGAGACCTCTCCACCTTCTTTAAAAATATCAAGACGTTGCTATTCTCAGTATACTATGGAACACAGCAAGTCAAAACAGCATACTGTAAGTGATCCTTGGGCTCGACACTTGATATAAATCCCTGATCCACAGTCTCTATCGTTTGTTGATTTTCTTACTCCTAAACTGGTATAAGACTCCTAACCTATATGTAAATATATTAACAAATGTAAATAAGTTGCAGATGGTTACCTTGTACGTATGTTAATTACAGTTTTACTTAAATGTTAGCATTCTTTGTAAATCACTTTGATTGTCTGATAAGGCAGTATACAAAATGCTCAAATAAATAATAAAGAAAGAAAGAATCGGGGATATTCAGCAGGACTAAGCATGAATATCCCGCTAAGCAGCATTTACACAGTTTACAGGTCTATAGACCGTGTGAATGCCTTCCAGTATCGGGCCCAATGTTGTTTTCTTTGAGCAGTTTGCTGTCAGTGGCATTGGAAACATGTGAAACTTTGTTTTTGTTTGCTTGTTTTGATGACATTGAATTTTGACTTTTGGGATTGTTGTTTGTTGGTCATAAATTATGGATTCAATTTTGGGGCACATGCAATTCACATAAAGGCATTTGTTTGTTAGAAACGGAATTACTCAGTAAGAACGAGTTCCATGCAGGACTAACGAAGCCTGCTTTCTCTCTTTGTTATTTATACGTTAAAAAAAATATCTACAATTTTAACTTAGGAAAAGGAATTTTTTAGTCAAGAATTATCTGACGGGTGGTATATGAAGTATCAGAATAAACTAAACTAAGGGGGTCTTTTACTAATGGGCACTAGCTGACAGCATGATTCCCAGGCTAGCTGTGTAACCAGGGCCAGCCCATCCATTGAGCAAGAATGTTGTTTGCACAGGGCCCCACGTTTCAGGGGGCCCACGCAAACAACATTCTGCCCATCAGCCACTTTAAAAGAAAAAAGACACTTGCTGCTGCTGCTGCCACCGTGGCAGTGGCAGAATGAAGTGTCTCCTGCAGTCAAGTGTCTCCCGCGGGGCCCCCCCCCGGCTGCCTGGGAGAGCCTGCCTCAATCACTCTCTTTGGCGTGGCTTTCAGAGACGCGAAGGGAAAGTGTCCCTCTCGCGGCTCTGTTAAGCCTGCCAGGGCTAATGAGAAATTTCCCATCAGCCCTGGCGAGCTTAAAAGAGCCACAAAAGAAACTCTCTGTGTCTCTGAAAGCTGCACCGAGGAGAGTGATTGAGGCAGGCTCTGCCAGGCAGCCGGGGGGGGGGGGGGGCCCAAGGGAGACACTTGACTGCAGGAGACACTTCATTTTGCCGCTGCCATGGCGGCAGCGGCAGCAGCAGCAGCAAGTTTCTTTTTTCTTTTAAGGTTTCCCTGGGCTGATGGGGGGAGGGGGGTTAGGACTGGTAATGGGCTGTGGGATTGGGGTTAGGACTGGTAATGGGGTGATGGAGGTTAGGACTGGTAATGGGCTATGGGGGGCTAGGACTGGAAATAGGGTGATGGGGGGTTAGGACTGGAGGTGAGCTGATGGGGGGGGGTTAGGACTGCTAATGGGCTAAGACTGAAGATGGGGTGGTGGGGACTTAGGACTGATAATGGGCTATGGGGGGGCTAGGATTGGAAATAGGGTGATAGGGGTTAGGACTGGTAATGGGCTATTGGGGGGTGCTAAGAATGGTAATGGGCTATGAAGGGACTAAAACTGAAAATGGGGTGATAGGGGCTTAGGACTGGTAATGGGCTATGGGAGGCTAGGACTGATAATGGGCTGGGGGTTGCTAGTACTGGAAATGGGCTGAGTGGAAGGGGGGGACTTGAACTGCAAATAGCTGATGGGGATGGGGGCTTGGAATGGAAATAGGCTGTGAGGGGAGGGAGCTAGGACTGGAAATGGGCTGATGGAGGGGCTAGGATAGGACTGGAAATGGGCTGTTGGGGGTGCTAAGATTGGAAATGGGCTGTGGTGAGGGCTTGGAATGAAATGGACTCATGGAGGGGCTAGAACTAGAAGTAGGCTCATGAGGTCTTGGATAGGAAATGGGCTGAGTGGAGGGGAGCTAGGATTTGACATGGGTTGATGGTGGGGCTAGGAAAGGACTAGAAATGGGCTGATAGGGGGCTGGGATTGGAAATGAGCTGATGGAGGGACTCGGATAGAACTGGAAATGGATGGGGGAGCTAGGACTGGAAATGGGCTGATGGTGGGGCAAGGATAGGATTGGAAATGGGCTGATGGGGGGGCTAGGACTGGAAATGGGCTGATGCGGGGACTAGAAGGGAGTGGATGCTGGGTGGGACTGGAACTAGAAGGGAGCTGATGTTGGGGGAGGATTATAATGGGATGGAGCTGGGAGAGTGAAATGGGGAAAAATATTTTGTGTGGGAGGGAAGAAAAATCTACAATTGGCCGGGTATTGGGAGAGTAAGTGGGGATTGAGGATGGAGGGGTAAAATTTGAGTGGATGAAATAGGAATGAGGAAAGAGCAAAAGGAGAAAGATTACTATGTTAAAGCAGATGTAGAGAGAGAATGGAAAAAAACTAGAAGAGAGAAGAAAGGACAAATGGACAGCAGATGATGGAGAGTTAGCAGAAGACACAAAAAAAACCAGAAGAAACTGGCTGGAGCAATTGCAACTGAAAAAGAAATGCACAAAAGGTAGAAAATATCTCTTTATTTTAAATTTATTAACTGGAATATGTCAGCTTTGGGAAATGTGCATCATTAACGTCTGTGTTTTGTTTAGTACAAGAGGAAATTAATTTATAGTTTTATTTCTACAGTGTTGTTGTACATTCCAAGTTTGGCTTTTGGGGTTCCCAATTTAATTATTGTCTTCCTGTTTCTAAATTGTGTTTCCTTGTTTGGTGATGGTCTATGTTCTGCATGTGTAACTTAGCTGAGGTATTCTGTTTATATAATTCCTATTTGACATTGCAACTTGTTCTCTTTCCCCAGTAGGTCATGTATTGTTATTCTCTGAAATGTATTGGTTTAATATTTGCAGTGTTGCCTTTTGATAGGTAGGGTATGGTGCTTTGTGAGTCTTGGTAGTGCTGTTATGATACGGCGGGTTTGCTGTGGGTTTAAATGGGCAGTGTTTGTAGTAGTTTCTAATGTGCTTGGCGGTTGGCACTGGATTATAGTAATGTAGAAATCCTTTTAGTTTTTCTTTATCCAGGCACTCATTAAGAGGCATGTTTACTAAAAGTTAGTGTATGGTAACATTATGCAAATATTTATGCAAATGAGACCCCTTATGCAAAGAGGCCCCGCACCAAGTCTCCGCACGTGGCCCCGCACCCCCCCTTGGGCCGCCCCTGTGTGTAACACGCAGTAGAGTCACAAGTGGGTGGGTTAGGGGTGGAGAGTGGGCATGGTGAACTCATTGCAGTTAGTGCTGGCTTCACACCTCATGCTACCTGCATTAGCGTGGGATCACCTAACATCACCTCAATAGGTGGAATTAAGTGAACCCATGCTAATGTGGTGTGGAAAAGGGACAGGGCTCCACGTTAACGTATGGGGAAATGCCATCATTTCAACACTTTTGCCATGTTAGGTGCAACACTTTAGCCCCCTTTAATAAAAGGGTCTCTAAGAGTTAATACCAACTAAGTAACAACTGGAATAAGGAAAATAATCCTACATTACTCTATCTTGGAGAGAGACAAAAGACAAAGTAAAATGAAAAATTGAATAGACAATCTCTCAAAGACATAAGTGTATATAATTTCAGTCTATCTTAAAGAAACCCTATTCCCAGAATTCTCACCTCTAATTCTAAGAAAATCTTTTCATCAATGTGATTTCACAAAGATATGTTATTTCTTGAAATTTTAATCAAACATTTTAGCAAGAAGCTTGAGAGAAAAAGTGTCCCTTAAGCAGTGGTGGGATTTGAAGCCTCCTCAGAACTGGTTTGGTTGGTGGAGGGAATCAGCCGGATTGCACCGGTTCACGCGAACCGGTTCCTAGTGTTTCCGACGTTTGATGAACCGGTCCCTTCAGGCCATGTCACTACCGCATCTGTACTGGCGAGATTCAAAACACCCGACAGTATTTTGATGGCGTCGGGGGTTTCTCCTGATGCCGTGATCCCCCTGATGCCATAAAAATACTGTCAGGTGTTTTGAATCTTGCCAGTGCAGATGTGGCAGTGACATAGCCTGTTGGGACCTGTTTGGTTTGGCGAACGTGGGAAACAATAGGAACTGGTTTGCGCAAAACAGTGCAAACTGGTTGAATCCCACCAGTGCCCTTAATGCAATCACCGGTTGGCTTAGCCAAGGAAATTCTTTCCTTAGTGCCGGACTGGTTTTCAGTCAGGTTAAAAGAAAAGGAAGAAACAGAGAATCTGAACATCCATTTGCTCTCGTCTAAATCAATGCAGCGATAACAACCAAACAGAGATTACAAATGACATCCAAGTGAAATCTGGGACATCCAAACCAGAACGAATGAAACAAAGCAGGCATGTCCAGGTTCAGGCACAATTTCACAATCATGGGCATGCCCAATATGGATATCTGTGGGGCATCAACATAGACATTCCTGTAATAGTATTTAGAACTGGGGATGTCTAGTAATAGCCTAATGGTTAGAGTAGTGAGCTACAACCAGGGAAATCCAGGCTTGAATTCCACTGCTTCTACTACTGAACGTTTGTATAGTGCTACAAGGCATATGCAGTGCTGCAGAGACACATGTAAAAGACGGTCCCTGCTCATTGGAGCTTACAATCTAATAGAGACTGACAACACAGTAGCTGTGGACATGGGATACAGCTAGGGGGAATGGTAAGGAAACACAGAGGACATTAAGTGAGTCGAGATCCAAAAGAGGCAGCCAAGAGGTGAGTTTTCAGCCTGGATTTGAAAAGGGCCAGAGAAGGCACCTGACGTACAGACTCAGGTAGTTTGTTCCAGGCATAAGGAGCAGCACAGTGAAAGAAGAGTACTGGGCATTGTGGAGTGCTGTCTTCTCTACATAGCCCAAATGAGCACCTTTCCCAATGCCTATTCATGCCTGGAGCAGGTCAAAACATAGACTGGGATGTCTCTGAGATATGGATGTTCTTGGACATCCAGATCATGCCTAAGGCTTTTAAAATGTCCTCCCATAGTAAGCCATGGGAAGCCTACTTCTTGGGATGTGTGCATCTGGGTATATATATATTTCATGTGAAATTTAATGTGGACAGGAAAGAGGAACCCAAACTATGGTTACACGATGCAAGGTACCACCTTAGAATCCACCACCAAGGAAAATAATTTAGCTGTCATTGTGGATAATACAATGAAACCCTCCACCCAGTGTACAGCGGCGGCTAAGAAAGCAAATAGAATGCTAGGAATCATAAGGAAAGGAATGGAGAATAAAACAAAAGATATTATAATGCCTCTGTATTGTTTCATGGTGCAACTATGGAAGGATACCCCTATAAGGAGAGGCTTAAAAGATTGGGGCTCTTCAACTTGGAAAAGAAATGGCTGAGGGGTAAA
The DNA here is from genome assembly GCA_033557465.1 of Ichthyophis bannanicus. Taxonomy (NCBI): domain Eukaryota; kingdom Metazoa; phylum Chordata; class Amphibia; order Gymnophiona; family Ichthyophiidae; genus Ichthyophis; species Ichthyophis bannanicus. The sequence continues at coordinate 1,220,824,417 of CM066033.1, read as the reverse complement.
TGATAGAGGTCTATAAATTAATGAATGGAGTGGAATGGGTAAATATAGATCGCTTGTTTACACCATCAAAAAGTAGAAAAACTAGAGGACACACAATGAAGCTAGAGTGTAACCCATTTAAGACTAATAAGAGAAAATACTTTTTTACTCAACGTGTAATCAAACTCTGGAATTCGTTACCGGAGGATGTAATAAAAACTGTTAGTGTAGCTGGGTTTAAAATAGGATTGGTCAAGTTCCTGGAGGAAAGGTCCATAAACCATTATTAAAGAGGATCCGGGAAATGTTCTTATATATGGATTAAAAAATACACTTGTCAGATTCCTGATATAACCTAAAAATTAGGGGGTTAATATTCATAAGATTAACTGCAGGAGTTAACCAGACAAATCTTTCTTTTCAAAAATTTCAGACTCATGGAACGGTTAACTTTTAGCTGGACAATACATCTGGATAAAACTTAGCCTTTTCTTTTGGGGAAGAATCAGAGATGGATAATGCTGAATATATATGTTGTATTTTAACCAAAGACCACTAAAATCCAGCATTATTTAGTTAAAAGTAATCAGTAAAGTTTGGTCAAAACAATCATTGTGCAAAAGTGAACTCATCTAACTAACTTTAAACTGCAACTTTCATCAGTTCAACCTCATGTTCAATTCTTTAATATCTGGTTAAGGATAACTGGATATGTCAGGGCCTCTTGGTGTTAAGAGAACGCTACAAAATTTATTCAGAGTCAGGAGGGTAACTCATGGAGAGTGATATACACGCTCACATTTTTGTGATTGGTGCCCTTTTCCTTCTTATTTATTTATTTGGCTAAGTTTATATACTGCTTCTCACACAGGTCAAAGCGGTTTACAGCAAACAAGAGATAATATAAGTAACATTTACATTGGAGCATAATAACTTTGTTCAATGAACAAGGGTAGGGCGATTGTGAAGGTTAACTATTGTAGAAGGTTAATTATTCACAGGTATCTAAATTGACTGTGCATTCATGTGGTCCTTGATAAGTTTGTTACCTGTGTGTTTGTGTATTGGGAGCAGATCGTGATGGGTGTATAGTTGTTGAGCTGTTGGGGGGAGGGGTGGTGAAGTGCAGGGTGAAGAGGTGAGTTTTTGAGAAGTTTGCGGAAGGTTAGGAGGTCTGTGGTATTTGTTATGTTGTCTAGGAGGGTGTTCCAGGTGGTTGGGGCATAAAATTCTAAGGCTCTAGCTGAAGCTTGTTGGGTACTCCTTGTTATGGATTAGGGGGTAGTTAGTGTGTTCATGATGGAGGTTCTCCAGGAACTGTGTGATTGTTGAGGGGTGATGAGAATGCTGAGGTAGGTGGAGGAGTGATGGAAGAGTGCTTTGTGTATTATTAGCAGGATCTTAGAGTATTCTGCTTTGCAGCGGGAGCCAGTGGAGGTGTTTGAGGATGGGGGTGATGTGCTCATATTTAGGTGAATTTGTGGTGATTCTTGCGATGGTGTGTTAAACCATTTGAAAGGGGTTGGAGCGATGATTTGGGGAGTCCACGGTATATTGAGTTGCAGTAGTTGGCATGGGGTGTTGTGAGGGCTTGTAAGACTGATCGGATGTCAGAGGGGGTGAGGAGGGGCGGAGGTGTTTTAGTGTGTGTGGGCTTTGTGATAGATTGTTTTTGCTGTGTGTGCTATTTGTGATTTTAGTGTGAGGTGGTGGTCGAAGGTGATCCCCAGGTATTTAACTTCTGGTTTGATATAATTTGAGTGTGTAAATGTGGTAGTTGATGTTGTGAGTTTGAATGATGTTACAAAGGGGTTGTAGGTAGATGTTGAAGAGGAGGGCAGAGAGGGTGAAACTTTGGGGGATGCCTTGCGTTTGAATGTACGGGGATGAGGATAGTGATCCAATTTTTATCAGCTGTGTTCTGTTGTGGAGGTAGTTCTTAAACCAGCTTAATACGGTGCCCGATTGACTGGAGGTGATGTAGGAGGGTGTTGTGGTTGATGGTGTCGAAAGCAGCAGAGATGTTGAGGAAAATCATGATGAAACCCTGGTGGATGTTCTGGGTTCCCTTTATGAGGTTGTTGAGCAGAGAGGTTAGGAGAGTTTTGACTCCGTGCTGTAGTCAAAAGCAGTGTTGTTGTGGGTCAAGTGGTGCGTGTGTGTCAAGGTAATCTTGTAGTTGGGTTTGGACTGTTTTTTTCTATTATTTTGGATAGGAATGGTAAGCTAGCAATAGGTCTGTAGGAGGATGGGTCTGAGGTGTCAAGGTGGTGCTTTTTTAGGAGAGAGTGGATTGAGGAGGTTTTTAGGCAGGCCAGTAGGTGGCTGTGTAGTAGTGAGGTTTGGGTGAGTTTGGCTAGGAACTGTGCAAATTCGGGTAGGGTAGCTTTGTTCCAAATGGGCAGGCGGGGTCAAGGAGAGAACTAGTGGTGTTAAGTGAGGAAATGATGTTCTGGATATTTTCAAAATGCTTTTGAAGGCAGGATGAAATATTCATTTTGAGCCAATGTGTATGGAAGCTTTGTATTAAATATTCTATTCAAGGCATCCAAACTGCCCTACAAAAGTCATATATTAGTGTGAATCAGCTTTGAATTGAGTTTAGAAATCTGGGGCAAGCTTTAGCCACACAATTTCTTAGTTAGGTTTTCCACCACACTCGATACTGTCGGCATAGTTTGCTTGATTTTTTTGGGAGGGGTCAGCAAATGGGGGCATCAGATTAGTAGTGGGAGAACTGCTTATCTCCCCCTCTCCCCCCAGATTGGATTGGATTAGCTTTCTTTCCCCATGCCAATACCAACACTGTCTTTCATATATACATGCTCACAAACATACTCTTTCTCTCTCCCATCCTATCCTGATATGTTTTGCTTGTTCCTTTATTTTTGATTTTTAACTTGAGTTCTGTTTATTCTACTTATATTATGTATTCTGTATGCACAGAAGTTTCCATTTCCCAAACAAGATGCAAAGCTAAACTAGAACATTTCCCCATAGAACTGAATACCTAAATTCAATTTTTTTAAATGGTATTTTAGTAACAGCAACACAAACCCATTTCCAGTACTGGGAACTCTAAGAGCACTAACTCCCAGAATTCACAAAAGGATTTTATATAGGAAAAGGCAGCACTATAAATATTACAGTGGATCCTAGTACATCAGTACACCTACTGGGAAAAAGTACAAGCTGGATTACTATAAATCCTTACATAGAAAGAAGGCTAGTACTAGAGATGCAGGGACCCAGAGTAGAACTATGAGAGGAGGCATCAAACCCATTAACAGGCTGTGTTATCTTCAGTTCTGAGCAGGGATGAGATCTCCTGTGGCATGAGGGCCTAGTTGCACCCCATAGCTCTAGCCCTGCATAGAAACTCCGTGTTAATAGATTACCTGGCTTCATTCACACATGCAGAACACAGATCCTCTCCAAGTACAAAATAAGTTACCCCAAACAAAAAACTGAAATGTGTAAACAAAAATTAAACTAAAACCACAAGAAGCAGTGTAACATGAACAAAAACAGAAGCATCAATGCTTTCGCACCTATACTGAGCTAAAGGTATGGGCCTGGATTCCTCTGCACCTGAAGTGTCTCCAGCAATCCAGGCCCGTATCTCAGCTTGGCTGATGTTGCTGCCTAGCTGTTCCACCACCATCTGAAACTGAACAGGGCTAAGACAGAGCTCATTATTTTTCCTCCTAAACCCGCCTCCCTCCTTCCACCTTTCTCGCTTTCTGTGGATAATACTATCATCCTCCCTGTTTCCTTGGCTCACAACCTTGGGGTCATCCCTTGACTCTTCTCTTTCTTTCACTACACATAGCCAACATATAGCTAAAACCTGTTATTTCTTTCTCTATAATATCAGCAAAATTCATCCCTTCCTTTCTGAACATACCACCAAGATTCTTATCCATAATCTAGTCACCTCCAGTCTAGATTATTGCAATCTGCTTCTCACTGGTCTTTCCCTGAATCATCTCTTTCCTCTTCAGTCGATTCAGAAATCAGCCATAATGGTAATTTTCCATCAGTGTCACTGTGCTCACGTAACCTCTCTCTTCAAGTCACTTTATTGGCTCCCTATCCATTTCCATATCCAGTTCAAAGTTCTTCTGCTGACCTACAAATGCCTTCATTCTGCTGCTCCTCATTACCCTTCCTCTCTTATCTCTCCCTAACCCCCTCCTCAGGAATCCTTTCTATCTGTGCCCTTCTCTTCCTCAGTCAACTCCAGATTTCATTCATTCCATCTTACTGCATCATATGCTTGGAGAAGACTACCTGAGTCAGTGCATGGGCCTCATCTCTGGTCCTATTCAAATCCAGACTAAAAGCCCACCTCTTTGAAGCTGCTTTTAGATCCTGACACTTAAATTTAATTTAATTTAACAATGGCATTTATAACCTGTTTTTCTAAAATCATTAGATTCAAGGTAGATAGAATTTGCAGACTACCTCCAGTCTAAAACAATCCAGACAAGTTAAGATCTCAAACTTGGCCCCCGGGCACGGGGACCCTTGTACGGAGACCCCATCCATGCAAGACAGCCATGACATCCTCACTACCTTCTCTGCACCTTCTGAGAGAGGCATCCTAGACATCATCACAGCCATTAAACACTACTACGGCTCCAAACGACCATTGCCCAGCATTTTTGGATAAAATCACTGCGTGTTGAACTCAGTCCATTCCTGGCCAAGCTAATAGATCTATCATTCTCATCTGGGTCATTCCCACAAAGCTTGAAACAAACCTCCATCAGACCACTCCTGAAAAACAACAAGTTGGACCCTAGGAAGGTGGACTCCTACAGACCAATCTCAAGCATCCCCCTCCTGGCCAAGATAATTGAGAAGGTCGTCCAATGCCAGCTTCAACACCACATTGAGACAAGTGCGCCTCTTGACCCATGTCATCATGGATTCAGAGAATCACATGGTGTAGAGACCCTACTAACCACCCTCTTCAGCACCTTAACAATCGGAATGGACAACATCCGACAAGGGTTTGCCCTGATTTTCATGGATATTGCCGCAGCCTTCGATTCCGTCAGCCACAACATACTCCTGACATGCCTATGGGAGAAGGGGATTCACAATACTGCACTAAGCTGGTGCAAGTCATACTTATCAGACAGATGGCAGCATGTGCGAACCAGCTCCACAACATCCAAACCCTTCCAACAAGAACAAGGCGTACCGCAGGGATCCTCACACTCGGCCCTTCTGTTCAATGTATACATTCAGCCCATTTGCGCTCTCATCTGCTCCTTCAACATCAACTGCCTGGTATACGCTGACGATGTACTGCTTTACATGTCTTTCTCAACCGACCACCCTGACTTCACACCTCTAACGACCTGTTTCGATGCTGTCACCGACTGGCTCCACGCACAAAGGCTCAGAATAAACTTCAACAAAACAAAGGTCTTCTTTGTCTCCAGGAACCAAGCATTTACCCTGCTCACCTCACTGAAAGTACGAAAAGCCGAGCTCCTCAGCAAGCCTACGGTATGGTACCTTGGGGTCACACTAGACCAGCAGCTGGATATGAAGGTCCATATAAGCAACATGGTCAAAGCAGTCTACCACAAGATAAGGACAACCCGACACCTACGACATCTGTTTGAGCCAGATGAGTTCCGAACAATCTACCAGGCTCTAGTAATCCCTCACTTTGATTATGCCAATGCAATTCTGCAAGGGCTCCCTAAGAACCCACTGAACCCACTGCAGCTTGCAATGAATGCAGCGGCAAGGATACTGCACGGAGCCTCCAGGAGGGAACACGTAACCCCAATACTAAAGCACCTGCATTGGTTGCCGGTCCATTGCAGACTCTCCTTCAAAACATTATTGATGACATTCAAGGCCATCAACAAGTGCTCTTCCACCTCCCTCACGGACCTCATCCACCCCGCCCTGCTGCCAACACCCTGAGAATCCCAAAGGCAATAACAAAATGTTCACAAACATCCAGAAACAGAGCCTTTGCCCTCTACGCACCCACATACTGGAACGTGCTTCCGCCTGCCCTCCGGGCCATCACCGACCTCGCCCAATTTAGGAAGGCACTAAAGCACCACCTCTTCCTCCATTACTACTTTCATACAAACAACATATCCCAACCAGACACCCTCGCCAACCAGGCCCTCACCCCCAGTGCACTAACGCCACATGATCGCAGCCCCACCCCCTAGTTCAACAATACCCCCAGTCTATTGAATGTGTACATAGCGATCTACTGCTGTAAATATTGATGTAATACTGTAAAGATATCACCAGGTAATAGGTGCTAAGTGTATATACCCTGTACATAGTTACCCCCGTTAATCCCAAGTTATCATCCCTGGTTCATTGTAAGTCCAGTGTAGGCCCGCCTGCACTGTTCGAATATTGTTGACTGTAAACCACACTGATTCCAAAGAGCGCGGTATAAAAAAAAACATTAAATAATAAATAATAAATAAATACAACATTAAAAAACATCATACAGTTTCATATAGTAATAACAACAGTACATTGTAGCACCCTTCATTGGTCACGTTTTTAGCTGTTTTCTGAAGGTCTTATAATTTCTGTCCTGGTACAAGTCTTTAATCTCACTCTTTTGGGGCGTTTCCAGTTAAAGCTGTCTCACTAACACTTACTAAACTACACTGTTTCCTTGAAGAGTATTTTAATTGCATATCAACTTCTGATCTTAAGAATCTTGATGGCAAATGATCTTATGTGTCATGAATTTAAATCTTACTCTCTTATCTATGTCTATTGCCAATGAGGATTGTTCAGGATTGGTGACACCCTGACACATCTCTTAACTTTAGCAATAACTTTAGCTACCACATTTTGTACTAAACTGTAGTCTTCAATGCAATTTGCTATCCAAACCCAAGTAACATAAGTTGCAGTAATCCAATTGGGTGATGACCATAGCCTACACAATAGTTCTTAAACAATCTTCAGATAGATAAACTCTAATCTATTTAAGAACATAAGAACATAAGATATGCCATACTGGGTCAGACAAAGGTCCATCAAGCCCAGTATCCTGTTTCCAAAAGTGGCTAATCTAGGTCACAAGTACCTAGCAGTTTGCCCAAAAGACACAGGTTCCACAATGCTTGTATAGGGGCAAGCAGTGGATTTCCCAGGTCCCCTTTAATAATGACATAAGAACATAAGAACATAAGATATGCCATACTGGGTCAGACCAAGGTCCATCAAGTCCAGTATCCTGTTTCCAACAGTGGCCAATCTAGGTCATACATACCTAGCAGTATCAACAAGAGACACAGTTCCACAATGCTTGTATTGGGTCAAGCATTGATATCCTGGGTCCCTTTTTAATAATGGTTTATGGACCTTTCCTCCAGGAACTTGTCCAAACCTTTTTTAAACCCAGCTACACTAACAGCCCTTACTACATCCTCCTGTAACAAATTCCAGAGTTTGATTACACGTTGAGTGAAAAAATATTTTCTCTTTTTGTCTTAGTTTACCCTGTAACTTCATTACATACCCCATAGTCTTTCTATATTCTGATAACGTAAACAATCGATCTACGTTTACCCGTTCCACTCCATTCATTAATTTATAGACCTCTATCATATCTCCCCTCAGCCGTCTCTTTTCCAGGTTGAAGAGCCCTAACCTTTGTAGCCTCTCTTCATAGGAGTAGCCTTCCATCCCCTTTACCATTTTGGTGGCTCTTCTCTGTACCTTTTCTAATAACGCTATATCCTTTTTAAGATACGGCGACCAGAATTGCACACAATATTCAAGGTGGTTGTACCATGGAACGATACAGAGGCATTATAATATCCTTTGTTTTATTTTCCATTCCTTTCCTTATGATACCTAGCATTCTATTTGCTTTCTTGGCCACCGCTGCACACTGGGCGGAGGGTTTTAACATGTTATCCACGATGACTCCTAAATCTTTTTCCTGGGTGGTGGTTCCCAATGTGGAACCTTGCATCGTGTAACCATAGTGTGGGTTATTCTTTCCTAGGCGCATAACTTTGCACTTGTCCACATTAAATTTCATCTGCCATTTGGATGCCCAGTCTTCCAATTTATCCAGATCCTCCTGCAGTTTTCCACAATCCTCTTGGGTTTTAACAACTTTAAACAGTTTTGTGTCATCTGCAAATTTGATAACCTCACTAGCTATTCCCTTTTCCAGGTCATTTATGAATATGTCAAAAAGTAGCAGAACCAGCACAGATCCCTGGGGTACTCCACTATTCACCTTTTTCCATTGGGAAAACTGGCCATTTAGCCCTACCCTCTGCTTTCTATCTTTTAACCAGTTCCCGATCCACAATAGTACACTGCCTCCTATCCCATGACTTTTTAGTTTTGCCAAAAGTCTCTGAGGGACCTTGTCAAAGGCTTTCTGAAAGTCCAGATACACTATATCAAGTGACTCACCTTTGTCTACCTGTTTATTCACACCTTCAAAAAAACATAACAGATTAGTAAGACAAGATCTTCCTTGTCTAAAGCCATGTTGGCTGTCTCCCATTAGGCCATGGCTATCTACATGCTGTGTAATTTTGTTCTTTATGATGGTTTCTACCATTTTCCCCGGTACTGACGTCAGGCTCACCAGTCAGTAGTTTCCCGGATCACCCCTGGAACCCTTTTTAAAAATTGGCGTTACATTGGCGATCCTCCAATCTTCAGGTATTACAGATGATTTTAATGAAAGTTCACAGATTACTAATAGCAGGTCTGCAATCTCATATTTCAGTTCCTGTTGGATGTATACCATCCGGTCCAGGTGATTTGCTACTATTCAGTTTATCAAATAGTTGTAATACATCTTCCCGGTGTAGCGATATTTCTCTCAATTCCTCTGCAGTATCACCTTTAAATACCACTTCAGTCCTGGGTAACATCCCTACATCTTCCTCAGTAAAGACCGAAGCAAAGAATTCATTCAGTCTCTCTGCTATAGCCTTGTCTCCTCTTACTGTCCCTTTTACCCCTCTATCATCTAACGGTCCAATTTATTTATTTATTTAGACAGTTTTGTATACTGCCTTATCCTTCAATCAAAGCGGTCACAACACAATTGGGGGATACATTTAACACGCGGGGATATGAGACATACACTAATACAGGGAACATGGGCAGTGGAGGGTTAAGAGACTTGCCCAAGACCACAAGGAGCATCAGTGGGACTAGAAACCCCAGTCCTTCCGGCCCAATGTTGCTGTCCTCTAGTGGGATTTGAACCAGTGACCTTCCGGCCTGAAGTACCTTGCCCCAACCACTAGGCTACTCCTCCCAATTGACTCTCTCCTCCTCCCAATTGACTCTCTCAAAGGCCTTTTGTTACAAATGTACTTTAAAAAGTCTTTATTTTGTGTTTTTGCTTCCGTAGCAAGTTCCTTCTCAAATTCTCGCTTTGCCTGCCTTATCAATGCTTGTGGTTTATGGTTTATGGACCCTTCCTCCAGGAACTTGTCCAAACCTTTTTTAAACACTGCTACACTAACAGCTTTTATTACATCCTCTGGTAACGAATTCCAGAGTTTGATTACACATTGAGTGAAAAATATTTTCTCTTATTAGTCTTAAATAGGTTACACTCTAGTTTCATCACATGTCCCCTAGTCTTTCTATATTTTGATGCCATAAACAATTGAACTACGTTTACCTGTTCCACTCCATTCATTAATTTATAGACTCTATCATAACTCCCCTCAACCGTCTCTTTTTTAGGTTGAAGTGCCCTGACCTTTTTAGCCTATCTTCATAGGTGTTTCCTTCCATCTCCTTCACCTTTTTTTAATGATGCTATATCCTTTTTAAGATACGGCGACCAGAATTGCAGAAAATATTCAAGGTGTGGTCGCACCATGGAATGATACAGAAGCATTATAATATCCTTTTTTAAATTCTCCATTCCTTTCCTTATGATACCTAGCATTCTATTTGCTTTCTTGGATGCCGCTGCGCACAGGGTGCAGGGTTTCAACATGTTATCCACGATGACGCCTAAATCTTTTTCCCGGATAGTGGTTCCTAATGTGGAACCTTGATTCGTTTAACCATAATTTAGCTTGTTCTTTCCTAGGTGCATAACTTTGCACTTGTCCACATTAAATTTCATCTGCCATTTGGATGCCAAGTCTTCCAATTTATCAAGGTCCTCTTGCAAATTTTCACAATCCTCATGGGTTTTAACAACTTTAAATAATTTTGTGTTATCTGCAAATTTGATTACCTCACTCGTTATTCCCATTTCCAGGTCATTTACGAATATGTTAAAAAGCAGCAGACCCAGCACAGATCCCTTGGGTACTCCACTATTAACTTTTCTCTATTGGGAAAATTAGCCATTTAGCCCTACCCTCTGCTTTCTATCTTTTAACCAGTTCCGGATCCACAATAGTACACTGCCTCCTATCCCATGACTTTTTAATTTCGCCAAGAGTCTCTCATGAGGGACCTTGTCAAAGGCTTTCTGAAAATCCAGATACACTATATCACCTAGCTCACCTTTGTCTGCCTGTTTATTCACACCTTCAAAAAAACATAACAGATTAGTAATACCAGGCCTTCCTTGGCTAAAGCCATGTTGGCTGTCTCCCATTAAGCCATGGCTATGTAATTTTTCCTTTACAATGGCTTCTACCATTTTTCCTGGTACTGACATCAGGCTCACTGGTCTGTATTTTCCCGGATCACTCCTGGAACGCTTTTTAAATATTGGCGTTACATTGGCCATCCTCCAGATATTACAGATGATTTTAATGATAGTTCACAGATTACTAATAGTAGGTCTGCAATCTTATATATGATTAAACGTTAAGTTTGCATAGGTCATTTTGGCAACCTTGGTAACTTGTTTATTCATTATTAAGCTCGAATCAAAAATTACCCCAGGACTTCAGACTTCTGACACAAACTTTATTGAGTACGTCATTAATACATATCCCTTCCTTGGAAACTCAACCTCTCCTTTACCAACCCAAAGTACTTTCATTTATGTTTCTGTCTTATACATATTCATTTTCAGGCCATTTTGGCACATACATAGCTTAGACTTTCCATAAAATCTCCCAATATATTATAAGCCTCATCAAGTTGTTAATAGGAATAAGTATTTGTATATCATCTGCATATGAAAACTGAAGAAAACACAAATCATCACACATCACTCATGTGTGTTAAAACTATCTCTTTTCGGAGGCGGGGCCAGTGAGGAAGCAAGATGGCGGCTTAAGAGCAGTGCTCTGGTATTCCCTGGCAAGAATTCTGGAAAATACTGCAGTAAACCCAAGTGAATTTATACGTTAGAACCCGTCCCGGCTGCCTGATGACAGAAGGAACATGTCGTGTGGCAAACCTACGAAGTTAGACTTCGCTGCTGCTCTTAATTCGGGTTCCAAAAGAGCAAAGTCGGACCCCCTCTCGCCGCATAAGATGGCCCCTACCCGAGAGCCGGAGGAATCCATGAGAGAGCTATTAGGGGAAATTTGCTCGGTAAAAGATTTGGTGGTAGCAAATGGAGACGCACTGGTGCAGGTGCAATCTGAGCTACACGAAATGAAAGTACAAATTAAAGGTCTAGCAGGGCGCATGGACAAGGTAGATGCTGTTGTAGCATCGCACGCAGAGCAACTAAACCAGCTCCACAAGGCCTGCAAGATGATGGATCGTATGGAGCAGCAAATGGAGGACCTCAGCAATAGGAGCAGGAGGAATAATATAAGAATGGTGGGCCTCCCCGAGGGCGCTGAAGGCTCCGACATTTTTGCGTTTCTGGGAAAGATGATTCCAGCGCTATTGAAATTGAATCTACCTGGGCCGTTGGAGATTGAGAGGGCGCACAGTTCCAATGCAGATGAGCCTGCATGCGCGGAGCCCAAGGCTGATAATTTTTTGTCTATTTAGGCACCAACAAGCAATCCAGGTTATGGCAGCAGCTAGGGTCCAGGCTGCATTGGCATATGAAGGCAGTAATATCTCGTTTTTCCCGGATGTGTGCAAGTCAACAGTGGACAAAAGGAAGCAATTTCTGGCAATGAGGTCGCGCCTACAGCGCCTGCAGGCCAGATATGGTCTCTTTTATCCTGCTCGTCTCAAAATCACGCACAATAACAGTACCAAATCCTTCGAGGACCCGGCGGAGGCTCTAAAATTTCTAGAAGAGCAAGAGGCTCTCCAGATGCAATGAGCATTCATCTCCTAAAGGAGTCCCTCTTATGTAAAGGGGAGCATGGAGCTTGGGAGAGGTGAATTGGGGGTATACCTTTTCTATGGTATGTCCCCCGAGACTGCTAGTTGCCAGAGGACAATTCAGCTGGTGGTTTCCCACTGAAGAAGGCGGCCTTCTAAGTAGTTTGTTTCGAAGGTCACAATTTTGATGTTAACATGCAATATATACTGTAAGATTTTGTAGGAGTACTCATATCATTGACATTGTAAAATGTTATCAAATGCTAGTTTCTATTGTGCTCTGGGATGGGGTCTAAAGGGGTGAGAAATATGGATATGTTATATGGGCTGTGCGGTTTTTATTTTCGAGGGGGGTTTTCAAGCACTGTAATGTTTTGTTTCATGCGTAGTCTAGCTCCAGTAACTGCGCAGCAACGCTGTTATATCTTGTCTCTGCTAGAGCCTTTAGTTTACGTTTTAACATGTGAAAACAAGAGATCAGGCAATTTATTAGAATAGTCAAGGGCTGTTTTTTTTTTTTTTGTTTAGGCATTTTTGTGGGTATGCTGTATCTATGTTCCATAAGGGGTACCCTACGGTCATGTTGTGGCATGCGCTGGCTCACCCAGTTAGCAGCCACTGCCTCGCAGGGGGGATGTTGGCGCCTTGCAAACCTCGGTTATTTAAGGCATGGAGTTTTGTCAGCTACTATCAAGCGGATCTTGGGTGGATTTTAGGAAGGTGTAAGATTCCCAAAACACAAAATAAACATGTATCCCTTTAAAATATTGTCCCTGAATGTAAAGGGCATCAATCATCTTGTTAAACGAAAAAAGATCCTAGCGTACTGCCAGAAGCAGGGAGCTGATGTAGTGATGCTTCAAGAAACACACCTAACTACTAAAGAGACTGTGAAGCTGGCAGTGGGAAAATACTGCTTAGTGTCCCACGCTCCCGCTATGGGGAAGAAAAATGGGGTGGTTACCCTGGTCAAAAGCTCTTGCAAGGCTCAGTTTCTATCTTCTAGAGCTGATCCTGAGGGGAGGTGGGCTAGTGTACAGATAATGGTAGAAAAAAGACAACTGGTGCTAATTAACGTTTACGGACCAAACTGTGATAGCCCCAAATTTTTACAATCCCTGGCAGATGGATCCTAGAGTTCTCCTCCCTCCCTATTGTCCTAGGTGGGGATTTCAACATGGTCCTGGACCCGTTAATTGACTGCCAACCCAGCAGAGTATCTAGGAGGGGTAGAGCGCTGGAGGTGTTAGAGTCCATCATGGAGGATATGGGCATGGTAGATATATGGAGAGTGCTCCATCCTTCAGAAAGGGACTACACCTTTTTTTCGCATCCACATGGTTCTTACTCTCGGATCGATTTTTTTCTGGTGTCCAGGTCCTTTGCTAAAGAAATCAAATGTGCAGAGATTCTAAGTACCCATATTTCGGACCACGCGGCAATAGTGCTAGAGCTCGGTCTGCCAGCTGAACACGCCAAAAATGGTGGATGGTTCTTTCCTAGGTCACTGCTCGCTGAAAAATCTTTTAAACAGTATGTCCAGCAAGCCATCAAAGATTTTTTTGCTACTAATTTCCCGGAAGACATGTCTATCTGGGCATGGTGGGAAGAATTCAAGGCTTCAATTAGAGCGAAGATAACCAGTTTTACCATCGCTGCCAGCAGAAAGGCGAAGGGGTGATTGTTGTTGTTGTTAAGTGCCGTTGAGTCGGAGTCGACTCATGGCGACCCTCTGGATAGCTATCCTAAATTGTGTTCGGTCTTGAGTCAGGCGGCTCATTGTTGACAGACTGGTACCCGTAGCTGCTGTTATTGTATCGATCCATCTCATTAGTGGCCTTCCTCTTTTGCGCTGACCTTCTATCTTGCCAAGCATGACGTCTTTCTCTAATGATCTCTTTCTTCGCATGATGTGTCCAAAGTATGAACGTCGAAGTCTTGTCATCTGAGCTTCTAAAGAAAGCTTAGGTTTGATCTCCTCTAGTACCGACTGGTTTGTTCTTCGGGCAGTCCATAGTATACACAGTATTCACCGCCAGCACCATAATTCCCAAGTGGGAGGAGTAGCCTAGTGGTTGGGGCAAGGTACTACAGGCCGGAAGGTCGGGTGTTCAAATCCCACTAGAGGACAGCAACCCTGGGCCGGAAGGACTGGGGTTTCTAGTCCCACAGGTGCTCCTTGTGGTCTTGGGCAAGCCACTTAACCCTCCATAGCCCATGTTCCCTGTAAGTATTGGTGTATGTGTCTCATATCCCTGCGAGTTAAATGTATCCCCCAATTGTGTTGTGACTGCTTTGATTGAAGGATAAGGTGGTATACAAAACTGTCTAAATAAATAAAATAAATTTAAAGGCATCAATTTTCTTCCTGTCTATCTTTTTCACTGTCCAGCTTTCACATCCATATGATGTTATTAAAAATACCATGGCTTGAAGAAGTCAAATCTTTGTACGGAGAGAGACATCTCTGCTCTTGAGAATCTTATCTAGGTCTTTCATAGCCATTCTGCCAAGAGCAATGCGTCATCTGATTTCTTGACTGCTTGTTGCTTCTTTATTGATAGTTGATCCAAGTAGGTTAAAGCTGTTCACGATTTCAATTTCTTCTCCTTCAGCGATGAACCTGTTGATTATGCCAGTTTTCATGATCTTTGTCTTTACATTAAGGTGCAGGCCCATTTTGAGACTATGTTCTTTGATCGTGAGAAGCAAATGTTTCAGATCATCTTCACTTTCAGCCAGTAATGTGGTATCATCAGCATAGCGAAGGCTGTTGATGAGTCTTCCACCAATCTTCACACCTCTGTTGTCTTCATACAATCCTGCTTCTCTGATGATTTGTTCTGCATATAAATTAAACAGGTAGAGGGAAACTATGCAGCCTTGTCTTACACCTTTGCTTATTTTAAACCATTCTGTTTCTCCTTGTTCCGTTCGAACTGTTGCTTCTTGATCACTGTACAGATTGTGCAAGAGTACGATCAGGTGTTCTGGTATACCCATGCTTCTTAATGTGGCCCAGAGTTTCTCATGGTTTACACAGTCAAAAGCCTTGCTATAGTCGATGAAGCACAAATAGATATCCTTTTGGTATTCTTTAGTCTTTTCAAGGATCCATCTCACATCCGCAATGTCTCTCGCTCCTCGCCCTTTCCTGAACCCTGCTTGCACTTCAGGTAGTTCTTGTTCCAGGTATGGTTGTAGTCTCTTTTGAATAATCTTCAGTAGAATCTTGCTGGCATGTGGGATCACAGCGATTGTGCGATAATTTCCACAGTCAGTTGGATCACCTTTCTTTAGTATTGGTATAAACACAGATCTTTTCCAGTCAGTTGGCCATGATGTTGTCTTCCATATTTCTTGGCAGAGCCTTGTAAGTACGGTAACAGCTGCATCAGATTGCTGTAATACTTCTATGGGAATGCTATAAATGCCTGGTGCTTTGTTCTTTGATAAGGCTTCAATGCTGCTTTAACTTCTTCTTTCATCACCAATGGTTCTTGATCATAAGGTACAGGTTGAAACGGCTGTTATATTCCTTCCACTTTTTCTTGATCTTCTCAGCATCATTCAACATAGAACCTTGAGCATCTTGTAACATTCCAATTCAAGGCTGGAACTTTTTCTTTAACTCTCGTAGCTTTAGGAAAGCCGATCTTGTTCTTCCTCTAATAGTTTCTGCTTCTATTTCCTTGCATGCATCGTTGTAGTACTTTTCCTTGTTCTGTCTTGCTGAACATTGGAAATCTCTGTTGAGTTCTGTTATTGTCTTTCTTTCTCCTCTGGCTTTAGCTTCTCTGCGTTTCTGGGCAATTTTCAGAGTTTCTTCCATCATCCATTTTGGCTGTTTTTGCTTTTTCACCTTTTGTAGAGACTTCTCGCTTTCTTCCAACACAACCTTCTTGATGTCATTCTATAACTCTTCTGGAGCTCTGTCATTTGTATCTAAAGCAGCAAATCGATTTTGCAGGCAGTCTTTAAATTCCAGTGGTATTTTCTCAAGGTCATATTTTGCTGCATTCATGAGTGGTTTGCTCTTTTTCAACTTTAGCTTGAGTTTGCATACTAGTAGTTGATGATCTGTACCACAGTCAGCTCCAGGTTTTGTCTTTGTTGATCTTATAGAACTTTTCTATCGCTGACTTCCACAAATGTAGTTCAATTTGATTTTTATACAATCCATTGGGTGACGTCCATGTGTACAGTCGCCGCTTGTGTTGATGGAAGAAGGTGTTTGAGATGAATAGATCGTTGGTCTTGCTGAATTCTATCAGTCTTTCTCCAGCTTCATTTCTGTTGCCAAGTCCATATTTTCCAACTACTTTGCCTTCTTCTTTGTTGCCAACTTTTGCGTTCCAGTCACCCATGACTGTCAGGCTATCCTGTTTGCATGTTCTGTCAATTTCAGCTTGTACTTGTTCATAGAACTCTTCAATTTCATTCTCTTCTGCAGCTGTTGTTGGGGCATATACTTGAATTATAGTTGTGTTGATAGGCATTCCTCGTAGACGAATAGAGATTAAGCGTTCGCTGACTGCATTGTATTTCATTACAGTTCTTGCAAGTTTCTTCTTTATTATAAATGCAACACCATTTCTGCTTTGTTGTTCATTTCCAGCATAGTAGATCATGTGATCATCTGATGCAAAGTGCCCGATGCCAGTCCATTTCAGTTCGCTGACACCCAACAGATCAAGTTGTACACGTTCCATTTCATTCTTGACCTCCTCCAACTTCCCTTGGTTCATGCTTCGTATGTTCCATGTTCCAATGCGTAAGACATCTTTACAGCTTCTGTCTCTCATTTCATGCGCAGCTACATCAGCAGTCAGACGTCCTGAGGGCTTTGATCCAACCACATCATAAATGCTGGCTTTACTATGAGAAGTCTTGAGCTCTTCCCTAGTAGCTAGTTGAGTACCTTCCGATCTGGGGGTCTCATCTTCCAGCACTATAGCATGATTTGTTTTGTTGTAACTATCCATTGGGTTTTCATGGCAAGATACAGAAGTAGATTGCCGGGCCTTTCTTCTGTGCAGTTTAAGTTTGGGGTTGTTGCCGTTGTCACAAAAATTTGATCCTCCGCCGTCAACACTATCCCATTCTGCTGCTGCCCAGATTGGGTGCTTAAGGCCCTAGATATGCAGATTAGGGCAGGCGAGAGAATAATCCAGCGACATTTTAGCTCCTTGGTGCTCACATGCCTACAAAAACTAAGATACCAGTATAACATAGTACTCAGTAGGGAAGTGGAGCAAAACGCTTTTGAGCAGAAAGCGCGTTATCACATTGAGATGAACAAGACTGGTAAACTGCTGGCCACAAGCTTAAAGCCGCAACGGGATAAAACGCATATTGTGTCGATAAAGGATGAGTAAGGTGTTTCCTAGGGTGAAAATACCGAGATAGTGGATGCCTTTAGAAAATTCTACACTCAGTTGTATTCATCTGAAGGGGTCTGCGATGCACCAGCCATGAGAAAATTTCTGGAGCGGATCGAACACCCTAAGCTGGGTGCCGAACAAGTAGATTTGCTTAATAAAGCTCTGGGGCAGGAGGAGTTAAAGGAAGCCCTCTCAGGAATGAAGAGCAGGAAAGCAGCGAGTCCTGATGGAATTCTGATAGAATTTTACCAGATGTTAGCAAAAGATCTGTCTCCTCATTTAATGACCTATTATCAGCAACTTCAAGAGCAAGTCATTGACCCTGGTGCCTTTGCTGAGGCCACAATTGTAGTGCTTGAAAAACCTGGGAAAGATCCGGAACTCGTGGGAAACTATAGACCCATATCACTCTTGAACGCAGACTACAAGTTGTACTTGGCCATTTTGGCTAATCGCCTCAACAAAGTTCTTCATCTGCTTATACACCAAGATCAATGTGGTTTTGTGATCGGCAGATCCACTGTGGACAACTCGCGGCTTCTGTGCAACCTGTTGGAAATGGCAGAGCATTTGGATTTGCCCCTCATCGGATTGTCATTGGATGCTGAAAAGGCTTTCGATAGGCTGGAGTGGCCTCTCCTATTTCTGGTTTTATTTTTTATTTATTTATTTATTTCAATTTTTTATATACCGCGCTATTTACAATCAGCGCGGTTTACAGAGAACCAAAGACCAGAACAACAGGCTGTTCGGTATTACATAAAACAGGAAAATAAATTTGGATAAGATAAACATGGATAATATGGGGGTAAAACTATATACATTGCACTATATACATAGAATATTGATCTGCTAATTCGATCACATGAGAGAAGTATTTATGTAATATTATCAATAATGTTTGGAAAAGGAGGGGATTCTGTTAAGTTGTGGTGAATATTATGTGGGGTAGTATTTGATGAATAAGTTATGTTTGAGGGCCTTTCTGAATTGGACTATGCCGGTTATGGCACGAATTTCGGGTGGTAGGGAATTCCAATGTTTTGGTGCGCAAAACATGAAGGCTCTGTTCGCTGTTGCTTGGCTACAGGTTGTTATGGCCTTCGGCATCATTAGGGTGTTTGTCGCTATTTTTCTTCTGGTTCTAGTTGGAGGTAAAACTTGTGTGAGATCAGTTAGAGAGTTTGCAGAATGGTTTGGTTTTCCAAGGAGTTTTGTGAACATGATCCAGGCATTGGCAAGGATTCTTGCCAATCAAGAGCTCTCCAGGCCCTTTTCCTTACATAGGGGCACTCGTCAAGGATGCCCGATGTCGCTCCTATTGTTTAATTTGGCGCTGGAGCCGTTGGCATTGCTCATTTGGCAATCGGCTGAAATTAAAGGTGTCACGGTAGCAGATTTACATATTAAATTATCAGCCTACGCGGATGACCTTCTGTTCTTTCTGCGACCAGCATCAATCTCCCCCCTGCTGCAGTTGATAGTTACGCTCAGTTTTCAGGATGCAAAGTGAACTGGACAAAATTGGTGACCTTTCCCCTCAATAGGCAGGCTAATAGCAGCATGGTGCAGCAGTTCTCCTTCCAATGGGAACTAAGGGCTATAAAGTACCTGGGGGTTCAGTTTACTACCCCGTTGGAGGAAATGCTCCGAATGAATATGGAGAAGATGAAAGAGATTGCCCGGTCTTTCACACTGATGTGGTCCCCTCTGCATTTTACCTGGTGGGGCCAGGTGCAGTCTATTAAGATGGTTCTAATGCCTAAAATAAACTACATATTAGGGATGATACCCATTCTGTTCTCAGTGTCCATTTACAAAGGGATCGAGCGTACTTTGAGTGCTTTTCTTTGGAGTGGAAAAACGCCTAGGATTGCCTTGAAGTTGAAGGACTGCAAAAGTGAAGCGGGAGTCCACTTCCAGACTTCCAGTGGTATCATCTCGCGGCGGTGCTTAAGCAAGGAAGTCTCTGGTTGGTCGGGGCAACTCTCCCGCAGAAACCAATTTGGGTAGAACTAGAAGAACGCCTGTTTTACCCCTGTTCAGTTAGTCTAGCTATGGAAATGAGGTGTCCAGAGGCATCCAAAGTGGGGCGTGTAATTATATCAACGCAAGGAGCGTTTCAAAGTCTTCTACCTATTATAGAAAAGGAGAACCTGCCCTCACGTCAAATGCCTCTTTGGCATAACCCTGCTTTTAAAATTAATAAAGCCTCCTTTGCGTGGGCTGTCTGGCAGAGATGCGGCATTTGGACTGTGGGACAACTGATGGATGGAGATAAATGGAAGACTTTCAACGCACTGCAGACGGAGTTCGGGTTACCATCCATCTGTTATTTTCAGTGGCCTCAACTCAGACACTGTGTATCCCAACTGAAGAGAAAGACCAGCGAGGATGCAATTTCCTGGGGGCTGGCAAAGATTATGGCGGAAATTAGCACCAAGAAAGGTGGAGTTTCAAGTATCTATGCATATTTCAGAATCAATAGTCCAAGGCAAGTCAAGGGCCTGCGAAAGATTTGGGAAGAAAAAACTGAATCTACTCTGCCACAAAAATCATGGAATCTTTTATGGGGGCCTATAGTCCGCCCTTCGAGATCGGCAGCGCTTACGCAATCTATGTTCTTTTTTGCACATAGGGCGTATATTACTCCAATCAAGTTGGCCAAATGGAATAAAGATAGGTCCTCCCGATGTTGGTCCTGTCAGGAAGCTTCAGGCACAATGAGGCACATGTTCCTGGACTTCCCTTTCATTCAGGGGTTTTGGTTTCTAGTTTGGGAAAGGATACAGCAGGTGTTGGGTTTTTCTTTTCCTTTGTCATGGCGCATAATAGTACTACGATCGCTAGCGGAGATTCCAATGTTGGCAAAAGAGCATTTTTTCGTATTAAATTTCATGATTACTGTTGCCATAAAAACAATTCTATCACACTGGAAGGACCCCACGAAGTTAAATTGGCATATGTGGTGGAATCAAGTGTGTCTTTATAGTAAATACGAAAAAGCTCAAGACAACGTTACTATTCTCAGAGGGAAAGGGGTTATGCTGAATAAATGGTCTGCCTTAGATCGATATACAAACTCTGGTAAACTGAAGGATGCTCCAAGAGGTTTGCAAGGTGTCGGGGTGGGAGAAGAGTTTTAAATAGTTCTGTTCTGGTGTTTATTTCATTGTAACTGGAAAGTGTTGGCAACGTTGTTTTGTATTGGTTGTAAATGTTTAAAAAGATTTAATAAAAAAACCCCCAAAAAACTATCTCTTTTCCCGTTTGTTGTATTTATTTTGCATAGATTGTAAGTTCTTTAAAGCAGGGGCTGTCTCTCATGAGTATATGCACAGTACTGTGTGCAAATGATAAGAATTAGCAGTAATAGTAGAAGTTGTAGTAATAAAATAGAAAGACAGCAGATGTAACTTCCAAAACATGACTTATTCCAACCCCTAAATTTAAAGTAAAGTTCTTTTTGTAACTTTGTTTCTTGTGATTTTATTTTTCTAATAATGATGGTCAAAGTCTTTAGTTTCCTCTATCTTCTAATTCTGTTTCCAAGGTTTTCCATCCATATGCCATTTCTTATGTCCTTCTTTACCCTCCTTCTTATCTTGCCTTCTGCTATTTCTTCCTTTCATCCCCTCCTTCCCCATATCTTTCCTTCTTCCTCCATCTTTTCTTGCATTCCCCTGTCTCCTCTCCTCTTTCCCTTTACTCACAACTGCCAGCTCCATCATCTATATCACCCTCTTCCCATTGTACTTCCTTCATTTCTTCTGTCCATCACTTCCCTGCTTTGTCCTTCCATTTTAATTTTGCTCTTTTCCCCCATTCCATGTAGCCAGCACTATGAGCTGCAATACTGCCAATCCTATAGTCTCCTCATCTCTTACCTGGACGTCCTCTATGTAACAGGAAGGGAGGTCATGGGACTGGAAGCACAGAGCATGCTCTGAGACACTATGGCCCATGCTTCTGTTCTTGCCACCAGCTCAACTGCAATTTTGTTGTCAGGGACGGCCCAAGGGGGGTGCGGGGCCATGTGCGGAGACTCGGTGCGGGACCTCATTTGAATAAGGGGGCCTCATTTGCATAAATATTTGCATAATGTTACCATACACTAACTTTTAGTAAACATGCCTCTTAATGAGTGTATGGATAAATCCAGTGCCAACTGCCAGGCACATTAGGAACTACTACAAACACTGCCCATTTAGAACCCATAGCAAACCCACCGTATCGTAACAGCACTACCAGGACTCACAAAGCATCAGACCCTACCTATCAAAAGGCAACCCTGCAAATATTAAACCAATACATTTCAGAGAATAACAATACATGACCTACTGGGGAAAGAGAACAAGTGGCAA
Source organism: Ichthyophis bannanicus (assembly GCA_033557465.1). Classification (NCBI taxonomy): domain Eukaryota; kingdom Metazoa; phylum Chordata; class Amphibia; order Gymnophiona; family Ichthyophiidae; genus Ichthyophis; species Ichthyophis bannanicus. The sequence goes on along the minus strand of CM066033.1, from coordinate 1,220,802,480 downwards.
TGTCAAATAGGAATTACATAAACAGAATACCTCAGCTCAGTTACACATGCAGAACATAGACCATCACCAAACAAGGAATCATAATTTAGAAACAGGAAGACAATAATTAAACTGGGAACCTCAAATGCCAAACTTGGAATGTACAACAACACTGTAGAAATAAAACAAAATAAAACTATAAATTAATTTCCTCTTGTACTAAACAAAGTGCAGACGTTAATGATGCACATTTCCCAGAAATGACATATTCCAGTTAATAAATTAAAAATAAAGAGATTTTTCTACCTTTTTGTGCATTTTTTTGTCAGTTTCAATTGCTCCAGTCACTTTCTTCTGGTTTCTTCGTGTCTTCTGCTAACTCTCCATCGTCTGCTGTCCATTTGTCCTTTCTTCTCTCTTCTAGTTTTTTTCCCATTCTCTCTCTACATCTGCTTTAACATACTAATCTTTCTCCTTTTGCTCTTTCCTCATTCCTATTTCATCCACTCAAATTTTATCCCTGCATCCTCAATCCCCACTTACTCTCCCAGTACCCGGCCAATTGTAGATTTTTCTTCCCTCCCACACAAAATACTTCCCCTCTCCATTTCACTCTCCCTGCCCCATCCCATTGTAATCCTCCCCCAACATCAGCTCCCTTCTAGTTCCAGCCCCACCCAGAATCCACTCCCTTTTAGTCCCCGCATCAGCCCATTTCCAGTCCTATGCTAGCCCCACCATCAGCCCATTTCCAGTCCTAGCTCCCCCATCCATTTCGTCCTACCCGAGTCCCTCCATCAGCTCATTTCCAATCCCAGCCCCCCATCAGCCCATTTCTAGTCCTTTCCTAGCTCCACCTTCAGCCCATGTCAAATCCTAGCTCCCGTCCACTCAGCCCATTTCCAATCCAAGCCCCCTATGAGCCTACTTCCAGTTCTAGCCCCTCCATGACTCCATTTCAGTCCAAGCCCCCACCACAGCCCATTTCCAATTTTAGCACCCCCAACAGCTCATTTACAGTCCTATCCTAGCCCCTTCATCAGCCCATTTCCTGTCCTAGCTCCCCCCCGACTCAGTCCATTTCCAGTCCTAGCTCCCTCCCCTCACAGCCCATTTCCATTCCAAGCCCCGTCCCCAGCAGCTATTTGCACTTCAAGCCCCCTTCCACTCAGCCCATTTCCAGTCCTAGCAACCTCCCCAGCCCATTACCAGTCCTAGCCCTCATAGCCCATAACCAGTCCTAGCCCCCCATCACCCCATAACCAGTCCTAACCCCCCCATCAGTCCATTTCCAGCCCTAGTCCCCATCAGCCCATTTCCAGTCCTAACCCCCCATCACCCCATTTTCAGTCTTAGCCCCCCATAGCCCATTTTCAATCCTAACCCCCCATCAGCCCATAGCCATTAACCAGTCCTAACCCCCTCCCCCCATCAGCCCATAGCCATTAACCAGTCCTAGCCCCCTCTGAACCATCAGCCCAGGTAAATTTAAAAAAAAAAACTGGCTGCTGCTGCTGCTGCTGTGGCAGCGGCAGAATCAAGTGTCCCGCGGGCCCCACTGCCTGCCCGGCAGAGCCCTCCCTCCATGCATCAGTCCCTCTCCGCACCGGCTTTCAGAGCCGTGAAGGGAGAGTTTCCCTCTCGTGGCTCTGTTAAGCCCGCCGGGGCTGATGGAAAACAGGAAATGCAGCAGCAGCAGCCAGTTTTTTTTTTTTAAATTTACCTGGGCATTTAATATAGAATCTTGTTTGCGCGGGGCCTCCTGAAATGCGGGGCCCTGTGCAAACATTCTTGCTCAATGGACCGGCCGGCCCTGTGTGTTGTGCTCATAATACCCCATTCTCCCCCAAAACTGTGCTCATGTCCCATATCTGATTAACTTGTTTAAGCCTAAATTGTTTACACATTTTAAGTGGCTTTTTACAAATGATGTCCAAGTTCGATCTGGGACATCTAAGCCAGAACATCTGAAAAAACAGTAGGCACGTCCATGTTCAGGCACGATTTCACAAATATGGCCGTGCCCAATACGGATGTCTGTGAGGGCATCTACGAAGACATCCCTGGAATAGTATTATAGACTGTGGATGTCTAGAAATATTTATTAATTTATTTGACATTTTTTATATACTGCTTTTCAGTCTTATCAAAGCGGTTTACAGTGAAACAGAAGAAGTCTTACATGGAACGGTAAATGAACTGTTTACATTTATCTGTTTACAACGTTACAACTATATACATTAGAATGGGACTTTGTTTGGGCAACATCTTATTGCGTGGGGACAGTTGAGTAGGAATTTCATTCCTGTGATTGTGTGCTTCACATGTTGTCGTAGTGTTCAGTAAAAAGGTAGGCTTTTAGATATTTTCTGAAGTCAGCAATGTCTGTAATAGCTCTTAGGTGGTGTGGGAGTGAGTTCCATAGTGACGGGGTATAATATTCGAATATCCTGTGACCGGGTTCAAATCTCACTACAGCTGTCATTGTGATTGTGAAAAATGGTAGAGTGCTATCTTCTCTATACTCTTTGGGAAGAGTTGGTCGGTATGAAGGCAGTTAAGAGGGTGTTTTGGTGGAACTTCCTCCTTGATCATGTGTTTGGAACTCTTTTGATTACTTCATTTAAGCATTCTGTGGACCAGTTATTTCTTATCTTGAAGGCCATCATTATGGCTTTATATTCTATTCTAGATTGGATGGTTAGCCAGTAGAGGATTTTTAAGGCGGGGGTGATATGCTCATGTTTCTTTGTTCCTGTAATTAATCTAGCAACTGTATTTTGTGCCAGTTGCAGCGTGTGTGTTGTGTTTTTGGGTAGACCCTGGAGTATCATATTGCTGTAGTCTAGTTTCGGGGTGATTACTGCCTGGCAGACAGATCTGAAGTGGTTCTTTTCTAATATGGGTCGTAAGTTCTGCAGTATCTTCGTTTTGTAGTAGACGTTGGAGTTGGTTTTGTTGATGTCAGATTGGAAATTGAGCATCTGGTCTGGATGTACTCCCAGACATCTTACCTCGTTCTTGATTGGAATTGGACAATTTCCAATTAGCAGATTATATGGAGGGTTGAATGAGGTGTTTCTGGTAATTATGAGGCTTCAGCTTTATTGTAGTTGATTGTTAAATTGTGCTGTGCCAACCTTTCGTTTGTTTCTATCATGCATATGGAGATGGTGGAGAAGTCTGGATTCATGGTGTCAACTGTGGAGTATATCATAAGGTTGTCTGCATATAGGTGGTAATGTATGTTGTGTTTCTGTATGATTTTGCAGACTGGCTGTATGTATATGTTGAAGAGTAAATCAGATAATGCTGAGTCTTGGGGTAGGCCTTGATGTAGCGAGAATGGTCTTGATTTGCTGCTCTTTATCTTCACTTCTGTCTTTCTGTCGGATAAATAGGAGCGGAACCAGATCAGTGGCATATTACTTATTCCATTATAACCTAATGGTTAGAGTAATAGAGCAGGATCAGAGAAAACCGGGTTTAAATCTCACTACAGCTGTCATTGTGATTGTGAAAAATGGTAGAGTGCTATCTTCTCTATACTTTTCAGAGCCTTATTCGTGCCTCAAGCAGGTATAACCTTAGATGTTCAAAGCACACAGAGGACTTCTAAAATAACCTCTTTTATTTTCCAGTTTTCACAATAGAACCACCTCAGTTCCATTATTAGAGAAGATCTTATAACAATTATGTAACATTGTAATAAAATGAGTTGTCCATTCAGCTGTTAATACTTAGGGCCTGTTTCATTAAGAAATTTCTGCCCAGTTTTCATCTGCGGGGAAAGACTGATAAAGTAGGCTCTTAATTTGTTACATTCATTTCTGTAAATATACATTTATTTCAATTACAATATCATGTATTATTTACTCAGGGCATCTTGCAATAAGTAGCAATAGAGGAGAAATGCAATGATAAAGAGAGTTCAAAGCTTAATGAGAAGGGTTGAGGAATGAAAATAGAGGGATTAGGCACTGGGGTAGTCCATTATTTATTTATAAAGAATTTTTTTAATATGCCATCTTTGCGATCTTCATCATTCAAAATGGTTTACAATTTGAATAAGAGTCAAAGACTGCAAAGTAAGAAGCCAAACAAAGTTTGAATATGAGTGCGAGCAATTCAGCCTCACCCATGACTTATTGCAGCTCGCATTATTAAAACCATAAAAGCATTCTTTTATAAGGAACAATAAGGTTTATATCCCTTTTCAGAAATTCAATAAATTCGTCTCCAAACCCAAATCTATAGATAACTCATTCCATGCTAAAGGCTTGAGTCCTCCAAGCAGACTTTTGAATTAGAAGTCTCGGATATGACTAAGAAGAAATGTAATTGTCATTTGGGCATGTAACCCCTGTAATCTATTCTTCAAATACGGTGGTTTCCACTTTTTAATAGCCTTTAATATCATCATTAAGGGCTCGATATTGAGCTAGGGTCGTTTTCAAAGGTCTGTGCGCCACATCGGCGCATAGCCCTCCCTGCTGACCTCTAACCCGGATATTCAATGCCGGGGTCATATGCAGGCCCAGCACTGAATATCTGGAAGCCACATTAGGTAACTGGGCGGCAGCGATATGGCATGCTGCCTGGTAGCTCCTGCACTGAAAGATTGGCGCAGATCACTAAACGGGCTGCATGCAGTATTGCTGCTGCTGGTTATCGCTTGTCGCCACCTCCGCTCCACCTCAGAATGTCCCTGACATGCCCCAGTGCTAACCAGATAGCTTCAGGGTGCGTAGGGGAGCTAGAAAGGGATATTCAGTGGCACTAACCATGTATGTGCCGTTGAATATCCCGATTGAAGGCATTTACATGGTTTACTGTGTAAATGCCTTTCGAATATTGGCCCTAACAACTTAAAGCTGCATCTCTCTGTAATGGGAAGCCAATGTCATTTCATTGTAAGTATGTGTCTGTTTTCTTCTGCACATAGCTAGGGAAAGTTCTTTGATATCAGATTGGAGGATGGCTCCAAAATAAGTCTGCCAAAAAAAGAGCAAGCCTGAGAGTGAGAGGAATCCTGATTAGTACAGGGATTACAGAGGCACTGAGATCATGAAGTCTAATTTTCGATTGCTTATACGTAAATCTCTATTCCAAAGTTTTTGAAGGATAAAGTAAAGCTTTGATCTCTGTTTTTGGAGCAACCTGCCGTTGGTATGTGGCATGTTTACCTATTTGACCTTCTAGATGGAAAGTGCCCTATAAAGATGTCATTACTCTTTTTAGTGACCTTCAGCTAAAATTAACAGCTTACAAGGACTCTAGGAGTTGATTTTTCAACAAATATATTTCTTTCAGCAAGATTTATGCACAGCCCTACAGTGCTTTATTTCTGTCAAATATAGCATGTCTGAGAACCACTAAGGACCCAATTTTGAGCATGATGTCAGGGGCATAATTGAAATGTCTAAACAAGACGTTTGAATTTATGTCAATATTCACTGGTGCTGTGTGTTTTTCTTAGTGCTGCTGAATATAGGCTCATGGATGTGCGCAAGCATTTGTGCTTACACACAGGCACCCAATATCGTTACCTTGGCATATAAATTACATGTCTAGGCACTGAATATAGACGCTTATATATATAGGCTATGGGGGTCATTTTAAAAGTCTAAGTCATGATTTGGATGTCCGAAGATCTGCACATGGATGTTGAAGTCAAAGAGCCAACTCCGGAGCTCTTTTAAAAATGATGATTATAGACATCTTAGGTGTGGGGGATTTCAGAAATGTCTGGGAATCTGCAGGCACGTCTACATTTAGATCTGCTCCAAGCATCAGGAAAGTGCTTGTTGTGGCCTTAAAATATCCAAAGAAACAAGTGACTAGCCTAAGATCACAAAGGCCCTTGCTGGGATTTGAACCCTGTCTACACTGCACCTAACCCACTACTTTAACCATTAGGCTACTAGACATGACTGTCCTTGGGTCCTATTCTGGGGGCATCTATGTAAATATGTCCATATCGGTCCATCCATGTTTCTGAAATTGTGCCTGATGTTCTGGCCTTGATTTACCAGATTGTACTTGGATGTCCTTTGTAAAATGTGCCTTTAAGTGTTTGGCACAGGTGCCCCAGGTTATACTTGTTTTTATCTGTGACTGAGCCAAATGCATAATCTAGATATATAGGTGCTGAAAATTAAGAACATAAGATATGTCCATATTCTAAATCCCAAAGTCCATGATCTTCAAACTGTATCATGATAGTATCAATAACAGTATCAATGAATGCATATGCCACTTATCTTCACATTCTTAGTCTGTGCCAAATTGCATCCATAGTGGCTGTTCTTGGTAAGGGGGCAGAAAGGCTATACAGTATTGCATAATCAACTTTAATACATGGCTCCAAATCTGGTGCAAACAAGAGGATTTAGATATATAGGTGAATGGTGAAATAGAAGGAACAACATAAGGCTATACTGTGTTGATGGACTACATTTCTCTGTCACAGGGAAAAGGATCCTATGTGAAAAATTCAAGCATTATGTGGACAGGCATTTAAACTAAGGAAAGGGGGTAACGGATGGAGAAGAACAAGTTCAGAATGTCACTCCCAACAAAAACATAATAACATTGGAAACAGCAACACTGTTAACCCATACCTCAACGGCAAGTGGGAAAAGGTGTGCAGAACAAAATCGATGCAAAATACAGACAAGCCAGTCAACAAATCTGGAAAGCAATGAGCACAAATGCTCTCAGCCTAGCCAACAAAGTTTCTGACCTGGAAGCCCTAATGGTGGAAATGAACTTGGACATTGTGGCCATTACAGAAACATGGCTTAACGAGTAACATGAATGGGATATAGCCATAGCTGACTATAATTTATTTAGGAGAGATAGAGAAGGCAGAAAAGGAGGAGGAGTAGCCTTATATGTCAAAAGCAATATTAAAGCTGCTGAAATGCAGAGGACATGGGGGAAAAGAAGAAGCGCTCTGGATTGTGTTAGAAAGAGATGGCGGCATTATCATCCATACTGGTGTAGTCTACAGGCCTTCAACTCAAACCAAAGAAATGGATAGAGACTTGATAACTGATATTACAAAGATAGCCATGAAGGGGGGAAGTGGTCATATTGGATGACTTTAATCTATCCGATGTGGATTCCTTCTGCAAATCTGGAAAGAAGTAAAATAATTGTGGATGCTCTCCAAGATGCATTGCTTAGACAAATGGTGATGGAACTGACCAGGAAAAGTTTGATGCTGGATTTGGAACTCACCAACAGAGATAGAATGTCGAATGTCTGGGTGGGTGCCCATGCGAGCAGCAGTGATCATCACACAATGTGATAAAAGCCAAGGCAGAGTCCAATCACAGCAAGCTCAAAGTCCTAGACTTCCAAAATGCTAACTTCAGTAAAATGGCCAAGTGCCCAAAGGAGAAGTTGGCGGGGTGGGAGGAGGTAAGGTAAGTGGAACTGCAGTGGGTAAAACTAAAGGAGGCAATAAAAGGGGCAACAGATACATATGCAAGGAAAATAAATAAAAACAAGAGGGAAAGGAAACCTATTTGGTTCTCCAAAGAAGTGACTGCACAAAGAAAGGTAAAAAACAGCTTTCACAAAATTCAGAAGTTCACAAACAGAGGAACTCAGAAAAGAATACAGCATAAAGCTAAAAGAGACAAAAAGAGAAATAAGGATAGCAAAATCAAAGGCAGAAGAAAAGATGGCTGAAGATCTAAAGCAAGATGACAAAACTTTTTTCAGGTATATTCAGGAAAAGAGGAAGATCAGAGGTGGAATTGCAAGGCTCAAAAATGCCGAGAACAGATTCGTGGAAAGTGGCATTGGAAAAGCGAAAATGCTAAACAAATACTTCTGTTCTGTTTTTACTAAAGAAAATTCTGGAGAAGGACCACCTGTGATTGTCAAATATATAAATGGGAATGGTGTAGATACCACACCATTCACAGAAGATGATGTGTTTGAACAGCTTATAAAACTGAAAGTGAACAAGGCCATGGGACCAGATGGGATACATCCCAGGATACTGAAAAAGCTTAAAGATGTTCTGGCAGGGCCATTAAAGGATGTTTTAATAGATCCTTGGAGACAGGAGAAGTTCCACAGGACTGAGGAAGGGCTGATGTGGTACCTCTTCACAAAAGTGGTAATAGGGAAGAAGTGGCCAACTATAGGCTAGTAAGCCTTACCTCGGTGGTGGAAAAAGTAATGGAATCACTCCGGAAAGAGAGAATAATGGACTTTCTCAAAACCAATAGGTTGCATGATCTCAGGTAACATGGTTTTACCAAAGGACGATCATGCAAAACAAATCTGATTGAGTTCTTGGACTGGGTGACCAGAGAACTAGATCAAGGGCATGCGATGGATGTGATCTACCTAGATTTCAGCAAAGTCTTTGATACTGTTCCTCTTAGTACTGACTGACATACGACAGAAGAAGATGATAAACAGAACTCACTCAGATGAAAGGAAGGTGATTAGTGGCATGCCACAGGGTTCGGTCCTCGGATCGGTACTGCTCAATGCAGTTTTATTTATTTATTTATTTATTTAACATTTCTTATATACCGCGCTATTTCACATCAGTGCGGTTTACAATGAACAGAATATTTGGACAAATTGTCAACGTTTACATAAAACAGGATTTTAAACTTGGGTTAACTGGGTAAAACTATATACATACAATCTATATACATACATATAACAGTTGTGAGTGCTAATGCTTTAGGACTGAATGGAAAAGTCTGTCCTTTTGCAGATTACATGAAAATTTGCAACAGAGTGGATTCCCCTGAGGGAGTGGATAATGTGAGATCTACGAAAGCTGGAAGACTGGTATAATGTTTGGTAGTTAAGATTTAATGTGAAGAAGTACAGTGTCATGTACTTGGAATGCAGAAAACCAAGAAAATTGTATGCAATAGGAGGCAAGAGGTTGGTGCGCACGGACCAGGAGAAGGACCTTGGAGGGATTGTTTCTGAGGATCTCAAGGTGGAAAAATGGTACGACAAGGCGGTGGCCAAAGCCAGAAGGATGCTGGGTTGCATACAAAGAGGAATTACCAGCAGAAAGCAGGAGGTACTAATGCCACTGCACAAGTTGCTGGTGAGGTCTCACTTGGAATATTGTGTTCGGTTTTGGAGACCATATCTTGCAAAGGATATAAGACTGGAAATGGTTCAGAGGAAGGCGACCAAAATGATTTGGTGCCTGCGCCAGAAGACATATGAGAAGAGACTTGAAGACCTAAATACATATACTCTAGAGGAGAGGAGGGACAGGGAAGATGTGATACAGACATTTAAATACTTAATGAGTATTAATGAATAAACAAATCTTTTTCAAAGATGAGGAAACTGCAAAATTAGAGGCATGGGGGTAAACTGAAAGGCGATGTCAGGAATTCCCTACCGATGGAAGTGGTGGAGGCAAATACAGTGACAAATTCAAAATGGCATGGGACAGACACAGTGGCTCCCTTTATAGCAACCGGATAAAATCAAAAGAACCTTAACTGCCTCTGCTGTCTCAACAAATAGGGGTGACCTGCATGGAGTGGTGGGTACACCCCTAAACAAAGGTATGGGGAGGGGTGACCTGCAGGGAGTGGCAGGTGAACCTACTCTTGCCACCTTGCTAGTCATATACTATGTTACTATTTTACACCCAAAATCCCGTATATTTAAAAACTTGTCCTCTATTCATCGAGGGATCTGAACAGCCCTGCTTATTGAGCATGGATGGATCAACAACACTCTATACAGGATGTGCACTATTTTATAATTGAACATATGCTAGTGGTGGGGAGAAGAAATTCCATGTGTGAACCGAGATATATATTTAATTGGTGAAATATGAACTCATGGGGGTTGAATAATCAAACTATGGCATTGGTTCTACTAAGCCAATTATGTCTCTGAGTCTATCTGTTTTAATCTCTCACCATATAGGCATGGCATATTGAGCACAATCCATTGCATGCGTGAAGTGGTGGTAGGACTGCTTTTTTGGTCCTTTTGATTTTGTTAGTTACGTTTTTGCATATTGAAATTTTCTGCCTATTTCTTGTGTTTTGATATTCCAGTGAAATTCTCTCTCTGAAGAAGACCAGCCCTGATTGCCCCCCTCCAACCAATATTTTTTGTGCCACAGATCTAATCAATTATTTTCTTAACTATTTTCCTTATTTTATCGTAATCTCCCTTTTGAAAATTAAATGCTAGCACTGTGAATTTTCTTCCTGTCTTCCCCCCATTTATTAAATCAAATGTGATCATGTTATGATCATTATTGCCAAGTAGCCCATACCTCTCACACCAGATGCTGGGTTTCTCTAAGGACTAGGTCTAAAATAGCTTCCCCTCATGTCAGTTCTTAAAACAGCTGCTCCATGAAGCAGTCCTTTATTTCAGCTAGAAATCTTATCTCCCTAGGATTTCCTGATGTGATCTTGACACAGTTGATGTTGGGTTAATTGAAATCACCTACTGTGTTGTTAAATTTGTTAGCTTCCCTGTTAGCATTTCATCATTCATTTGTTAATTCTGGCCAAGTGGATGGTTGTGTACCCCCACTGCCATTCTCTTCCTCTTTATTACATGGAATTTCTATCTATAGAGATTCTATAGTGTATGTTGTTTCCTGCACAATTTGTATCCCTCTTGATTCAATGCCTTCTTTAACATATAGTGCAACCCCTCCACCAACTTGATCTAGCCTATCATTTTGATATAGTTTGTACCCAGGTATCACAGTGTCCCACTGATTATCATCCATCCACCAGGTCTTTGATATGCCAATTATATCTATCTAACCTTTCATTCAGTGCTGTATATTCTAACTCTGCCATCTTATTTTTCAGACTTCTAACATTTCCATACATGTATTTCAAACTTTGTTTTTTATTTGTATTAACAATCTGGTTATCAGTTGATATTTAACTGGAATCTTTCAATTCAGTTTGCTCTTTACTTAAAGGCACCCAGGCTACTTTTACCTTTATTAGAACCTCACTATTGGGATGCCTTAACCTCCCTGTTTTGCTAGTATCTTTCAAAGATACATTATTGCAAACCATGTGCTCTTGGGGTACTGTGTTGACTGTCTTGACTAGACTGTAAACCCTAAGGAGCAGGGACTGTCTCTTACATGGTTTGCACGCCTTGTAGCTCTATATAAATGATAAGTAGTAATACAATCTAAGTTTGTACGCTTGAGACAATGGAGGGTTAAGTGACTTGCCCAAGGCCACAAGGCATGCCAGTGGGCTTCAAACCCTAGTCTCTGGTCACTAGATTCCTCCACTCTTTTTTTTGACTGCCACTAGCTCTGGAACTACTTCCCATAAACTGTAAAGCCAGTACAAGTATTCAATTTCAGGCATGGTGGGTGCTAATTTAACTAAAATACAAGGTTGAAAAATCAGGTTGACTTCAGTAGATCAATTTATTCTCTATGCTCCTGAATGGCCTTATATGTATTTTAGAAAAGTCTTCATGTTTAGCAGAGCCTTTTCTAAAATACTGCTGGATGTCTCAAATCTGATCTCGAAGTTCTATCTAAAATTTGCCCTCATGACTTAATTCACTCGACTTACTAAAAGAGAAAAACCAATTCAGTTCAGCGTGGACAGATGATTTTTCCTACTATGTCCGAGGCAATGACTTCTCTGCAATTTGGACACTACACGAGGAGGATGCGTAATCGTTTCCTTCTTGGTGATTGATCCTTTCCACCAGTACCAGGATCACTTGGAAACCCCTTAATTTCAAGCTTATTTCCAACAAATACAATAATTTAAATCCTTTTAGGATTTTAATATTTCAAAACTCATCTAGGTTTGAAAAGGATTCTACCTTCCAACTGGCCTCTCCCAACTGACTACGTGTATCTTTTACTACAGTAAATCTGTACAGTGATTCTCAACCTTGTCCTGATGTATCCCCTGGTCAGTTAAGTTTTCAGGACATCCACAAAAAATATGCATGAGATAGATTTGTATGTGCTGCCTCCATTGCATGCAAATCTCACTCATGCATATGCATCATGAATATCCTGAAAACCTGACTGACTAAGGGGATACAGCAGGACAGGTTTGAGAACCACTGCAATAATACATTTCTGGAGCAGCGCCTTCATATAACACTGAAACTAAAGAACTAGTATAATTACATAAACTACTACTAGAGGTTAACATTTATAAGATAATGAACTGCCCACTAAATTTAATCTTGTCATTGATCAAAGTTTTTCGATACCCTCAACAAGCAGCATAAATAAACTATTTATCTTATTTCAAGCAAATAATGAAATTCATAGGAAGCAGAATGAGATGGGCCACTGGGACCATGGCCTGACCAACATTTTTCCTAACATAGCATCTATAACTAGAGAGCTGGGCGGTGGGGCTAGAGGTTGGTTTGTTTGGCCCCTCCAAATTGAAAAATATTGTGCTGCCATTGATCGAGAAGATTCCATCTTGCAGCCTCCTCAAAGATTTTTCCCAACTAAAACATTAACAAGAGACCCCTTGATGACTGAAGGGGGATATGCTAGGCTCTTAAAGGTACCTCAGCATAAATATGTGAGAAATCATAGTAGAGGTTACATGTTCTCTCCTACCTTTCTGTTCCCATGTTACAGCACAGTTAGCTCAGATGGCAGCCAGTCTCCGAAGGCCTGAATCTGGTGCTGCAGGTCTTCCAGGACGGCCAGGACTCCCAGGTCCCCCTGGTCTTCCAGGAGATAACGGCTTTCCTGGACATGCTGGAGCACGTGGTCTTCCTGGTCTTAAAGGTCCTCCTGGAGAAATTGGTCTTAAAGGTCCTAAAGGTAAGATCATTTTATTGCTATTAACTTTTTTTTTTGCATGGTGTTTAAGTAATACCTCTTTTTTTTACTTGAGTTGTATACCATGAGAAAGTTGCTCTCTGTTGTATTATACGACAGGCTAATCTGATTGCAAGTGCAACAAGTTTTAGGTTTTTGGATATTACAGTAAGATGGACAGAGTCCTTTATTTGTGATATTTAACTGTTTTGCCCTTCACTGTAGGCTACTATTAATTGTGTGCATTAAAGGATAAACGCTGGCTTAAAAGTGATACAATGTAAGAAATGATAATTAACACTAGGTTCAGCTTGCTGAAGTTAATTTCTTATCTCATGCAGCAGACGGAAGCTGCTGTTGGAATTTTTATTAAATGCGTAATCCTTAGGAGTCACGTTCTAGAAATGTGCATTTTGTAATATATTCGAGACATCCAGAGAAATCTGAAGAGTGACAGTGCTAGGGATGCTAGACCCAGATTTATTGCTGCCATAGATGCCCTAATTTAAATAATACGTAATTAACTAGTATCACGATGTGCTATGTTATTTTCTGATGTATGGCTACTTTTATACAGCAGTATGAAAGATGAAACCATGTACCCAAGCAGTATGAAACCATGTATTCAAGCAGTATGAAAGATGAAACCATGTACCCAAGCAGAATCGGAGAGGGTTCTTTTAGAGGCATCTAGATATGGGTGGTGTTAATCCTTCACATAACCAGTATGGAATAAAACCATACCTTCATATCAGTTTGGAAATACGATAACTTCTTAAAAGATCAGTCAAGCAATGTTGCAATATTTATCAATGCTTCTGATGCCCTTCCCCTCGCACAATGCCTTGGGTTGTTCTACCACTGTGTGTGCCAATTTGCTCCTCTTTGGGTGCCCTTGGCTGTTTGTGGCACTCTTTGCTGCTTGGCGCTTCTCGTGATGCCTTGGGATCTTTGAGCCGCCATTGGTTCTATTTTCTCCTTTCACGGTACCTGGGATGTGTTTGTCACTTAGGGCTGCTTTGTTCCTCACACAGTGCTCAGGGTGTGTTCTTGTCACTCTCCATGTCATTTTCCCCACTTTTGGAACCATTGGGTGCTGTTGCCACTGCTTCTGAACCTTTCCTGGGGGTTTAATGAAACTTGGATGGAAAATTGCAATGTTAGAGTCAAAAATAGAAAGTATTTAATGGAAAAAACCCAAAATGAAATAATTCAATCAACAAAATGAATAAAGCAACAGAAAAAGGCAAATAAAATAAAATAAGACATTGTTATGAAACTTTTTTCAATGGAGTCCCTAACTGAGAAACCGGATGTAAAGAGCTAACAAAAGTAGATAAGGTGAAAAAAGTAAGGGCATGGAGATGAAATAAATAAAATGTACTAAAAGATATCACCTCCATTTTCTCAAGCACGGTTTTAGGGGAGCACCAGCAGATGAGCCTATCCATATTTTGTAATCCATGCCGCATTCCACATGCTCACAGCCTAGTGAGTTTTAATTGTTTTGGGTTTTGCAGTCCCATGCTCTGATTTTTTGATTTGGGATTGAGATTGCAAGTTGGTAAAATTTTGAAGAATCTGAGAATTTTTACCAAAGTTTAAACTGAACCCTTAGTTGAATAGGCAAATGCAGTTAGTTCAAGAATGTTGGATTTGATAACAGAAAAGTAATCAGAATGGTAAAGAGAATGCTTGATCATTCACCGAAGAAACCTACTATGCATGTCATGGAAAATATGGCTTTCTAAAGCTTTTTGTTTTCTCTCTCCTTCCAGACTTTCTTTTCTTTTATCATTTTGATGTCATTTATTATTAATTTTGCTTTCATTTGCTCAGTTTTGACCTTATTTTGTCTTTTCTAGTCTTTCTGCTTTTCTTCTAACACCTCACCAAGACCTCCTCTAAAATGATAGTTGGGTTCAGGTACTGCCTGTGCAGAAAACTGGAATACCAAAAAAATATGGTGCCGTTAGTATATTGTCAAGTGATCTAGAAATATGAACCAAACCACATTAGTGAGTCATGAGTTCTGTAAATATACCCCTTCCAGTTTTGTGAAATTATTTTGATTCCTCTTGGTTTGGAAGGGACTGGATTAATATAGAGTGAGTCTAAGGTTCCCCTCAACACAGGAACCTTAACTTCTCATCTGAGTGTTGCACAGTAATGTGCAAGAAATTAGATATACTTTTGAACTTGCTGTGCTCTGGTGTCTTCAGTACAGATGGTATTATAAAATGGCACAGAAGTACATTTGTTTCTTAAAGGGTCACATCACCCTCGGGCAAGTAGAACACTGACAATTGGTACTGCCCTCTCTTTACTTGGTGCCAGGGTGGGATGTACATCTGCCATACTCCTAGGTGGGAATCTGAGTAGGGGACCTCCCTTTCCTCAGACTAGATAGTCCTCTTTCTCTATGACAGAATGTTCAGTCACATGATCAGCTGAGTACTAGAATCTTGTCAGGCTGAGTGGGGAGGGGGGATATTCAGCAGTAGTGGTTAATGCCATTGCTGCTGTAAAGTGAACATAGATATATAATGCTGAGACCATCTGGCCACTGGCATTGAATATCCAAGTTGGCTGGATTGTGATTTTGCAATCTGGTCAGCAGCTGGCCGGATTACAAAAGTGGCTAAAGTTAACCATTTAGCTATCCTAACTTTAGCCACTTTAGGATAACTAGCTAGTGGCTGAATATCACTGCTAGCCAGTTATCATCAGGTGCCACCTCTGCTGCACTCCCAGAATATCCCCACACTAGCCAACTAGTGTTGGGCCATTTAGATTTTGCAACCAGGGATATTCAGTAGCATTAACTGCATAGTGCCACCGAATATCCTGGCAATTGGCACTTAGGCAGATTGCAGGTCTACAAACTTCCTAAATGCTGTTGAATATCCCCCTAATGTGTCCTAGATGGATTAGCTGCTGCTCCTGGTCATATGCCTGCTCTCTCTCATGCATATTTGCCCCATTTGCTCATGCAACACTGGCTACCATCAAGTGTCTGTCATTCTTACTCCTAACCTGTAACAAAAATAATTTAGCTATAGAGGGAACCTGCCTAACAAAGTAGCATGCCCAAGTCAAAGGTGGAGAGGAGGCTGGGTTGTGGCTCTCAGGATGTCCTGAGAGGAGCGCTGTCTGGTTTATGAACGAAAAGGCCATGAAAAGCACAAGGCGCATACTGTAGCTGCTCACATTTAGCTTGAGATCATGATACGTATTTGCAATTCATTGCCAATCATAATATGAACAAGAACATAAATAAAAATTCAACTAAAAATGAGACACCGAGAAATGTTATGAATAAATATTCAATTCTGAAATTAGATAGATGATTAAAGCCAGAAAAAAACCCTTAAAGTGATTTTTCATAAACACATAAGATATTGATTTGTAGTATCTCATTTTATGCTAAACATTTTTTTGATTATGTTTTGGACATGAATATGGAAATATTGTTTGTCATATACATGAATGATGACTATTTTGCTAAATTAATAGGATTTTTGTCTAGGTTTACAAATGAAGCGGTATAAAAAGTTTGTTTCACCTTCCCTTTGGACAATAAGATTTTTCCCTACATTTTGGTTTGAAACAGGGAGAGTAGGATGAGTTCTAATTCAGAAAGTGCTCCTGTATTTTCTCCATGTTTTACTCTGCATAGCAGCATCCAAAATTATACAACTACCCTGCTCCTCACTCCTACCACTATGCACAACCCTCCACACAACAGCTCACATTATACAGAAAGCAGCAAAGTACAACCACATCACACGCATCCTGAAACAGTTCCACTGGCTCCCCTAGAAAGTGCATCAAGTACAAGACCCTCCTCCTCACACATAAAGCTATCCACCATCAAAACACATCCTACCTACACACACTCCTACAACAGTCCAAGCCCAGCAGAACCACAAGACAAGCCACAAATAACACTCTAGTAATCCCACACGTAAGAACAAAACACAATCAGGCCTGCACATGCTCATTCTACCTATATGCACACTCCTTATGGAACATGCTCCCAACCAAAATAAGATCCACCACTGACCTCCTAACCCTTCAGAAACAACTGAAAACTCACCTTGTCATTGAACACTTTGACCCAATAGAAATGCCAAGTAAATAAGATCAGCCCAACATGGACTGTACCTCCCACACTGTGAAGAGCTACATATCAACACGCATACTTGTTATACTGTAAATAAGTTAACGGCACCTGTATATTTAGTTCAATTGCAAATAAGTTAACAATATGTTCAATGTAACTATCTATTGTGTGTTGGTCGATGTAAAACGCTTTGACCCGGAGAAAAGCGGTATATAAACCCAGCTAAATAAATAAACACACAAGCTCTTAGAGAGTTAACAAGCAGTAATCATGAATTTAAGCAGAAGTTGAGCTCTTAATGAAAAGGCTGATTCATACTCTTTGTGCAGATGCATCTCAGCAGTAAGAGCGGAAGTGGATAATTAGGCCAGACCAATTTGTCTGTTTTTGGCAAATATTGCAGAAATGTGAGGCATCCTGCTGCCACATAGTGTAACTCAGCTCTGTAGAATTAGAGAATGTAACCGTCACATGTCAGAAAGATAATATTTTTCTTTTAATAATCTAGGTGACCCGGGTGAACGGGGAGAAAGAGGATTCTCAGGAAGAGGGCCCAAAGGATTACCGGGGTTGCCTGGGCTTACAGGTAGAGAAATATAAGCTATATAAAACATGAGACCGAAGCCTACGTGGTTCAGGTTTTATACATTCCAAGCAAGTATGAACAGGCAGCTTTATGTAATTAGTTTATTTTCTGTGGAAGGTAAAATAAAGTATTTACTGTATACAGCAAGTGCAAACTATGCACAGCACTACCATCATCACTTTGATTCAATCCAAGCATTTTATTTCTTGGTCTTTGAAAACATGAAACAGCTTTGTGAAGGGCATGCTATGGCCCAATGTGTGTAGCTCTTACAACTGCAGTAACATTGCCATCTAGTGGTTTCATGGTCAGAGTAAATATTCTTTAATCGTTCCTGCCTGTGTGACATGCACAAAAAATACTGTACTGAACAGAGGTGTTAGAAGGTTAACCACACTTGAAGTTTAATGAAGTCAGCAGTATTACATATTAAATAAATAAATTAGCAGACAAGCACATTTGAGGACTCTGTACAAATGACAATTATATCTGTGCTTGAAATCAAACATTTGCAAATTCTTGATTAGAGAACCAATATGACGATACAGGTACTTAGAAGGACAAGGAATCTCCCCATGGTATATCCCAGCAGAGCTTGTCTTTCCAATGATCTATAAGTTCCTAACATCAAACGTACTTCTGAATGTGTTTTGATAGGTCCCAGAATGTATTCCGTAGGCTTCAGCTGACATTCTGCATGCCCTTCAGCTTGTACTGAAATCAATTACAGTAACTTCTTTGTTTCCAACATGAAACCTTAGTTGCTCCTGGACATGTGTTTGGGTTCAAGAGAAAGAAATGTGTCACCGACATTTGGGGGTATGTTTACTAAACTGTCTTAACGTCGCAGCGGTGGTATTATCTTATTTATTTTATTTATTTATTTGCATTTTCTTTTATACCATGCTATTCAACATCAGTGTGGTTTACATAAAATATAAAACTTACACATTGCATTGGCTGAGCTGTGCTTACAAGTAACAGGTACTAAAACTTGGATAACTTGGGGTAACTATTAACATTTAGGCGTCATGGGAAATCGTAGACATGGGAAGTCGTAAAACTTGGATAACTTGGGGTAACTATTTACATCTAGGCATCATGGGAAGTCATAGTCATGGGAGTCTTGTAGGGTCAGATTCAATTGTATGTCTTGTAGGGACAGATTCAATTGAACGGCCCAGTCTAGATTGTGGATGGGGCTATTGTAGCACCGTCTACCGGGTAGTACATGAGGAAGAGGTAGTGCTTCACTGCCTTCCTAAACTAGGCCAGGTCAGGGATTGCGCGGATGCTGGGTGGTAGGGTGTTCCAGCACCTGGGTGCGCAGAGTTTGAAGGCTCTGTTTGCTGTTGCCTGGGTGCATTGGGTTATTTCTTTTGGGACTACCAGTGTGTTGACCGCTACCGATCTTCTGGACCTGTTGGGGGGAGTGATCTTAAGAAGCTCTGCTAGTGATGCGGAGGAGAGCCCATTGATGGCTTTGAAGGTAAGCAGCAGGGTTTTGAAAGTGAGTCTGGCCTGTATAGAAAGCCAGTGGAGATGTTTCAGGATGGGCGTGATGTGGTCTTTCTTGGACACTCCGAGTAGCACTCTTGCTGCGGCGTTCATCGCAAGCTGTAGAGGGTTCAAAGTGGATTGAGGAAGTCCATGCAGGATTGAATTGGCGTAATCAAAGTGTGGAATGATCAGTGCTTGATATATTGTCCGGAACTCATCTGGTTCTAGCAGGAAGCGGAGGTGCCTGAGGGTACGGATTTTATGGTATATCGCTCTCACTACGTTGCTTATGTGCACCTTCATGTCCAGGTGCTAGTCTAAAGTGACTCCGAGGTACCGGATCGTGGGTTTGGTCTGTAGTTCAACTTCCTTGACCTTTAGGTAGGGCAGTGTGGTAAAGTTCAGATTCCTCGTGATGAACAGGACCTCTGTTTTCTTGTGTTGAATTCTGAGGTTCTGTGTTCGGAGCCAGTTGGATACTGCATTAAAGCAGTCCGTCAGTGGGGAGAGGTCTGGGTTCTCTGTCGAGAAGGGCATGTAGAGTAGTACATCGTCTGCATATATCAAGCAGTTAACACTGTAAGACCGGATGAGGTTACAGATGGGCTGCATGTATATGTTGAACATCAGGGCGGAGAGGGAGGATCCTTGTGGGATGCCTTGCTTCTGGTGGAATGGTTCCGATGTTGAAGCCCCTGATCGTATGTGCTGACATCTGTCCGAGAGGTATGACTTGCACCAATCTAGCGCTGTCTCACAGATACCCTTCTCCTTGAGGCGCCCCAGGAGCAGCTCGTGGCTTACTGAATCAAAAGCAGCTGTTATGTCCAAGAAAATGAGGATGGACCCTTGACGGATGTTATCAATTCCAGCAGTTATATTATTGATGAGGGTGGTGAAGAGCGTTTCAACACCGTGAGATTCCCTAAAACCATGTTGGCAAGGGACCAGCGGTGAAACGGCGTCTATGTGTTCTTGAATTTGTCTTTGGGCTTCTTTTTCCATTATTTTGGCCAGAAGTGGTATGCTCGATATCGGTCAATAATGTAACATTATCATGCGATAACGTCACTTATCGCACGATGCAGCGGCGTTAAGGCACACTAACGCTGTGAAATCCGGGTCTCAAGGGTGGAGTAAGGCTTCCCAGAGGGCGGAGAGAAGGGATCAATGGGCGGAGAGTGGGTGGGGAGAGGCACCAGGCACACTAACGCTGTGAAATCAGGGTCTGAACACTAACGCCAGTGAAACCCTCGCATTAGGCACATTTGCAGGAAAGAGAAACCATTTAAGCCAGCAATGTGCAGCAAAGGCAGGGAAACACAGAAAATGATAGTTGTGATACATGTGCAGGAACCAAAAAGGCAAATAAACATATAAAATGACCAGAACCACATTTAAAATCCCAATAACCAAGCTGGCCAATAGTGATATTAATGATAAACATAAAGCAACACTACTGACAAAGCGTAAAAATTAAGATATCATGTTTGGAAGGGTCTATGCTCTGTCCCCCTACAAAGTGAATGATCCCACATTGAAATAGCGCCGATCAGGGTTTCTATCATTTAGATTGGGCAGGTTTGTTATGGCGTGCACATGTGCAGCAACAGCAGAGTGGGCACATAGGAAAGGGCAACTGTACTGATGCTGTAAATGGGATACAGGGGGCTGCAGGCGGCACATGCTGTGGTCCAGCTGGGGCACAGTGCAGACTAGGCAGATGCCTAGGTGGCACATAGGAATGCCAAAACTGTAAAGCAGCAAGACAGCAACTGATGAGGGTTCAACATGGGCACGAGTGTATGTCCCACAGTGTCATAGGGGATATTACCCAGCAGGTACCCCCAAGGGCACATAACATTGGCAGGAGGTGCCGGGGGAAAGCGCGCATGTCCATGTAGGCACCCCTACCCCAGAACCCACACCATAGGCAGCTGCCTACTGGCACACTGGATGGCCTGGGACTGCACACTACCAGCATAATGGCATGGCAGCATGGTGACGGAGGGGTGCTGGTGGCGGAAGGGGCAGTGGCATCTGCCCATAGCAGACCATGGCCAAGCCCCATTTAGGTGGGTGCTGTGCACTGCAACAGACAGGGTCTGTCTGATGAACAGTCATGGTATCCCAGGGAATAATCTGTCCCTGTGGCAACAGTGTGGTGCAGTACACACAGCCAGTGTGTTCAGGAGCAGAAGGTCACAAGTTCAAGTCCTAGCTATGGCTCCTGCCAACCCAGTCCCCATATTTTACCCAGTACTAAACCATGGTAATAAAGACGGAACCTTAATTGCAGATAAAATAAACATGCCTGAACGCCTATATTTTACCCTACAGAGCGCAGACACTATAAACATCTGCAATCCCTAGAGCAGAGTTCCCCAACTGCAGTCCTGGACAGCCAAACACCATTCAGGTTTCATGCTGTCCCTAATAAATATGCCTGTGCTGCATTTGTGTACGCCGACCCCATTGTATGCAAATGTATCTCATGCATATTCATTAGGGACAGCATGAAAACCTGAACAGTGTTTGGCCCACCAGGACCGGAGTTGGGAACCTCTGCCCTAGAGCAGCGGCTAACAGGGGCATAAACACCCACACCCACAGGCTCCACTATCCAAAGCCTCATGGAGAGTCAGGCTGTTGGGCCCTGCGCGGAGCAGCATCTCCCAATACTAGCACCTGCATACCTTAGCAATGCCATCCTAAACTTGGGAACACATTCCACATATATCAAAAGGTTGCTATAATTAATGTCAGCTAACAAATCCTAAGTTAAACACATTTTGTTGATGGAGATTCATCATAGCAACCTTTCTGATATCTGTGGAGTGTGTTTCAGTTATTGATTCTGACAGTGTTTACCACCCTGTGGAGTGACCCTAACAGTATTGAGTACCATAGCAATGCCTGCACTATGCCCAGGACTGGTGTGGCAGCCAGGGCTGCCACAAACCTCTATATTTGCACAATGTTGACATAGGTGTGGGAGTGTGTGTCTGTCTATCCAGTGTGTTGTGACTGCCTACACCAGGGGTGGGCAACTCCGGTCTTGGAGGGCCGCAGACCAGTCAGGTTTTCGGGATATCCCTAATGAATATGCATGAGATATATATGCATTAGAGATATCCTGCCAACCTGACTGGTTTGTGGCTCTCCAGGGCTGGATTTGGAGACCCCTGCCTTACACCTCTGTCATTTAAGATTGTGAGTGGGCAAGGTACAGATGTCCTAGATATCGAAAGCGTATATAGAATGTGTCACATTCCTCCTCGATTCTCACCACCACCAAAAAGTTGTCTAATAGACAATATTTTGGTGGTGGTGAGAAGTGAGGAAGAATGTGACAAATTCTACCTATTTATTTATTTTACATTTACCTACAGCACAGTTAAACTGTTCCACACAGTGTACAGAAAACAAAATAATACACACAGGGGAACTTGGGGATGTTCTAGCAGCTCCACTGACTGACCTTTTCAAGGCCTCGTTGGAGTCGGGAGTGGTGCCAGAAGACTGGAGAGAGGCACATGTGGTCTCTTTAGACAAAAGTGGAAGTAAGGATGTGGTTAAACTACAGGCCAATTAGTTTAACCTCGGTGGTGAGTGAATTATTGCAAGAGAAAATAGTGAGGTTTCTGGAGTCCAATGGATAACCAGATCTGAGGCAGCATGGATTCACCAGAGGCAGGTCTTGTCAGACAAATCTGATTGATTTTTTTTAACTGGGTGACCAGGGAGTTACACCAAGGGAGAGCCCTAGATGTGATGTCTTTAGATTTTAGTAAAGCCTTTGACACCGTTTCACACAGGCTATTTATAAACAAACTGAGCACCCTAGGGATGGACCCTAAAGTTACTGCTTGGATTAGAAA
Source organism: Ichthyophis bannanicus (assembly GCA_033557465.1). Lineage (NCBI taxonomy): Eukaryota > Metazoa > Chordata > Amphibia > Gymnophiona > Ichthyophiidae > Ichthyophis > Ichthyophis bannanicus. The sequence continues at coordinate 1,220,779,585 of CM066033.1, read as the reverse complement.
TTGGTTGAGTGGGAGGTGACAAAGGTTACATGTAAATGGAGCTCTCTCTGAGAAGGAGTTTACCAGTGGTGTGCCCCAGGGATCTGTCCTTTGTCTGATTCTTTTTAACATTATTATTAGTGATATAGCGAATGGGCTGTCGTGTAAGGTTTGCCTCTTTGTGGATGATACCAAAATCTGCAATAGAGTAGACACCCAGGAAGGTGTAGAGAACATGAGGAGGGATCTAGCTAAGCTTGAAGAATAATCTAGAATTTGGCAGTTGAGATCTAATGTTAAAAAATGCAAGGTCATGCATTTGGGAAGCAGCAATTCAAGGAAGCGATAAATTAGTCTCAAACAAGTAAGGAGGTGTCCACAAAAGAAAAGCGGGATCTAGGCGTGATTGTGTCTGATGATCTTAAAGCTAAACAGGTTGAAAAGGCAACAGCGAAAGCTGGAAGGATGCTTGGGTGCATAGGGAGAAGAATGGCCAGCAGAAGAAAGGAGGTGATAGTGCCTCTGTATAAGTTTTTGGTTCAACCTCATTTGGAATATTCTGTGCAATTCTGGAGACTGCACCTTCAAAAGGATATATACAGGTTGGAGTCGGTGCAGAGGGTGGCTACTAAAATGGTTAGTGGGTTTCGTTATAAAGCATATGAGGACAGACTTAAGGATCTTAATATATATACTTCAGAGTAAAGGTGGGATAGAGGTGATATGATTGAGATGTTTAAATACCTCTGTGGCATAAATGCACAGGAGGAGAGCCTCTTTCGATGGAAAGCAAGCTCTGCTACGAGAGGACATAGGATGAGGTTGAAAGGGGATTGACTCAGGAATAATATGTGGAAATATTTCTTTATGGAAAGAGTGGTTGATGCATGGAATAATCTCCCAGTAGATTTGGTAGAGATGAGGACAGTATCTGAATTCAAAAAGGCATGGGGCAAACACAGAGGACTAAAAGGAAAAAAGGGGACTGCTGTAGTGGTTGATATGGAAGGGCAGACTAGATAGGCCATGTGTTCTTTTTCTGCCGTCATATTTCTATGTTTCTATATTTCTAGTATGCCCCACAATAACAATTCACCAATTGTTATTAAAAACTTATTGGTAGTTCCGTCAGTGCTTCACTATTAACTTAACACATAGTGCATTAACTTTATGTAAATAGTTACAAAGCTAGTCTTAAGCTGTGAAACAAGTTAATAAGGTCAGAACTATCCTTACCCACATATGAATGTGCTAGCAAAGTTCAATGTAAGTTTTGTTGAATGTACTTCTGTTATAAAGTTCATTGTAAACCGCTTTGATTTCGGAAAGGCAGTATATAAGGGCACATAAATAAATTAAATAAATAAATTGTCCCCCCCCAAAAAAAATAGAACATAATTTTTACACAGTAGAATAGCAGTAAACCCTCCCAACTTCAACCCATCTCTCAGTCCTCCCCGTTCCCAAATGCCTTCCTAAAAAAAAGGTTTTTAATGCCCTTTGTAACAGCCTGAAATCATCAAGTAGCCTAACTTCCCTGGGTAAAGTATTCCAAAGGAGAAGGGTCTACACAGAAAAGGCTCTGTCCTGGTTCAGAACCTTGTGCACAGCCCTACCCGAAGGCACCACTAACAACCAATCCTTCTGGGAACGTAACATGCTTTTAGACGTATAGTAAAGTAATACGGTGTGCAGATACTCAGGAGCTATCTCACGCAAGGTCTTAAACACCAGCAAAAATAGCCAAGGAACCTTACACAACACCAGAGTAACATGGTCAAATTTTGTGGTGTATTTTTCCACCAGCTGAAGCTGTGCATGTGCCCATGGGAGAGGCCAAGCAAAAAGATATTACAATAGTCTAAGCAGGGTATTAGTACAGTTCTCATCACCTCCTGTAAATTATTCTCAAACAAGAAAGGACACAGCTACCAAATACATCACAGCCTGAGGAAGAGACGCCTCACTAACTTGGAAACCTCAGTAAGTCCAGAATCTGAAAAAACACCCAGATCATGACACATTGCCTGTACTGTCCAGGAAATGGGCGAGTTCATGGGCATGTTAAAGGATCCCTCATTTGCCAGAAGTAACAAGTCAGTCTTGGCAATATTAAGTTGGAGACCCAGAAACCAAAACCAAGATATAGTAAAAGCGAAGTAAAATACTGCTGCACAATCAATGCAAAATCAATTCTACGCTCAGGAAGGGGAATAAAAATGTGAACATCTGCATACACATAAAATGACATACTAGCCAATGCATGACCCTATACACAAAGGGGTCAGAAATATATTAAACAAATAAGGGGACAGTACCGCCTCCTGTGGGACCCCATAGGTAAGTGGACAGGGAGAGAATGCTTCTTTGTTCAGCTGAACCACCTATTCCCCACCCTCAAGATATGAAGGAAATAACTCAAGGACCCAACCCCCCCAACCCAATCATAGGTTATCAGATCTCTTTAGTGAAAACTAAAAATATTTTATTTGTAAAGGAGTTTTAATGAATGTGGTTGATTCTGTGTATCTGTACATTAGCTTTAGATATTCTTTCTTCTCTCAGGCTCATACAGTCACAGACACAAACATGTCAGACTTTATTCAGCAAGTAAGAATTAAACAGAAATATTGATATATATTTACCTACAGCTTGGTCATGATAAAGATCAGATCTAGGAATCCAGTGTACACCATTTATTTATTTATTTAGCTGTATTTATATCCCGCTTTTCACCGGGTCAAAGCAGTCAATTGGGGGATACATTTAACATGAGGGGATATGAGACACATACGCTAATACTTACAGGGAACATGAGCAATGGAGGGTTAAGTGACTTGCCCAAGACCACAAGGAGTACCTATAGGACTAGAAATCCCAGTCCCTCCGGCCTGAGATTGCTGTCCCCTGGTGGGACTTGAACCCCCGGTCCTCTGGCCTGAAGTACCTTGTCCTAACCACTAGACCACTCCTCCCTACACTATTATTAATTAGTAGTCTTTTTAATGGATAAAAAAGAAATTGACCATTGATTATTCAGTAGTATACTTTTGTTTCAACCATGTAAAATATTTTAATAGTGTAATTAGGGGCACATCATTATAAAGCTCTTATTCTCCAGCAACGTTGCTTTTTTCTTCTCCTTTTATACATTGAATTTAGAAGGATTTTATCAATGTAGTAATAAAATTATTTACATTTTGTTTAGTTGGCCCATTACAAGGCCTGGGGCCTGGCGTGTGGTGTGTTCACCCTAGTATTAGCCAGTGAATTAAGAGAGCTCTTTGGAGGCATCAATGGTTCCCAAGCAAGCACTTTACTATAACTATTACTACCGCTACTTATCAATTCTAGTGCTACTAGGCATATGTGGCACTGTACACATACACAGAAGATACAGTCCTGCCCCACAAACTTACAATCTGTTCAAGATAGACAGAACCAATAGGGGACTAGGGTAATTCTTAAGGGAGATGATTAAAAGACATATTTTATTTATTTATTTAAAAGGTTTTAAACCGCTTTATCATTAAGTCAAAGCTGTTTACATTACAACTCAACTCTTGAGTTACATAATAACATGGGTATCAAACTTGGAGAACTTTTAACAAGGGGGTCAAGTTAAGAATTCAACAGAATCTGATGAAAGAGTGATTATGGTCCATGAGATGATTAGTGGGTTAAAGCGATATTTCCATAGTGCTCGGTGACTAGGTAGGTTTTGAGGTTCTTATGGAAGTCTGCAGTCATCTTGAGGTCCTCTGGTAAAGTGTTCTGCATTGTTGGTGCTACTATAGAAAATATCCTGATGCATGTTATCTATTTGCTTCTTGTTTTGCTTTTGGGGACTATTAGGTGGTTTTTGCTATTGGCTCTCCATGGTCTGATTTCCATGTCTCTTACTATAAGTGATTGGACTGTGTCCACAGATGTATAGTATATGATTTTAAATATAAGACATATGGGTGTAGATAGGAGAATAAGAAGGTCAGGATTCAAAAGCAGCCCTAAAGAGATGAGTTTTTAGCCTGGATTTGAATTGGACCAGAGATTGAGACTGATGTACCAACTCGGGTACTCTATTCCAAAAATATGGAACAAACAAGGTGAAATGAGTCTGGAATTGGAAGTAGGAGAAAAGTGCGTAGATAAAGGTGATTTGCTTGATGAGTGGAGTTGCCAAGGTGTAGGGAGAGATGAGAGATAAGGAGGAGCACCAGAATGAATGCACTTGTAGGTGAGTAGAAGAAGTATGAACTGAATCCAGAAATGAATAAAGAGCCAATGAAGTGATTTGAGAAGAGGGGCTATGTGAGTACAGTGACACTGGCAGAAGATTAGATGTGCAGCTGATTGAACAGATTGAAAGGGAGATAGATGATTCAATGGGAGACCAGTGAGGAGTAAATTGCAATAGGCAGATGGGAGGTGACTAGAGAGTAGATAAGGGTCTTGGTAGTGAAGTTGTACAGGAAGAAGAAACATGTTTTAGCTGTCTGTTGGATATGTGCAGAGAAAAAGAGAGAAGAGTCGAAGATGACTCCAAGGTTGTGAATCGAGGAGATAGGGGAGGATGGTCAAACATCTACAGAAATAGAGAAGGGGACACTTTAGCATCTTATTTCATTTTACAAATGCACATTCACCACCCTTTCCATAAAGAAATATTTCTATAGATAACTCTGGCGTCTACTCTTCATCCTCATCCTATGACCCCCCTACCCCCTTATTATAGGTATTCTTTTCAATTGACATAGGAATGCCTACCATGCATTTATACCATGAGGATATTTAAATATCTCTATCATATCTCCCTTCTCATGCCTTTCTTCAGAAGTATACATAGTTAGATGTTTAAATCTGTTGCCATATGCTTTATGATGAAGATATTGTTTGATCATTTTAGTAGCGCCCTCTGGAAACAAGTGCATCCTGCTTATATCCTTTTGAAAGTGCAGTCTCCAGAATTGCAGACAGTATTCCAAATAAAGATTCACAAGAGACTTATACAGAGGCACTGTTGTCTCCTTTTTTTAGGTGACCGTTCCTCTCCCTATACACTCAAACATCTTTCTGGATTATCCATCACTTTATCTATGTATTTGGCTGCCATATCCTATTGGCTGCCATATCCTACTTTTCAAATTTCTCCCCTTACAGTGAAGCATGGACCTGATGAGGCATCCAAAATACATACTTTGGGGAGGAGTAGTTAAGTTTTTGCATAACCTGCAGACCAATGCAAATTGTTACTTATCATGATTTGCATTAACCCCATTTCATATGCACATGTTTTCATTTGACAACTCTTTGGCCTTTTTATGGTGGAAGTCTGTGTTAAAATGGACTATTGCAAAAATGAACTAAGGCTAATGCAATATTAATATTCATTAATGCTGCATTAACTTTCATGCACTTTAAAGTACATTGGCCCATTTCCTAGTTAATAAATATATTATTTGTTATTGATTCTATAGTGTTTTCTCTTTCCTTCCTTATATGTGGAATATCTCTCCCTTCAACATACATTCTCTCTTGTAGGTGAACCTGGCAAACCCAGCTATGGCACGGATGGGCGCGATGGGGAGCGGGGCCCCCCTGGAATGTCAGGTCAGCCTGGGGTTCCTGGTCCTCCAGGCGTTGCTGGCCCTCCAGGATACTGTGAGCCTTCTGCCTGCAGTCTGCAAGCTATAGCTTCAGCACAGTCTGTGAAAGGACCTTGAACAGCCGGGGTCATGTTAAGGTCTGCACGTACCGTGGACACTGAAAGGGCAACGTGGAGGAGAGACGAACTGAAGCCATGTGTTATGTTGGCAGGCAGACTTTAACATGCTCATCACAGCCTCTTGCATAACTTGTATGTGGCAACCATAATTTGGAAAACTGTACAAGAAGACCTCTTTTTTCCTGATAAAAGAACAGTGGTCCAAAGTGTTTTTTTAAGGCATTTCTGTATTATTTTCCCCTTGCATGATGTACTGGAGGTCATCCTTCAGGAGAAGAAATGAGGACGAAGTATTTGTTTACCTCAATTGTTGCTATTTCCTTGTTTGATACACCTGCAAATTGGGTGGAGTAAGAACGCCAGACCTTTCCTTTCCCAAATGATCTCCCAGGCTCAAAAATGACTATATTGTAGAGCAGGCCTTTTTTCTTTTTATCAGCGTACTGTGATTTCATCTGTACAGAAATAGATGTCAGACCATGCGTGTAAAAACATGCTACCCAACGTACACTGTGCACTGGAAACTTTTGTAAATGTCTTGTTTCTGGATCCTTAAGAGAGGCATGAAAAAAAACCCTCTGAAAGTGTTAGGTTTCATTTTCAGCTACTATTTCTGTCTTGAACTTGTCAGTGAGAAATATATTCCATCTGGGGTTCTTACATAAAGTCGGCATCACAAGAAAAGCAACAAGCCACTCAGACAAGACTATTATCTTGAAATCAGGATATGTTATAACTGATCTTATTTATTTGGAAGGTCTATGCTGACATCTCTGGTTGATTAAAAGAAAGAAATAAACAATGTTTCTAAAGCTTGTGCATGTTTTTGTATGGATGGTACAATACAATTTATAGGAATAGCTCAACTGGGCACCTGAAGAGATACTGGGGTTTCATTTCTTTTATATAGTTTTCCTTTCTAGGGCAAAATGGCCACAGCAGACACTATGGGGCATGTTTACTAAACTGCGTTAGTGTGATTCGCGTTAGGATCCGCGGTACAGGCAGAAATCCCAAATAAGGACATGGGCGGTACATCATTACCGATAACGCGCGTTACCAGGCGCCGTAGCCTAACGAGCGTTAAAAAACATCGTGTAGAGCGCCACGCAACGTGCGCCCATAAGGCGTCTGATAAGGTGTCTAGCAAGGCATCTAGAACTGTAGCACAATGGTTAATACACTGACTAATGGTGCAGGGGATGTGAGTTCAATCCCCCTGTGGGTCTGAGTAAAGCTGGCTGAGACATCACCTTTTACTAAAAATCAGTGCTGTCAGAAGCAGTTATTTTGTTAACTTTAATTAGTGCTGCCAGCAAACACACCCTCACGGAGCCGTAACCTAAGGTGCCGCATAAGGCACCCTATAAGGCACCCCAGAGGACACATTATAAAGTGCACTGTCTGCCAAGGCACCCTAGAATGCCCCCTATGGGCCACCCCACAGGACGCATCAAAGGGTGCCTCACAGGGCACGTGAAAAGGTGCCTGATGAGGCACCGTAAGGAGACAGCACTGTGAGGGTGATGTAGCTGGCAGCACCACTTCAAATAACAAAAAGAATATGCCTCACACAGCCCCACCAAATAACCCCACTGTGGGCTCCAAACCATGACATCTGGCTTCACAGGCAGTGAAGTAACTAGTGGGCTATATTGCTAGTGTGACTAACAAATCCCTAATAACGATGCGGGCAACCTATGGAGTATAACTGTCAAATGTTCAAAAGTCGCACTCCAGATCAACAACAGGTTCTCTACGTACAAACCCAGAATGCCTGCCAATCAAACAAACCAAGGTTTCAGCAAACAAGGGCATATGGCAAACATGATCAAGACCAAGGTAAAGATCATTACCAAAAACAAAAAGCCCAATAACATCACCGACCTTGTCAAACACTGAAAGCTACTGGCAAAATCCAAGGAAACACTCAACTTACTATGAATACGTGGATACAGACTAACCAGATGCCTGTTCCCCCAGCACTAACAAATCCCTGGCTGGCAGCTGAAGGACGTCAGGTCACCACACAAATTGTCTGCTGTGGTGGCCAGGATTTGGGTTAACCCACTCATACCCATGGTGCACTGCACATGCAGATCAGCAGTCTACAGAGGGTCCCGTGTTGCGGGATACACCCCCACAGCACCTCGGCCTGGTTGTGTGTCCTGACCATGTGGAACCCCCCAGCACCTCAGCCTGGAGGGGGTTCTGACCGTGTGTGTTACTGCCACAGAGTGGCTACCGTCCATCACAGTGGATGGGTCCTGTGCTCACCCTGAGGGTGAGGTGGGGTGCCCAGCACCATTTCCACTGCACCTGGCATTTCTGCGATGGGCTATGCTACAGGTCCCCATCGGTGCCTCTGTGTGATAGGTGGCCCCTGCAGATACCCTTAGCATTTGCCTGTGTCCATCTGTACATCACGTCTTGCCCGTGTGGACTGTGATGCACCCAGAATAGTTCATACACTGTGTGGGTGCCATGGTCACATGATTTCAGGTCTAAAGGGGGGGGGGAAGGGGAAGGGGAAGGGGAAGGGGAAGGGGAAGGGGGGGTTTGGGCCCATAGGCGGTTTACGTACCAACACCCAACCCACCCTCTGTGGCTCAGGGTGGGAAACATGGTTTCCAAATAATGGGTCAATATTTTACCCCCTACACTGGTGACAGTAGAGGGGACCATTCACCCCAGTCCTGCCGGGGAATGGACACCCCACCATGGCAGTCTATGCAGATCTGTATGCCTCGATACATTTGGCAGTGACAGACAGATAGTAGACCTGGTACTGTGCAGCTGCCACACACCACTATCCGACATCCTCCAGCAGCAAGCAAAGTGAGTCACCAGCCGCTGCACCCTGCAAGGTGGTCCAGCCACACACATACTAACTGCAGACAGCCTGCTTGCTAGTCCATAGTGCATGTTCATGGAGGTGACGTGTGCACACACCCACCAAGCAGATGGGTCAGTGATAGGGCTCCAGAGGACAGAGCCCATATATCTCACTTCAGAAAGACACTATGTAGCACTATGGGGGAACCAGGCCATGCCGTGGTCACTGCACAGTCAGGGTGAGCATGACCACACAGCAGAACATGCCATGGCCACCCTGTCCGTGTAGGTGGTGGGCTGGCCCTACAATGTCCCAGCCATTGTCCTGGGCCCTGTGCAGGTGCATCCTGCCCAGGCCGCCCTCTCTGGCTATACCCACAGTACCTTGCTCCTCATTATGCACATTGGCAGGCCAATACTAGCAACAGTGCTAGCGGTGTGTGCTGCAGAGGGTGTTGGCAAATGCAACACACTGGATAGACTGATGCACACCCCCACACCTATACCAGTATAGTGCACCAATATAGACTTTTGGCAGGCCAGGACACCGCACCAGTCCTGGGCACAGTGCAGGCATGGCTATGGTATGCTGTACTGTTGGGGTCTCTTCCCAAGGTGGTGGACACTGTCAGGTTCCAGACGTGACACACACTCCACAGACATCACAGAGGTTGGTATGGTACAGCACACTGGGCCGCTTGTGCTAACATTAGGGATTGCTATGTGCCAGTTATCATAGCAACCTTTTGCTATCTGTGTACCGTATTCCCTGGTTTTGGGTGTCATTGCTAGGGTATGCAAGTGCTAGTATTGGGAGATGCACACAGGGCCCTACATCCTGCCTCTCCAGGACGCTGTGGCAAATGGGGCCTGTGGCTGCGGGTGTTTCCGCCCCTGTGGATCAATGCTCTTGGACAGGGGTTCCCAACTCCGGTCCTGGTGGGCTGCACCATGTTCGGGTTTTCATGCTGTACCTGATGAATATGCATGAGATACATCTGCATACCATGTGGGTGGCGCATCGACATACAGCACAGGCATCTTTATTGGACCTCCATGACTGCCTTTGGGAGACTCTGCTCTCGGTAATGCGCCTGTTTGTGGTGTCTGTGCTCTGTACGGTAAAATGTAGGTGTTCCAAGCATATTTATTCTATCAGCAATACAAGGTTCCATCTTTCTTACCACGGTTTATTACTGGTAAAAGGTATGGGGACAGAGTTGGCAGGGACCACAGCTCGGGATTGAACCTGTGACTTTCAGCTCCTGAGCGCACTGGCTGTGCTTACTGCGCCACAGGGACAGATCATTCCCTGGCGGTACTGTGACTGTTTGTCATACTGAGCCTGTCTGTTGCAGTGCAAGACACCCACCTAGACCCGGCTAGGCCATGGTCTGCTGCAGCCAGGTGCCACTGCCCCCTCCACCATCTTTACGTCCTCCGCCACCATGCTATCATGTCCTTCTATTGGAAACAGCATGACACCTGCATGATTTGTAGCCCTCCCGGGCTGCATTTGGCAGACTCTGCTCTCGGTAATGCGCCTGTTTGTGGTGTCTGTGCTCTGTGCGGTAAAATGTAGGTGTTTCAAGCATGTTTATTCTATCAGCAATACAAGGTTCTATCTTTCTTACTGGTAAAAAGTATGGGAACAGAGTTGGCAGGGACCACAGCTTGGGATTGAACCTGTGACTTTCAGCTCCTGAGCGCATTGGCTGTGCTTACTGTGCCACACTGATGCCGCAGGGACAGATTATTCCCTGGAGGTACTGTGACTGTTTGTCATACTGAGCCTGTCTGTTGCAGTGCAAGGCACCCACCTAGACCCGGCTAGGCCATGGTCTGCTGCAGCCAGGTGCCACTGCCCCCTCCACCATCTTTACCTCCTCCACCACCATGCTATCATGTCCTTCTATTGGAAACAGCATGACACCTGCATGATTTGTAGCCCTCCCGGGCTGCATTTGGCAGACTCTGCTCTCGGTAATGTGCCTGTTTGTGGTGTCTGTGCTCTGTGCGGTAAAACGTAGGTGTTTCAAGCATGTTTATTCTATCAGCAATACAAGGTTCCATCTTTCTTACCGCGGTTTCTTACTGGTAAAAAGTATGGGAACAGAGTTGGCAGGGACCACAGCTCGGAATTGAACCTGTGACCTTCAGCTCCTGAGCGCACTGGCTGTGCTTACTGCGCCACACTGATGTCACAGGGACAGATCGTTCCCTGGAGGTACCATGACTGTTTGTCCTACTGAGCCTGTCTGTTGCAGTGCAAGGCACCCTCCTACATGGGTCTGGGCTGTGGCCTGTGGTCTGCTATGGTCAGATGTCACTCCCCCCTCCGTCACCGGTACCCCTCCGCCACCATGCTGCCATGCCCTTCTGCTGGTGGTGCTGGTGGTGGGCAGTCTCGGGCTATCCAGTGTGCGTGTAGGCAGCTGCCTATGGTATGGGTGGTGGGGTAGGGGTGCCTGGATGGACGCCCACACTTCCTCCCAGCACCGCCTGCCACTGTTCTGTGCCCTTAGGGGTGGCTGCTGGGTACTGTCCCCTGTGACACTGTGGGGGACACACTCATGCCCCTGTTGGGCCCTCAACAGTTGCAGTCTGGCTCTACTGTTTATGCATTCCTATGGGCCAAACTGAGCATCCCCCTAGTCCCCACTGTGGCCCAGCTGCACCACAGCATGTGCCGCCTGCAGCCCTCTGTATCCCCTTTTCCAGCATCTGCCCAGTTGCCCTTTCCGACATGCCCACCCTGCTGTTGCAGAACATGTGCACGCCATGGGGAACCTGTTCAGTAACAAGAGGAAGCCCTGATCTGCGCTATTTCACTGTGGCATCATTCACCTTCTATGGTGACAGAGCATACACCCTTCCACAGTTAATATCTTTTTATGAGGCTTTCTCAGTGGTATTTTTGGCTGTTTCCCATTTATATCACTATTGGCTAGCTTGGTTATGTTATTTTCCTCGTTTCTTATGGTCATTTTCACTGCTTATTTGCCCTTTTGTTCCGTGCACATGTATCACACTTATCACGTTTTGTGGGTTTCCCTGCCTATGCTGTACATTGCTGATGCTGAAATGGTTTCCCTCCCCTGCAAATGTGCATCTACCGGCAGGTTTTCAATCGCGGTAGGATTCAGCCCTTGAGTTCAGCGCGTTGGTGTGCCTGGAGCCTCTCCCCGCCCACACTCCACTCACTGACCCCTTCTCTCCGCCCTCTCTCCACCTTCTGCGGTGTTTTACCGCGCCGCGGAACTTTACGATCGTTAATTTACATTAACGTGTGTTATGAGACGTTAACGATCGTTAACACATCATAACGTGCGTTAACTTTACTTAACAAACGTTAACGTTACATTACGCGCGTTATGTACTGTTACCGCAGTTTAGTAAACATGCCCCAATATTGTTTTCCGCAACTGCTTTGATAGTTGTCAATATTGTGAGGCCTGATTTAAATTATATATAAAACAGGATATTAGGGTTTGAACCCTAGATCTGCTATAAAATAACACATGGAACAGCTCCTCAGTGAAGGTGTTAGAGTCAAAAACTGTATTAGAAATAGGCAGGTTAATATCTAAACATCGTGGTCAGTGGTGTTTAAACACCAGGTGCAGCCTTTAAATAATTCACGTGTATCATCATTTGGATTGCTTCTGGCGCTGAATATTCATCCAATGTGGTGAGTGCTGGCGTTCTCTGCATATTTATGATAGTTAGTCAGCTATCCAGATAACGTTAGGCCGTCATTCTTGCTTTCCTTATCTGGATAGCTGACCGAATTCACTGCCATCCCCATAACTCGCTGCTTCGCCCTCTTTCCACCCAGGCATTGCCCTGGTGCTATCCAGATGGTGCCACTGACTATTCACAGATAGTGGCAGCTAAAAGGTATCCAAATAACTATTGGTGTTATCCAGATAAATGTTTTGAATATCAACCTGATATAGTGCGTTATGGCAAATAGCGATCCTAAAACCCATCTACTCTGCCAATTTATTTCCTGGTACATTCCATAAATGCCAGTTGATCTCTGGCTTTCCTGTCACTGCTTCACATCTGAGAATTCTCTGTACTTTTCCCATGCTTTCATGAATGTCGTTGCTAATTATGGGAGTCGTTTAGTAAAGGGCGCTGGCTGGTAACGCGTGTTCTGGTGCACGCTGAAGGCACACTGGGATATGCATTGCCTGCTAGCATGGAGCCTTGACAACATGCAACAACTCCCACACTAACTGTGCAATCCACATTAGGGCTGTGAGTGGGTTGTTAGAGGTGGAGAGTGGGCATGGCAAGCTCAGAGCAGTTAGCGTTGGGTTCACACCTAACGTCACCTCAATAGTTGGAGTTAAGTGCACATACACTAATGTGGACCACATTAATGGAAAGTGCTCTGCTTTCCTCACCCCCGACAATGAATTTAGTGGTGATATACCTAATGTGCCATTGTTTCAGTGCTATGCCCTCTATACATCCCCTAAAGGCTGTCATATGTCCACCACCATTTCCACAAAGAAATAGTTTTTGATGTTACTCCTAAGTTAATCAAGCGTAAAAATCAAGAACCGTATTGGATTATAATATACACAACACCCACAACACAATCCATTAAAATTAGGGAAAACACAAGGCTGAAACCACTACATGTGTCGGAGTATGTCAGCCCAGTGTCAGGGAAGCATCCCGCAGACACCACTGTGACCACTCACTTTATTATAAATAATTTTTGTTTAAAAATGTGCAAAAGTGCAAAAATAAAGCAATGAACTTAGCTTCTTGAATAGAGCACCGCCGAAGTGCCTTCATCAGTTAGATTGACAACATGGTCCACGTTTCGGGTTATAGCAATTCTAACCCTGCTTCAGGTCCTGCTTCTCGGCAAATGGCGATTGAACTTGCATAGCCCAGAAAACCCGTCTTCTTTATCTTCGGCGGCATCTGACGTCATAGGAGGAAAGCAGATGATGAACCAATCACAGCAAAACATCCTCTGAGTCAATACATAGGGGAATCCCACAGCATAGGGAATACCCTGAAAGGCTCATCAGATTAAAGAAAAAACGATCAAATAATCGTGTACCAGTCCAGTTGAGAGTTAAGCCCATTCGGGGCCACAGCATTCAAAGTGTAAATCCATCTCTGCTCGCGTAATTGAAGGCACTGTTCACGGTCTCCCCCTCGAGGATCAGGGGGAATGTGATCCAACACACGCCACCGTAGTGAAGTGAAATCATGATCCTGTTGTAAATTGTGCTCAACCATCGGGGCAGAGAGAGTCTTGGTACGTAAACGTGAAGCGTGTTCTGCAAGCCGAAGTTTCACAGCTCGTTTTGTCCGACCTACATAGTACAAAGAGCAGGGGCAGATCACCAGGTAAACTACGAAATCCGTAGAACAGTCGGTATGCCAACGAGTAGTGTAGGTCCGGGATGTGTGACAATCGGTCCATTCAGTGCCTCCAATAGTGGTGGAGCAATATGAGCATCGTCCACATGCTTCATGACCACAATCCCCATGAAACCGTAAAGGGCGATCCACTTCAGAAACAGTAGACATGACTTTGTCCCTAAGGTTAGCAGAGCGAGAATAGGCTATCCGCAGGGTACAATCTCGAAAACAAGCATGTACACCAACTAGAGGCCAAAATTGGTGCAATAATTTTATAACTGCTGTGATTTGTCGGGTGTATGGTAAAACTCCTGTGATTACAGAGGGGTCAGAGACTAAATTTGAAGATGTTGAAGAAGAAGTATACCATTCCGGATGCGTGAAGCGCGCCCTCTTGTATGCCCGTGATATCACCTGGGAGGGATACCCCCGCTGAAGCAATCGGGACATAAGCTCACGGGCATGCTTCTTAAATTCCATCAAAGTCGAGCAGTTTCGGCGTAGCCTTCACACATCCCGGACCTACACTACTCATTGGCATACCGACTGTTCTACGGATTTCGTAGTTTACCTGGTGATCTGCCCCTGCTCTTTGTACTATGTAGGTCGGACAAAACGAGCTGTGAAACTTCGGCTTGCAGAACACGCTTCACGTTTACGTACCAAGACTCTCTCTGCCCCGATGGATGAGCACAATTTACAACGGGATCATGATTTCACTTCACTACGGTGGCGTGTGTTGGATCACATTCCCCCTGATCCTCGAGGGGGAGACCGTGAACAGTGCCTTCAATTACGCGAGCAGAGATGGATTTACACTTTGAATGCTGTGGCCCCGAATGGGCTTAACTCTCAACTGGACTGGTACACAATTATTTGATCGTTTTTTCTTTAATCTGATGAGCCTTTCAGGGTATTCCCTATGCTGTGGGATTCCCCTATGTATTGACTCAGAGGATGTTTTGCTGTGATTGGTTCATCATCTGCTTTCCTCCTATGACGTCAGACGCCGCCGAAGATAAAGAAGACGGGTTTTCTGGGCTATGCAAGTTCAATCGCCATTTGCCGAGAAGCAGGACCTGAAGCAGGGTTAGAATTGCTATAACCCGAAACGTGGACCATGTTGTCAATCTAACTGATGAAGGCACTTCGGCGGTGCTCTATTCAAGAAGCTAAGTTCATTGCTCTATTTTTGCACTTTTGCACATTTTTAAACAAAAATTATTTATAATAAAGTGAGTGGTCACAGTGGTGTCTGCGGGATGCTTCCCTGACACTGGGCTGACATACTCCGACACTCCTAAGTTAATGGCATTTCAGCCTCAGATCATGGTGTCTTGCAAAAGCATATTCTTTCCTGTAGACAATGTTTACCTTTTGTGTATTCCTGTATCTTTGAGGTATCTGAATGTCTGTTTCATATCCCCACATTCCCTTAGCTCTTCTGGCTTATAGGCATTTGGAGGTTAAATGTTGTTTTACCCCTAGAAGAGGGTTTTATAAAATTACCTCAGAGGTTATGCACATATAAAGTAAGCATAGAGTTCAGGAAAAACCAACAGAAATGGAAATAGGCAACAGCCACTCGGGGATGCGTATCCAACATACAAACTTTATTGGAGGACCCAACTCAGATGAGTTTCGGCAAAACTCGTCTGCATTAGGGGTTGAGATGATTATTCACCAATAATATTTGGTCAATAGGTATACCACCATCTCTCATCAAGCTGTCTGCAATTCCTAATGCACAAGACACCAACCAATGGACCAAGACACCACAATATGCAATTTACCCTTACCGTTCCTCCTGCACTCAGGACAAGTACCCAATCCACATCAAATAGAACATTCTCTATGCCCCTAACGTATGGAACATCCGCGCCACACATGACGAATTCCACAAGAAACTAAAAACTCACCTCTTCACTGAATACTTTGGTACCTAAGCTAATCAACAAGACCTACGGAGATCATCACCTTACTCCACCTCTCTTCCTGGCTCGCCACAAACTGGGATCACCTCCCCTGGTCTACCACCCTACCTATCTTACCCTGCCCTGATGTCTCTTTCCTCCTCCCCCCCTTTCCCCTAGCTACTACTCTCCGGCTGCTTGAATTAAAGCCATTGTTACCTTGCTTAATTTAAATTGGGATTTAAGGCTTCTTTTGTTACTATGCTACAGTGCTATGTTATATTACCTCGTTCCATGTAAACCATAATGTTATATCGGCTGTTATCTTTAAATTGTTACCTCTAAACCGCTTTGACATTGAGATAAGATGGTATATAAAACCAGTTAAATAAATAAATAAAACAAATAATTGTAATTCAGGTAGGAAATCTGATTAAACACCGTACTCACTGCAAACATTATAATTTCTCTCCCTTCTTAATTCTTGTGGTAAGCAATTCCATGCCTGCAGCCCACAGTGTACGATTTCGGGTGTACACCAACCTACATCGTTGTATAGTTGGACTTTCCAACAACACATCATTTTGAGATCTTAATGACTGCTGGGAAGAATATAGTGTCAGGTATTTAAATACCTTGGACTAGAACCCCAGATAATTTTGTGTACTACTGTTAACAACTTACAAGTTGCATTCAGGTACAGTAGGTATTTTTCCTGTCCCAGAGGGCTTGCAATATGATTTTCTACCTGAGAAAATGTAGGGTTAAGTGACTTGCCCAAAATCATATGGAGCGGTGAAGGGATTTGAACCCAGCTTCCCTGTTTTCCAGCCTGCCGCTCTAATCTCAGGCTGTCTCACTAATCTTAATTTTACTAAAGAGCTTTTTACCACTGTGGACACTTAACCCTCCATCATAAGACTAGAGTCTACTAAAACATCTGAACCACATAAAAAAAAGAGATGCCTTACTGGGTCAAACCAAGGGTCCATCAAGCCCAATATCGTATTTCCAACTATGGCCAGTCCAGGTCACAAGCAACTATCAGGTTCCCAAAATGGTACAGAGATTCCATGCAGCTTATCCCAGGGTAAGCAGTGGGTTTCCCCAGCCCTCTTTAATAATAGTTTATGGACCTTTCTCCAAGGAACTTATCCAAACCTCTTTTAAACCCAGCTACACTAACAGCTTTTACTACTTCATGTGACTGCTTTACTTGGGGGAGGGGGGGGGGTGTGTGTGGAAGAATGTGGTCACATATTTGCATATTCATTATGGTTATCTTTAAAAAGCACAAGTTTGATAGGAAGACAGCATATCAAACAGGTGAGGGATGGACTGTGTATTCAAATGGCAGATGGCCTTTAATGTGGACACATGCAAAGTTATGCACTTAGGGAAGAACAATCCAAACTACAGTCATATGATGCAAGGTTCCACATTAAACCAGCTTCCCCCAATGAGTCCATTTTTCTCTTTAAAAAGTGATCTCATAGTGCGATATTCACCCCAAAAATGCCAACACATTTCAAACTTATCTGAATAAAGTTCTGCTTCAGGGTAAACTCAATTAGGAATGGGTTACATGGACTGATGATTCTGTCTTATGTGCAAATGAATAGTGAAGATACAGAATCGGCAGTCCATGGAATCCATTCCTAATTGAGTTTACCCTGAAGCAGAACTTTATTCAGATAAGTTTGTAACGTGTTGATATTTTTGGGTTGAATGCTGGCTGGAGTCCCCTCGAAGGCAGGCTCTGTCAGTCCTTGTCAGTTTGGCATCCGGTGCCTCCACCTGGGGAAGAAAGGTATTAGTGGGTAGGATTTCCCTCCTCATACCCTAGGAAACCTCTAAAAAAACACCGCTGTGAAGAAGGTTGGTTTAAATAGTATTTACAAAATTAAGTATTGTGATAAAATAATGCATTATGTACAACCCATATTATAAGTGGTTCAAGCAGGTAAAGTGAAATAGCAATATAGGATAAGCGATAAGGCAGTTCATACAATCAACTATAACCTTATACGTAGTGATTTAAATAAACGTTTAAAGATTATGGACCCGATATTCAAAGGCCATTTACATGGTTTATAGTCTAGTAAACTGTATAAATGCCTTAGATGGGGATACTCAATGGCACATACACAGGGAGTGCCGTTGGATATCCCTATCTATATCCCCTACATGCCCCAAAGATATCCGGCTAGCATAGGGGCATGCTGGGGGCATTCTGGGTTGGAGAGGGGGTGCAAGATAACTGGGCAGCAGCGATATGGTATGCTACCTGGTTAGTGCTCTGTGCCGAAAAGATAGGTGAGGAAAACCCTCGCCTATCTTCATGGTGAAGGACACTAACCCGGCAGAAAGCAATATCGCTGCTGCCCAGTTAGCTTCGGCGGCTTCCACATTGTGCGGCGATACCCAGATATTCAATGCTGGGGCCGTATGTGACCCCAGCATTGAATATCCAGGTTTAAGGGTCGTCAGACAGGGTTATGCGTTAATGTGGCTCATAGCCTGCCAGAAGAATATTGGGCCCTATGGCTTTAACCTTATTGCCCTGTCTCCTAACTCCCCTCCTTATCCCTTTGCCCACCAGCCCCAAGTCTCACCCACTGCTGAAGCTCTGCATCGGTGGCTGCTTGTGAAAGGAAAAGGTTTTATTTTTACTTTATTTGACTGTTTTTTTGTACCGCTTTTCACCGGGGCAAAGCGGTGCACATTACAACAACTGAGTGTTACATACAACAGTGGAACTTATATACATAACTAATTAGAAGAGATTGTTACATAGAACAGTCAAACTTATATACAACAAGAGTTACTTGTATGAAATGGTTATAGATTACATGCATGATCAACTACTATTTATTCTATATGGGGGGAGAGGATGCAGTGGAGGGGATAGAGGGAGGGGAGTGGATTATGTAATGGAGCCAAAGTTTTGTAGTTCTGTCCAGTCACTGAGACTGCAGCCTTGGCTATGCCACCTCCAAGCTCTCCTCCAATCAGGAAGGGTTTTTGCACTCCTGTCCAATCAGGAACAACTGTTGCAGCTCTCTCTTGAGCTGATATGCCACTGGACCTCCCTGGGTCTTGTGGCTCCTAGTCTGGAATGGAGTCTCTGCTGCTGCAGCTCTCCCTTGAGCTGATCTGTTGCTGCAGCTCCCAGTGAGCTGATGGACTCTTTGCCAATACAGCTCTCCCCCTGAAGCTGATTCTGCTGCTGTAGCTCCCAAGCCTGGATTAGGCTCTCTAGAGTCTCTCCACTGCCATCTCCACACCCTGGGTTGGGAGGAGACCATCCGCCCCCTTCTTCACTCCTACTCCCAACTGGGTCTATAGGAGGCTATCTGCTGGCATCTTCATTCTGAGCCGGCCTACGGTCCCAGGAGACTTTCTAGCACCATCTTCGGGAGGAGAAGCTCTTTTAGATTAAGAAGTTTAAGAGCTCTAAATCCTAAACTTCTTCATCTCTTCTCAAGATCTTTTTCCTCCCTTTTCACAGGGTTTTATTTAGTATCATCCCCTGTTTATCTGATACCATTAGGGTGAGCAATTTCCACTTGCCCCATTATTTACTTCTCCACCCTCTTTTCATAGTGTGCACATTATTCCCCTATACTATTCCCTATAGATTCAGTTAGATCTTATTAATAGATATAAATCTGAGCAAATATTACCCTTGCTGGCCCCGTCAATATCCTTCCCGTATGAACAGCGGGTTTGTATGGGGAGGCCTAGACAGGGGTGGGAGGGGGTGTTCTCGAGGCAGAGCAAGAGTGGGCTGTGACCCCAGACATACAGGGCTGATTCAGAGGTCGGCCTGTTTGTCCGAGGCCTTGAATCCAGACAGGGGACTTATTCCACTTTGAAGGGGGTATTAATCCCCCTGGATGGAAGGAAATCATGGTGTGGGACCCGGAGATGCAATTAGGGAGTGCAGGGGGTTCCCCACAGCCTGAGCCAGACCTTGGAAGGCCGGATCAGGGGTCAGGCTGTGGGGAAGAGACATCCGGGTTTGGCGGGCCAGGATCACTGATCATGAATGGAGCCATGGTGCCATGGCATCGCAGCTCCAGTCACTGGTCTGGCTAAGTTAGCCAGTGGGATGTACAGCTAGACAGAATCAGGTCCAGACCTGCATGTCCAGGTACTAGATCTGATTCTGATCCCACGGGAGCCATGGGATCAGAATCAGGTCACTTTGGATGTCTATTCTGCCTGGCCGTACAGGGGCTGGATGTGCATTAATGGAATTGGATTCTAAATGTTTACTTTTCTGCTTTGCTAGCACAGCAGGCTGTTCCCTTAATGTTGTCCCTCATCTGACTTTCCCAGCAGCCACCTCTTCAGCAACATACAGTGACCATTTACCTTTGATTCTACATTATTCAACACACTCAAACACCCACCTTAGGGGGGGGGGGGGTGTCACTATCATGGCTCTGTAACACTCCATAGTGTGACAATACCTTGAATATTGCGGGTAGTTCTGGTCACCATATCTAAAAAGGATATAACTGAATTAGAAAAGGTACAGAGAAGAGCAACCAAAATGATAAAGAGGATGGATAGATACCTGTTCAAGGAAAGGCTTAAAAGGTCAGGGCTCTTCAGATTGGAAAAGAGAAGGCTGAGGGGAGAAATGATAAAGGTCTGCAAAATGAGTGGAGTGGAATGGGTAAACGTAGATTGGTTGTTTACGCCTTCAAAAAGTAGAAAGGCTAGGGGATACAAGAAGCAGTAACGTAGCATATTTAAAACTAATCAGAGAAAATATCTTTTCACTGAATACGTAATCAAACTCATGAATGTATTGAGAGAGGATGTAGTAAAAGCTGTTAGTGTAGCTGGGTTTAAAAAAGGTTATGGAGGAAAAGTCCATAAACCATTATTAAAGGAGACTGGGGAAATCCACTGCTTACCCATGGAATGGAATCTTCTACCTTTTAGAAATCTGACCTGGATTCGCCACTATTTGAAACAAGATACTGGGCTTGATGGACTTTTGTTCTGACCCAGCAGCATCTCTTAACGTTTTTGTGAGGGCGCAGAGATTCTCATTCAGTGCCTTTGCCAGAAAAAAAAAGACGGAAAGCAACATATTCCCAGGCTATATAATTCAAATACAGCAAAAGTTGTAGCTGTTTAATTATTTAGTCTGGCACTTGAAGATAAAAAAAATACTGATGCATGTAAGTATATATTCTGCAAAAAAAAACACCCAACAAAGTAGATGTAAGGTGCTCACACATCAAGGCACAAAAAAAGTAGTTCTCTCTTGCTTTTGGGCATCTATTTTGCGTCCAACAAAACCCTTGCTCTAACAGTAGATGCAGAACAAAACTAGGACATTTCATCATAGAATCCAACATACAAGAAAAAATAAATCCAATTCTTTGTCATCCCATTAACAGCCTCTCCAATACCAGGCAGATTGTGAACTAACAGAAAACCCTATAAAAGTCACTGAAGACCTATAAAGCAAATCTAAAATACCATAACGACACCAGCTTCTAAAATTAACACACTTAGGAGCCTACCCAGAAAAGAGCAACACCATAAATATTGCAGGGGGCCTTTGAACATTCTTACATCTATTCGGAAAACTGAAAAAGCCAGATTACTACAGATCCTACATAGAAACTCCATGCTAACAGAACATGCAGTCTCAGTCACAAAGTACAGAATAAAACTAATTCAAAGTAGACATAGATAGAAAAAAATTAATTGAAACTCCAAGCCAGGCTCTGCATTCAGTGTAACACAAAAATAGAAAGTGATGCATATCACCCTGTACTGTGCAAAATATGTGGATGGTATATAATAAAATCCAAAAATTGACATATTCCAGTCATTAAACGGAAAATTAATTCTTTACCTTTACCATCTAGCTATTTTATTTTTCTAATAACCTTTGTCCCGGTAATCTGGTTTCTGTGTTCTATCTTCTCTTAAGTCTCTTTTCCAGAGTTTGCAATCCACTTGCCACTTCTCTCCACTCCTGTCTTCTTCACTTGTTCTCCTACACCCCTCACATTGATCTTTTCCTTTCAGCTTTCTCTCATGTATTTTCTCTATTTTTATACCCAGATTTCATGTCTTCTTTTTCTTTCTTTCTTTCTTTCTTTAACCGTTTTTGTTATACCATTTTTCTACCAGTCAAAACGGTGAACAATCAACAAAGTGTAGAGATGGAGGCAACAAAGGTGGTGTAGGCAATTTACATTAAAACATCATAGGTTTAACAGCAAGAGTAAAAATTAGGTGAGATCAAGTAGCAGTATTGAGAAACATTGCACGTGTGTTAATGTGGAGAGCATTTGTATCTCTGTACATTTGGCATCTATGGGAGTGGGGTAGGAGGGATATTGTGTATAAGTGCTCCTTTTTATATTTGGGTCTCAATCTCCCTCTTTTTACTGCATCAGCCTACCACTTTTTAACCTTTAACACAGCTCTATTACTCCCTATCTTTATCTTTCCGCAGCCACTTATTCCCCATCTTTAATTAACTATTTCCCTCTTTCATCCTCCCTGTGTTCAGCATCTTTCTTTCCTGCCCTGTCTTGTCTCCCCCTCTTTCCCCAATCTTGTGCCTCTCCCCTTTTTCTCATCCTATCCCCCCATGCCAAGTATCCCCCCTCTTTTATGTGTCTAGCATCTCCCCATCTCACCCCACCCCATGTCCAGCTTCTCCCTTCTATCTCTCTCACCCCATACCCAACATCTGCCCTCCACCCCCCCCCCACTTTGTGTCCAGCATCTTCCATTTATCCCCCAATAACCTCTACCCTGTGTTCAGCAGCCACCTGCCTTCCATCTCTTTATGATCCCTACATCATGTCCGGCCTCTGCTCTCTATCCCATGTCCAGCATCTTCCCAACCGTGTCCTGCATTTGCCTTCCGTCCCCCATACTGTGTGTCCAGTATCTGCCCTTCACCTCTTTTTGTGTCCAGCATCTGCCCTCTGCCATCCCTTCCACACTTCCTATTCAGCATCTGCCCTCTGCTCTGCCTTCTTGTCAAACATTTGCCCAGGATTTCCCTCCAGCCATTCCACCCCCCCCCCTCCATGTCCATCTGCCCAGCATTTCCCTTCGAGCCATTCCACATTCCCCCTGTCACTGTCACGTTTCCTGTGTCTGCAGTGGCAGTGGCGGTGCCTGATTTAAAAAAATAATCCCTTTGCTAGGAAGTGTGTTCTAGTTCCACCCCCTCTGATGTGAAGCATGTGTCAGAGAGGGCGAGACCAGACCAGCCTTCTCAGCTTGGGAGAAGCTATGTTTTTTTTGTTTTTCATCGAAGACTGCCACTGACACTGTAGACACAGAGAAAGCAACGGCATTGGTCCCCCAAAATGAGCTGTATCTCACACCAAAGTGGCTACAGCCAGCCCCCCACTCGTACCACCACTGCTGCTGGTTTTTACTTCATCTGCAGCAGCAGCGGTGATGCAAGGGGTGGTGGGCAGGCTAAAGCTGTTTTGGCATGAGTTGCAGCTCATTTGCAGGGGCAATGCCCACCGTGCCCCCCCCCAAACTACACCCATGTTCATAGGTCACCTCCATGAATTCCATTATTGGAAAAATCATTTGCACATTATACTGAATTACGGGTTAAATGTATCAATAATCATGCCATTGTCCTATGCTACATCTGTAACTAGTACTTAAAGTTCAAGTTAATCTGAGTTCTATCTAAACTTACATTATGTTATATTGTTATATGTAAACTGCTTTGATTACTTGACTAAGCGGTATAGAAAAACAGTTAAATAAATAAATAAATAGATTTGTGGAGGAATAATGAATAATCCTCACTGTATCAAGCATTAAATCTAGTGATTACAAATGTACATTAAATAATATGGAGGCTAATGAGGACTCCTGTGTTATTCCACTCTTCAAAGTCCATTGATCTGAGAAGTTGTCCCTATATTTCACCTTGCAAATTTTTTCCTTCAAAAAAAACTGAGACCCACAGGAGTACCTTCCCTGAAATTGCCAAGTGAGATAAATTGGCTACTGTCAGATCATGATCAGCCAAGTCAAATGCAGCCAATACATCAATTTGAACTAATACTCTAGATACCCCTCTATCTATCAAGGATCTCAGAGCATCCTATAATGCTATAAGCACTGGCTCAGTACGTAATTGGATCTAAAACTAGGCCGTGCTTCAGCTAGAAAATCATGTAATTCAAGGAATTCCTGTGCTTACCTCACTACTACTGTCTCTAAGCTTATAGATAAAATATATTAGCGACAGGTCTATGAATAGTAACACTAGAGAAGTCTTCAGAATTTTTAGGCATGTTTTCCTTAAATAATAATGCCTTTTGGGGAAGGTCCATCTGTCTGTCTGTATACATCAGTTTATGCATGCAGAAACAGATCTGTAAGGCATCACTCTAACTTTGAAGCGCAAAGGAACTGAGGGGTCAGCAGGAGTTCCCAAGTCCTGCCAGCAAGAAGAGAGCTGCAGTGGGTTTAAAGAGCTGACAGGAGTAGTGCTGGGGCAGGTAAAGGGTAGGAGCATATGGGAAGGAGTGGGGATAGAAAGGAGAAGAGGTCCGGGGTTAGGAAGAAAGGGGCAGAGTATAAGGGAAGGAGGGGAGGGGGGCATGGGTGGATGGAAGAGAAAGAGGGTGACTGCATGGGAGAAGTTGGGAGTGAATAGAGAAGGACAGGGGAAGTCCAAATAAAACAAAAAACCTATATGCTACAGCCGCACACACACATAGTCCTCCCTATAGGCATAACACATGCACACAGCCCCTGATATATATGCACATGCACACACGTAAACCCCAAAACATACATGCACACATGCAGAATCTTCCAACACACACACAAGTTTGTATGCAAAATAGTCCCAGATACACATGAACATCGTGAAATAGCAGCACTTACACATGTACGTTTTCAAGGTTTCCTCCATGGATATTTTCCACGTGTACATTTGTGATATGACTCCTCCCGCTCCCCGTGAATATAAACCCTGTGTGTTCCTGTACTTCTTTCTGTGTATTTTAGAATCGGCTCCACCTTTAGCACATTCCGAGCTCAGCATCTCCATGTACTCTCTAAAAGGTGCCTTCATATCTGTTTCGAGACAGTCTCTAGCATGGGACACAATATTCAAGGTGAGGTCTTACTAATAATGGAATAAACTTTCAAAGGTTTAGTTGAGATCTACTTCTGTTGCTTTAATTTGTTTTCTCACCAGTCTTACCAAAGATAAATAATAAATAATGTATTTTGAATTGTGTTCTGATTTGAGTTATTACACTTCTATAATGCACATCTGAAAACACTTGTTGTGGTTTACATAATAAACATACAATATAGCAACATGACAACAACAAAATAAAATTACTTCCTCACAATCTCCCCGTCCCCAAAACTTTTCCTAAATAAGTAAGTTTTCAATTGAACCCTAAAGGACTTAAGGTCAGCCTTCATCTGCAACTGAAACGGGACAGACCTCACAAATATAATGGAGGGTCAGTATGCAAAGGTACTTCTCTGGTTAACAAGTCACTTAATTCTCCATTGCTCTGGGTACAAATTTAGATTGTAAGTCCTCCGAAGGATAGCATAGTTACTCACCTGTAACAGGCGATCTCCGGGAACAGCAGGACTTTAATCTTCACATATGGGTATCGTCGGTACTGACAGAGCCCGCGCTAGAACGCTTTTGGGAGCATCCCACAGCACCTGCGTGCTGCCTTCCCGCCTTTCCCACTGTACCTCTTCAGTTGAGTTTATAGCTGAGACAAAGGAGAGAGGGAGAGAGAGAAAGAGAGAGACAGAGAGACAACTCCTAGGGGAGGTGGGTGGGTTGTGAAGAATAAATTCCTGCTGTTCCCGGAGATCACCCGTTACAGGTGAGTAACTACGCTATCTCCAGGAACAAGCAGGAATGTAGTCTTCACATATGGGGACTCCCTAGCTGAAGATGCCAGGGAGATGGCCCCAGGAAGCTGCAATCCATTGTGAGATGGGCCATGCTTCCTCCCATGGATCTCTGGCATCCCACCAGGGATGGCGGGTAGGAGTTGAATTAAGTCTGAAAGAGATGTTGAAGAACAGCCTGGCCAAACAAGGGATCCCGGTGGGAGTCCTTGTCTAAGCAGTAGTGGGCTGTAAAGGTATGTACCGAAGCCCAAGTGGCTGCTCGACAGATGTCGTCAATAGATACAGAGTGAAGGTTAGCCATAGAGGCTGCCATGGCTCTCACATTGTGAGCTGTGACATGACCTTCAAGAGGAAGACCCTTACTCTCATAGGCAAAGGATATGCATTGTGCAATCCAGTTAGACAAAGTTCTTTTGGAAACTGGAAGTCCCAAATGACTAGAATCAAAGGCAATGAAGAGTTGAGAAGACTTTCTATGTTGCTGTGTTCTTTGTAGGTAAAAAGCTAAAGCTCTTTTACAGTTCAAGGTATGAAGGTTTCTTTCTGCATTAGAAGCATGAGGCCTCAGAAAGAATACAGGAAGGTAAACCGCTTGGTTTAAATGGAAAGGGGAAACCACCTTTGGCATAAAGTGTGGATGAGTCCTAAGAACAACCTTATCATGGTGAAATCTTGTATAAGGAGGATCAGCCACTAGAGCTTGCAATTCACTAATGTGGCGTGTGGAGGTGATTGCAATTAGGAAGATGACTTTCCAGGAAAGGAATTTCAGAGATGTAGTGGCTAAAGGCTCAAAGGGCGGTTTCATGAGCTGCCCGAGAACAAGATTCAAATCCCATGCCACCGGTGGTGGTCTAATGGGAGATTTTGTTAATAGAAGACCTCTCATAAATCTTGTTATAAGTGGATGAGAGGAAATAGGTTGTCCATTTAGAGGCTTGTAGGAAGCTCCAATAGCACTAAGATGGACTCTTACTGAACTAGTCTTAAGACCAGCATTTGATAAATGAAGGAGGTACTCCAGTACCGATTCCAGAAGTATTGCAAGGGGGTTAAGTCCCTTTTGAGAACACCATATGGTAAACCGTTTCCACTTAAAGGCATATGATCGTTTTGTGGAAGGTTTTCTGGAAGCCTGTAGGATATCTTTTACCTGTTGAGAAAGGTTGAGATCCTGAAGGTTTAGGCGTTCAGCAACCAGGCCCTGAGATGCATGGACTGGGATTCGGGTGCCATAGCATCCCATTCTCTTGGGAGAGAAGATCTGGAGCACACCCCAAATCCCGAGGTGCAGCTTGAGAGAGATGTAGAAGCAGAGGATACCACGTTTGCCATGGCAAATGTGGAGCTATGAGAATTATACGACCTCTGTCTCTCTGAAGCTTGAATAGTATTTTGGGGATGAGGGGAATGGGTGGGAAGGCATAGAGGAAGTCTTGACCCTAGTGAAGGAGGAAGGCGTCCCTTACCTGATAATCTTGAGCCGGAATTCTGGAACAGAACCGGGGAAGTTTGGCATTCAGTGGACTTGCAAAGAGGTCTATGTCTGGGGTTCCTCAGATTTGAAATATTTGGGCAACCTAGTCTGAGTGGAGAGACGATTCGTGTGGCAGCAGTACTCGGCTGAGTTTGTCTGCCCAAAGGTTTTGAATGCCTGGAAGATATACTATGAGGAGGTGAATTTGATGCTCTCTGGCGAGGGCCCATAGTCATAAACCTTCGTTGCATAACGACAGAGAGCAGGTTCCGCCCTGCTTGTTCACATAGAACATGGCTACCTGATTGTCCGTCTGGACTAGGACTGTCTTGTAGCTGAGCTGGGCTTGGAATACCCGAAGAGCAAGGTAGATTGCTGTGAGTTCCAGGAGGTTTATTTGAAGATAAGCCTCCTGTGGAGTCCAGGTACCCTGGGTAGAGAGATCGTGCAGGTGGGCCCCCATCCCACCTGTGATGCATCTGTTGTTAGAGTGGCCTGGAATAGGGGTTGCTGGAAAGGAGACCCCACCAGAAGTTTCTCCAGTGATTGCCACCATTGAAGGGACGAAACAAGATGTTGTGAGTTTGTTATTTTATTTTATTTTTTTATTTATTTACATTCTATTATATACCGCGCTATTCTGCATCAGTGTGGTTTACATTGAACAAACTGAAATTACATTGAACAGGGCTTTATAACTTGGAGATAACTATTTTACAGGGAACATGGGCTATGGGGGGTAAAGTGGCTTGCCCAAGACCACAAGGAGCACCTGTGGGACTAAAAACCCAGGTCCTTCCGGCCCAAGGTTGCTGTCCTCTAGTGGGATTTGAACCCCCGACCTTCCGGTGACCAGGCGACCTGTGGCCTGTGTCCAATGAGTGGATAGGGTCCACTGGGCTGCTCGCATGTGGAGGCGAGCATAGGGAACCACATGTACAGTGGATGCCATATGTCCCAGTAGTTGGAGCATTTCTCGAGCAGTCAGGTAAGTCTTCCCTGCTGCTTGGGAAGCTAGCTGCACTATGCGCAGACAGCGGGGCTGTGGAAGGAAAGCCCTTGACTGTCTGGTATCTAGACGAACTCCTATGAATTCTAGGGACTGAGTAGGAGCAAGATGGGAATTTGGGAGGTTTATGACCAATCCCAAATATTGAAAGATTCGCATTGTATGAGACAGAGCAGAGCTGGCTTCTGGAGCCGTGGGGGCTCGAATGAGCCAGTCGTCTAAGTAAGGGAAGATGAATATCCCTAGAGTTCGCAGGAATGCAGCTACTACCGCAATGCATTTTGTGAATACTCTTGGAGCCGAAGCCAGACCAAAGGGAAGAACTTTGTATTGGAAGTGTTTTCCCTGGAAAAGGAACCACATGAATTTCCTGTGATCTGGATGAATGAGAATATGAGTATATGCATCCCTTAGATCTAGAGAACAAAGCCAATCCTGACTTTGAAGGTATGGCAGAAGAGTTTCTAGAGAGATCATTTTGAATTTCTCTCGGAACAGATATTTATTCAATTCTCTGAGGTCTAAAATGGGTCTGTGTCCTCCTGTTTTCTTTGGGATAAGAAAATAGGGGGAGTAGAATCCTGTACCCTGTTGTTGAATGCGTACTTCTTCTATTGCTCCTTGAGCAAGGAGTGTTGTGACCTCCTGACCTAAGAGAATTTTGTCAAGGGTCTGAGAATTGAACTGTCTTACGATTGTAGGAGGGGGCATGCTGTGAAAATGAAGCTTGTACCCCTCTTGTACAATGGACAGAGTCCAATTTTCTGCTGTTATTTGGTGCCATCTGTTGGCAAAATGACACAATCTTCCAGGGATGGCTAAGGGTTCTGGACCGTTCAGGGGCAGGAAGGCTAAGTTCTCTAGGTAGGAGTCAAAGCCCCTGAGGAGGCTAAGCCTGTGAAGCTGGCTGAGATCTCAGCCCTTTTGGCTTCTTTTGTTGTCTAGTTTGTTGCTGTTGTCCCTTTTGGGCAGCCTGAACTGGACCGTGCCCCTGCTGGGCATAAGAAGGATAAAACTTCCTTTTTTTTGCTGAAAAAGGGTTTTTTATAGGATTTCTTTTTGGCTGGGTTGGCTGTAGACTTTTACAATCTATCCAGGGTGATATTGTCAGCATCTATTTCATTAGCCTTTTCCTGCCAATTTTTGCCAAAGAGATTTTCTCCTGTGCAAGGGATATTTCCCAATTTATCTTGTACCCAAAGTTCCAAGTCGGATGCCTGAAGCCAGGCAATCCGACGTGCACCAATGGCAATAGCAAAGGTTCTGCTGATGCATTCAAAGCAGTCAAAGGATGCACGGTTTACAAACTTGGAAACATCCTGAGCATGTCTGACAAGAGTAAGAAAGTCTTGTCGTTTATCATCAGGAAGAAGGGGGCTCATAAGCTCCAAGTCTCCTGTGACCTCTTTGAGGAACATTCCCATATATAGGATATAGGAGCTGACCCTGGCTGAGAGCATGGAAGCTTGGAAGCATCGACGCCCAAAGACATAGAGAGTCCTGCATTTACAGCCTGGAGGATTGGAAGCATGCCTCTTTGCACTCTTCATCCTACGCATAGTCGATTCCACTACCATTGAATGGTGTGGTAACTGAGTTTTTTGGAAGCCAGGACAAGGTGGAACTCGATACATTGTATCAAGCCTCCAAGAGTGAGGAGATGTGGTTAAAGGTGTTTCCCACATCCTCAGCATAAGATCATGTACGATCTGATGAATAGGTAGAGTAGCTGCTTCCTTGGGAGCCTTAGGGTATTGAAGGATTTCTAATTCTTGTGCCCTAGGTTCCTTTTCAGGAGTTATTGTGATTGCAAGGCCTCGAGCCACATCATGAATAAAATCCTGAAAAGACATGTCCTCTGGAGGAGACATCCTACGTTGAGGAGAAGAAGATGGTTCCTCCGGAAGAAGTACTCTGGTATCGGCAGAGTCATCAGAATCATCGGAATTGGAAGATTCGAAATATCTCCGATCCCGATGTTCGTGCAGAGCACGGTACCGGTATCGATCGAACTCGGTATCGAGGTGTCCCGGTACCGATCTGTCGATGCTGGAGATAGACTCAAAACTCAGCATGGGGGGTATACCCATCGAGGCCGGTGCCATCAAGTACCGGTACCGGTGTCGGCACTGTTGATGGTGCCTGTTGAACCATCTGTAGCAGTCTCAATGGTACCGAAGCCGTGAGAAGACTTGCCAGACTGCGTTCAATAGCGAGAAACCTCTGATCTATCAACGCTGCCGATGCTTGGGTATCGGTACCGGTGGAAGCGGCTGGAACCCCAGAGCATAGCACCAGTAGTTCTGCCGAGGTGGAGGCCTCGAGAACATCCTGGAGCCCCGTTAGTGCTTTGGAAGCCGAAGCCTCCCGCCGGGGCTGTTTGGTCGGTGAAGTTTCCTCAAGGGCAATGCCAAAGGCCTCTCGATGCCTAGAAGGAGATCTACCCTTTGAGGACCGGCTAGACTTATGTTTAGTTACCTGAGATCCATGGGAGGAAGATGAGGCTCTGGAAGACGTCGATGCAACGGACATCGCATCTATGGCAAAATGGGTACCGAGTTTTGCAGCTTTATTCTGCAGGCCCTTTTTAGTCATCTTCCTACAGGAGAGGCACTCCGATGGAGAAAGGTCAGGACCTAAACATTTAAGACACCAGTCATGGGTGTTGGTGACGGATATGGTACTGCCACACTTAGAACATTTTTTAAAACCAGTAGCTGGTTTTTCCATTTTTAAGGAAAATGGGCCTAGTGCCCAAAATGGCACCTAGCACTGAGGAAAAAAAGTTTCTGAAGAAAAATACCTCAGAAAAAAAAAAATATTTTTTTTTTATAGAAAAGAAGAAAGAAGAACCTGCAGTACCAGTAGGCGTCGAATGAAGGCAGACGCGACCACAAAAAATAAAAAATAAAGAAGGAATTTTCTGCAGTGACAGGTATGCGACCTGTCAGCTCTGCGCAAAATGAAGAACTGAAGAGGGACAGTGGGAAAGGCGGGAAGGCAGCATGCAGGCGCTGTGGGATGCTTCCAAAAGCGTTCTTATTGGACACTGGAGAGCGTTCCCGCGCGTGCTCTGTCGGTACCGACGATACCCATATGTGAAGACTACATTCCTGCTTGTTCCTGGAGATAGGAAAATACCTGAATGTAACTCATCCTATATCTATTCCTAAAAAGCTAAATCCAAAATCCCTTTTCCCCCATGCATCAGAACGTTCACCCAGAATAGTCTCACTTCTCACCCTGTTTCTGCAGTATCGCTGCCTGAATGCTCTACTACTACCTTAAACTAAACATGTTCACTACAGAAGTGATCATCTTTCTTTCCCACGCTCATGTCTCACTTCTCTTTCTAGCACCATGGATAAGAATGTCATTCTCCCATTCCTCTCAGCTCAAAACCTTTTAGTTATCTTTGACTCCTTCTCAGTACTCGGAAAGTAATTTTATAACAGGACACCTAATTTAAGAAGCCAAGAAGGTGCTATTTCATAGGGGCACATATGTATATCTTTATAAAATAATTGTATAAGTGACGGAAATCAAGCCTTGAATGCAGATGTGGGCATTGACACCTGCTGGAGTGTAGGTGTCAATGTTTGTGTGTAAATGTTGCAAGTATGCACATTGATGAAAGTATCTTCTAATCACAGTGCATACCTGCAAACTCCACCCATGCTCTGACCAGACTGTGCCCCTGGCTATACCTAGCAACTAAGTATGCACCTTTTGGCAAGGCCTACACATTGATGCCAATTGGTCAGTTATAAAAGGCCTTTTAAGTGCAACTGTGATCACATATGTGTCAAAAGCACTTTATAAAATTATCCCTACAGGGTCCTTACGTTCTTTATGGAATTACTGAAATCCATTCTTTCCTTGCAGAGCATTCTGCCAAAATCTTCATCTCTCTCATCATCATTCTTTTATGGGCCCTTTTACCAGAGGGTGCTATGATGTTGCACTGAAACTATGGCGCATTAGGTGCAGCACCTCTACGTTAACTGTCAGCGGTGTGGAAAACATTTCCCAGGCAATTAATGTGCAGCTCTGTTCCATAGCACATGCATTGTTAGCGTGGGCACACCTATTGAGGTGGCATTAGGTGACCCCGAGCAAATGCAGTTTGCATGCAGTGTGAACACCGTGCTAACTGCACAAAGCACACAATGCCACTCTCCACCCCTTAACCACCCACTCACGACCCTAACGTAAGTTAGACAGTTAGCCAGGGAATCATCCCATGCTAACGGTCATGGCCCTGTGCTAGCTGACAATGTGTGCCCCAATGTGCATTCAGTGCGCACCAGAACTTGCATTGTCAGCTAATGCCCTTTAGTGAAAGACCCCTTAGACTACTGCAACTTTCTTCTCAAATGCCTACCTACCTCCAGAAATGTCTCTCAAAAGGTTAGCCACTCAACATATCTTCCTTCAGTGCCACTCTAATCATGTAGTCCCTCTCCTATTGGGATCCCATTCTCTTCTGTATAGAGTTCAAGCTTCTCCTACTCACCTACAATTGTCTTCATTCTATCACTCCTTACTTCCCTTCACTTATCTCTTATCCCCTCGAAGTATTCACTATTTATTGGAAAACTCCTCTTATCTGTGCCATTATCCTCCCAACTCTTTGCAACAGAAATAGAGGGTTTAGCGCCAGGAACAGGCAGTGTAGAGGAGCCATAGAATGTAAAGTAATGAAGAAAGGGGTTTGTCCTGATCAAGCTGGAATGGTTTGTTGACGAGACAGGTTAATATTATTATGATTGCTGTATGGTCTTTGGTGCCTGCCTTCTGGCCTGCTGAGCACAGGAATGCAGGGTGCCACAATCTGAAGCTTCAGTGGACCTTGGAGTCTTTGGGTGTCAACAGCAGAGGTCAGAAATTGTTTTTCAAGATTCAGAGAGCTTCATGAAATGTAAAATCTTCCCTAAAGTTATTTTAAAAAATCCTAAATGGCTCTCGTTTATTCATCCCTTGAAAACACTACTAATCTAAGCTTTATTCCAGAGCTGGTTGACCCCGTGCCGTACCTAGGCCTATGTGAGTGGTGCAGCCACACAGGGTGCAAAAAAAACAAAAACAAAAATAGGAGCACATTTAGGGTTGCCAACCGCCAGCCTTGGTTCCTTCCTCACTGCCTGCCCGGCCTGCCCTTGCCCCGCCGCCACGTTTTCTGTTCCCTTGGCAATGGCAGCGGACCTCCTCCAATAAAAAAAAAATGCAGGTCTTTCTAACTCCATGCTTACATGGCTGGTCAGCCATGCACGTGCGGAGTCTAAAAGACCACCTTTTTTTTTTAAATTAGAGGAGGTCTGCTGCCTCCACCACTACAGCGACTGACATCAAGGGAACAGGAAAAGCAGCACTTGCCTGACATAAAAAATGAAGCAGAAAATGACGATATATGTCAAAGATTGTTCCTATCACACAGGCAAATTGCAAAGTTAGCAATGGCCAGACTGTGTCTTTTAGTCTAAACTGGGTTGGCGAACTATTTAAATACAAGTGACCAAAACACATATTTTGGAAACAAAGTATTCAGTATTTATTTTTCTCCAGCAAACTTTTATTTGGTCTCTAGTAAGCTTTGCAATGAAATGATAGAAGAACATAAGGAAAACAGAACAAACAGTTTTTTGGAATGCAATGGAAAATTCTTCTATAGAGAAATTTGAAAGAAAAATCTAGAAACAAATTTGTTAGAGACTAGCATTTTTTCTAAATAGTTACAAATAACAAAAAGTAAAAGGAAGAAATTTAACTTAGTGGTATATCAAGTACAAATAAATATAAACTTAACAAAATAAGGTCTCTGATCAAAAATGAATAGTTGAAGTACAACAAGCGAAACATGATGAGCCCAATTCATTACAAGTTCAGCTAAGAGAGCATTTAATTGAATGCATGTGCTGTGAAACATGAGCTTCCGAGGCTCTGTGAGACATCCAAGAGGAAGTGGACCTGATGAGTAAGAAGTAGCTCTCACCCTAGCCCTTGGTCTTCGGAGAATGTGACATCTCCTGCAGGGAGTGCATTTGGTTTATAACTGATTAAACATAAGCAGCTTTATTTATATCTTCCACGCCAGTGCATGCCATCCTGCATGATAGATTGACTGTATATTACATCAGAGGCAGAACTGGCTCTTTCTGGCATTTAAATTGCACTCTGTGAAGGAGATAAGCACTGGCCCTGAAGGTTTAAGTTGAGCAATGCAATCAGTAAGCCCTTGATACCCCAATTGTTCATAATAAAAGGAATGAGACCAGTTGGTGTTACCTAGAAATTGGTTTATTCTGACAATTCTGTGAAAGAGAAATGACTGAGTAACTGCAATGAATGGGAGACTATCAGATCTCATTGCCATATATATCAAATCTTGGCTGAAATTGAATAAGGGGCAATGCCATTCACTGGTTGTTAGAGACATTATCTCTTAATTTATGTGACTGTACTACAACCTAGCTAGTATATCAAAGAACTTCGCTGAACTGTACAGCTAATGTGTCGGAGGACAATAAATGTAGCAGAAAGTGGGATGATATAAGTGCTAAATGTTTTTTAACCAGGCCGACTATTCCTTTAGGACTACAATGAAGACATGGAGCCCGATTCCAAAATGGGCATGTCCATGCCCCGTGCACGTCACCAGAGAAGACATGCATGCATGGCACCGATTCCACAACCCCGCTTACACATGCATATGGGGATGTAGAATCAGCGTATGCCTGTTCCCGGGGAAGCACACCTAACTGGCGGCCTGTTGGGCCTGTCTTGAGCCATGCACACATATAGGCCATGCGCTCCCTTGCCTTTGTTGTTCCTGCTGCTCCATCCACGTGCAACCCCATAAATGTCCCCAACCCTACGTCCTACAGACCAAGTGCAACCAGAACCAGGAATAAGGCCCCCCCCCCCTTCATAATGCACACATCAACATGACTACCAGGCAGCCTAACTTCAGTGAGGTGGAGACGAGGCTGCTGGTGACCATGGTCCTGGAGCAGGAGGAGACCATCCACCCCACTGGACAGAGGCAGGCAGCCAGCCCTCTCAGCAGCATGCAGGGGCTGGGAACACATCAGGACCACTCTCGCCCAGTAAGTACAATACAATCACAGACAGACAAACCTGGAAGCAGAGAGAAGTGGGCAGGCTGGAGTAGCACACAAGCTGGCACAGAGACAGGCATGCACCAAGGTGGAAAAGGAAGGGCAGGGAAAGCCAGGACTTGCCCCTGGCAGAAAGCATGCAGGTTGCACAGTGACAGCAAAGCACAGCACTGACAGAGCAACCCCACAGCAGGGACCCATGCAATATGGGAGAACAGGATGCAAGCAGGCCCATAGTGAAGGCACAAGGGGACACAGAGACAGATGGAAGGGACACACATAGCAGAGGGAAGTCCCAGAATGTCAACCACAGCCCCAAGTCACATAGATATGCCCTGAGGGGTCCAAACAAAATGAATCAGTACAGGCCCTCAGGTGGAAAGCAAATCCAGCACCCTGAGCACTGGGGGTCAGGCACAGAACCGCCAGGCAAGAGCTGAGAGGGTTACCAGAACCTAGGAAGTGAGAGCAGAGGAAGTCAGAGGGGAGGCACAGTGCGAATGGTATGGGTGCAAAAAAGGCAGGAAGCAAACCCAACACCCTAAGCACCAGGTAACAGGCACAAAACCACTAAGCCAGAGCTAAGAGGGCTTTCAGGCTCTAGGAAGAGAGAACACTGTGCTCTGTGCATGTACACCAAATGCAATGACCAGCAGGCACCCCCCTCCAAGGCATAGCAGAGTAAGGCCCCACCGATAGCAATTAGGGGCTGGGCTTGTGATGCATATGCGCACAGCACCAGCAGCAGCTCTCCAATGAGTAGGCAGGCCCATGCCCTATCTATCTATCTATTCTATCTATTTAACATTTATAAAGCGCTTCAAATGTACAAAGCGCTGTACATACATGAAGAAAAGACAGTCCCTGCTCATCAGAGCTCACAATCTAGTCAAGAAGATCACAAAATACAAATACAATCAAGTAAGACAAAGTATACAATAAAGAAGAAGAGCAAAAACAAGAATCAAGAACAGAAAGCAATAGAGAAGAGATGGCATGGAGGAATGATTAGGTGTGTCTCTTCCCCACAGGCATTTCCAGATCCTGCACGAAACAGGCGTATCGTCTGCGGTTCCGCACAATCCGCTACACGCATCCATGGCTAATAAGGTGCAGCCGTCAGCATCTGAAGGAGTAGCCATGTAGATACCAAGTTCAAGCAACAGGCCAACAGGCCCCCAACACAGAGGCAGAGCACCACATGTAGCAGCATACACTGCTGTTACATGGACACCACAGAAACATCATGCCCCCCTCCATGTTTCCACAACACCCAGCCCTGGCCTGCAGAGCTGGGACAGGCAGGAACACACTGTGTGTGGTCCCACCCCCGGCAGCAACCATAGTAATGCTGCAACAGGCAGAGCAGGGTGGGGACATGTGTGGCACAGTCACCACGCTGTCCCACATAGCACAATGGTTATTGATCATGGTAAGGTAACAGAAAAACGTCTGCCTGCACCACCACAGTGGCAGTAACACTGTCCAGAGGTTAACGCAGGAACCTGATACCTGATGAGGTCCACCCATGGGTCCTGAATAACAGCACCCTGTGCCACCAGAACACCAGGAAACCCGCCACCCATGGATGACCTGTCAGATACACAGCAGAGACATCAAAGCTAACCATGACCTCTGTCCCCCACAGCAGCAGCACAGCAGGAGGAGAACTCCCCACTTCCATCACTAGATGGCTCCACCCCCAACACTCTGGAAGACACCAGGGCAGACACAGCCCCCAGCCCCAGCAAGGCAGCATGACCACCACCAGGGGCAGCAGCAGCACACCACTGAACCCCATCCTCCTGTCCAGCCCCACAGCATCAACAGAAGACAAGGAGGATGAGGAAGGCCAGGCAGTGGAGACTGTATTCTCCCCTCCACTTCCCCTGAAGGGTGCAGAGCTGATGGCAGTGGGCGGGGGCAAGCCCATGTTCCACACCACACATGGGGGCAGTGGGTAGCAGGACAGAGGCCAGGGCCCACCGGTGGCAGGCACCAGTGAAGCAGAGACAGGGGGCAACCTCTAGACACTCATCCTCTATACCTTAGTGGAGGAGGAGTATGGCATACCAGGGAAGGTGGCGGGGGAGGCCCCATGGAGTAGTGCAGAGGAGGTCGCAGTAACACAGATTGAGGGGACAAGCAGGAATGGCATGGGAGACAGTGAGTGTCAGGAGTGGCTGGATGGTGGGAGTGAAGGTGGGGGCTTGGAGTACATGCAGGGGGAGTGTGGGAGCACAGAATGGATGGGGGCAGGGATGTGGCAGAGGTGCCTGCGGCCAGGTGCATGTGCGAGCAATATGCCTGTGTGGGTGGTCCATGAACTCCATCCCTATATTATGTGGGGTCCAATGAGGGGGCCCCAGAGGCAGTGGGGGCCTTAAGATACGCCAGCCATAGACCATCTGGAGCACGTGCTTGCACATGGACTTGTCTGGCCGCACAGGCCCCTGTCCCACCTCTCATGCCATGTGGAAGGCCTCAGGGGTGAGGTGTGGGGCCTGAGGGGCAAACTCAGGGGCCTGTGACTGCTGCTGGAGGCTCACATGCAGTCCCCGCCCAGTCACATAGCAGGCAGTCCTGCGGGGCACTAAGGGAGCCGCACCATCTGGGAGGTGTGCAGGGGCAGCTGTGCCACAAAGTGACATGAGCTGTGCCAGTGCTGGCTGGTGCAGCAACAGCCACCAGGGCAGACTGTCCTGCAGTGGTCTGGGCCCTGTATGTGCAACAGCGGCAGGGATTGGGTGCCGTGGAGAACACCTGTTTGCCTGTTTGTGTGGGCACTGTTAGCCCATTTGTCGTTTCTGGCCAATGGATATTTGCTGGGCAAATAAAGGTTTATAATGTTTTACATGTGTGCCTATATGGCTGTGACCACAGCAACCCTGACCAATAGCAGACCAAGACATACGTATAGTGCTACAGGAGGTGTGCAGCACTGCAACGCCACATGTTCAGGGTAGACCATGCAAGCCAGAGCCAAATATCCAGGCAGAATGGCCAACACAGTAGCAAGAGACAGAGCCAACACACAGGAGGAATAAGAAGGAGGCACATGGGAGGGGAGTCAGGAACATGTGGCAGCAGCAGAACCAGAAGTCCACAGTCATGTTGTGACCAGGGAAAAGGTATCCGCCTGCTGCACAAACACAGGTGGTGTGTGCCAGGCAAAGGGGGTAGGATGGCGAGAGGGGCACAGCCTGGAGACAGCCATGGATGTAACAGACACAGATCATGGCAGTGGGCTAGATGGGTGAGTTACCTGTAGAGGGGCCCATGAAAGGGAAGGTAGGGAGGCATAGCAGACAGACTGCACAGATGGGGCTGCATGTGATAGCAGACCTGGACATGGAAACAGAGTGGGAGTCAGACGTGCTGTGTGCTGCATGCAGTGATGGCCATGAAGGGGCTGGCAGATGATCTGTAGCACTGAGCAGCTCTGAACAAATAAAAGGGAGGAGACCTGGGTCTGAGAGTGTCCACCAGCACCAATGGCACAATAGGCATGGCGGGAGGTGATGGATGAGAGGATAGGGGTCCCAGGTGTGTGCCACATATGGACTGGGTGAGCCAGTGCACTGTAGGGGGACCAGCTGCGGCATGGCATTGTCAGAGGCAGCAGAAGGGG
Organism: Ichthyophis bannanicus; assembly: GCA_033557465.1. Taxonomy (NCBI): domain Eukaryota; kingdom Metazoa; phylum Chordata; class Amphibia; order Gymnophiona; family Ichthyophiidae; genus Ichthyophis; species Ichthyophis bannanicus. The sequence goes on along the minus strand of CM066033.1, from coordinate 1,220,740,571 downwards.
CGGGTGGCAGGGGCCATAGACAACTGACCCATGTGTGAGATCACTTGTACAGTGGGCTCACCACCCTATGGGGACAGGAACATCCCTGAGCCTGGGACTGAGGTGCCCGATGGCTGCCATGCATGGCCTGTGTGGCTGGATGGACCCATGCTGGGGGTTACCATGTGCATACCATGCACCATGCGCATATCCTGTCCCCCATTACAGCTGCCACATGTGTGGCACTGGCATTATGCAAAAGGTGGGTGAGAGATGCACCAGGGACAGGTAGACTGTATGATGTGTGTGTCACAGCTGCGGCAGCTGGAGGCCTGTAGGTACCATGCCACAGAAACACATGTCTAACCACGTGAGCCCCCTCACATGGCACCATTGCAAGCTTCTACAGGTCACATGGCACGGCACACATGGGGGCTGGAGGGACATGGCATGTGGCTGGATGGTCACCGCAACCTTGGGACAAGGTTGCCAAAATGTTACTGGGAATGGGCCCAAACCTTGGACCCAGAGGCAGTTACTGGGAATGGGCCCAAACCCACTGTCCCTAGCAGGCTATGTGCATCATGCACAGATGCATGACCCAGCCACCCAGGCCCTATCCGGAAGGTGTGGACATGCACAGGCACTGGTGAATGCAGAAGGAGGGTACTGGCAGAGGCTGTATGGCACAGGCAGTCAGGCAAAATGTGCCTGGACAAGGCTGTCCTGTTCCACCACCCCCTGCCTGGACTGTGAGCCTTGGGGCAGCATCCAGTTCCTTACAGACAGCCAGGGCTGGCTCAGGCTCTGCTGGCAGTGGCTACTGTTGCTGGTAGGCATAATTGAGAAGCATACTGCATTCCATGGTAATCTGACATACCTTTTCAGACCTGTAGAGCAGCTCTCCCCTGGACTGGTCCAGGCATCTGAACTGGCAGTTCAGCTGCCAAAGGTGCACTCAATGACGTGCCATGTGGTCCTATGCACATAGTTGTACCAGTGCTTTGCTGGGCTGATAGGGTGAAGTATAGGTGTCAGCAGCGAGTCGCATAGGGGGTATCCCGTCACCTGCAGTGGGAGACAGAACATCATACTGTTGAGCAGCTGGTATGCCAGTATGGGGGACATGTGTTACCAACATGTTGTGGGTTGTGGACAGCTGACTGTATATGCGTGGCTGTCTCTACTGGTTAGATGGTCCCAGAGGTGCCTGTGGGGTGTTGCGTGCCCTCAGCCCAACACATGTGCATGGACACCCCCAAAAGCATCAGGGGTGCATGCTTTGTGGGGGCTTGGCATTGTGATGGATGTACAATGTCCCTGCCAGGTGCCTAGCCCATTTTGGACCCGCTTCTATGAGGCAAATCAGCAGGGCTGCACATCCCAATGGGATGTACAACCCTGCTATCTGCCTTGCCAGTATTCTGCCTCCATCCCCCGCTGCATGCACAAATCTGCTGTGTGTGCTGCAAGGGATGGGGCATGATTGGGATGGAGTGTGGATGTGGCATGGGCAAAACCGACCCCTGGGCATAAAGGGCCAATTCCGCTCAAGGATGCCCTGCTTATACCACCTCTGAGTTGAAATAAGAGAAGAGTGCCCCCCTGAACATGGCCGGAGTCCACCCACAGGAGCACCAGGACGCAGAGGGTGGGTTCCCACCACCATATCCAGGCCCCAGCGGCCCCTATAGGGGTCAGATGGTGGGGATTCAGTGGTCCAGGGCTGTGGGCAGATGGAGTCATAGTGGATGATGTCTCCATGGCTATGGGAGGGGCATGCTGGGCCATCCCTGGGCCAAATTCTGATAGCCACAGGAACATTTTGTTCCCATGTTAAAGAATTGGGTCCACACAGGCCTATCCTACATGGGGCCGTCCGGATGGCCCTTATGTGCCCCTTCCAGAATTGGGCTCCACATGCCTGTATGGCCTGTGTGCCCCCACAAGCCATAGCCTAATGGAGCCGTTGCATGGGGTGGCATATCCCTGCCAGTGGGGTGGGGGGTGGGGGTCACATCACTGCAGCTGTGGGGGAGGGCCTGTCAGGACACTGGCAGTCGGCCCCTGTGCAGTGTACCCTCACAGTGCCATAGGGCACAGCTGCCTCCTTCCGCCATGATGGTGGATGCACCATTGTGCTGATGGCCGGTTCTGGACAGATCTACAGGCCTACACACACATGTCCCTTGACATACGCACCACAGAAAGGTCCACCACATCCCACCATTAATATGTGTGCTCTGAGACTGACCCTGCGGCCCCACATTACCCATCCATAGCATGCCCCCCATGTTGTGCACCATGCTTCCCAGTCCTAGGGTATCTGTGCATACGCCCACCTAGTAGCCAACCGCCTGTGATGTGGCCCCCCTTGAACTGTACATGGAGCCTGGACTTGCTCAGGATATATGAGTCATGATAGGATCCCGGTTACTTGGCACCAACATCCGTGATCTCCCCATGCCCTTTGCATACCACCTGCATGTTGACCAAGTAGAAGGTCTTGCGGTTCCAGTAGGCAGCCTCAATCCATTGCAGGGGCCGGAGGGTGAAGTGTGTGCCATCCACCATGCCTAGCACCCATGGGAGCCTTGCAACAGCATGAAAGTCCTACATGGTTGGTGCTGTGGCTGCTGTGTGTTCGGAAAGCTGACGGTCTGCACCATGCACTGCAGGTAGGCACACATGAACTGGGTTAGGCACTGAGATACTGCAGGCTAGCTAAGCCATCCATCAGCTGACAGCACCATCTGGAATGAGCCTGTCGCCAGGAAGGCCAGTGCTGTTGTCACCTTAAGATGAACTGGTATTGGTTGTCCCTCTGTGCATGGTGATTACAAACCATGGCTCCAGCTGCTGGAAGAGGTCATGTATGGCAGACCTTGCCATACAGGCTGCATCAGTCATGTCCATGTACCGGACCCTCTACCTTGGGACATCTGCGTGTAGGCACCTCCACTCCACTTCTTTGCCACCATGATCAGAGCTGTGCAGCAGGGCCAGCATTTACCATCCACAGATGTCATGCATGCTGTCCCAATCCAACTAGCTGGCTGCAAAATGTTGGACACCCATTACACACATGGTTGTGGGTGTCTGTGTTTCCAGACAGCTGCTAGTGGCACCGGAGTGGAGGAGTAGCCTAGTGGTTAGAACACTGGCTTGGTAACCAAGCAACCAGGGTTCGATTCCCACTAGCACTCCTTGTGGCCTTGGGCAAGTCACTTAACCCTCCATTGCCTCGAAAGAAAGGCCTGGCAATCTACTTCCGGTGACACTGCCAAGAAAACCCAGGAGCTTCTGGGTCGCCAGGAGTCAGGACTGACTCGAAGGCACACATTGCATTGCATTGCTAGTGGCACCATCACTTTCCCACACTGTGACAGTCCTGCAACAGTACTGTGCAGTCCCCAGGGTGCATGGATGTGTCTACAGGATATACACAGAAGTGCTGGGGTGCAGTTTCCAGTCCTGCGCATCACACACACACACACACACACACACACACACACACACGTAGGCCTGTGCTGACACTCATGTACAGGCTTGTCAACATCTGCATGTGCAGCACAAAAGGTTGTCTGTATGTGCCCAGTCTGCACCATTTCTTGTATCCTCTTCATACACACATATGGCTGCCTCATCCATGCAAATTGCTGCTGGTCCATTGGCATTTCTCTCCATTGTGCCAGCTATGGGAGGCAAACCACTGTCCTCCTGCATCCTAAGCAATTGCCATCCCCATTACTCTGTATGGTTGTATTCCCATGTGAGTGTGTGTTGCCGCAGGCACATTTGCATATCTATGAAGGGACATATACATTGCCACATTATGACATGCATGTCCCAGTCGGGCCCATCCCTGACCTCCAAGCATTGCCAGTGTGATGGCTCCTAAGGTCGCTACTAGTAAGGCAAGGTTCTCGGAGGGTGAGGTGATCCTCATGCTGGAGGAGATCCTCCAGCAGCTGCTACAATAGGTGGGTGATGCATCCACATATGTGGGTGCCTATGAAAAGCAGAGGCAGTGGCTTGATGTGTGCTGACACATCAATGCTATTTATCACCAGAACCGCTACATTGAGGATGTCAAGTGGAGGTGGCAGCAGGTGTAGCACAACACTACCCAGAAGACTCAGTGCTGGGCCCAGAATGTGCAGGGGGAGCATCTATGAGATCTCGAACAGTGCGTCCTTGCTACAATTGACCCAGCACACTTCGGAGGGTATAGGCCCTCTCGATACATCTCAAGTATCCCAGGGGCAAGGAACATGTATGCCGTATGTGTCCCTGCCCTTTACCACATGTCCACCCCTCTTACTGTGTACATGCACATGTGTACACAGCCACCACCACTGGCTGACATGATGTCCCATCCATGTTGCCTCTGCCTGGCGCATGCACATTGCATATGCTTGCTTCATTGGTGCCCTGTGTGTCAGGGGCATTGGCAGCATGCCCGCTAGCTGGTGGTAGTGGGGCTGACTTCACAGGGTACTGGGGTGGGTGTATGAACATGCCTCTTTGGCCATCTAGGACCACAACTGGTGTCAGGGTGTGTGCCCAACTGTGACAGTAGCTCCTCTGTGCCTGTGCACTGGCCCATTTGCATGGCTGTCACACTGCCACCCCAGTGTTGTCTGTGGTGATGGTTGAAGGATCTGACCTCTCGATGTTGTCTGTGTCTTCACAAGGCCCCTGCTGTAGCTCCATAGGTAGCAGCGCCTGCTCTGATGACAGGGTCCAGGAAGGATACCACAGGACAGGGGGAGGGTGCCCATCCTGATGCGCCACTGCCATCCCCTGCTGGTGTTGCAGTGCTGCAGCAGTCACTTGCTGGTCCTGGCCCAGTTGATCTGGAGCCCCAGGTCCCCTCTCCATTGCCTCCACCCACAGCAGCCTGTTGATAATGACCTGGGGGGGGGTGCACCCGTAGGAGTGCACAGTGACACCTATGTCATTGTGCTGAGCATCTGCTAGCTCACAGCGCCACCCAGCAGGCACGGTCAGAGCAACAGCTGGAGCTGCTGTGCCAGTCTATGGCATTGCAGGAGGGACATGCTGTGGTCACAGATCAGCCTACAGGCTACCATGGTGGAGATCCTGCTGGAGCTGTGCCATGTTCTTGGGTGGCCTGTCCCTACTCTGCCCCATGCACACTCCAGTGTGCCTCCTGTGGGGACTGGGCAGGGGCATGGTGAAGCAGCCTCCACGGCATGTGCACCTGCGCCTCCGCACCTGGGCTTCAGTGGTGTCACAACGTAGGCCTCTGCACATACTCACGCTGTCACTGGCCCTGCTACCACATAAGTACCTCCTCTCCTTGGGCCAGTTCCACTGGGCAGCAGTCCCCAGATGGTGCTTCCCCCATTCCTGCACTATCTGCAGTTGCCCAGTGTTAACTGTTAACATAGTGTGCTTTTGCTATGCAATTGGTGCGCATAACAGCCAACACACTTTAGTAGACAGATCCCTAAGATACAAGCCTAGTTCTAGCGAAAATATTATTAAAAACTCTTTTCAAATAAAAAGTTCCTTCTGTGGCTGCAACAAGCAGTGGAGTGCCAATAAAATGGCCTGGTGACATGACTCCTCTTTATTATACATTCTCTTGCAATAAATTGAATCATGCCCTCAAAGTAAGTGTTATAGAAAAAACACATTCTAGAACAACCTATCATCTTAATTCCACAGATTTTCAAACATATGTAGACCTATCAATGTCCTATGCAGTTCATGTTTCATATTTAATACATTTAAATAACTTAAATATATCTAATATTATTACAGAATGAATAGCTAACACTGCATAATAGATTTAGTTCAAAACACCAGTCAGCCACTGAATGCAATGTTATATCTCTCTGAGCTTTTTAACGTGGAAAAAACTTTACTGTATACATCCATGAGGAGAACATAACTTGAAAGTCAGAATCTTGTTTAGGACATAAAAAATGAGTATCAAATGCTTTTTTTCTCACATGGCAAGAACAGTAAAAAATCAGCACATTTACAGTCCACAGATTATGCACTGAGACCTACGTAGTTAAGGCTCTCGTAGCAGAAAACATGCATAACACACAGGAATTAAAATGCAAATATAGGGATTTTAGAAGCCTTATTCATGATTTACACCTGTAAATATGACCATTTACATATGTAAATTGCATCCATGTGTAAATGGCCATTGTAGAAAAGGTTTATTTTACACATGGATGCTTATACAACATCAAACTTTCATGGCTGTTTGTCAGGAACATTGCCTGGATAGGGCAAAACTCTGGAAGTATAGTCCCCTTTTCACATAGGGAATGCACGTGTAAGATCCAAATTGACCGTATCCAGATTTATACCTGCTCCCTGGCATGAATAGGTATTTAAAAAGTGCTGCTTTTGACCATCCCTATATAGGAGGGATTAAGGGGGACATTCCCTTTTGTCCCCAAATGTTTATTTCCCACTCTAAAGTGAAATGAGACCTCTGTAGCTGATTAAGAGCATCTGCATGTCTAGTTTGCAAAATGTCTGAGATACGTGTTAAGTGCTGACATTTACACGTGCATATTCTGACATGCCGGCACTTACATGTATGAATACTCGGGTTTCTTCCATTGACTTTTTTCCAAGTGTATATTTGTGAAATGGTGCCGCCTGCTGGTGTTCCTCTATTTCTTTTCATTTTAGAAATGGCTCCTTCTTTCCCAGAGCCATTTCTAAAATATCATTAGAACTAAGTACGTCCCATCCTCAACGTCTCGATTCCGATCTCTACACACTATCTACAAAGTGATTTAAAATATATGAGCTGAATTGTCAGTGAAGCCTTTTTTCTAAACAACATTAAGGAGACAGTGATAACACTACATATCAAGAAGACACATTTTAATTATCTATACTTATAAACATCAAAAACAATCCAGATAAAAACAGATGTGATTTAAAAGTCAGTAGAAAAGTCTCTGTTCTGTGAAGTTTAAAGATTAAAAAAAAAGAAAAAGAAAATATGCAAAACAGTAAATCTCCACAGGACAGAATCAAATCTCTCTCATGCTGGCCTAAAAATGTTTTTCTGCAGCCATGAGAAACAAGCATTTCAACATGAAATAAACTGACAATTTTGATAAACAAAACATATTTCACTCAGAACCACATCCAATAAATAAAATAAATGATTGAACTCATTGATTGAATGATTTGACCTTTGCTGGAAACGAGATCAGTCAAGTTCAATACACTATTGTTATAGAAATGTTCTGAATCTGAAACTCCCCATGTGGCAATCACAGCATGCAGAGATAAAAGACATTGAACCTAACTCAGGAAAGGATTTTTTCCCCATTCAACACTCATAGAAACACATATATTGAATAAAACTCATTGATGTGATAGCAACCTTCACTTTTCTAATTTTGCATTTAGATATCGTATAAATAAACTTTGTAAACTATGTATTGTATTTTCTAAAATTAATAAAATTGATGATCTATGTGAAAAGTAAAAAGGACTTGAGATAAATATAAATAAACTAAATGTAATCAGATATAAAATACAAATTTTAACATTGATATACATAAGACTAGCTTATTATTCAAAGACTAGCCTGAAACATTTTACAAAAATGCAATATGTGCCTTTGAGTCAGTACTGATTGCTGGCGACCCAGCAGCTCCTGCGTTTTCTTGGCAGTGTGACTCGAAGTAGATTGCCAGGCCTTTCTTCTGGGGCAATGTAGGGTCAAGTGACTTACCCAAGACCATAAAGAGTTCTAATGGGAATCAAACCCTGGTCTCTTGGCTACCAAGCCAGTGTTTTAACCACTAGAGTATTCCTCCACACCGTTTTACACTTCCTACTTATTCTAGCTAAATAATCCATTTCTATTCATCAGTCATTTTTGTTCACTAAACATTTCCAACTGATTACAAGGACAATATTAATTGCATAATGTCTATTCACCCTAAATTATTTTGATCTCTGGACAGCAAATACCATCAAAAATTTGAACAGATACTATAAAACATGCTCCTATTTGGTGTTATTTGCAAAAAAAAGAAACCATTTGTCCTAGTCTGAAAGTAAGGTATGTGGACTGCATAACTGGAAGAGTCACTATAGACCTTCCATCAACATTCTCCATTCCACCTATATATTTATCTGCAAAGACATATGCATCTCAACAATTCTGCCCGTAGAATCTCAGGCACAATCCCGATAAGAAAACCGTTTAACTTGTTGCTCCTAGTGAACCTGGAAACATAAAATTATTTACTTCTCTCAAAATCCAATAAAATGTTCCAGTTTATACTTAAGGACCAAATGCCTTATAAGGACTTCTCTTGGTCTACCTCTTTTCCTTTGAATAGATTCAGAAGAAAGAAGTGCAAACTGGGAATATAGGATGAAGTCTCATTTAGAGGCTGGAGAACACTTTATTTTCCTTTTCTGACAATGTTAGTGTCTAAGGGCTTGAATTCATTTCTTATATTTAGTTTAAAGCAGAGGTTCTCAAGCCAGTCCTCAAGACACACCCAGCAAGTCCAGTTTTCAGGATAAGCACAGTGAATATAAATGAGAGAGATTTGTATGCACTGCCTTCATTGTATGAAAATCTTTTTCGTGCATATTCATTATGGTTACTCTGAAGATCTGACTGGTTAGGTGTGTCCTCAAGACTGGGTTGAGAACCCCTTATTTAAAGTGACATCAAGGTACATATATACTCAGTGATCCAGATTCCGATCCAGGAAGGAGAATAGCGGGGCTGGACATCCAGCACCACTACTCGCCTTCACTGTATGTCGTCTCCTCGCCCCCCCCTGAACGCACGGAACTACTGTGTGTGTTGTGGGGGATGGGGCGGCATGAGGGCAGAGAGTGGGTGAGTGTGGGCGGGACCAACACCCAGACATACAAGGCTGATTTCGGTCACGGCTCTGTACGTCTGGGGATTGCTGGGAGAACGGCCAGCTTATTCCACCTCAGAGGTGCAATAAGCGCTGGTCATTCCTCCAGATTAGCTGGCCAGCCCCCCCAGCAGTGACGGCAGTGAGCAGGGTGAGTCCCCACCACCCAATCCGGGCCCCAGCTGCTCCCATCAGGGTTGGACGGTGGGGAAACAGGGACTCCAAGGCAGTGGGCAGGCCAGGCTGTCGTACAGGACCCGATCCTGCATCCGCAGAGCGTCTTGCTCCCACAGTGCAGAATCAGGTCCTAACGGGCCCGTCCTGGTCGGGATTGTCCAGACAACCCAGACATGCTCCTTCTAGGATCGGGCTCCATGTGTTTCCCTTGCTCATTTACAGTTGTTTTTGACGGATGGGACAGCAGCTGCAAATAGGGAAAGGGCCAATGATGTTCCTGCATATTATAGTGAAACTGATAATGTGCTGTATAATTCTGACTGGGGATATACTTGAAATCCCACATAATTTTTTTTTCCCTTTGTATTTTGTGAGATACCCTGGGCCTCTGTTTTTCAACAAGCAATGTTAGCTTTTTCACGTCAGGAAAGCCAATAAATAACTTTCTGCTAGAATTATTTTTACATTACAGATTGGGTGACTTGGGCTCTGAATCATCTAAACCTCAAGAATTAACCAAATGAAAATAATAATGAGAATGCACGCAGAGCTAAGAAACCAGTGTAAGATCCTTTATATTGTTTAACACAAATTCTGTGTCAATACTGAAAGGAAAGCAAGACCATAAATATGTAAAAACATTCAATCAATTTACCAAAAAAATGTCAATACCTCATGATCCAAATTAACCATAATACATTTGCAAACAACATACCAAATATGTTTTCTACCGACAGGCTGAAAGAACGCCTTGAAATTTTTAAAATAATGCATAGCTTTTATATAATTTTGCAACACATTTTTCTATTTGTTTTATGACAAATATCAAATACATCAGTATTATAAAATTCCACAAGCATTCTGCCTAGAAACAAAGCTGGCTAAAATTCCCATATATACACATAGCACCAGATAATTTACTAATGCGGTCTGCTCTAGATAAATTAGAAATCACTCAAGGAAATTACCTTGCATTATAAGCTTATTACAATGGAGCAGTATTCAGAAAGACAGCACTTTTTTGGTATCACCATATGAAATACACTAAAGTTAATTTTATAAGGGTTGCCTAGATTTCTGTGTGGGTATTTTAGTGTGTAAATGGCCACTTAGGTGCATTATGTAGTCGTTTGTTATTCGTAAGACGAGTTGGACCAATGACGCTTACTTTCACTGGGGTTGTGTACAGGGGTGGCGCTTGGGCGGAGCACAAATTTACTCATGAAAATTATATAATGCTGTAATTTATATTCATTCTTGAAAAATCTAGGTGTGGCATATGTGCTTCTGCCTAGTTTAATGCATGTTTTTGACCACTTACACCTTGATTTTATAAAATAAAGTATACTCTTGCTTGAAATACATGCATGAAAGCACACGTAAACTAGTCGACCCATATAACATTACCCTCTAAGGGGCATGTTTACGAACATGTATTTTATCATGCGTTAAGTCCTAAACCTTAGTGTGGGAGGTAATATAGACACATGCTACGTGTTGGTGGCATGCCCGACATGTCCCTTGGCGTTTACTATGGGGAGACACACTTCACAACATTAACTGGCAAGCACACCTAATGCAGGTGCACTTACTGCCATCCATCGAGGTTAGCGTACACCAATGATGTCTGTGCTAATTGTGATGTGTCGTCAATGCCCACACTCTGCCCCTAACCTGCCCAGTCACCGCCCCATCCTATGCTAAGTGATTAACATGGGACTTTTAGCTTGGTGCTGCATGATAACGCTCAGCTTGGTGCGATTAGCTTGTGGTAAACTAATACTAGCACATTTTAGCAAACATACCACTAAGTGCACAAACTAACAAATAAATATTTATTTAAACAATTTGGAAAAAACCCCATAACCATCCACACCCAATCAGAAGTTTATCAAACAGAACTGGAGAACTTATAAAGTACTAGGTGCACTGAACAAATAAATATTTCAGATCACTCAAAATGCTCATTTGGGCCCTTGTTCAGACCTTTTTATGCATATAGGATACTGCTATAAAGAAAGGCTTAAAAGATTAGGGCTCTTCAACTTGAAAAAAAGATGACTGAAGGGAGATATGATAGAGGTCTATGAATTAATGTATGGAGAAGAACAAGTAAACGTAGATCGGTTGTTTACTCCATCAAAAAGTAGAAAGACTAGGGGAAACATAATAAAGCTACAATGTGACCCATTTAAGACTAATAAGACAAAATATTTTTTTCACTTAATGCATAATCAAACTCTGGAATTCATTACCGGAGGATGTGGTAAAAGCTGCTAGTGTAACTGGATTTAAAAAAAGATTTGGACAAGTTCCTGGAGGAAAGGTCCATAAACTATTATTAAAGAGGACCAGGGAAGTCCAGTGGTTACCCCATGATAAGCATTGTGGAAGCTATGGACTTTGGGTATATGCCAGGTATTTGTTATCTGGATTGGCCACTGTTGGAAACAGGATACTGGGCTTGATGGACCTTGGTCTGACTCAGTATGGCATTTCTTCTGTTCTTATAGAAGCAAGTTTACTCACAGCACACATAGAGCAGCCTTTTTCCTAAAGTGTGGTAAAGGTTTGCACTTGGTGCACATTAGAAGCAAAAACTAATTGTGGTAAGTGCAATGACCCCATTCAGTACTAATCGTCTGCACATGCCCAACATCTTCCCAGAAATTACCACACTGAAAAGTTTTCTAATGCACAGCAGCGGCATTAAGTGCAGCCATGCTAATTGACAATTAGCATGCAATAATTACCCCCATGCTATATTCAATGTGCAGTCAACACTCACTCCCTATCCCTAACCCACCTAGCCCTCGCCCTGTTGCGCTAAGCAGTTGGCGCAGGATTTTCATCTTGCTAGCTGTTTATACCATGCAGTAACTGGTACTGCAGGTCCATGCTAACACTTCATGAGCCGTAAAGCATGCGTTAAGTATTAGCACACTTCACTAAAAGGATCTTTAAATGCGTTAATGCGTCCTACAGTAAGTGCCTTAGCAGTTCATTTTATTTCTATGGGCCTGGTGGAACTTAATAGATGATAACGCCTGCTAGCATGTGCTAAGCATTAGTATACATGCCCCAGAATGCACACGTTTCAATAGGATTTGTCCACTTCCACATCTACTATGACCTGATTTTCATAAACCTTTTTTTTAAAAAGATGAGGGTTAATGGTTATGCGGAAATATTTCTTTACGGAAAGAGTAGTGGATCCGTGGAATAGTCTCCCAGTGGAGGTGGCAGAGATGAGGACAGTAACTGAATTCAAAAAAGCATGGGACAAACACAGAGGATCTCTAAAGGTAAAAAGGGGACTGTTGTAGTTGTTGATATGGAAGGACAGACTAGATAGGCCATGTGGTCTTTTTCTATTGTCATATTTCTATGTTTCTATGTTTCCAACTATGACAGTCATTGGTGTATTCATGGAAATTCACTATTGATCTCTTCAAAGTCTGCTCTGAATTTCTGCAGATTGTGAGATTGCCACTGAGCTACAGTAGATTTCCACATTTTTACGAAGATCATCTGCAAAAGGTTTGATAGCTTTGTGGCCATATTTTCACAATCCATACTGGTTTTGGCAAACTTTGCAAATTTTGCTAACCTCAAACCAGACTGAAATCTGCCCAGATCAAACTTGACTCAAACTGCCACACAGTTAGGTGTTTCAGCTAAGTTTTAGGTTTTATAAGTTCAAGCTTTCCAAGCATCTACACTTGAAAGTATTATCTCTTTGGAACAAAAATAATAAGATCACCATTTTAAAGAGAAAAACTTGTGTTGCGCAAATACTTTCACCCTAAAGTTTCTCAAACTCTACTGAATCCTTGTACACAGTCTGAGTCTAGTTCTAATTCCAAGGGGTTTTCTGACTTCTCCAGTTGAGTGCACTTTTCTGTATTTCGTAAAGGTTGCACTGTGTAGTGCAGATCCAGACATTTTGGTCAATAAATAAAAGATCAGCAACACATGTGAGCAGAAGGGAGCGCTACCATCTATGCATAGAAGATCCTAAAGGTGAGGTTTACTGAAGTGTATTACTGTGTTAGCACTGTAATTAATCATTAGATTACAATGCATAAAATGGGACCTGCAGTAAATAATGCATGTGAATGCACTATTAGGCATTCTTTATGTGGTGGAGCACTTTAGTAAGGTCTAGCCCTTAGAATGCTATTGTTACCTCCACCGAAGGTCATTCACAGGAATTCTTCTAAAATATTAGGGAGCGCATTCATTAGCATGCGCTCAGTCCTTTAGTGTGCTTTGAAAAACAGTGCAGGCAAAATCAATTTAGCGCATGTGAACTTATACTTGTAAATCAATATGGATAAAGTTGATTTATACCCATTAAAAAAGTTTTAAATGTGTGCTAAAAAATATTTCTTAACAAAAGTTTGAACTAAACTGAAAACGATATCTAAAAATCAGGAAAAAAAAATCCAAAAATGATATGAAAAGAAACCATAAATTTTTCCTGATCACACAACTATAAAAAACAATTAAAGGACCAGATATACTAACCTGCTGTCTTTAACCGAACACAGAAGTCAGACAACCTTTTCTTTTGCTAATCAACACTATTTTAGACAGATGGTGGTGTACCGGAAAGTATGTTGGCCTCTCACTTCTGGAAGCAGGATTTCAATCCAGCTTGAAGTTCCAATTAAAATAAATTTTATAGTCCTAGAAGAATCACCTTTAAGTTGATTACTATGATTACTAAATTATCAAAAGACACATATAATAAAGGTCCATTCCACACAGCAACAATCTATACTGCAGTGAGGCACCTGGGTCAGCAAGTATGAACAATAAGCTACATTTACAGCACAGTTTATTCATGGAAAATGTGGAAAGTATAGTCCCAGTACTCCTGACTTTATGAGAGTATGTCTCAGCCAGGGCTGGGCCTGCTAGTCTAGAGCCTCTGTTCAACTCCCTGTTACATCTCACCACTAGAGGAGGGTCCCTGCAACTTGAAGTTACTAGGAGGCTAGCATTGAGGGATTTGCAGTGCAACTGCTTGATAATGTCAACCTTCAGTTACCTTGTCTGACAGTGCCTTCACTTTTCTGGATACAAATAAATATGGAAGCATAAGTAGGCATAATTGTCTTACTTTTCTTCCTGTGATATGAAATAACACGTTAAATCCTGCTCTGCACTGGCCAAAGTTGCCTTTCTTTGGTTTGGCTCCATAGTTTCATGGCCTTTAGATTTTACTACTGTACCTTCACTGTTCTTAGTTTTGGGTATCCCATGTGTGTCAGTATAGTTTATGGCCTTATTAGTTATATTTGAGCCCTTCTTCAGTTGTATAGTATTCATAAATTCTACTACCTACTGGCTGCTGTACAATTTTGGCAGCGACAAATTCACATACACGCTCCTTTCAGGTAGTTTTTGGCATATTCATAAGACTTATGATTCAGGTGAGGCCTATGGCATTGATATTTCAATGCTTACATAAGGCATGGGCTTCTGTATTCTTGCTCCATGCTGAATATGTGTCCCTGATGCAGACTGGCTACTCTTGTATAGCCTGCATTATTAAACAAGGATATGTAAATATAACTATATTGCTTATTGTTTGCTAAGCTAAACTTTCACTGATAATGTGAAAAAGAGGTTTCTGGCAGCCTAAATTATTCAGTCCCATTTGTTATTCTATTGGACATGGCTGTAAAAGTCTTTTCCACCTTCAGCTGAATTGCCTGCAAACAAAGGTCCACTTGAGAGAATTTTCAGCTGAAAAGTCCCTGATGGTGGAAACCCGCTTGCTGCTACACTGTTACATTAAATTTTGACAGCCAACAGAATGAATTTGGAAAAAGCAATTCCTTCTTTCAGAAGTCCACTTCTGCTCTGTGAGAGATGATTTGTTTAACTCCATGTCTCTATAGGTACATAAACCCTCCTCCTGGTCCAATTTACATCAATTGGCAGAGACTGAAGGGCTATGATTGGGATTCCGACTGTCTCTGGATCAGATGATTATGTTGCATTCATCCGGGACTGAGTTTGTGGCACAGGGTAGTGACAGTCTGCTGGGTTGCACCTTCCATTTGGTCCTGGAGGACCCTGTGGACCCGCTGTCCCTGAAGGACCTGTAGGTCCTGGTAAACCTACACCTGTGAAAAAGAAGGTATATGTATTAGTTTAAAGTATATGTGATTAGTAAGCATTTTTTTGATTATATGTACTGAATATTTTTTGGACATGGGGGAAGAGATGGAAAAAGGGCGTGATGGAGCAGAGAAATGATAGACATGGGGGAAAGTAATCAGTAAGGGAATATGGGACATGGGAGTAGAGACAAAGAGAGAGAGGATATGCTAGGCATGGGAGGAAGAGAAAGACTGAAGAGATGAGTCTAATGCTGGGGAAAGATAAAGAAATTGATACATGCCATAAAAAGAGGAAACTTGTAGAATGGATGCTGAGAAGGAGAGGAGAAATCCAAGTCAATAGAGAGGCAAAAACGTAACTGGAAGAAACCTGAAAGTGAAATATTAATATCAGGGATGGATGTAGGGTAGGATATGGATAAGACAGGAGGAGAAAAAAAAAGAAATGGCAAGTGGACAGGGGAGCGTGGAAAAAAGGGTTAGTAGAAGACAGAGGAAAGCAGACACCAGAGACTGGGATCAACATGATAAGAAAAATCAAATAGCCAGATAATAAAGGTAGAAAAATAACTTGATTTTCAATTTAGGGTTTGGAATATATCAGTTTTAAGAATTTACATCTTCTACCTCTATATTTTGGAGCATATAGGAGAAAATGCATCTGTTTCTCTTCTTTTGGTGTTGTTCTGCATGAAGTCTGACTTCTTGGGGTTTCAATTTAATTTTTGTCTACACATTTCTATTTTAGTTAGTGGTGTGTACTTGGTGACGGCAAGTCTGTTTTCTGCATGTGTGACAGAGGCCAGTTTCCATTAGCATGGACTTTTTATGCAAGGTGGTGGTGCAACCAGGGCAACTTTCCTAAGTCACCATGCCATAGTGGGCCCCAACGTTCTCCAAAAATGAAGCAGACAAAGCCTATAATGGACTTTAGTGTCCCTTCCTAATTTCTACCCTTGGCCCCTGCATCTCTATTACAAATCCTGTTTCTATATAAGGATCTGTAGTAATCCAGCTTGTTTAATTTCCCCAAAAAGTTGTGTTGATGTTCTAGGATCCACTGCAATATTTATAATGATTCCTTTTTCTAAGTAAGATTATTGTGCGAGTTCTGCAGTTAATGCTGTTATAGAATGGTAGATACGCTTTACAGGTTCAGAGTAACTTTTGTAGGGTTTTTTTATTACTTCGTAATAATCTCAGTACTGGAGAGGGTTAAGTTGCCTTTAGTGAGATGAAGTCAGAATCTGAATTTTCTTTTGTATGGTGAATATTGTATGGAGAAATGTCCTGGTTCTGCCCTGAGCCTACTGTTGGCAGGAGGGGGTGCTTTCTGTGAATGCAGAATATAGGGGTTATGTTTACTAAACCGTCTTAATGTCACAGCAGTGGTATTATCACGCAATAAGTGACATTATCGTGCAATAATGTAACATTATCGCGCAATAACGTCACTTAGCGCGCGATAACGCAGCAGTGGCGTTAAGACACACTAATGCTGTGAAATCCGGGTCTGAAGGGTGGAGTAAGGCTTCCCAGAGGGCGGAGAGAAGGGGTCAATGGGCGGAGAGTGGGAGGGGAGAGGCTCCAGGCACACTAACGCTGTGAAATCCGGGTCTGAACACTAATGCCACTGAAAACCCTCGTGTTAAGGCACATTTGCAGGAAAGAGAAACCATTTCAGTCAGCAATGTGCAGCAAAGGCAGGGAAAACCAGACAAGTGATAGTTGTGATACATGTGCAGGGAACAAAGAGGCAAATAAACATATAAAAGGACCACAACCAGATCTAAAATCCCAATAACCACGCTGGCCAATAGTGATATTAATGATAAACATAAAGCAACACTACTGACAAAGCGTATAAATTAAGATATCATGTTTGGAAGGGTCTATGCTCTGTCCCCCTACAAAGTGAATGATCCCACATTGAAATAGCGCTGATCAGGGTTTCTGTCATTTAGATTGGGCAGGTTTGTTATGGCGTGCACATGTGCAGCAACAGCAGAGTGGGCACATAGGCAAGGGCAACTGTACTGATGCTGTAAATGGGATACAGGGATCTGCAGGCGGCACATGCTGTGGTCCAGCTGGGGCACAGTGCGGGCTAGGCAGATACCTAGGTGGCACATAGGAATGCCAAAACTGTAAAGCAACAAGACAGCAACTGACGAGGGTCCAACATGGGCACATGTGTGTCCCAAAGTGTCACAGGGGAGATTAATCAGCAGGTCCCCCAAGGGCACATAACATTGGCAGGTGGTGCGAGGGGGGGGGGGAAGCGCGCATGTCCATGTATGCACCCCTACTCGAGAACCCACACCATAGGCAGTTGCCTACCGGCATACTGGATGGCCTGGGACTGTGCACCACCAGCACCACCGGCATAATGGCATGGCAGCATAGTGGCAGAGGGGTGCTGGTGGCGAGGGGGCAGTGGCATCTGCCAACAGCAGACCATGGCCTAGCCCCATTTAGGTGGGTGCCATGCAATGCAACAGACAGGGTCTGTCTGATGAACAGACATGGTATCCCCAGGGAATGAACTGTCCCTGTGGCAACAGTGTGGTGCAGTACACATAGCCAGTGTGTTCAGGAGCAGAAGGTCACAAGTTCAAGTCCCAGTAGTGGCTCCTGTCAACCATATTTTACCCAGTACTAAATCATGGTAATAAAGACGGAACCTTTATTGCAGATAAAATAAACATGCCTGAATGCCTATATTTTACCCTACAGAGCACAGATACCATAAACATGTGCAATCCCTAGAGCAGAGTTTCCCAACTGCAGTCCTGGAGGGCCAAACACCATTCAGGTTTCATGCTGTCCCTAATAAATATGCCTGTGCTGCATTAGTATGCGCCACCCCAATTGTATGCAAATGTATCTCATGCATATTCATTAGGGACAGCATGAAAACCTGAACAGTGTTTGGCCCACCAGGACCGGAGTTGGGAACCTCTGCCCTAGAGCAGCGGCCAACAGGGG
Organism: Ichthyophis bannanicus; assembly: GCA_033557465.1. Classification (NCBI taxonomy): domain Eukaryota; kingdom Metazoa; phylum Chordata; class Amphibia; order Gymnophiona; family Ichthyophiidae; genus Ichthyophis; species Ichthyophis bannanicus. Next base: position 1,220,722,384 of record CM066033.1, on the reverse strand, counting down.
CATAAACACCCACACCCACAGGCTTCACTATCCAAAGCCTCATGGAGAGTCAGGCTTTTGGGCCCTGCGCGCAGCAGCATCTCCCAATACTAGCACTTGCATACCTTAGCAATGCTACCTTAAACTTGGGAATATGTTACACATATATCAAAAGGTTGCTATTATTAATGGCAGATATCAATTCCTAAGTTAAGCACAATTTGCTGATAGAGCTGCATCATAGCAACCTTTCTGATATCTGTGGAGTGTGTTTCAGTTTTGGTTTCTGACAGTGTTTACCACCCCGGGGAGTGACCCCAACAGTATTGCGTACCATAGCCATGCCTGCACTGTTCCCAGGACTGGTGTGGGGGCCAGTGCTGCCAAAAGCCTCTATATTTGCACAATACTGGCATAGGCGTGGGAGTGTGTGTCTGTCTATCCAGTGTGTTGTGGCTGCCTACACCTTACTGAGCCCACACTGCTTGCACTGTTTCCAGTGTTAGCCTGCCAATGTGCATAATGAGGAGCAAGGTACTGTGGGTATGGCCAGGACAGGGTGGCATGGGCAGGATGCATCTGCACAGGGCATAGGACAATGGCTGGGACATTGTAGTGCCCGGCCACCACCTGCACGGACAGGGTGGCCACAGCATGTCCTGCTGGGAGGTCACTCTCACCCTGACTGTGCAGTGACCACGGCATGGCTAGGTTCCCCCATAGTGCTATGTAGTATTTTTCTTAAGTGATATTTATGGGTTCTCTTTTCTGTGGCCCAATCACTGATTTATCTGCTTGGTGTGTGTGCTCACATCCCAGTTTGGGGTGCATGCATCTCCTCCAGGAACATGGACTAGCTAGCAGACTGTCTGCAGTTAGTATGTGTATGGCTGGAACACCGTGCAGGAGCTGGAGACTCATTGTGCTCGCTGCTGGAAAATGTCAGATAGTGGTGTGGTGTGGTGTGGTGTGTGTGTGTGTGTGTGTGTGGGGGGGGGGGGGGGGTTGCAGCTGAGCATTTCCAGGCCTACTGTCTGTCTTCCATTGCCTTATGGATATGTACCGATCTGCATTGACTGCCCTGTAGGGTGCCTGTTCCCCAGCAGGACTGGGGTTGATGGTCCCCTCTACTGCCACCATTGCAGAGATGTAGAATGTGGATTGGTTGGTGGGAGATCCTGTTCCCCCACCCTAAGCCCCAGAGGGTGGGTTGGGTGGTGCTACATCATCCGCCTATGGGTCCAAACATCCCCTTCACTTAAATCATGTGACCATGGCACCCACACAGGATATGCTCTATTCTGGGTGCATCATAGTCCACAAGGGCTAGACATGACTGGGAAATGCAGATGGACATAGGTGTATCCTAGGTGTGTCTGCAAGGACTACCTATCACACACTGGCACTGATGGTGACCTGCAGCATAGCCTATCTCAGCTAAGCCAGGTGCTGTGGACCTGGTGCTGGGTGCCCCACCTCGCCCTCAGGGTGAGCACAGTACCCCCACAGTGTGTCGGTCTGTAGCTACTCTGTGCCAGTAACACACACGGTCAGTTCCCCCTACCAGGCCGAGGTGCTGTGGGGGTGCATACCCCATCTTGTGATCATCTGTAGATTGCTGATCTGCATGTACAGTGCATCATGGGTATGGGTGGGATAACTCTATCCTGGTAACCACAGCAGACAGTTTGTGTGGTGACATGCAGTCCTTCTGTAGCCAGCCAGGGGTTTGTTAGTAGCTGTAGAGATGTAGCCTACTGGTTGCTTCACTGACTGTGGAGGCATAGGTCATGGGTTTGATCCCACAGTGGTGTTATTTGATAGGGCTGTCTGAGGCATTTCCTTTTTTAATTTAAATTAGTGCTGCCAGCAAAAACACCCTCACAGTGCTGTAACCTTAAGGTGCCTCATAAGGCACCCTATAGGGAACATTATAAGGTGCCTTGGTGGACAGTGCACTTTATAATGTGCCCTCTGGAGTGCCTTATAGGGCGCTTTATGCGGCACCTTAGTTTACGGCACTGTGAGGGTGTGTTTGCTGGCAGCACTAATTTACATTAAAAAAGAAAATGCCTCAGACAGCACTGATTTAAAGTAAAGCATAATGCCTCAGACAGCCTTACTCATTAAGCCCACTAGGGGATCAAACTCATGACCCCTGTTTCATCAGTAAATACATTAACCATTGTGCTACACCTCTATTGCTGTGTTTGCAGGTCAGCGCGCCTAATTAAGGCTAATGCGCGTTAACGTGCCATGGCTCCCTCTATAGCGCGATAACGGACTTTATCGTGCGATAACCCGAAATGCTACCTTAAGACCGGAACGCGCACTACCTTATATGGCATTTGTCACAGTAAGACTGCAACTAACGCCGGTAACATTAAGACAGTTTAGTAAACATACCCCTATATGTATGTGTGCAGGGTCAGGGGTCAGTGTTTTTTGCATTAGAGCCCCAGGGTACATAATTTAAATCATACAAAGTATTGCTAGGGATTGCAACGTTTTCATTTTTTATATTAATTAGTCTGGGAATATAAACTTGTTCTTTTTTCCAGGGACAATTGCCTGATCAGTGTTCTAAGCAAGGGGACCCCCACCTCACTTTCTGAACAGAGCTCTGAAGGGACCCTCACGTTCTGGTGCTTTAATAGAGGATGCCATCTCTTCCTTGCCTCAGGCTTTAGACTGTCTTGAGTTACTCCTGGTAGCAAGCAAAATGATGATTGAATTCAAGTATGCTTGGGAGGGACACACATAGAACTTAGTGGTTGGGTAATGGACCAAGAAGATTGACTATAAGTAGGATTTATGGCAGTATAGTTGGGAAGCATAAATGGGACTTTGATATTATTTATGGTTTGCATGTTTGTATTTAAAAACAAATCTGGTATACTAGCACTATCCAGAACCAATAGGAATTACAAAAAAGTTTCATTTATTTCCATTAATGGAAACATGTTGGGTTTTACATAAGTAAATATTGTGGCAAGCATTGGGAGATTTGAGATATACCCCACATACATTGGTTTAGAAATGAAGTTTATTATTGTCATGGCATATGCTAACCTCAATAAACATGCTACTCACAGGAATTGAGAACCCCAAGCAGGGTTTCATACTCATTTTTCTAGATATAGCAGCTGCCTTTGATTCACTAAACCACAAAAAGCTCATATCTATAGACTAATAGAGTTGGAATTAGTGATACCTATTTCTCTTGGTTCATAGCCTAAATATCAGATCGTGTCTTCCAGGTCAAGGTAAAGAACAAAATTTCAAAGCTAAATTAAGCAACAAGGTATACCTCAGGGATCTTCCTTGTCTGCCCTGCTAATCAGCCTATACATACAGCCCGTCTGCAAGCGTATTCAAGAATACAACCTCAAATACCATCTCTATGCCTATTCCTGTCAAAGGAGAAGTGAAATATCTTGACCAGTGACTAAACTACAGACACATTTAAAGAAAATGTTATCTACTGCTTATTATAAAATGGAAATCCTTCGGAACCTCCGCCCTCTACTGGACCACAACTGTTTCCACACTGTGTGCCAGACCGTAATCACTCCACACCTGGACTATTTAATTCAATCTTTCAAGGACTCCCCAAGCACACTATCCATGCTCTACAGCTAGCCCAGAACACCGCGGCTCGACTAATCACAGGAACCGCACAACAGGAACATATCACCACACTGCTCAAAAGCTTACACTGGCTACTGATATCATTCCATATCAAACATAAGGCACTTATGATCACATTTAAAACCATGTCTCATCTGACGATACAGAAAGCTCCAGAATCCAGATCAAGAAACTATTGACATCAAAACCTTACAATTCCCTCTCAAAGGTCCAAGAGCCTACAAGCAATCTATCATAGGGCATTCTCAATGTACGGTCCAACATTATGGAACTCGCTTCCGGCTGAGCTCCGTGCAATGAAAGATATGTTAGATTTTAGAAAGAAGTTGAAAGCACTACTTTTCTTAGACCATTTCGGTCCACCTACCTACGTTCTTAGAGGCTCATACACAGATGAGCACCGACAAGTTACAGTTTCCCATCCTATTGCTGGATATAATCCCATATTCTCAGAGTGAACCAACTACCTTGAAATTGTAAGCGATAGTAACAATGTATCATAGTTCTAAGAGCCAGTTCAATGTAATATATTTGCTCATATTTTAACAATGTATCATAGTGTTTACCATCTGTTATTGAGTTCAATGTAAAATATTAACACCCTTGTTCCATGTTAACTTCTTCAATGCAACCTATTAGCAACTCTGTTTCATGTAAAATGTTGAATTAATTGTAAACCTCTTTGATAATTCTGAAAGGTGGTATAAAAAAGGAAAAAAATCATTACATAAATAAATAAATAAATAAATAATCCATTTGGAGACAATGCCCCTCACAAGAGTGAGATAATTACCTGGTGGCCCAGGCGCACCAGGATTACCTGGAAACCCAATTCCAAATTCACCACGTTCACCTTTTTGTCCTCTGTAACCTATAAAGAAAGAAAAGATAACCAATTAATGTTTCTTATAAGTATGATATTTGCTTTTTATCACTCTATTGACATTTAGAAAGAAGCAGAGACAGAACAGATTAAAAAACAGATTTTTCCTTTTTCTGAAAGCTCATTCCTTTGCTTCAGTTGCGTGTGGCAGCTTGACCCCTAGAGGTAGAACTGTGAGACTGTTATTAGGAAATCAGAGGTGCAATTTTGAGCCTGACACATAATAGGGCAGAATTAACTGGAGATTATTCCTGCTCCCTACTAGACAGCAGGGAGAACCCCAATAAGAGCTGGGGGTCTGAGGGGGGTGGGGAGTTGTGATTGATGGTGCGGAAATCCAGAGAAAAGCAAGAAGGGGCTGTGATTGATGTCAGGGGGAGGGTTCAAGGAGTGGAGGAGTGGCCTAGTGGTTGGGGCAAGGTACTTCAGGCCAGAAGGTCAGGAATTCAAATCCCACTAGAGGACAGCAACCTTGGGCCAGAAGGACTGGGGTTTCTAGTCCCACAGATGCTCCTTGTGGTCTTAGGCAAGCCATTTAACCCTCCATAGCCCATGTTCCCTGTAAAATAGTTATCTCCAAGTTATAATGCCCTGTTCAATGTAATTTCAGTTTGTTCAATGTAAACCGCACTGATGCAGAAAAGCACGGTATATAAGAGAATGTAAATAAATAAATATATTTTGATCTCCGTATTTACTCTTCCACAGATAGCAAGACTAACTTGGGGCCAACTATCTCATTGTTTCAGCTGCAATGTTCCTGGCTCCAGCACCCGCTAATGTATGATCTCGGGATGCATAGTTTTCCTATGTTTTCTTTTTAAAATCACTACTCCTACTGCATGTACCAGCAAATACAAGTGCATGCCTGCAAAACCTTCTACATATTTTACGAGAGGCTTTGCATTTGGAAGAACCTTTTGTAAATACAGAGGGAACTGAACACATCCTGATCTGGATGTTTCAATTCCATCCTCAATGTTCTTCACAATAATGAGGGTTACAATCTGTTTGTATTATCCTTTCCATTTCCTGTTATTCCCTCATGAGTTTATATTCCAGCTCTTAAGAAGGGAGCTAATTTTATAACAGAATGACTGACTATGTGGAGTGTCCCAGAAGGTGCCTATTTTTGCCTATTTTATAGAGGCAACAGAGGTGCCTCATATAAAGACCTTCAATAGTGTGCAAACGTTCTTGTATAGATCTGCACCTGATTCAAAGAAAGGTAAATGTGTGTTTGTACTTATGCATGTACTGATGTATTTAAAAGAAATATGCTTATACATTGCATCTTCGACCCCACTCCAGCAAACTATGGCCCCCAAAAGCTTACATACGGTGTAGATATAAGCACGTATCACCTCACCAGCATATGTTCTTATATGACCACATTCAGCTGTGCAATTTTGTAAGAGCCCTTTTTCCACATGTAATACATGCTTTATGAAATAATCTGCAGATTCAGCCAAAAATGCAAGCCAAGAGGAATTGTCATTATTTCTTGTCAAAAAGCCTGACAACAGGAGGATTGTTTATGATGTGTCCTGTGAAACATGATATTTTATTGTGGTTTGCTTATTGCACTCGATGAGTTGGCTGGATAAACAATTAAAAAAAAAACTAATTAAGAATAAGAAACAAAAATATTTTGATTGTATAAATCTTCAACATCGTTTATCATAAGAAATCCAGATTAGTCCCAAGTCCAAAAATTGCTTTAACAAGCCCCCCATCCCCCTTCCCCTCTCCTCCATAAGGAGTAGAGGAGTAGCCCAGTGGTTAGAGCAACAGCATAGTAACCAAGAGATTAGGCTTTGATTCCCATTGGCACGCCTTGTGAAAATCACTTGACCCGCCACTGCATAGCAATCTGCTTCCAGTCATCCTATCCCAGAAGCTGCTACAATACCAGAAATCAGCAATGAGTTGGCAGCACTTTAAAAATAAAAAAAGGCCTGTAATAAATTAAGTAGGGCCCACCTGTACCCAACCACAGTAGCTAAATTGATTCAAACTCCTGGATAAAGAAATCAAGCTGTGTCTGTGAAATGAAATGAATTTGAAGCAAAAGTCTAAGGAGTCCTATTCGGGATTTGCACATGCAAATACAACCGCTCACACGTGCAAATCACTTCCACGTCCAAACTGCCATTTTATAAACATCCAAATTTACATATGCCTGCACCAATTGCATAAAGTCAGGCGGGGAAATATCAGTAGCATACTGGGGGGATGGTTTGGATAGGGGATAAAGTTACAAATGCATCTCAGATTTCTTATGGAAACTAGCCACAGCTGTATTGCACCTGCTGACATGTTTAGGTTTTTAAAAAGCGCTCACTTCAGTCAGCTCTTTATGGGAAAGATTAAGAGGGACATCCTTCTTAAACTTGCAATGCTTATTTCCCCTTCCACATGTTACTTCAGTAGACCATTACATGATAGAGGGGTAAAAGGGGCGCTAAGGGAGGATAAGGACATAGCGGAGAGACTGAATGAAATCTTTGCTTCAGTCTTTACTGAAGATGTAAGGAGGTTACCCATGCCTGAAATGGTATTAAAAGGTGATGTATTGGAAGAATTGAAAGACATATTTATAAAACTGGGAAGATGTATTACAACTATTTGATAAATCGAAGAATAGCAAATCACCCGGACCAGTGGGAATACATCAGAAGGTACTGAAAGAACTGAAATATGAAATTGCAGACCTACTATTAGTAATCTGTGAACTATCATTAAAATCATCTGTAGTACCTGAAGACTGGAGAATAGCCAATGTAATGCCATTTTTTAAAAAGAGTTCCAGGGGTGATCCAGGAAACTACAGACCAGTAAGCCTGATATCAGTACCGGGCACAACAGTAGAAACCATTATAAAGAAAAAAATTACTGAACATGTAGATAGTCATGGTTTAATGGGAGAAAGTCAACATGCATTTAACCAAGGAAAGTCTTGTCTTACTAAACTATTATGCTTTTTTGAAGGTGTGAAAAAACAGGTAGACTAAGGTAAGCCAGTCAGTATAGTGTATATGGATTTTCAGAAAGCATTTGACAAGGTCCCTCACAAGAGACTCTTGGCAAAATTAAAAAGTCATGGGATAGGAGGCACTGCACTATTGTGGATCAGGAAGTGGTTAAAAGATAGAAAACAGAGTAGGGCTAAATGGCCCATTCAGTAAAGATGTTATTTTATTAGTAGAGAATGGAGGAAAAGTCCTTTACGAAGAAGGTGATATTTTGACCGTCAGTAAACCAGCATCAATGCTGTATGTCTCAGCATGATAAGGATGCTTTGAAAGGAAAGACTAAGGTGTAAGTGACCAAGCAGCACTAGTTCATTCATGTTGCTTGAGCAAAAAACGGGCTTTGACTGATCCCTGCAAAGCCATTAACAAAGTACCATAAGAAAGAGCTTTTGTGTATTCTTCTGAGGAAAATAATTCGCATTACAACATACTATTCAAGAGTCTGTATGGATACATCCATTTCATGTTGGGGAGTCGGGAGGAGGGAGGAATAAAACTGCCCGGTATTTATCTACATAACAGCCTGGTTTCTTACTCATCCAATAGAGCAGGAAAAAAGAACAAGCTAAATCTACTGTTTTCAGTACTTTCTACCAGCCAATCTTCTATGTAACCAAAAATCTGGAACATTATGTGAAATATACACTTTTGAGGATGACAGAAAGAGCAGTCAGTGAAGAGCAGAAAATAAGCAGCTGGCAAACTGGGATGCAAAAAAAGGTTTTAAAATCATCAAGATTAATGGGATGATCAACTGCAGAGGTCGCTGTTATGCAAGTGTGCATGATCTGTAGAGAAAAGAGTGCTATAAAACAAAAACATTGATTTGTCTTCCAAGCTGTGAGCTTATAAATTTATTCTTGAATTGCCAGGAATATTTTTATGATCATTTCTGGTGCAGCACAGAATTATGAACCTGCATATCCATTTCAGCCACCCTGCCACCACTTAATCTATGACCTTGAAAAGTCACTCAGTCTTCTTGCGGTCCAAAACTTAAATTGAAACCTTTCTATCCCTGTCTTCATCTTACTGTAACCTTGAGGTTTGTGTGTTAATTTGCACCTGCAAACCACATTAGAGAAGGCTAGTTTGGCTGCTGAAGGTGAAGGCCATTGTTACCTATGGAGACTTTAGCAGGGTTGATGCAGGCATTCATTTTTCTAAGGTAGTTAAAAGTACCAGCTCTAACTTTTATAATGAATATTGCTCATATGTCCTTTGTATATTATCCATAGTTGTGTACAGTTGTACTGTACATTCTAACATGGAAGGGAAGAAATGCCATAGTTGATTAAGGGGCATGTTTACTAAACTGCGTTACTGCAAATCACGTTAGGAGCCGTGTTAGTGAAAGGAAAGTCATAAAAGGACATGGGCGGGACATCGTAACGACTAACGCGCGTTCCAAAAACTAACGAGAGTTACAGGGCGCCGTGGCGCGTTAATCATATGAACAGTACAGTCACAAATCATTGAAACAGAGCTGTAGCACAATGGTTAGTGTACTCACTGCTTGTACAGGCAGCATGGGTTCGAGTCCCTAGTGTGTCTAATGCAGAATGCTGTCCCAGGCAGCACCCTGTACATTACATAGGGAATGAGGAGGCATGTTTTTCTTTACATTCAGTAGTTGTTAGTGAAACACACTCTTGCAGTGCGCATAGCCATGTACGTTGGTACGTGCGTGGCTGCATGTGTTGTTACGGGCGTAGCCGCGTACAATCGTGCGTGGGTACGTGTGTTTTTACCAGCGTGGGCACCTTATAGTACAGACACTTTAGGGTGTCTTGCACCTATGCACTATGCTAACAGATGTACGTGTGATGGCCTATGGTTTATCAGAGCCTGAGAGCAGGCGCTGGATCTTCCCAGGGTTGGATTGTGCCAGTCACACCCATGATGCACTGCACATGCAAATCAGCTGTCCACAGATACACACCATGGGGAATGCACCCCACAGCACCTCGGCCTGGTAGGGAGAAGTGACCATGTGCACCCCCACAGCACCTCGGCCTGGTAGGGGGTACTGACCGTGTGTTGTACTGGCACAGAGTAGCTACACACCGTCACATTGTGCTGGTACTGTGCTCACCCTGAGGGTGCAGTGAGGCGCCCAGCACCAGGTCCACAGCACCGTCCATGGCTAAAAGAGTCCATGGCGCAGGTCCAAAGCAGTGTTAATGTGCGGGATAGGTAGTTTCTGCACAAACACCTTGCAGTCAGGTGTAGCCCCCATGGACCCCCCCCCCCAAGTGCAGCAAACAGGGTCTCCTAACAATAGATCCACCTTCTACCTCCCTGCAAAGGGGGCAGTAGAGAGGAACATCAACCCTAGTTCTGGTGAGGAACAGACACCCCACAGGGCAGGCACCACAGCTCTGTACACAGACAGACATCAGGCCTGGATATGGTAAGCTGCACCCCACCACCATCTGATATACTCCTGCAGCAAGCCATCAGCCACTGCACCCTGTAAGCCACTCCATCAAGACACATACCAGCTGCAAACAGTCTGCTAGTTAGTCCATAATGCATGTGCCCAGTGGATATGCATGCACCCAGAACTGGGATGTCAGCATACACAACAAGCAGATAAATCAGTGACTGGGCCCCAAAAGGAAACCCATATCTATCACATGAGAGGAATGGTATATAGCACTATGGGGGTGCCTAGCCATGCTGTGGTCACTGCACAGTCAGGGTGAGAGTGATCTCTCAGCAGGACATACTGAGGTCACCCTGTCTGTGTAGGTGGTGGCCGGGCACTAAAATGTGCCTGTCACTGCCCTATGCCCTGTGCAGATGCACCCTGGCCAGGCCACCCTGTCCGGCCTATACCCATGGTACCTTGCTCCTCATTATGCACATTGGAAGCTCAATACTGGCAACATTGCTGGCAGTGTGGGCTGTGGAAGGTGTTTGCAGCCACCACACACTGGATAGACAGACAGACACCCCCACACCTATGCCAGCATTGTGCAACTATAGAGGTGTTCAGCAGCCAAACCCACCACACCAGTCCTGGGCACAGTTCAGGCATGGATAATGTACGCAAGACTGTTGGGGGTCACTCCCCATGGTGGTACGCACTGTCAGAGACCAGACCTGCAGCACACACCACAGACAGCAGAATGATTGTTATGGTGGAGCTCACTGAGCAAACTGTGCTTAATGTAGGAATTGATATCTGCCAGTTATCACAGGAAACGTTTGATAGCTGTGTACCATATACCCAGGTGTAGGGTGGCATTGCTAAGGTATGCAACTGCTAGTATTGGGAGATACAGGCAGGGCCCAATGTCCTGCTTCTCCAGGAGGCATTGGCCAATGGGGCCTGTGGGTGTGTCTGACCCTGTTGGCTGCTGCTTTACGGCAGAGTTCCCCAACTCCAGTCCTGGTGTTCCAAACCTGTTCGGGTTTTCATGCTGTCCCTCATAAATATGCATGAGCTACATCTGCATACCATGGGGGTGGTGCATAGATATGCAGCACAGGCATCTTTATTAGAGGCAGCATGGAACCTGAATGGTGTGGGACCCTCCAGGACTGCAATTGCGAGACTCTGCTCTGGGTAATGCGCCTGTTTCTGATGTCTGTGTTTGGTGTGGTATAATATAGGCGTATTAACCATGCGTATGTTCTCTGCAATAAAGGGGTGTCTTTACTATCACTGTTTCGTGGTGGGTAAAACTATGGGGACTGGGTTGGCAGGAGCCCCAGCTGGGATTTGAACCTGTGACCCTCTGGTCTTACAGGCACTGGCTGTCTGTTGCACCACACTGTGGCTACAGAGATGGTGCAGTCCCTGGAGTTAGTTACAGCGGCCTGACGAGTCAGAAACCCTGCTCTGCACAGGTTTACTGTGGGCTCATTTACCTTGTATGGAGACAAAGGTGCACATAAACCTCAAAACAGACCTCAAAAAAAGGGGCAAACACCCATAACCAAGCTGGGCAACAATGATATCATTGGGCAACATTACACACCACTCCCAGGAAAGCTCCATCACAATGAAATGATCTTTGAAAGGGTCTACGGAGCGTAGACCCTTCCAAACATCATTTCTTTCTTTGGTGCTTTCCAGGGAGTGTTGTTCATTGTTGCCCATTGCTATCACTGTTGCCCAGCTGAATTGTGCTTTTTACAATGTTTCTTGTGGTCATTCTTAAGGTTTTATGTGAACTTTTGGTCTTTGCACATGTATCACACTGCTCACGTTTTGTAGGTTTCCCCGGTTTTGCTGTACATTGCTGACGTAAATGGTTTCTCTTCCCTTTAATATGCCTTTACCGACAGGTTTTCATTCGCGTTGGAATTGAGCTCAGAAATTCAGCGCGTTAGTATGAGGGGAGCCTCTCCCCGCCCACTCTCCGCCCATTGACCCCTTCTCTCCGCCCACTCTCCACCTTCTGCGCTGTTTTAACGCGCCGCGGAGGTTTACGATCGTTAACTGCGGTTAACGCGCGTAAAGTACGTTTAACGATCGTTAACACGTCAGAACGCGCGTTCGGACATGCTAACGATTGTTAAACGTACTTTACGCGCGTTAATCACGATTACCGCACTTTAGTAAACATCCCCCTAAGTGTTCTAGAAGGAATCTACAAGCTAATGCATGCTAATTGAAAGCATCTCCAGCATAAAATTAATTCTGCATTACCCTTAGAATCCTTGTTAAATTGTTCTTCCTTCCATGGATATTTACTGCCAGGGAGGACTGGGGGAGGGGGGGGAGTGAATGGGGTGATTGCCCCAGGTGTCACATGGCAAAGAGCATCAGGCAATACTCATTTAAGGATTGCCATCCAGCTGATACTTGGCTAGCCTTCCCCTCCCTACAGGCCGACCACTGCCACGCCACCATAGCAGCATCACCCTGACCTGCAGCAGCTGCAATAATAGAAAAAGAAAGTTTGGGACTTTGAGCCCCATGCTGAAGACTCGGCCATGTCCCAGAAACAGGAAGCCTTGCTGCAGTTGTTGCAGGTCTGGGGGTGATGTAGCTATAGCAGCAACGGTTGGCCCATGGGAGGAGAAGATTGATGCTGGACTAAAAGGGAGGTTTGAAACACTTGGAGGGGAGATGCCAGACCTTGAGAAAATGGAGATTGAAGAATACATGCTGGACCACCAAGGGAAGGAAGAACAGGGAGAAAAAATGGAGATGCTGGAAATGCAGGAAGAGGGAATGGGCTGACAGAGAGGAGCTGCTGAACATGGAGGGGGGGGTAGGGGGACTAGAGAGACAGGGAAGGGAAGTTGGGCATGGGGGATGAAGCAGGGAGACAGAGAGGGAATGCTAATGAGAGGGAGACTAGCAGGGTTGGCTTGTCCACTAGGCAAACTAGGCTCCCCCCTCCCAGCAAAATCAGCAGTTCATCACCACCTGGCAGGGCTGGCCCGAGGGTTTCTGCTGCCCTAGGCAGACCCTCCATGATGGTCCCTGAAGATTACAGCATCACCATGCCACCCCCACCCCTGGCATCTATCTTCTCACCTGGGGGGAGAGGTCAAGGCACAGCAATGCCTCCACTGCATCAGGCTTTAAAGTGTCCACTCTAGCATGCTCATGGCCTGCCACTCTAGTCCCCCTTCAATGCAACTTCCTGTTGCAGGAAGTTGCCATTGAAGTGGGACGGGGCAGCAGGCCATGAGTGCACTAGCATGGAACTTTGGAGCCCATGCAATGGAAGCATCACTGTGCTGCTCCCATTCCCCAGGTGAGAAGATGGATGCTGGGGGGGGGGGGGGGGGGTTGCGGCATGAGAGGCCAGGCAGCGATGAACTGCCACTTTGTAAGGAGGATTGGGGCAATGCGTCCAGTGGGGCCTGATGCCCTAGGCGATTGCCTAGTGAACAGGTTGGTCCTGCCACCTGGTATCCACCTTCTCACCTGGGGAGGGGGCAGCAAAGTGATACCTTCACTGTGTCCTGCCTTTCCTATCCCCCCTTCAATGTAACTTCCTGCCACTCCTGCCCCCTCCAACAGGAAGTTGCAATGGAGAGGGGCAGGAGCGATGGGCCATGAACACATTAGTGAGGGCACTTTAAAGCCCGATGAAATAGAGGCATCCCCCAGGTGAGAAGATGGATGTCGGGAGGGGGGAGGCGATATGATGGGCCGGGCGGCACCGTAATCTTTGAGAGCCAGCAGAAACCCTTGGGCTAGCCCTGGAGACTAGGGATACAAGAGAGGAGATGTTGGAAATTGTGTGGGGGGGGGGGAGGGAGGGGGAGGGGATTGGAAGAAAGAGAGGGGATAGCATTTGGAGGGAGAAATGCTGCAAAAAGGAGGGGAAGCATTAGGAAGGAAGAAGCTCTCTAGAGGGAGTGAGAGAGAGAGGGGAATAATATCCTGGGAGAGGGTAAAAAAGAGGGAAAGTATGTCTAGAAGAAGGGGGTGAGAAAGGGGGAGAGGCTCTAAAATGAGGGAGTGGTAGAAAGGGGATTAGTATCTGAAGGAGGAAGGTAGATGGTGTGAAGGGAGGGGGACAGAATGTGCAGATAGGAAGGGTGTCTGAAGGGAGGGGATTCGAAGTAGAAAATGTGGAGGGAGGGAAAGAGAAGGAAGAAGAGTGTCTGTAGGGTGGGAGAGAGATGACGAGAATAGTCTGAAGTAAGCAGATGGGAAAGGAAAAGATTATTTAGAGATGGAAGGGGAGATAAGAAGAGGGAAGAATGTCTGGAGGGAAGAGTGAAGATAAAGTATGAAGGATCTGGAGGTAGTAGAAACAGATTGAAAGAGAATGTAAAGAGACATGGGACTATGTAGGCTGGGGTCAGATCAGGGCCGGCCCGTCTACTAGGTGAGCTAGGCGGCTGCTGCCTAGGCGGCAGTGGCAGCACACATGACCGGCTTAACCAGCCCCCCCCCCCAGCTGCTGCCAATTCCATCACAAGTGTGGGGGGGGGGAGGAGGCAGCAGTAGCAGTATTTCATAAGGTGGTGGCTTTTTGCTCCCGCTTTCTTCCCTGCCTATGATGAGGGAGATATGCATCAGTCTCTGTCTCAATTTCATTTACCGATTTTAAGACTTTAAATAAAAAATGGATTTGTACTCAATTGCATGCCACAGCAATGACCCAATATTTAAGGACCAAGATAATTCCAAGAGGTCTTAGAATGATTAAACCACCTAAGTTATTTTTGGACGATAAACTTTTCTCGACTAAGAGGAACAGTATTCTCAATAAATGTAGTCTTGATCTTATAGCACTTCTGGTGGAGAGACTTACAGTAGAGGATGAGACTTTTCATAAACAAGTGGACACTATGAAAGAGAAATTAAGGCTGGATTTGACTCAAACAACATTTACATCTTATTTTGATGATTTGACCCAGCAATTAACCCAGTTTCGGGAGATGGTCAAAAATGCTAAAGTTAAAAAATGTAACAGAGATAAATTGGGTTATGATCATGACCAGGTTTATACCTGATATCAGCAGTCAGGGCCGACTTCCTCTTCTGCTGAGAAGCATATTTCCTTTTACAGTTCATCTGACACTGAACAAAGTGATTCATCTAGCCGTTCTCGACATGGTTCTGGTCTGCCATGAGAAACATCTTTCAGACCAACAGAGCAGGTTTTTCAGCAGGGGGGATCCCAAGGACATCGAGCAAGACAACATTACCAAATGGACTCCTGGAGGGGCTCCCACACTCACTCTCAGACGAAACAGCAGTTGTGAATCTGACATGGCTAGTCTTAAATGAAGATTAAGAAAGAGTTTTAAATCTGGGTTTATCTTTCATTCCCACTGCTATTTATAACCCTTTTATTATGCGCAGGCCCTTTATAGATTTTTTAGGACGTTATATGTACTTTATTATTTTTCAACTGTTCCTAGGAATCCTGATGATATGGTGATGTCTAATCTGTCCAAATGGGCCCCCCGGGGACTTCAGACCCAACAATTTTGACTTACCAGCGCTTTCTTCTAGCTTACGTGGAATAGTTAGAATGGTTACCAATTTCACATTTTTCAAATATTTCATCAGCTGCATTTAAGGCATTACAGGAATTAAGAGCTCGATCTGATATAGTGATTCATAATGCTGATAAGGGAGAGGCTGTGGTGGTTCAAACTATTTCTGTTTAAACCATCAACCTATATTATCTCAACTCGAAAATGTCAAGTATTGCAAAATGCTACCTTGTGATCACACCATTGCTTTATCTTCAGAGATAAAAGAATTAATGACCGGGACATTCGAGAAAAGTTGGCTAACAAAAAAGGAGCATCAATTTTTGATTAAGCAACACACTTGAGTTCCAATTTTTTATACCGTCCCTAAAATACAAAAATCGGATTCCCCTCTGGGGAGATCTATAGTCTCTTGCAGAGATTTGATTCTTGAACCCCTCTCCAAGTTTTGTGATTTTTTTCCTCCAGCAGGAGGTGTTAAAAGTATGTTTTTACATTCAAAATTCTTCCCATTTTGTTACAAAATTGGATCAGGTGATCATTAAAGGAGACTCCATGATGTTGGTCACGATGGACATTATCTCTCTTTACACTAACATCAATCAGAGGGAAGCTTTATTGGTGATTAGTTCTTTCCCCTTTGTACTTCTGTCAAGAATTCCAAAATCCTTTTTGTTACAAATTTTGGAATTGGTCCTTACTCGTAATTATTTTTTATATGATGCACATTTTTATTTGCAAAATTTTGGAGTAGCTATGTGTGCCACTGTAGCCCCTTCAGTGGCTATGCTGTACATGGCGAATTTTGAGTCCGAGTGTATTTACAATTCACCCTGGTTTATCCATATTCCATTATGGGTACGTTTTTAAGATGATGTCTTTTTTCTCTGGAATGGTTCTTTGTCCTATTTCCAACAATTTTTTTTTACTATGGATTAACACTCTTAAACCAAATATACAATTCACATCAAAGTATCATGATTCACATCTTGAGTTTTTGGATTTATTGGTATATAAGTTTGATAATCATTTAGAGACTACTTTGTTCAGAAAACCAGTTCAGCGTAATAATCTGCTGAGGTTTCATAGGCATCATCCTAGCCCCTTACGTCAAGATGGGATTTCCTTTGTGGTTTTATTTGTTGCTTTGTCTATGCACACTCAAATACATCGGTAGGACCACCTGTTCTTTTCGATGATGTTTGGGGGAACATAGGTCACGTATACTAGTGTCCCAATGGTCCAACATTGTACGTATAGGGGACATATATTTGAAAATCTTCGATGGCGGGTTATGGACTGGATTCCACCAAATCCAAGCGGAGGGGATTGTGAAGCCCGAATGCAATTTTTAGAACAACCTTGGATTTATAATTTGAAAACTGTCCCTCCTTCTAGTCTCAATATGGAAGTGGATTTGTGGAGCTTACTTTAGACTGCCAACTGTTTTTTTTCTATTCAAGGTTTTTTTTCTGGTTTGTGATGTCATGGGCTCTCATTACTTAGAGCTTTCAGTGAACTCCCTCCCTCTCTTGATTGATTGATGACCTTATGCGATCCTTGGAGTTTGTAACCCATGTTTCAAAGAGCCTGAAGCAGAGCTCAAAAATTATCAGGAGCTCGAAACACAGTTCTGTGTCACCATCACTTGATGGGTTAGCCTTCCAATTGTTTGGGTCAGCACAGTTTGTATGGTCGACGGTGGAGGAATATACTTAATAGAAATAAGCTAAGTCACTTTTCCTTTTATATGATTGTGTTACACTGTGCGGTGTTTACACATGTTGTGGCAATCTTCATCGTCTTTAATGATTAAAAAGGACACTTTGTGACTAGAGCGGCTTTGCCCTTTTTAACAAAGAGTCTGTCATTAAATTATTCCTTTGAATGTTTTACACAGCTCTTGTTTGATTAGCCTGATCCCTTTGGTGAGCTTTCTTCCCTGTGGCAGACCATGTGTGCTGTCGCAGGGAAGAAAATGGCAGCAAAAAGCCACTACCTTTTGAAATACTGCTGCTGACAATCCCTCCCCCCCCCCCCCGAGATGGATTGGGCAGCAGTTGGTGGAGGGAGGGGAGTCACTGCCAGGGTTTCTGCCTAGGGCGGCAGAAACCCTTGGGCCAGCCCTGGGTCAGAGACTGTGGAAATAGGATTGGGGAGGAAGTGAAAAAAGGGGAGAACGGAAGCTGTGTAGATGTAAGAAAAGAAAGGGGTTGGTTACCAGGATGGATTTAAGGTTAGGAAAGGAGCTGGGGATAGTGAGGGAATGAGACCCAAAGGCAGGTAGATGATGGTTTCAGAGGTGGTGAGTAGAAGGTATGTCAATGGGGGACTAGGGAATGGGTGATGGGGGGATAGGAAACTGAGTAAGAAGGAGACAGTGGACAGTAGAAGACTGAGGGTGTGTGTGGCCAGAGTAAAGGATTCTACTAGTGTGTAGTTCCTCTGTAGGAACCTATAGCAGTCCTGCATGTGCTATTTTCCCAATAGTAGGTGTACTGGTGCTATAGGATCTGGCTTAGCATTTACAGTGCTGCTTTTAAAAGGCTAGGTTGTTGTAATTTGTGTCCTGAAAGTTAGTGTTGCTATGGTAAGTTTACTACTACTACTACTATTAATCATTTGTATAGCGCTACAAGGTATATGCAGCACTGTACATATAGAGAAGGTATACACAACTCTGCACATAGGTTCTGAGTGCCTTTATGCAGGGTTTTATATTATTTTGCAAAGTGTCTAGCTGTGAAAAGAGAGTGTCACTGTTCCTGAACTGACACCACATTTTAAATATTTTTTTTCTAAGGTGAATGATAAAGGGAAATATTCACGCACCATACTGGGGGAATATTGAGGGTGTGCCACAGAACTGAAGGTGCAGGTTTTATATTGAGACCCTGCCTAGAAGAGATGAATGATGATCTCAGGTACTGTATTATGGTGGTTTTCATGAATGGGTAATACTGGCCGGGGCTTTCTTTATGCATAGAAGGTCCTTGGGACTTTTTCTCATAGTCTTTTATAGCTAATTTAAAGGTAAGGGAGGGGCTGTGATGTGGTGGGGGGCATGATGTATGGAGATGCCACTTGGCATGGTCCCTCCCCTCTACTGCCAAATACTTCTGTCAAGTGACACCTGGCCTGCTGGTCTCCCTGCCCCCATCTTGACTGACAGATTTAGACCCAGCAGGTTCTAAGTAGAATGTTGCTGCTCCCTGTAGTCCCTCCTTCCCCAACAAATAAAAGTGTAATTCTAAATACAAGAACATAAGAGATGCCATACTGGGTCAGACCAAGGTCAATCAAGCCCAATATCCTGCTTCCAATAGTGGCCAATCCAGGTCACAAGTACCTGGCAGTTTCCCAACAAGGTACACAGATTCAATATTGCTTATCCCAGGGTAAGTAGTGGATTTCCTGAATCCTCTATAATAATGGTTTATGGGACTACACTAACAGCTTTTACAATATCCTCCGTTAATGAATTCCAGAGTTTGATTACGCATTGAGGGAAAAAATACATTCTCCTATTAGTCTTAAATGGGTTATATTATAGCTTCATTACGTGTCCCCTAGTCTTTCTACTTTTTGAAGGAGTAAACAACAGATCTATGTTTACCCATTCCAATCTATTCACGATTTTATAGACCTCTATCATATCTCTCATCAGCCGACTTTTTTCCCAAGTTGAAGAGCCCTAACCTTTTAAGCCTTTCCTCATAGGGGTATTCATCCATGCCCTTTGCAATTTTGGTGGTTCTTCTTTGTACCTTTTATAATTCTGCTATATCCTTTTTGAGATATGATGACCAGAAATGCACACAATATTCAAAGTGCACTCGCACCATGGACCGACACAGAGGCATTATAATATCCTTGGTTTTATTCTCCATTCCTTTCCTTACGATTCCTAGCATTTTACGAGTATTTGCTTTCTTGGCCAGCACTGCATACTGGACAGAGGGTTTCAACATATTATCCAGGATGATTCATATATCCTCTTCCTGGGTGGTGATTTCTAATGTGGAATCTTACATCATGTAACCATAGTTTAGGTTAGTCTTCCCTAAGTGCATTCCTTTGGATTTGTCAACATTAAATTACATTTGCCATTGGACATCCAGTCTTCCAATTTACCAAAGTCCTCTTGCAATTTTTCACAATCCTCTTGTGTTTTAACAAAACTGAATAATTTTGTCTCGTCTACAAATTTGATCACCTCACTCGTTATTCCAATTTTCAGATCATTTTGAATATGTTAAAAAACAGCAGATCCAGCACAGATCCCTGGGGTACTCCACTATTCACCTTTCTCCACTGAAAAAAAAATAGGCCATTTAGCTCTATTCTCTGCTTTCTATCTTTTAACTAGTTCCTGATCCACAAAAGGATACTGCCTCCTATCCCATGACTTGTTAATTTTGCCAAGAGTCTCTCATGAGGGACCTTTTCAAAGGCTTTCTGAAAATCCAGATACACTAAGGGGCTTGTTTACAAACGATTGTAAACAGCTAGATGAGAGACAAGACTTTCCTTGGCTAAATCCATGTTAGCTTTCTCCCGTTAAACCATGACTATCTACTTGTTCAGTGGTTTGTACAATTTTGCCTGGGTACTGATGTTGGGCTCACTGGTCTGTGGTTTCCTGGATCACATCTGGAACCCTTTTTAAAAACTGACATTACTTTGGTTATTCTCCAATCTTCAGGTACAACAGATGATTTTAATGATAGTTCACAGATTACTAATAGTAGGTTTGCAATCTCATATTTCAGTTCTTTCAGCACTCTAGGATGTATACCATCAAGTCCAGGTGATTTGCTATTTTTTAGCTTATCAAATAGGGGTAATGCATCAAGATTTGTTTCAATTCTTATAATACATCATCTTTAAATACCATTTCAGGCATGAGTAACTTCTCTACAGCTTTTTCAGTAAAGACTGAAGCTTAGAATTCATTCAGTCTCTCAACTATGGCCTTTTCCTCTCTTATAGCCCCTCTGTCATCTAATGGTCCAACTGGCTCTCTCACAGGATTTATTTTGCTATGAATGTATTTGAAAATGTTTTTATTATGCATTTTTGCTTCAAAGGAAAGCTTCTTTTCAAATTTTTCTGTAGCCATTCAGATGTAAATAGTTAATACTGTTATCCAAGTTATTTTACCTGTTCTATGTAATTACGGTGTAACCCCCCACTGTAAACTCTCCTTGTTCCATGTAAACCGCACTGATATCAAAGAGCGAGGTATATAAGAAAAATAAATAAATAAATTCTCTCTTTGCCTGCCTTATCAGTGCCTTCCATCTAACATGACAATTTTTATGTTCTTTTCTGTTTTCATCATTTGGCTCCTATTTCCATTTACTGAAAGATGCTTTTTTTGTCTACATCAGCATCTCTGACCTCACCTTTAAATCATGCTGGCAATCATTTGACCTCCTTCCACCTTTTGTAAATCATGGAATACATGTGCTCTGGGCTTCCAAGATAGTATTTTTAGACAATGCCCATGCTTGATATAAACCTTTAACCTTTGCAGCTGCTCCTTTTGGTATTTCTTAACTATTTTCCTCATTTTATCATAATCCCCCTTTTGAAAGTTAAAAGCTAGTGCTATGAATTTCTTTTCTGTCCTCCCTCCATTTATTAAATCAAAGGCGAACATGCTATGATCACTATTGGGAAGTGGCCTCAACATTTATCTCACCAGATCCTGTGTCCCACTAAGGAATAAATCTAAAATAGCTTCCCCCTCTTGTTGGTTCATGAACCCGCTGTGCTAAAAAGCAGTCATTTATTTCATCTAGATACTTTATCTCCCTAGCATATCCTGCTGTGACATTGACCCAATCGATACCAGGACAATTGAAATCACCCATTATTATTGCGTTGTAGCTTTTGTTAGATGACGAAATGCTAAAAGAAATCAGGGAAGCTATCTGTTCATTCTGGCCAGGTGGACGGTAATATACCCTCACTGCCATTGCCTTCCCCTTTTTACATTGAATTTCTATTCATAGAGATTCTACAGTGTATTTTGTTTCCTGCAAAACTTTTATCCTATTTGACTCAATGCCCTTTCCAAAATGGAGCACAACCCCTCCATCAATTTGATCTACCCTATCATTATGCTATAGTTTGCACCCATGTAACACAGTGTCCCATTGGTTGTCCTCCTTCTACCGGGTCTCTGAGATGCCTATTATATCTAACTTTTCATTTAGTGCTATATAGTCTAGCTTTGCCATCTTATCTTATACGTTTCTAGCATTTGTACACAGGCATTTCAGAGGTTGTATTTTTTTCATATTAACCATCTGCCTTGGGTGTAGAAAAAGCAGGTCCCAACTCTGTTCACTGCTATACTAAAAGGATACTTACCACCATGAAGCCATATAGTAACAGAGGTATGTTGTTAATGAGATGTCAGCGGAATCAGTTTTTCTTTCTGATATGTTGGGTTTGATGATGAAATGTCCTAGTTCTGCTCTGCACTTATTGTTGGAGGAGAGGTTTTGATGCAAAATAAATGTTCAGACAGAAAAAGAGAAAAACCATAGCAGTTTTTAATGCCAAAATAAAGTTAGTTATAATTTATTTTGGTGTTAGAAACTACGCTGTGGTTCTCTTGTTTTCTTGTCCTTTGGAGCATCTTACATCTCCTTTGTTTTTTGCACAATATATATTTACAGATTTTAGTAGTTTTTTAATCTTAGAATACCAGGCTAAATAACTAAACAGCTACAGTTTTAGCTTCCTATCCATCAAGTATTTTTTTAAGAAAACCATAATGAACATGCAAATGTGTCACCCCACCCTTTGCTCCCCCAAATGAAGTACTCAAATTATGCCCATGACTCCAATCATTCTTATGAGAGTAGGGGGTGTGGGTTCAGGTGACTGCTGAAGGGGCTGTGGGCCACTGGTACATATTTTCATCTTTAGTGGGCATGTAGGGCTATACAAAGGTATTGGGAGAAGGTCTGTGCCTTTGTCACTGAAAATGTGTGGCAGTCATGTCCCATTGACCCCCAATCTTTGCCTTTAGGGATTGACGCCAATATAGGCAGGCTTAGAAAGATTAGTTTGACAATAAAAATTTGGGGGGCTGTTATTGCTTGCAGCTTGAATGGTGGTTACGAGAGCCTGGAAACAGGCGAGTGACCCAAGTATTCTTGAGTGATGTATGAAGACAAGCAAGATGATGAGTCTGACAAGCTAACCTCAGTTTCTGGCTGTTTGTGTTCTTTTTTTTCATCCATTTTCTTTGCTGTGGAATTATCCTGACCACATTATATTTTTATTATTTTATATTTGACTTTTGGATGTGTGGCAGGGTCAGGCACATAGAGATCACTACAAATCCCAGAATTCCTCAGGATAGTAATAGGAAGGTCAAAGCACATGGCCTGCTGCTGAGCCTAGCCGCTCCCCCACCGGAATCATCATCAGCAACAAGGGTGGCAGTGTGGCATGGCTCAGCATGGGGGGAGGGAGGGTGGCGTGGCTTGGCATGTGGGAGGGGGCAGCAGGCCATGTGTGCCAAAGATCTGCCACCTTAGGTGGCCGCCTAGCCTGCCTAGTGGACGCGCTGTCCCTGCTAATATTCCATTTTGCGGTCCCAACTGTGGGACTTCATTGTTGTCAAGATGGACCTTGTGAACCCAAAGACAACAGAGAACTGTGTAATCTCCTCTAACAAGGGTGGAATGAAGGCAGCTTGATCACTCAAAAAAAGTATAGTGCCATCCATATATAATGAAATCTCTTGGGGAAGCCCTAAAATATGAACATTAACGGAGCAGATCTCCAAATTCTTTCAAATTTGATTCACAAAAAGCTCAATGGCCAGTGCAAAGAGTACTGTATCTTGTACCCCTGTATAATGGAAACTTTTCTGAGCTACATCCATCACCTGCACCCTAGGCTGTGCATTTAAAGCCTGTACCCATCACAGATAATTATCACTCAGACCCAGGGGCCATTGAACACCTCTTTGATTGTGGGACCAAGCTCTGCCTTGACTCCTCCCCTAATTCCAACACAAGCTTATTCAAAGTTCCCCTTCCCAGATGTAGCCAAATGGAAGAAAGAGGAGTGAGTAGCCATCCCAGTGCCCCCCCGAGATGGTTCCAGCCTTTCGACAAAGACCTGTTACTGAAAACAATGCTCCCCCTAGCTAACTCACCAGCACACAACCCAGATGATTTAGTCTCCGACTGGAATAATAAACTCAGTTCGATCGCCATTTGTCCATCAACTAACAAACTCCATGGGAAGCGACACTCTGCAACCTGGTATTCATCAGATCTGAAGGCCTCACGCACAAGCCTAAGGAAACTTCAGAGACGATGGCGACGCTCACACTCAGAGGAAGACAGAACTGCATATATATCACAACTAGTAGCTCATCGTACTGCGGTAACGGAATCAATGAGACGCTACCACGCAGACACGCTGAAAAGATCTCTGAACAAACCTCATGACCTGTTTGCTATCATCAAGCGTTTGACAAAGGAACCCACCTCTGAACATATTAGCGAAATCCACCCTCAAACTTTCGCCGACTATTTACAATCCAAACTCTGCCAGATCGACAACATCCCAACACCTTGCAAGACCCTTGAACCATACGATCAGACTCTACTCACTATCTTCGCAATCCCACCCAAACGGCGTATTGAAGACACCATTGCGGGCATCAACATGACCACCGCCCAAACCGATCCATGCCCGGCGTTCTGGATCAAAGAACTATGAAACCACCTGAGCCCATTCATATCCACACTCATGGAACATTCATTCACAACAGGAACGTTCCCACGTACTCTCAAACACACAACCATAAGGCCATTACTAAAAAACAACAAGCTCGACCCTCTGAAGCCAGAATCCTATAGACCAATAGCAAGTATACCGTTGCTGGCAAAAATAATGGAGAAGGAAGTACAAAGACAAATCGAAGAGCATATAGAAACTAATGCACCACTGGACCCTTGCTAACATGGCTTTAGAGAAGCCCATGGTGTGGAAACACTGCTCACTACTCTCTTCAGCAACGTCTTAACTGGCATCAACAACATCCGCCAAGGGTTCGTCCTTGTCTTCCTAGACATAGCAGCGGCATTTGACTCCGTGAGCCACGAACGCCTCCTGGAACGAATCGAGGGTAAGGGAATCACCGATAAAGCACTCGAGTGGTGCAGGTCCTACCTTTCTGACAGGTGACAGCAGGTACGATCCAATGATACTTCATCAGATCGGTTCCATCAAAAGCAGGGGGTCCCACAAGGCTCCTCCCTCTCCGTTCAATATATACATGCAGCCTATCTGCAACCTGATACGGTCCTTCAGTATCAACTGCATGATA
This sequence comes from Ichthyophis bannanicus, assembly GCA_033557465.1. NCBI lineage: Eukaryota > Metazoa > Chordata > Amphibia > Gymnophiona > Ichthyophiidae > Ichthyophis > Ichthyophis bannanicus. The sequence continues at coordinate 1,220,697,537 of CM066033.1, read as the reverse complement.
TACGCGGATGATGTGCTGTTATACATGCCTTTTACAACAGAGAATCCCGACCTCACTCCATTAACAAACTGCATAAATGAAGTATCCAACTGGCTGCAATCTCAAAACCTCAGGATCCAACACAAGAAAACGGAGGTTTTGTTCATCACGAAGGACCGAAATTTCATCACCCCGTCCTTTTTGAAGGTGAAGGATGCAGACCTCCAGATCAAACCCACTATCAGATACCTCGGGGTCACCTTAGACCAGCACTTGGATATGAAAGCGCACATAGGAAACATTGTAAGAGCGGTCTACCATAAAATCCGTTCCCTTAGACACCTATGATCCCTGCTAGAGCCGGATGATTTCAGAACCATCTATCAGGCCCTAATCATACCACATTTTGATTATGCGAACTCTATCTTACAAGGACTCCCTCAAGCCACCTTACACCCACTGCAACTGGCAATGAACTCCGCAGCAAGAGTCCTTCACAGAGCATCCAGGAAAGATCATGTCTCACCCATCTTAAAACAACTCCATTGGCTTCCGATACAAAGTAGATTCACTTACAAGCTATTACTACTTACATTCAAGGCCATCAATGGACTCATATCCGCGTCACTAACGGACCTGATCCAGATGACACCTCAAAACAGGGACAGACGGTCATTAACACTCAACACACTAGTAGTCCCAAAATCCATAACATAATGCACCAAAGCAACAGCAGACAGAGCTTTCAAGTTCTGTGCACCAAGGTGTTGGAACAGCCTCCCTCAAGGCATCAGAGCAATCACGGATCTATTGCAATTCAGAAAAGCCTTGAAACACCACCTCTTCCTCTTGTATTACCCAGTAACCAATGCAGACACCTCAACCACCTCACAGTTCTCCCAAAACCCCTAAGACTGAAACAAGAAGAGTTCATGATTATGTTATAAATTGTAAATAGTTACCCCTGTTATCCAAGTTGTTTATGCCTGTTTAACTGTAAACACAAAGTACCATCGGAAATGTGTAAATTCTTTGTTCACTGTAAACTGTGCTGATGCTGAATAGTGCGGTATAAAAGAGACTATAAATAAATAAATAAAATAAATAAGCTCCACCCTAACTCTGCCCCCTAGCCCCTTGTGACCTTCCCCTCCTTTACTGCCCACAGGGATCCCATCTTCTATGTGCAGAAGAGAAGGGAATGGCTGCAATTGCGGCAAACTCCTTCTATCTGCCTGGGGGAGAATGGATCCCTGCGGGCAGGAAGGGAAAGCCATCGCAATCAAAGACTCCTTTCTGCCCATGGGGATCTGATCTCCTGTGGGCAGACAAAAGAATTTTGCCATGATTACGGCTGCTCTCTTCTCTCTGCAGCTGGCAGGCAAACTTTTGGTGGGGCCAGGGCCCATGTGGCCTACCCCATTCTGACACCTATGCCCAGGTCCATTGCATCCATTAAGTCAAAGAGGTACCTCCACTCTACCCTGTCAAGGACTTTTTTCTCATCTAAAGCCATACAGAGCGCAGTACGCTTTTCCAGCTGCACTGCCTTAATAATATTAATTTTTTGGTAGATATTATCCGCTACATTCCTTCCTAGCACAAACCCAGTTTGATACAGGTGTATCAACCAAGCCATAACTCCATCCAACTTACTAGCTAAAATCTTGGTGAAAATTTAAACATCACAATTAAATAGTTAAGGTTTTCAGATTTGCTTTATCCAAATAAGATTTAAACTTCTCTTCAGAACACTGCATCTCAGACTTATAAAGGCCTTCATAAAACTCTTTAAAGGCCCTAGAAATTGCTTGATTATTTCTTACTTCTGTTTATCTACCACTTTCTTTACCATTCTCAAGCTTCTCTGTTTTTTCAGCTGCAAAGTCATTTACTAGTATACCCACCAGATTCCATATAGTTTTTCTTGATCATTCTCATTAAAAACTCTGTCTGCTCCACTTCTATAGCAGTAATCTGATCCTCTACCCCCACTAACTGCTGACACACCCGGGAGCTTATGTTGGGCCTGCAATTGCTCTAGCTCCAAGTTTAGACAAACTGATTCCTCCTTCCTCTTTTTTTTTTCACTCAAGAGGCTATCTGCAACAGGCAGTCTCTCATAAAAACATTTCTGGTGTCCCACAAAAGCCCAGTCTGCACTTCATCCCCATCATTTGTTTCCAAAAATTCTTCCTATACAAGATTATCTTTTATGTCCATCCTCTTAAGAAACCCCACATTGAGCCTCCAACATCCTTGGGTCATCTTGTCCTCCCTCTAATCCAGAGGTTCCCAACTCCAGTCCTGGAGGGCCAAACACCATTCAGGTTTTCAGGCTGTCCTTAATGAATATGCATGAGATACATTTGAATACAATGGGGGCAGTGCATGCAAATGCATCTCATGCATATTTATTAGGGACAGCCTGAAAACCTGAATGGTGTTTGGCCCTCCAGGACTGGAGTTGGGAACCTCTGCTAATCTTATCCCCAAAGTTACCATTGCATGATCCGAAACCAAAATGGTTTCTTTCTTGGCTTCAACAACCCAATTCAATTGATCTTTCTTAATTAAGAACAAATCCAACTGGCAATATGAACCCATTTTCCCTGCAAGAAGGTGTAATATCTAGCCTGTGGATTTCCCATCCTCCACACATCCACCCATCCAAAATCCGACATCGATTTTTGCAGAGCTTGTTTCTACATACTGACCCTCTTACTCCCTAACATCAAATGATCTTCAGGGCAAAATTTACAGTTCATGTCTCCCCTCCCGACTATCATACTTCCTTTAGTTTTAACCTTGAAGTCAATCAATCAGACCTTGTCAGAAAAAACACACTTAGGGCTCTTGGGGCATAAATATTTATAAGGGACGCTTCATATTCATCTACCCGATCCACTACTTAGATCATTCAACCCTAGCAATCCCTTCCTCCTCATAAATGACAAATGGAAGTTTTTTATGTATCAGGATGGCCAACCGCTTTTTTTAGAGTTATCAGCAGAATAATACATCCTCCCACACTACCCTCTTTGTGACTTCTCCATTTCAGAAGGGATCAGATATACTTCTTGAAGAAAAGATAAATAAGCCAAATTCGCTTCCTCTTAATAGGGCTATTCAATCCCTCCACATTCAAAGACACCACTTTAAGTGCCATTTCCAACCCAGTTAAACCAAAATAACATATATGTTCTATGTCCAACTGGTCCTCTCTTTAAATCAGATCAAGCACACACACAGATCACCTACACTACCCCATTCCAACTGCACTCAACAGAACAAACCCCATTCATCCATTTTTGCATAATAAGCACATCCATAGTCAGCCCCTCTAGTCATTGCTGCCCATATCCTGAAACAAATTCTCACCCACCACATTAATCTATCCACTCATCCCTCGCTACCCTAAAATCATGCCTTTCCTTCCCTTTCCCCATTTGATCCCCTCCATTTGTCTCAAAGCATAACTCAATCATTCTTACAGTCCTAACATACAAACTATTCCCCCCTCAAACATTACAGAAACACCCATTCCAGGATCATATCACACCATGACATAAATGACCATATATGAAGCATAAACAGCAAGTGAGTAGTCCCAGGCTATGCACTACTAGTTCTCAGTCTTTTGGTTTTTTTCTGCCATATCATAGCTCCTCTCTTGCTGGGGTAGAAGTCTGCTCTCAGCATCCATGACAACGTTAGGTAAACTTCCCCATCCATGCTGACTCCTGTGCTTGTCACCTTCTGAACTGCATTCCCATTGACCTCAGTCTCCCATGAACCTTCTTCGCCAACAGCAGATTTCCGCTCTTCCACAGTGCTCTACTCTGGGGTGAACAATCACTTCAGATCACCAACAGCCTGTTGCTGCACTGGAGAGGTCTTTCCGGCAATTTTCAGCCTTTCAATAGCCTATCCGCTTCTTTGGGGAAATGCAGAAATTTCCTTTCTTCCACACCAGCACTGTAAGGTGAGGTAGGAACTTAATGTTTGCGCACAAGTTTGCTCTCACCAAGGCGTCTCAAATATTTAATTAGGGCATTCTTCTTGTGAATGATTTCAGCATTAAAGTCAAGAAATACTGATACATTCCAACCCTTGCAGGCCACATGTTTAGTCTTACAGATCTCTCATATGATATGCCTCCTCTCCTGGTAGTGGAGCAGCCTCACAATAATTGCTGATGGCTACTTACCTGGCCCAGGATTCGGCCTAGTCTCCCGCTGAACCCTTTCAGTTTCATAACTAGAACTAGCTAGGTCTGAAGGGAAGTAAGTAATGAGCAGATCCGTTTAAAAAATCTACAACCCTTCTGGAACTCCAAAAATATGAATGTTTGCCCTCCAGTCTTAATGGTCTTCAGCTTTATCCTTGAGCCAGTTTACTATTTTTCTTGACTTTGGCCACCCCCTTTTTCTGATCTATTTGGGCATTCTCAAGCACCCCAACATACTCTTCAATCTCTGTGAGCTAGGAGCACACTCCAACAAATTTCTCCTCAAAATATTCCAATACTTTGGCAATGGTCTCATTCTTCAAACTGCAGACCTCTTCTAAGAGGTGATTCAATTTCCTTTCTATATTGCCGCCATGTGAAGGCTGCTGAAATCAAGTGAGGTGCCATCTGCCATACTGCTAACGTTTGCCTAGGCGAGATGAGATTGTTTAGCCTTAATGGCATACAAATGTTTAATTGAATTAACCACTTTACTTTTAATAGACAGTTGCCAAGTTACCCAGTTCCAAGAGTGAGATTTTTGGCCAGTTCTGGTTTCAAATTTGCCTTATAATGCAGTATGGTATTGTTAGTCTCTTTTACCCATTGAAATCAGTGCTTCAAGTTCCATAATGCATCAGAATGAGATTGTCAGAAATTCAGGACTGGCTTAAAATCTCACTCCTGGGACCAGGTAATTTGGCAACTCGGTTAATAATTTTTGACATATCTGGCAGTCTTAGGGGAAAAAATGCATGTCTGGCTCACAGGTATACTATTAAACAAAAGTTTTCTCGTATAATATCACTTTAGCAGAATTCAGGGACCACGCTGCTACTCATATGCCCACCAGAATCTTAAGCTCCTGACCCCCCCCCCCTCCAACTCTTGACTGGGCAGATCACCATTCACACACAGATACATATCCCCATAGGTAAGCCCACTCTCTCTCTCTCACACATATACACACACACACACACACACGCTACCCTTGGCACATCCACAGCCTCCAGGGACACACTTACCCCTCAACTCTGGGTACAATCTCTCCTGGTACATACACATACATATCTCTGATCCTTGTGTACACATACATAAACAGAACACACACCTATCTCCTGACTAAAAGGCTTCAGAACCCTGCCCTGTTGAGGCATTCCAAACAGGGGCTCTACAGGTCAAACAACGGTAAAGATTTGAGGGTTTATTTTTATTAAATTACTAGCTCTCTGATTGGGAGCTCTTAAAAGGGTTCTGGTATATTTTTAAAGCAAAGTTACATTCTTTTTGGTGGTTTAGTGGCAGAGTAGGTTTTAAACTCTAGTAACCTCAGCTTTTGGGAACTGCTGACACTTAATCAGGAGATAGTGGGCCTGATTAGCCTGTGAATGAACTGAGAGCAGCTGAGACCTGCATAAAAGGCTTCAGAACCCTGCCCTGTTGAGGCATTCGAAACAGGGGCTCTACAGGTCAAACAATGGTAAGGATTTGAGGGTTTATTTTTATTAAATTGCTAGCTCTCTGACTGGGAGCTCTTAAAAGGGTTCTGGTATATTTTTAAAGCAAAGTTACATTCTTTTTGGTGGTTTAGTGGCAATATTTTCTTTAGCAGAGTAGGTTTTAAACTCTAGTAACCTTCTCAGCTTTTGGGAACTGCTGACACCTAATCAGGTGTTAGTTCCCACCCCCACCCACCCCAACTACCACCCACCCCTAGTGAGCAGTCTTGCTTTATAGGGCACCTCACCATTTAACAAAGCACAGGAACTTAGAACAGCACATTTTGAATATAATTAATGTGATTTAACTGCTTTTTCTCTGAAAGGACAGCTGGGAAACCGGCTGGTACTTTGGTAGATCTCTCTGTTTTGCTTTAACAGATACCTAAGCTCCACGAACAGAACAATGGCTGGGAAAAATCATATCACTAAAGCTGTTGCCCCGGTTACAGCTTCTGCCTCTGTCCAGACAGAGGTCCCAATGTCAGTTGAAGGACCGGTTCCATGTGCAGGGTGCCTGCATGCTGAAGCTCTGAGGAAACAAGTGGAGGAACTCAGAGAGGAGGTGGCGAGGCTGAGGAGCATTCAAGGCAGTGAGAAGTACATTGATGAGATGCTTCTTGAAACATCCAAGCTCTCTAGCAGAGGAGAAGATGGGTGCCAACAGAATGACGAAGGTTGGACACAAGTCACCAGGGCCTGCAGAATCACCCATTCAACTTCTCCAGCCCTTGAATTGGAGAACCGTTATGCAGCCCTGGAAGTGGACGAAGTGAAAGTATCCCTGGAAAGGGAAGAACCAGAGCTCAAGTACCCCAAAGTTGCAGAATCAGTGACCACAAGGAAGCGAAGGGTAGTGGTGGTTGCTGACTCTCTTATGAGGGGTACTGAGGCGTCCATCTGCCGACCAGACTTGATGTCCAGAGAGGTATGCTGTCTGCCTGGTGCCAAAATCCAAGATGTTACGGAGAGATTGCTGAGATTCATCAAGCCCACTGACTATTACCCAATGTTGCTAATCTATGTCGGAACAAATGATACTGCCAGGTATCCCTCTGAGCGTATCAAAAGTGACTTCTTGGCTCTGGGGCAGAGGGTGAAGCAGTTAGGTGCACATGTGGTGTTCTCTTCAATCCTCCCTGTTGAGGGTAAAGGCCAAGGCAGAGAGGCTCTCATCCTGGAGATGAATGCATGACTGCATGGATGGTGTCATCGAAAGTGTTTCGGTTTCCTAGACCATGGGATGCTGTTCCAAGGGTTGCAGAGCAGAGATGGCATCCATCTGTCCAAGAAAGGTCAACGCGTCTTCAGTAGTAGACTGGCTAATCTACTGAAGAGGGCTTTAAACTAGATTCAATAGGGATGGGTGAAAAAAGCCCCCAGATAAGTGAAAGCCCCCAGGTAAGTGACGCATTAAATACCTTTATGGAAATGGGTAACAGGGGTAACATATGGAAAGCAGTGTGTATAAATGCCCGTAGCATGGGGACTAAGATCCCTGATGTTGAAGCTTTGGTGGGAGTGGCCGACTTGGCAGTTACAGAAACATGGTTCACAGAAAACCATGACTGGGATGTAACTATACCTAGCTATACTTTATTCAGAAAGGACAGGGTAGGAAGAAGGGGGGAAGGAGTGGCTCTATATGTAAAAAATACTATTAAAGCTTTGGAATTACAAAGCTTAAAAGCGAGAGAGGAGGCATTGTGGGTTAAACTAGAAAGAGGGAAAGAGAAATCTGTTTGCATTGGCGTGATATATAGACCTCCCTCACAAGACGAAGAGGTGGACAGAGAGTTAATTGAAGACATACGCAGCATTGCTAGGAAAGGGGAAGTGCTACTGATAGGGGATTTCAATATGCCAGATGTTGATTGGCACATTCCTGCTGCAGTATCATCTAGAAGTAAAGAGATCCTGGATTCTCTACAGGGAGAACTATTCAAGCAATTGGTAACAGACCCCACACGTGAAGGGGCCATACTGGACTTGGTGCTTACCAATAGTGAAAGTATTTCTGATGTTATAGTAGGAGATCATTTTGCATCCAGTGATCACCAGATGGTATGGTTCAGTATTAGGACTAGGGCTGTTAGAATCCATTCAAAGGTGAGGGTCTTAGACTTTAGGAAGACTAAATTTTCCAAGATGGGCCAGTACCTCAGGGAGTTGTTAGCGGGATGGGAACACCTGGGGGATGTAGAAAAACAGTGGGCAAAACTGAAAGGAGATATTTTAAGGGCAATCAACCTTATTGTTAAAATGGTAAATAAAGGTAAAAGGAAAAGGAGACCGCTATGGCTTTCGAAAGAGGTATCTGAAAAAGTGAAGAAAAAGAGGGAGGCCTTCATGAAATACAAGAGATCACAGAGAGAGGAAGACAGGTATCTATATTTGGAAAAACTTAGAAAATCTAGCAAAGTAGTCAAGAAGGCAAAGATTCAAAAGGAGGAGGAAATAGCCAATGCAATAAAATGGGGGGATAAGACAATTTTCAGATATGTTAGTGAGAAGAAGGGGAAAAGTGGTATTGTCAGACTCAAGGTGAAGGGGAGGAATATGTAGAAGTTGATGAGGATAAAGCGGAATTGCTTAACAAATATTTCTGTTCTGTGTTCACAGATGAAGAACCAGGAGCAGGACCTCAGAAAATACCCACAAACAGGAACAGAAGCGAGGGACATCTTGAACAATTTTCAGAAGACTGTGTTCGTGAGAAACTAGCTCAACTTAAAGTAGACAAAGCGATGGGACTGGATGGGATACACCCTAGAATACTGAGGGAACTTGGGGACATTCTAGCAGCTCCACTGACTGACCTTTTCAATGCCTCGTTGGAGTCGGGAGTGGTGCCAAAGGAATGGAGAGAGGCTCATGTGGTGCCTGTACACAAAAGCGGAAGTAAGGATGTGGTTGAAAACTACAGGCCAGTTAGTTTAAATTCGGTGGGGAGTAAATTATTGGAAATGCTGCTGAAAGAGAAAATAATGAGGTTTCTGGAGTTCAGCAGTTTACAGGATCTGAGGCAGCATGGATTCACCAGAGGCAGGACTTGTCAGAAAAATCTGATTGATTTCTTTGACTGGGTGACCAGGGAGTTGGACCAAGGGAGAGCCCTAGATGTGGTGTATTTAGATTTCAGTAAAGCCTTTGACACTGTTCCTCACAGGCAACTTATAAACAAACTGAGCACCCTAGGGATGGACCCTAAAGTTACTGCTTGGGTTAGAAATTGGTTGGGTGTGAGGCGATAAAGAGTAGAGGTAAATGAGGCTCACTCTGAGGAGAATGATGTTATCAGTGGTGTGCCCCAGGGATCTGTCCTTGGTCCGATTCTTTTTAACATCTTTGTTAGTGATGTAGCAGAAGGGCTGTTGGTTAAGGTTTGCCTTTTTGCGGATGATACCAAAATCTGCAATAGAGTAGACACCCAGGAACGTGTAGATAACATGAGGTGGCATCTAGCTAAGCATGAAGAATGGTCTAGAATCTGGCAGCTGGGATTTAATGTTAAAAAAGGTAAGGTCATGCATTTGGGCTGCAGCAAACCAAGGGAGCAATATAGTATATTTTATTTTGTCCACTAAAGAAGAGCGGGACCTGGGCGTGGTTGTGTCTGATGGTCTTAAAGTAGCTAAACAGGTAGAAAAGATGACGGCAAAAGCTAGACGGATACTTGGGTGCATACGGGGAGGAATGGCTAGCAGAAAAAAGGAGGTGATAGTGCCTCTGTATAAGTCTTTGGTGCGACCTCATTTGGAGTATAGTGTGCAATTCTGGAGACCGTACATTCAAAAGGATGTGAACAGGATGGAGTCGGTGCAGAGGGTGGCTACTAAAATGGTTTGCGGTCTTCATTATCAAGCATAAGAGGATAGACTTAAGGATCTTAATATGTACACCTTAGAGGAAAGGCGGGATAGAAGTGATATGATTGAGATGTTTAAATACCTCTGAGGCATAAATGTTCAGGGGGAGAGTCTCTTTCAATTGAAAGCAAGTTCTGCTACAAGGGGACATGGGATGAGGGTGAAAGGGGATAGATTTGGGAGTGATTTGCGGAAATATTTCTTTACGGAAAGAGTGGTGGATCCATGGAATAGTCTCCCAGTGGAGGTGGTAGAGATGAGGACAGTAACTGAATTCAAAAAAGCATGGGACAAACACAGAGGATCTCTAAAGGAAAAAAGGGGACTGTTGTAGTTGTTGATATGGAAGGACAGACTAGATAGGCCATGTGGTCTTTTTCTGTCGTCATATTTCTATATTTCTATACACCCACCCACCCACACACACACACATCTCTCACACATAAACATATGCCCCTGAACACAAACACACATGAACATAGAAACCCTCCACACCTTCGAGGGAAACAAACTCACTCCATGGAGACTTAAACCACCTTACAGTACATCCTGCCACAGACACAAATATACACATTGCACCACATATATACATAATTCATATAAACCACATTATACCACCCACCCAAAGGGGTGCTATAGGGTATCATGCATTTGGACTACAAAAACCCAAGGGAGTGATATAGTATAGGGAGTGAAGTACTTCTGAGTACAAAAGAAGAATGGGACCTGGGGGTGATTGTATCTGTTGATCTTAAGGTGGTTACAAAGTAGAAGAGGCAATGGCAAAAGCCATAAGAATGCTTCAGTGCAGATAGAGAGAAAAGGCCAGCAGGAAAAATGAGACAATAGTGCGTCTATATAAATTCTGATGAGACCTTATTTGGAGTACTGTGTACAGTTCTAGAGACCACACTTTCAAAAAGATATAAACAAGATGGAGTCAGTCCAGAAGGAGGAAACTAAAATGGTCAATGGTCTTTGTTGGAAAGCATATGAGGACAGACTTGCAAAATGCAATGTGTGCCTTTGAGTCAATGCTGACCCAGCAGCTCCTGAATGTTCTTGACAGTGTGACTGGAAGTAAAACTGCCTGGCCTTTCTTCCAAGGCAAGGAGTGCCGCTGGGAACTGAACTCTGGTCTCAGATTAGTAAGCATGTGCTCTAACCATTAGGCTACTCCTCTACTCTGGGACAGACTTAAAGATCCCTTCAGGACCATAACCATTCCAGAATACCTTTTTAGGCAGGACCATTCCATTTTAGCCTTAGTAGTAGATGCCTGCCATCTTGTTGTAATGTCCCCCGGGGTATTTTCTCCAAATGGGTTAATTTTGCGATACCATGACAATCGTAATGTCACCCTGTGGAATGACTGCTTTGTTGCTTCCTGCCCATATATAAGCCTTAGAAACAGGATGTAAGGTGTTGATTGGATTTCGTTAGGTGGTGTGGTTGCGATTTCCATTTGGTCTTGTGTGGGTATGAGTGCTATATGCAGAAGAACAATTTTGGGTCTCCCTTTTTTAAATTTGTGTGAAATATGGAATCATCCATTGATTCTTGAACTTGTCTATTTGTGAAGAGTGAGTCATTCAGAGGTTTTAGCCACCTCACTGCCCGATTGTGGAGAGTATGGAAGAAATGGCCTGCTTCTTAAGCTTACAGTGGAGACTGCAATACTGGCGAGGAATATGCCTATGGTGAGATAATTCCCCTCCAGATGCAGAAGGAAAGATGAAAGAGCTAGGACCCCAGTGAGGAGGGAGAAACACTTTAGTATCTGCCAGCAATTTCAAGAGCCCAGTAAGGGAATCCTTTCTTTCTGCAGAACTGCCAAGAAGTCAGATTGTACTACAGACTGTGTATTTGCTGAACAGATTGACTGTAATCAGATACTGTTTGATATGGATATTCTATTCAGTAAAAAGAATTGGAGCACCCAATTCAGTGTCAAAAACGTCTTTGAACTTATGTGCCAAGGGCCTTGAAGGGATTTCTCTTCTCTATGTTGATAATTTTCTCCCTGTGAATAAGTGTACATGCTAGCTGAGTGAAGGAGTGGGAGAAACCTGGGAGAAGTTTGCTATGAGCAGAGTCCTTGGGGCATGGTTTTCCTCATGATGGGTGGGACCCAAGCTGCATATTCACTTTGGCAAACAGCTATTCCTAAACAAAATCTTGCCTCAATTGGACAAGGAAACAAATGACACTGAAGAACTCATCAAAAACTGGAACACGCTCATAAATGAGACAGCAACAGCAGCACAAACCACCAGAACTTCAAAAAGACAATATTGTGCTATGTGGTGCACCAATGAACTAAGGGACCTCAAGAAACAACTTAAAAAAACTGGAACAAAAATGGCATCATTCAAAGCAGCCTCAGCAGAGAAACACATACATGCCCAAACTGTCAGAATACCGTGACTCGATCAAAAAACCAAAACCACACAAAACTTATCATTAGCTCACTCAACTGCCCAAGAAAACTTTTTGACATATTCAGATCCTTAAATAAAGATCCTAACAAAAACAAGAACAACAGCGCTCCCTCCCCACAGATATTCACAGACTTCTTTCAAGATAAACTCAAAATGGACAGATCACCATTAAATACGAATTAACAATCCCACCAGCATGACCTTGCAATCCTTCCACCCAATTTCTGATGAACATATAGAACACATCACCCACAGTCTGAACACTACCACATTCCTCCTTGATCCAAGTCTAGTGAGCTGGCTCAAGCTATCTTGAACTGAACTAAGCCCATTCCTAACCAGGGTCATGCAGCTATCCCTAGATAAGGCCACATGCCCACCACACTAAAAAACGCCTCAGTGCGGCCTATACTAAAGAGCTCCAACCTAGATGGCATGAGCCCACACTCATATAGACCTTCCATTCCTGGCAAAGATTGAAAAGGTAGTGCAACATCAACTACAAGAGTAGATTAACTTACTTGCACCTCTTGACCCACAACAAGATGGTTTCAGACAACACCATGGAACTGAAACTCTCTTAACATCACTCACAGACACACTTACAAAAAGCCAGAGCCCAGATGGGGCACATCCAGGCCATCTGGATGGTTCCAAATAGGACTGGCCTGTCAGCACCCGATTCTTCCCAACGGGAGCCAGACGTTCCTGCGGGTGCAGGATCGGGCTTTGAGATGGCCCAGCGTGCCCCTGCATATCTGTGGTAGATGTCCTCCTCGATGTACGGCCAGTCCCCCACAGTTCCGACCCCAGTTTCCCTGCTGCCTGACCCTTAGTGGGGTCTGCCAGGGCCAGGATTGGGCAGCGGAGCCTTACCTTCCACCGATGCTGTGCTGATGGGGGGCTGCCAGGCCTCTCTGCCGCCATCGCTGCTGCTATACCACCTTCGAGTTAAACACCTACCAAGAAAACCCAGGAGGTGCTGGGATGCTGGGAATCAGCATGGACTCAAAAGCACACATTGGATGGAGACGTCTACACAGACATTCCCAGAATAGCATATCAGAACAGGGGTATCTAATAGCCTTTGGTTAATGTAGTGGGTTAGCAGCACTACAGTCAAGGTTCAAATCCCAGTGTAGGCCTTTGCAATCTTAGACTAGTCAATTAATTCTCCATCTTCTTTACACTCTTTGGATGTTTCAAGACCATAACAATCACTTTCCTCATGCCTAGAAAAGGTGTAAACATGGACATGCCTGCAAACATCCACAACATTTCTGAATTCAAAGGGAACATCTAAGTTTGTAGCACCTCCACCACAACCCTGCCTATTTGGACATACCTGAACTGCACCTCTATCACACCCCTGCCTACTTGGACATCCCTGCACCAGAAACATCTCTAAAAGTTATTTGTGACATGTCTCTGTGATTTCAACATCCAAATAATGACTAAGACTTTTAAAATGGCCTCCATTTTCTATGATATCAGGAATTTACAGAATCAGCCTGAGCTCTAACAAATTTTCACTGTGGAAGAACAGAAGGTGTAAATTAGTTATTTTTAATATGTAGACTGACCAGAGCGTTATAGAGCAGCTATATGGATGCAATCATATTCACAAAATAACTCTCATTGTGTGAGGCTTGTAAGTGCCGTACTTACAGTACGCAATATATATGAAGACTGTGTTAGAATATAATTTCTCAACCCTTTAAACAAGCAATAGCTGCTGTCTCGGTTAACATATATAGTATATGATGACAGATTAAGACCAGTATGGTCCATCTAGTCTGCCCAGTAAGGTGGCTAGAGTGGTTGTAACTGCTGGTCCGTGCAAGAAACCCTCCTCTATTTTATTTATTTATTTTTATTTATTTATTTATCTGCATTTATATCCCGCTTTTCACTGGGTCAAAGCGGTTGGGGGATACATTTAACACGAGGGGAAATGAGACACATACACTAATACTTACAGGGAACATGGGCAATGGAGGGTTAAGTGGCTTGCCCAAGACCACAAGGAGCACTTGTGGGACTAGAAACCCCAGTCCTTCCAGCCCAAGGTTGCTGTCCTCTAGTGGGATTTGAACCACCGACCTTCTGGCCTGTAGTACTGTGCCCCAACCACTAGGCCACTCCTCCTTCCTCTATGCCTTTGTTTAGGGCTATAGCTGCCGCTCTGTGCAGGTCACCCCCCTCCATTTATTGAAGCATAAAAGATATTTGTTTGCTTTGATTTCATCCTCTTGTTATAAAGGGATCCCTATGTTTGTCCCATGCCATTTTGAATTCTGTCACTGTATTTGCCCACCACCATCTCCATCAGGAGGGCATTCCAAGCATCCACCACCCTTTCAGTGAAAAAGTATTTCCTGATGTTGCTTTTAAGTCTACCGCCTTGCAGCTTCATGTTATGCCCTCTAGTTTTACAGCTTCCCTTTCTTTGAAGAAGTTTGTTTGTTCATTAATACCCTTTAAGTATTTAAAGGTCTGTATCATATTTCCCCTTTCCCTCCACTCTTCTAGGGTATACATATTTAGGTCTTCAAGTCTCTTCTCATGTCTTCTGGCGCAGGCCCAAAATCATTTTGGTCACCTTCCTCTGAACTGTTTCAAGTCTTTTTATATTCTTTGTGAGATATGGTCTCCAAAATGGAACACCAATACTTGTACCTCCTTCTTTCTCCTGGTTATTCCTCTCTGTACGAGGCCAGTATACTTCTGGCTATAGCTACTGCCTTGTCACATTGTTTCACCAACCTGAAATCCTCAGACACTAGCACTCCAAGGTCTCTCTCCTGGTCTGTGCACACGAACCTCTCGTCCCCTATCACATACAATTCATTTGGATTTCTTCATCCCAAGTGTATGACTCTGTACTTCTTCGCATTAAATCTTAACTGCCAAGCATTAGACCATCCTTCCAGTTGTTATAGATCTTTTCTTGTGTTGTCCAGTCCCTCAAAAGTATCCACACTGTTGCAAATTTTTGTGCCATCTGTAAAAAGGCAGACTTTTCCCTTCAATCCTTCCGCAATATCACTCACAAATACATTGAACAATATTGGTCCCAGGACACTACGTCACTATGCACCTTCCTTTCTTCTGAGTGTGTTCTGCTTCTTTTCTTCTGAGTGTGTTTTGCTTATCAATTTCTAATCCAGTTCATCACCTTGCCACCAGCTTCGCCCCACCAGACATCATAAGCCTACTGTAAATGGAACTCAAATTCAAGTACAACAGGGGATACACTACTTGGGTGTCACCATCAACCAGCACCTAACATTCTCCACTTACATAAAAAACATCACCAGGAGCATCTACTACAAGCTCAAGACTGTGCAACACCTCAAGCTTCTCCTAACACATCAAAACCTTTGTACATTTCTCCAAGCGCTTGTCCTACCACAGCTGGACTACTGTAACATCATCTTCCAAGGACTAATGAAGACAACAATCCACCCTCTACATCTAGCCCTCAACACAGCAGCACAGACACTACACAATGCATGCAGCACAGAATATGTAACTCTCCTGCTCAAACAGCTACACTTGCTGTCCATCATTGAACGTACAGATTTAAAGCCATCCTTACAATCTTCAAAGCCCTCAACAGTTTATAATCAACCCACTTTCAAACACTAATACATGAAACTAAGGATAATTGTACAAGGTGAACTAGATTCCAAAACGCACTATGCACACCAGCACTCTTCACCAGCTCCAATACCACTATGTCTAAGCGAGCCTTCTCATTACATGCACCATCCTTCTGGAACTCAATTCCACACAAGCTCCGGGCTACAAAGGGCCTACTATCATTCAGAAAGGCACTAAAAACTCATATATTTACAGCATGCTTCTCTGAGGATGTGACATAACAATACTGCACACCTACCTCTGTCCTCTCTCCCCTCCCTCCATCAACCCTTGTTAACCCCTTCCCCTCCCCCTCGTCCCCCTATACTGAGTTTTCTCCAAGTTCACTATGCTGTTACAATGTATAATGTTCTGTTTGATGTAAACTAGTTTGACCGTAGGAAAAAGCGGTATAGAAAACTGTTAAGTAAATAAATAAATAAATTCCTAGGCTACTCAGTTTATTGACAAGCCTCCTATGAGAAACAGTATCAAAGACTTTACTGTGATCTAGGTATATCACATCCATCGCATGCCCTTGATCTAGTTCTCTGATCACTCAAAAGCTCAATCAAATTTGTTTGGCATGATTTTCCCCTGGTAAAACCATGTTGTTTTGGATCATGCAATCCATTCAAGTCCACTACTTTTTCTTTCAAGAGCGCCTCCATTACTTTTCCCACCATAGAGGTCAGGCTTTCCGGCCTATAGTTTGTCATCTCCAGTCTTTCAAGTGGTATTTTCCCTTCCCCCTGGAAACACGCACTCGTACGTCCCATCCTTAAAAAAAACCTTCTTGATCCCTTGGTCCCTGCTCACTACTGCCCAATCTCCAACCTCCCCTTTCTTTCAAAAATCCTGGAGAAGTTTGTCTTTGACCAGCTCTCACAACACCTTCACTCTGTCAACTATCTTCATCCCCGACAATCCGGCTTCCATCAGGGGCACAGTGTGGAAACAACTTTGACTGCTCTCCTCAACGAACATGCTTCACATCATTGGGGTGACATCACAGTGGTGGTATCCTAGATCTTTCTTCCGCTTTTGACCTGTGGATCACTCACTTCTCCTCTCACAACTACGGGATGCAGGCCTTCGAGGTGCTGTCCACCATTGGTTCCACTCTTTCCTTTCCTCCTGTCTTTTCTCCATAGCCTCTTCCACAGACCCACATTCTCTCTCTAATGCTTCCCCCCTCCCCTGTGGTGTCCCTAAAGGTTCTGTTTTGGCCCCCTATTGTTCAATCTTTTTCTTGCACCACTGGCCCTTTGCATTCCTGACCTCACATCCTTGAACTCATGTCTCACTCTCGTTTCTAGTTGGTTATTCTCAAACTGTCTCCATCTCAACTTCGCCAAAACTTCAGCTACATGGTTCACGTTCGGAAGTCCTTGCCCTTCTCTTGCCCCCTCCTTTGGCTGTTCTGCGATACCCATTGTTTCTTCGTTCAAATATCTTGGTGTCCTCCTTGATTCCAATCTCACTTTCAAAGATCACATATCGCACCTAGCTAAGACGTCTTATTTCTTCCTTTGGCAAATTTGTTCCATTCGCCCTTTTCTTTCCCCCTCAGCTTTAACCACCCTCATGCTATCCACAGTCTTGTCACGGTTAGATTATTGTAACTCCGTTTTTGCTGGCATCACCAAAGTTAAAATCTGTCGGTTACAACTTATTCAAAATACCGCAGCCAGAATTATCTCCCACTCCTCCCGCAGAGATCATATTACCCCCTTGCTGTCTCTTCTGCACTGGCTCCCGGTCGAATATCGCATTAAATTCAAGATATTAACCATGGTTCACCGAGTCCTTTATACACACATGCCGCAATACCTCGCTGATCTTCTTCATTTTCACACCCCCGCACGTAGTCTTCACCCCCTCCATATCAATCGACTTCACCTCCCCCCACCATCTCGTGCACATCTACAATCTACCCGTCACTCTGCCTTTTTATTCCATGGTCCAGCTCTTTGGAACTCTCTCCCCCTTTCACTCCGTCTGGAAGAAAACTACACCACCTTTAGGTTGCTACTCAAAACCCATTTCTTCACCTCTGCATACAACCTTCCGGCCACACCCAGATGACCTGGTTTATCCATGTTTACTTATGTCCTGCCCTCTTCTCGCTTTATGTCTTGTCCTATGTCTTACTATTTTCTTCTTTCCTGTCTCGATTTTGTAGTTCTCTTCTTGCTACAGGGCCTTGTGCCCAACCCAGTTTGATTTTTGTACATGTAAACCGCCCTGATGTAACAAAGGGGAGTATATCAAATTTAAATAAACATAAACATAAACATCTCTTCCCTATTACCACTTTCGTGAAGAGGTACCACATCAGCTCTTCTCCAGTCCTGCGGACTCTCTCCCGTCTCTAAGGATCTATTAAAAACATCCTGTTAAAGGCCCTGCCAGAACCTCTCTGAGCTTTTTCAGTATCCTGGAGTATATCCCATCCAGTACTATGGCCTTGTCCACTTTCAGTTTTGCAGGCTGTTCAAAAACATCATCTTCTGTGAATGGTGTGGTATCTACTCCATTCTCATTTGTATATTTGTCAATCATACATGGTTCTTCTCCAGGATTTGCTTTCGTGAATACAGAACAGAAGTATTTGTTGAGCATTTTTGCTTTTTCAATATCACTTTCCCTACAGGGGTGGCCCAAGGGGGTGCTAGGCCATGTGCGGAGACTCATTGTGGGGCCTAATTTGCATAAAGATTTGCATAATGTTAACATGCGTTAACTTTTAGTAAACATGCCCCTTAATGAGTGTCTGGATAAAGAAAGACTACCAGATTTCTACATTACTATACTCCAATGCCAACTGCCAGACACATTAGGAACTACTATAAACACTGCACATTTAGGACTCATAGCAAACCCACCGTATCATAACAGCACTACCAGGACTCACAAAACACCAAACCCTACCTATGAAAAGGCAACACTGCAAATATTAAACCAATACATCTCAGAGAATATCAATACATTTCCTAATGGGGAAAGAGAGTAAGTGGCACCGTCAAACAGAATACCACAGCTCGGTTACACATGCAGAACATAGACCATCACCAAACAAAGAACAAGGGATCACAACTTAGAAATAGGAAGACAATAATTCAACTGGGAACCTCAAAAGCCAAACTTAGAATGTACAACAACACTGGAGAAATAAAACTATAAATTAATTTCCTCTCGTACTAAACAAAACGCAAAGACGTTAGCGATGCACATTTCCCAGAACTGACATATTCCAGTTAATAAATTCAAAATAGAAAAGTATTTTTCTACCTTTTATTGTTTGGGCTTTTTATTTTCTGGTTTCTTTGTGTCTTCTGCTAACTGTCCATTTGTCCTTTCTTCTCTTTTCTAGTTTTTTTCCATACTCTCTCTACATCTGCTTTAACATACTGATCTTTCCCCTTTTTCCTCCATTTATTTCTTTCTTCTTTTTCAATCCACTCAAATTTCACCCCTCCATCCTCATTCCCCACTTACTTTTCCAATACCCGGCCAATAGTAGATTTTTCTACCTTCCCACACAAAATATCTTTTCCTCTCTCCAGCCTCATTCCCCCACCCCATCTCATTCTAGTCCTCCCCTTCTAGTTCCAGTCCCACCCAGCATCCGCTCCCTTCTAGTCCCATTCTTCGAAACCCCCGCATCAGCCCATTTCCAGTCCTAGCCCCTCCATCAGCCAATTCTATCCTAGTCCTTCATGAAGCCATTTCCAGTCCATTAGCCCATGTCCAATCCTATCCCAGCCCACTACTACTACTACTACTACTGAGCATTTGTATAGTGCTACAAGACATACACAGCGCTGCACAGACATGTAAGAGACAGTCCCTGCTCATCAGAGTTTACAATCTAGTCAAGACAGACAGCACAGTAGGTGTAGACAAGGATACATCTAGGGGGAATGGTAAGGAAACACAAAGGAGATCAGGTGAATCAAGATCTGAAAGCGGCAGCAAAGAGGTGAGTTTTCAGCCTGGATTTGAAAAGGGCCAGAGAAGCCCCCCCCATCAGCCCATTTCCAGTCCAAGCCCCCCCTCATCAGCCCATTTCCATTCCTAACCCCCCATCAGCCCATTTCCAATCCTATTCTAGCCCCCCATCAGCCCATTTCCATTCCTAGCCCCCCATTAGTTATTTTATTTATTTTATTTATTTATTTTACATTCTCTTATATACCGCGCTATTCTGCATCAGTGCGGTTTACATTGAACAAACTGAAATTACATTGAACAGGGCATTATAACTTGGAGATAACTATTTTACAGGGAACATGGGCTATGGAGGGTTAAGTGGCTTGCCCAAGACCACAAGTTATTTCCAGTCCTATCCTAGCCCCCTATCAGCCCATTTCAAGTCCTAAGCACCCCCCCCCCATCAGCCCATTTCGAGTCCAGGACCCCCATCAGCCCATTTCTAATCTTAGCCCTCTGATCAGACCTCCCTCTGAAGCCAGCTCTGCAAACCGAATGGAATGAAGTTCATGTGGGGCCCCCTGAAGCACGGGGTCCCTGTGCAAACAACATTCTCGCACAATGGACGGGCTGACCTTGTTTCCACAAATCCGTCCTCGCCACTTTTGAGTCTTGCAATTCCAGCTCTGATCTTCCTCTTCTCCTGAATATACCTCAAAAAAGTTTTGTCTCCGAACTTCACATCTTTAACCATTTTTTCTTCTGCCTTTGCTTTTGCTATCCTTATTTCTCTCTTTATCTCTTTTAGCTTTATCCTGTATTGTTTTCTGTGTTCAGTTTTGTCTATTCTAATTTGACCCTTTTTTGTATTGACTTCAATCCAGAAATATAAAACGTTTACACTGCAAACTCAAACTTTATGAGGGCATAAATTTGTTTGTCACTGTTTGAAATAAAGACTATAAAGGTAGACGGCAAGGAGATCAGTGGCTGGAGCCTGTGCTATAATACTAGTTACAGTCGGTACTAATGGCTAAAAATTTCTATATCCCAATAAAAACATAAATGTGAACATGTATAGTATGTAATAATGAGCATAGATTTGACGCACAGTTATCCAGTCTTTTTTAACCCTTTCAGACCTGAAATTTTTCACAGACACCATATTATATATATCATATATTATATATACATGGAATTCAATGGATAAAATGACGTCCATTACAGTGGACATGCGGTCTGAAAGGGTTAAAGCAACACAGTGCTAAGGACTAAATGCTGTAGTTTTTTTTTTTTAGGATAATTAGACTCCATTCAAATCTTCTAGTCTTTTACTTAGCACACGTTACTTTCCTATTTATAGCATTGTAGGGATACTGTATCTGAAATGGACACTGTAGGAAATGATCACAATTTGTTCAAGCAATTCAGGGAAATATTTTATGCATAGGGTTAGAAAATACTGGACACACTTTTCATTTTTTGTTTTGTACAGCGTATTCTTTTACTGTTACTATTGTTTCCTTTACATTTCTCTGCCTTCTTTTGCTTACCCAGGCAGCATTGACAAGTCTACTTTTCATCTCTTGCTCTCATTTCCAATGGTGTCACTTTATTCTCCTATGCTCGTTTTCGCACTCCCTCTAACACTTCTCTCCACCCCTCACTTGTTTATGCTTTCTTTCCCTTTCCACCTAGTCTGTTCTCTTTGAGCCACTCTCTCCAACCTTTCTTTTTCCGCTAGTCTGTGTTATTAATTTTCCCCCAATGCAGGTCTCTGTTCTTTCCCCTCACTCCACCCCTCCCTCATTTTTTTATGTACAACCACCATGACGACCTCTTGACCATCGCTGATATAGCACGTGTCACGAATAAATAAATAAATAGTTAATTGCATCTCCAGCTGTGCTTATGGCTCAGTGAAAGCACAGAACGTCAGACAGACAGCCACAGTGAGTTGAGAACAAAGATGGCACCTGCCAGAGTGGTAGAGAAGAAAATGATGGCAAGGCTCGACATGTCTGCAGGAGTGTGACTAAATAGGAGCAGAGATTAAGAAACCATGGCAGAAAGATGGAGAAAAATTTCCAATTGTTGTTAGTGCCACTAGCTTGATTAAAAAATGCACCTTGATAAGTTGCCTATATATATGTATTGCATCCAGTAAACTTCAGAATGAAGATCTCTTTGATTAAAAAAAACAAACCAACCCAAAAAACAAAGAATTATGTTGAACATTAAAAGTATACTTCAGAGATTGATAACATACGAGGGCTTAGGTGTGAGATTCATTTCTAACCCACTTTGAGACACTGAGAGAACAGGGATGACGGGTGCTTTACATGTCTCTTTGTTAAGACACTGAATTTGTGTCAGTTGCTATAGCAACAGAAGAGGAGAAAACCGGGGGTCTAGAATGTAAGTAATTGTATGTTTTATAGTTATGCATTTCTAAATTATACAATTCAAGAATTCTGAAAGGAAAAACACAAGAGTGAAGAAACAAACTTTAAACAAGAAAACCACATACTCATTCAAGATAATAAATACAATTCGCTAGGTTTGTGTGAGGGCAGTAAAAGGAAGAATCGGAATCTGAAAAGTAGAGTGAGACAAGATAAATAAAGACATTAAAGAAGTGAACTACTGAAAAAAAAGCTGGCGCCCATTTGAGAGAATAAAGCAAATTTAGAACTTTGACCATTCTGCAATCCTTCCCGTGCCCCCTGAGAAGAGTTACACAGTCGGCCCTTAACATCAAGGAAAGATTTCAACTGCTCTGGTCCATTAAAGATAATTGTGCTGTTTTGAAATTTAATAACTAACGAAGAAATCAAAGCAGATAAGGAGCTCCAAGGGAGGCAATTCTCTGTCTCAGACAAAAGAATCTCTGCAGCATTTCTGAGTTGACTTAGAGAAATCAGTGAAAACCCATATTTTAAATATGTCTTCCCCTTCTTTTTTCCAGCATGAAGGAGGATTATTCAAACCCCAGAAAAATGGTAGGTAAGGGAAATAACGCAATGGACAAAGGAGCACATTAACGCAATTCCTTCCCAGTAATTGTATTGCTTTATTGATCTTTCTTAATATACCCTTGTTTGTAGGGGTATGCAGTATATTTTGTGTTGTTTATTTAAAACAAACAAAACAACAAATGCAAAAAAAAAAATAAAAAATACCAGGGCCTTCCCTCACTACCAAAATAATGAAAAAAGCCTCCCCAGGACCAGCATCCCCTTCAGCTGAGTTCCTCAATCTCCTTACATATCCTAGCATGCGTTTCAAAAATCTTTGGGCAGGAGTGATTTTTCTGGCATTCCTACCCTGCCAGCTCTAGTTTTCAAAATGGTACCAAACAATCCAAGGCCAGTATCATTTTCTTGTATTGCCAATTTTCTGTACTTTCAGATGGAAGGTTATATGGGGACTTGAAAACTGCATTTCATTTTATGTTGCTTTCGAAGCTTGCTAAACTATTGTGGTTTTTTTCATCAGGTATGGGATGCTTAAGAAATTACAGGTTTTAATACACCCAATTCATAAAGCATAGTTTTAATTATTTATCAATGGAAATATATAGATGAATTGCTGTTATATCTGTTCCATCAGGATATGATACTCTTACTCGGCACCAGGACACCACGTGGCACCGATCGAGCGTGGGGGTGGAGGCAGGAGCTGCTCGCCCCTCCCGCTCCCACCACCAAGGTCCAATCAGGGTGCCGCCAGAGCCAGCGGGACTTTTAAAAATGCAGCCGGCCGGAACATCAGTCTCTCGGCACCAGGACACCACGCGGCACTGATCGAGCGTCGGGGTGGAGGCAGGAGCTGCTCGCCCCTCCCGCTCCCACCACCAAGGCCCAATTGGGGTGCCGCCAGAGCCAGTGGGACTTTTAAAAATGCAGCCGGCCGGAACATCAGTCTCTCGGCACCAGGACACCACGCGGCACTGATCGAGCGTCGGGGTGGAGGCAGGAGCTGCTCGCCCCTCCCGCTCCCACCACCAAGGCCCAATTGGGGTGCCGCCAGAGCCAGTGGGACTTTTAAAAATGCAGCCAGCGGGCATGCCCGCGCCTGGCGGGGCTGTGCCTGAGGGCCTCGCCAGAGGGCCCTTTGGCATTGCCCATAGGCGCGGCACGATGGTGGGGCTTGCCCCCACGGATGCCAGCGTGAAGAGCAACCAAGCGACCCTGATTCCACCTCTGCAGGGCATGCATCTACCGCATGGTGATGAAACACCAGCAGACTTTTATGGATGAGTTCTCCTCCTCCTCCCCACTCCAACAACTAAGAGCTGACCTGATCTGAGGCAACCGAACCACAAGAAACATCACCATGTAAGCATCCTCTAATGTAACCCTTGATGTAATGATTGTAACCCTTGATGTGATGATTGTAACCCTTGATGTGATTAATGTAACCCATGATGCCCAGCCTGCTTGGAATGTATGTATTTATGTGTACTCTGTGTATAGTTGATGCACAGTAGTACTAGTAGTGGTTATGGGAGACAGCCAACCTGGTTTTGCCCTAGCTAGATTGCTACTCTGTGCATAGTTTTGTTGTCTTAAATAGATTGTAAGCTCTGATGAGCAGGGACTGTCACCCTCTTTGTCTGTACTGCGCTGGATTCTAGGTAGCGCTATATAAATGTTAAATAGTAGTAGTAGTAGTAGTAGGTTTTGGAGTCAAATCTTTCCCATCAAAAGATTTTATTCTAATATCTAGTACTTGCTGTTTAAGCCATTGGATTATAATGTTTGTATACACTTTTTTATATTTGTGCTTTTATATATGTTGTTATTATTAGCACTATTTGTACTTCTTATTAAGATGTTTTATATTCTTGTTTTTACGTTCTTGTTGTTATAGCTTTTTGACTATGGGGGCCATTTTAAAAACCTTAGACGTGATTTGGACCTCCAAATCATGGAGATGTCCTTAGAGCCATTTTACAAATGGCTTTTAAAGACTTCTCTGGTGGGGGAACGTCCAAGTAGGCAGGGGGTATGGCAGAGGAGTGTCTGGGGTGGTGCAAAGGACTTAATCCCTGCTCGATTTCAGAAATGTAGGGGATGACTGCGACTCCATCCAAGTTTAGATGTGTTCCAAGCATACATACACATTGGGAAAGAGCTTGTTTTTGGCATAAAAGATCCAGAGAGTGTAGAGAAGATGGAAAGTTAAATGACTTTCCCAAGAACACAAGGAGCAGCAGTGGGATTTGAATCCTGGCTGCCTCGGTCCTGGTCCTGGCCAACTACTCTGATTATTAGGCTATTAAGCATCCCTGTTGTGGAATGATATTCGGGGGATGTCTATGTAGACACCCCTGTAGACATCCATATTGGTCATGTCTATATTTGTGAAATTGTGCCTGAATTTGGACATGCCCACTTTTTTTCTGATGTTCTGGCTTGGACGTGCCAGATTGCACTTGGATGTTCTAGGTAAAATGTGCTTTCACGTTTTATATCGAATGGGTCCAATGTTCCGGGGTTAGAGGACAGCAACAATGGCTATGCACTGTAGTAGTGCATAGCTGTCCCAAGTGAACATCAGGCCCATAATATTTAATTAGATAAATGGGCAAAATCTATACATTTTAAAAGAAGTCAGCATTGGAGTGGGGTGTAATCAGTGCTGGTATTTGTATGTTTAGATGCAATATTTAGTTGTTAAATGTATACAGGATACATTAAAAATTAAGTTTATAGTCACTAGTGGTACTTACATTCAGTAGTGCTAGTTAAATGGATGGTTTCACTAAATATACAAATAAAATGCTTTTTTTGCTGGCTACCATCATTGAATATCTACATCATATTGAACCAGATTTGAAATTGGTAGTATAGAAATGTAAGAAAGTGAATACATTTTAGCCCAACCTTGACCCTGGAAAATGTTTTGCCATTGGATCATGCTTTCCACAGTTTTTACCAACTTAAGGAGTTGTGTTGAAAAGGAATTTTATGTTTAAAATTCATGTTGGCTAGTTATCTAGTCAGGTGAAAATGTATGCTCCATCCTTTGAAAAATATGATTTAGATCAAAGTGGAGGCTTTGCTGGATTACCTGCTGGGCTCATCTATTTTCGTTATCAGAAGCATAAGAGGGATATCAGATGCCAAACTCACTAAGGGAAAAATGGGCTTTTTCTACATCATTGATCACATACCACAACATAGATGATTCCAACAGTAGGAAGGAGCCCTCGGCAAGATCTGTTAGTTTATAATCTGCTTTAGAATGAAAATAAATATGTAACCAGAGAGCAGTTTCATCGGGCTGGAGAAAAATCTGCCTTGAATACTGAATATTTCTTGCGCTTGTATGTGAATGCTGTACTCTTCATGAGCTATGCAGGGCCATCTTGCCACCCCCTCTGCTGCGTCCGCTCCCATTGCTGCCCCGTGACCCTTTTTCAGGGCCTGCAATGGCAGTAATACCTCAGAAACCACAAGGCAGTGTTTACTTTAACTCACTGGTGCTGTCTTGTGGTTTCTGCCTTCTACCATTGGCCTCTTCCACCCTTCAATAATGCAGACTTGAAACCTGAAGTCTGCATTGGAGGAGGGTGGAAGAGGCTGATGTAAGAGGGCCGAAACCACGAGACAGCACCAGCAAGTTAAAGTAAGTGCTGCCTCTTAGTTTCTGAGGTATTGCTGCTACTGCTGGCCATGGAGAGAGGTAGTGGCAGCGGCAATAGATGCCTCCAGAGGACCAGTGCTCTAGGCGACCACCTAGTCACCTAATGGAAATGCCGGCCCTGGAACAAGGATCTAACATGCCAAACCATTTACACAAGGTTCATGACGTGCAGCATATAATAACCAATATAGACTGTGGAAGGAGGATAACCAATAGAACCTGTAATAACAGAATACAAATTATACTGAAATGATAGGGTAGATCAAACTGGTAGAGGAATGGCACTATAGAGGTCATTCCAGAACACAAATGAGGGTTTTGTATGTGTGTCAGGGACGTTTATGTGCTGAAAACATCCTGGACTGTATTTTGAAACACTGCTATCATGCACGTCCATGGCGTTAGCACGGGGATCTCAGAACGTGCCCAGAAGGGGTGGAACAGGGGCATGGTCAGTCACGGAGACATGCACAGAGTATTCTGGAAAGGCTTGTGCAAGTTCTGCAATATCCCCACGGACATTCCCGTTATTCCTGCTGAAACTTGGCATAAGGCCATGACTTAGAAAATATTCTGCTGTGCTCTTCAATTCGTCCTATATTTGTCCCATTTAAAAGCTGCGATGCCAGTCGCCGGCATAAACTGCCTATTCCCCACAGCCCGATCCGCGATCTGGCCTCCTAAGGCCAGAGTTGGGCTACGGGAAATGTCCCCTGGCCCCCCCCCCCGTTCCATCTACACCCCGGGTACACAATTTAAATACGCCCAGGAAAGTTATTCCACCTTGGAGGTAGAATAACTCCCCTGCACATATTGCTGGCCCTGGACATACAGGGCCAACAATAGAATTGGCCCTGTATGTCCAGGGCCAGCAACTGCCCAGCCTCTGCCCCTGAGCCGTCCCTTCCCCATCCCCATCTACCTTCCCTGCACAACCGGCAGGGAAGATAGTCGCGGCCGGGTGAAGGCACTAATAGCAGTTATGGACTTCCCATCAGGCCATCCATCCCCACTATTCGTAGCACAGAATAACACCCTTAGTGTTTATTCTGGCCATTTCTTTATTTATTTAACTGATTTTATATGACTCTATTTTGCAGTCAGAGCGGTTTACATACAACAATGAACAATAAGATTGTTACATAGAACGGGAATTATAACTTGGAGAACTTAATAGGGTAAACTATGTATTAATAAGTAATTCTCTGGGGCATAAGAGGTGAGGGTAACTGTGTGTTTGAGAAGTTCAGCCAGGTAGGCTACGCTGATTATGTGCTGTTTGTGCTAAAAGAGCTAATCCAGGGGACCCTAACAAATCCTGTGTTCTGCAAACTGGGACTATTGATGTAAGAATAGTATGTGAGTGTGTCTGAAAACAAATCATGTTGGAGTGAGAAAGAGAGATCATATGTATAGTCTTGGGATGTCATGCCATTATGATATATAGCAGCTGTTAGTTATAGGTTCAGTTTGGCAGAATGATGTCTTTTGTGAGTGTAAGTGTGTGGTTTGGGGGTAGTACGGGAGGATCTGGTGTGCTGCTTTGCAATTCAGGGAGGCCATGAATGACTGGTAGTATCACCAGGTGCCAGTGTGATAGCGCAGCCTTACATCAGCTGTGCTAGGCACTGGGTGACATGACAGATGCTGTGCCAACATCCCCCATATTGTGCCATGTGGCCTACATCCTTCCCCAGTCCAGGATCTATGCAAGTTGCGAGAGTGATGACATATCTGGAGGCTGGCTACCTGGGTATGATGGCACAGGGGTCCCCCTCCCATGCCCACACAGGCCTGACCAGGGAAGCAGTGCCACAAAGCAGACTGTGGGAAGGCAGTCAGGGTTGCCCCACAGATAGAGGATGTATACAAACTGAGATACAGCACGATGGTACAGGTGTAGTTGCTGTGAGAAATGCCAGTACCCAGATATATGTGAATCAGATGCCTTAGCAGGAAGGCCCTACAACTACTACTACTGATCAATTGTATAGCGCTACAAGGCATACGCAGTGCTGCACAGACACATGTAAAAGATGGTTCCGGCTCAGCAGAGTTTACAATCTAGTCAAGACAGACAACACAGCAACTGTGGACAAGATACATCTAGGGGGAATGGTAAAGAAACACAAGAGAGAGTAGGTGGATCAGATCCAAAAGAGTCAACAAAGAGGTGAACGCTCAGCCTGGATTTGAGAAGGGCCAGAGAAGAAGCCCTAATTAGAGAGTCAGGTAGTTTGTTCCAGGCATAAGGAGCAGCAAGGTGAAAGGAGTGCTCTGGAGCTGGCAGTAGAAGAGAAGGGCAGAGAGAAGTGATCTGCCAGAAGAGCAGCTGTGCGGGGAAGTTAGACGGGGCGGGGAAGGGGTGGCTCGGGGGCAGAGTCTGGGTGGTCACCGGCCCAGGATGTACAGGGAAAGATAAGAGAGGAAACATAATGTGTAGTAGCAGAATGAGTGCACTTAAAGGCCATAGGCATGAAAAGGGCATACATTTGTTGCTCAGCAATATTATTCAGCCTTTGGGGAACTGCAATGTTAATTTTGGGTTTTCGTGCACTTGGTAAGGGTCCATACTTAGCAGTTTAACGCGTGTTTGTAGAAATGATCAAGGCAGGAATCACTGGGACCATTTTATATTGCCAAGTACCACTTGATGCAAGGTATGTTCTGACATACATGTTCATATTTACATTCTCTTATACCATATTAGGGTGCCCTGGGATTACCTAGCACTTTTCAGGGCCTGTAGTGGACTGGTATGTAGTCTAGGTTGCAGCAGCAGTCATTTATCATTGGTATTTATGTCTAGTTTGCATCAGCAAACTTCTGTCAGTGTTTAGAGCAACTTAGGAGATGCACATTATTACCGAGGAGGCGTGGCGTCCACAGGTACATTGCGGATATGGGCAGGATCCGAAACATTCAACTTTTCAGAATACAGTGGATGCGGGGACATCCAAAATGTTTACCTGTGTCCCATAATATTGATGGGGGACATGTTTCTCCATTATATCGCATGGCCCATGCCTGCACCCATGCATGGGATGCTTACTGAATGCATGCACAGGCTGGCTTAATAGCACTTTGCCTGTGCCATGCCGGACACGTCTATCTCCCCGATTCCAGATCCACAGGCATGTCTAGACCCACGGATGTAGAATTAGGTTCAAACGGGGCCCATTTTCAATTTAGACGCGTCCACGGGCTGGACATGCATGCTATCAAATCTGCCTCCACGTATTTAACAGGGCATTGAGTCAACCAGGATAGAGGTTCTGTAGGGAACAAAACGTAATATGGAATATTTATATGCGAGGGGAAAAAGAATAGCGGTGGGGATGTACTACTGTCCTCCTGGTAAGAATGAACAGAAAGAAGATGAAATGCTAACAGAAATTACAGAAGAAAACACATTTGGCAGCACAGCAATAATGAGCAATTTCAATTAACATAGCAACATAGTAAATGACAGGAAATGAAGACCTGCATAGCTCATCAAATCTGCCCAGTAAGATTCTTTTATTTTGGGTTGTAATTACAGCTCTATGCAGGTTACCCTGCTCTGTCCTTTTACTTTGCTTTGTATCTGCTGCTCCGTGGAGTTTACCCCTCCTCTGGGCCATTTTTGAAATGTAAAGATCATTTTTGCTTTCAGCAGAAATGTGTCTCTTGCTATATATGGATCCTCTGTGTTTATCCTTTGTGTTTTGAATTTAGTCATTGTTTTTGTCCCCACCACCTCCAATGGGAGGACATTCCAATCATCCACCATCCTTTACACAAAAACTACTTCCTGATGTTGCTTTTAAGTTGATCTCCTTAAGAACATAAGATATGTCATACTGGGTCAGACAAAGGTCCATCGAGCTCAGTACCCTGTTTCCAACAGTGGCCCATCCGGATCATGAATACCTGTCAGGTTCCCAAAAGGTGTACAGATTGCATGTTGCTTATCCCAGTTGTAAGCAGTGGATTTCCCCAGTCCACTTTAATAATGGTTTATGATTTTTCCTCCTGGAACTTGTCCAAACCTCTTTTAAACGCAGCTACACTAACAGCTTTAGTATATCACCTGGCAAAATTCCAGAGTTTGATTACAGGTTGAGTGATAAAATATTTTCTCCAATTAGTCTTAAATGTGCTAAATTGTAGCTTCATTGCGTGTTCTTCTACTTTTTCTAGGAGTAAACAACTAATCTATGTTCACCTGTTCCATTCCACTCACTTATTTTGTAGACCTCTATCATATCTCCCCCTTTAGTCGTCTTTTTTCCATGCTGTAGCGCCCTAACCTTTTAAGCCTTTCCTTGTTGGGGTATCCTTCCATCCTCTGTATCATTTTGGTCACTCTTCTCTGTAGCCTTTTTAATTCCGCTATATCCTTTTTTAGATATGGCGACCAGAACGGCAAACAATATTGAAGGTGTTGTCACACCATGGAGTGATATAGAGACATTATAATATCCTTGGTTTTATTTGCCATTCCTTTC
Organism: Ichthyophis bannanicus; assembly: GCA_033557465.1. NCBI lineage: Eukaryota > Metazoa > Chordata > Amphibia > Gymnophiona > Ichthyophiidae > Ichthyophis > Ichthyophis bannanicus. Next base: position 1,220,666,793 of record CM066033.1, on the reverse strand, counting down.
CTTATGATTCCCTAAAAGTCTACTTGCTTTCTTGGCTGCTGCTGTACACTGAACAGAGGGTTTTGAGGCTTTATCCATTATGACACCTAGATCCTTTTCCTGGGTGATAATTCCTAGTGTGGAACCTTGCATCATGCAACTATAATTTGGGTTGGTCTTCCCTAAGTGCATAGCTTTGCACTTGCTCATATTAAATTTCATCTGCCATCTGCATGCCCAGTCTCCAAATTCCTCAAATTTCTCTTGCAATTTTTCACAATCCTATTATGATTTAACAACTTTGAATATTTTGGGGTCATCTGCAAATCTGATCACCTCTCTTGTTCCCATTTCCAAGTCATTTATGAATATGTAATAAAGCAGCGGACCCAGCACAGATCCCTGGAGTACTCCATTATTCACCTTTCTACATTGAGAAAACTGGCCATTTAGAGCTGCTCTCTGTTTTCTATCTTTTAACCAGTCCTGAAATCCACAATAGTTTACTGCCTCCTATCCCATGACTTTTTCATTTCTTCAAGAGTCTCTTATGAGGGATCTTATCAAAGGAAAGAACCCAGACTTTGGGTACACGATGGAAGGTACCACCTTAGAAACCACCACACAGGAAAAAGATTTAGGCGTCACTTTGGATAATTTATTTAACAGGTTTTCTATACCTCTCTATCATTAATTCAGAGCAGTTTATATATACTGTAACATGATAAACAATAACCAAACATTTACATAGAACAAGGGTGTTGAACCTGAATGATTATATGGGGTTCAAATATTTACATTACTCCTACTCCAGTGATACATCACAACTGAGCATACCTCCTACCCACCATGACGACACCACCAGCACACTCAAGTCATAGTGATGCAACCACATCCATTAATACAACTGTCCGACCTATAAATAATTGTCCAACCTGTAAATAGTTGTAAGAGCATGTCTTGTCGCCACAACACCTCTGGGACATAATTGCTCAATTTGTACATAGTTACCCTGTTTAAAACCCAAGTTACTGTACCTGTTCTATGTAAGTACAATGCATGATTCATCACCTGTAACTTATGATCGGGAACCATTGGTGATGAAAGAAGAAGTTGAAGCAGCATTGAAAGCCTTATCAAAGAACAAAGCACCAGGCATTGATAGCATTCCCATAGAAGTATTACAGCAATCTGATACAGCTGTTACCATACTTACAAGGCTCTGCCAAGAAATATGGAAGACAACATCATGGCCAACTGACTGGAAAAGATCTGTGTTTATACCAATACTAAAGAAAGGTGATCCAACTGACTGTGGAAATTATCGCACAATCGCTCTGATCAACCATACCTGGAACAAGAACTACCTGAAGTGCAAGCAGGGTTCAAGAAAGGGCGAGGAATGAGAGACATCATTGCGGATGTGAGATGGATCCTTAAAAAGACTAAAGAATACTAAAAGGATATCTATTTGTGCTTTATCGACTATAGCAAGGCTTTTGACTGTGTAAACCATGAGAAACTCTGGGTCACATTAAGAAGCATGGGTATACCAGAACACCTGATCGTACTCTTGCACAATCTGTACATTGATAAAGAAGCAACAGTTCGAACGGAACAAGGAAAAACAGAATGGTTTAAAATAAGCAAAGGTGTAAGACAAGGCTGCATACTTTCCCCCTACCTGATTAATTTATATGCAGAACAAATCATCAGAGAAGCAGGATTGTATGAAGACAACAGAGGTGTGAAAATTGGTGGAAGACTCATCAACAACCTTCGCTATGCTGATGATACCACATTACTGGCTGAAAGTGAAGATGATCTGAAACATTTGCTTCTCACAATCAAAGAACACAGTCTCAAAATGGGCCTGCACCTTAATGTAAAGAAGACAAAGATCGTGACAACTGGCATAATCAACAGATTCATCGTTGAAGGAGAAGAAATTGAAATCGTGAACAACTTTAACCTACTTGGATCAACTATAAATAAAGAAGCAACAAGCAGTCAAGAAATCAGACGACGCATTGCTCTTGGCAGAATGGCTATGAAAGACCTAGGTAAGATTCTCAAGAGCAGAGATGTCTCTCTCCATACAAAGATTTGACTTGTTCAAGCCATGGTATTTTCAACAACATCATATGGATGTGAAAGCTGGACAGTGAAAAAGATAGACAGGAAGAAAATTGATGCTTTTGAATTATGGTGCTGGCGGCGAATACTGTGTATACCATTGGCTGCCCGAAGAACAAACCAGTTGGTACTAGAGGAGATCAAATCTAAGCTTTCTTTAGAAGCTCAGATGACAAGATTTCGACTTTCATACTTTGGACACATCATGCGAAGAGAGAGATCATTAGAGAAAGACATCATGCTTGGCAAGATAGAAGGTCAACGCAAAAGAGGAAGGCCAGCAATGAGATGGATTGATACAATAACAGCAGCTACGGGTACCAATCTGTCAACAATGAGCCGCCTGACTCAAGACCGAACACAATTTAGGATAGCTATCCAGAGGGTCGCCATGAGTCGACTCCTACTCAACGGCACTTAACAACAACAACAACATCTATATGCTTAGTAATTTTGTTCTTTTGTAATGGTTTCTACCAATTTGCCTGCCACTGATTTTAGGCTCACTGGTCTGTCATTTCCCAGATCACCCCTGGTACTCTTTTTAAAAATTGGTGTTACATTGGCCACTCTCCAATCTTTAGGTACAATAGACAATTTTAATGATAGCTTACAAATTTCTAATAGTAGATCAGCAATTTTATTTTTGAGTCAGGGCCCTTGGATGTATACCATCCTGTCCAGGTGGTTTGCTACTCTTTAGTTTAAGAAATTGTTGTATTATTTCTTCCTGGTTTATTGAGATTTGTTTTAGTTCCTCAACTACATCAGCTTTAAATACTGTTTCTGATATGAATAATGTCCCTACATCTTCTTTAGTAAAAATCGAAGCAAACAATTTATTCAACCTCTCTGCTATGGCTTTGTCCTCCCCTTTTTTTTTAAAAGTGCCATCAAGTCAATGCTGACTCCTGGCAACCCAACAGCTGCTGGATTTTCTTGGCAAGGTATGACTGTAAGTAGATTACCAGACTTTTTCTTCTGAGGCAATGGAGGGCAAAGTGACTTCCCCAAAGTCACAAGGAGTACCAGTGGGTATCAAATGCTGATCTCTTGAGTACTGGGCTGTTACTCTATCTACTAGGTTACTTCTCCATCCTTTGGCCTCCCTTTCTGCCTCTTCTGCCTCTATCATCTAACTCCCACAAGGTTTTTGCTACGAATGTACTTGAAAAAGTTTTTATTGTACATTATTTCTTCCATGGCAAGTTGCTTTTCAAATTCTCTCTGCCTGCCTTATCAATATCTTGCGTCTAACTTGACAGTGCTTATGTTATTTCCTTGTTTTCATCATCTGGCTTCCTTTTCCATTTTTTAAAAGATGCTTTCATGGCTATAGCAACCTCTCTGACCTTACCTTTAAACCAGGCTGACAGTTGTTTGACTTTCCTTCCACCTTTCCTAAAGTGTGGAATACATCTGGTCTGGGTGTTTTGAAGATAAGGTGAAACTCTTAACCTTTGCAGTTGCTCCTTGTTTCACTTCATTTCCTCTAGTTTTATTGCTTCCCCATCTTTGAAAAAGGTTTGTTTGTTCATTCATACCTTTCAAGATCTGTATCATATTTCCCCCGTCCCTCCTTTCCTCTAGGTTATATATAGCTACAGATCTACTACTTATCATTCGTATAGCGCTACAAGGTGTAAACACATACTGTATGTAGGCACTGTCTTTTACATGTGTAGGCATAGACACATGTAAACGACAGTCCCTGCTCTCCAAATCTCTTCACATACGGCTTTTGCTACAAACTCTGTACCATTTTGGTTGCTTTCCTCTTTACTGCTTCAAGTCTTTATTTTCTTAACAAGATACGGCCTCCAAAAGTGAACACAGTACTACAAGTAAGACTTCACCAATGACTTTAACTTATTATTATTAGTTCACTGGGAAGCAAATTAAAAATAATAGTAGACAATATACAAAATAATCATAAAGACCTTTATATTAGTTTAGGTATCTCTATTCTCTTTACAATCTAAACAAGTAAACTCACTCATACAAAGATGCAGACAGCAGCCCAGCAGCGAGATAGGGGCTATCCAGTCTTTTGCAATGAATGCCACATGTATAATTATTTCCCAGTTGGGGAGAGATTATGGGCCCGATTCTGAGATGCAGCTTGTGGGGCTGCACATCTCACTGGGACATGCAGCCCCCCCAAGCCATCCTACCCTTATCCCCCCTCCAACTCTCCCTGCAGGGCAAGAACAGCAGGATGGGGAGAGCCGGCAGGGGTGGCGGGATGGAGAGGAGTCTGAGCAGAGTGGGAGTGGGCCAAGGTGGCAGGATGTACAGGAATAATTAGCACAAACCGGGCGATTAGGGCCAGACATCCCCCCCTGGGGCCGGGGCCAGATGCAGGGAGATTCCCATCGCCCAATCCAGGTCCTGGCTGGCCAGCCGTGGGTCAGACAGTGGGGAAGAGCGGGGTCAGCACCATGGGATTGAGGGGAGCATGCGGGGAGGTCATCCCCAGTCATGCAGAGGCATGCCGGGCCGTCCTCAGGCCCGATTCTGTATGCCACAGGAATGCTTTGCTTCTGCAGTACAGAATCGGGTCCTAACAGGGCCATCTTGCTCGGGGCCACCCAGACAGCCCAGACGTGCCCCTTTCAGAATCGGGCTCTATGTGTACACTTGTGCAACGAGCACCTGGCTCTCAGAGAATGAGTCTAATCTCTGGAGGCTAGAGTAGCAGACTGAAGGAGCTGATACAGAGAGAAAGTATATAGAGGTGACCTATAAGGATATAGTAGAAAAGTTCCATCTCTATTCTGGCAATCTCTCTGCTGTCTTGGAGGAGAGAGGTCAACTGGAAGGAAAACATCACCAAACTGTGGCAGGAAATGATTCTGTCAGAGCCTGTTCTCCAGAAGATGCAATATTCTCTCTTACCGAGAAAGTGTCTCCAGGAGATTCTATCCAAGAGGGAAAGGTTAGGATGGCTGTTTTAGCTGATGATTCAATCATTAGACATGCGGATAGCTGGGTGGCTGATGGGCATGAGGACTGCGTGGTCACTTAACTGCCTGGTGTGAAGGTGACAGATCTCATGCATCATCTAGATAGAATTCAAGATGGTGCTCGGGCAAAGCCAGCTGTCTTGCTGCATGTGGGTACCAATAACAGAAAAGTGTGGAAAGGAGGTGGTGGAAGCCAAATTTAGACTTTTAGGTAGAAAATTGAAACTCAAGACCTCCAGGGTAGCATTCTCAGAAATACTCCCTGTTTTATGCACAGTACCCAGAGGTAGGTAGAGCTTTGGAGTTTCAATGCATGGATGGGACAATGATGCAGGGAAGAAGGTTTTAGATTTGTTAGGGAGTAGGCTGCATTCTAGGGAAGAGGGGGACTTTTCCAGAAGAATGGGCTTCATTATAACAAATGTGGAACCAGGCTTCTGACACTGACCTAAAAAGGAGATAGAGCAGCTTATACACTAGATCAGTGGTTCTCAAACCAGTCCTCTGTGACCTCTAGTCCAGTTGGGTTTTTAGGGTATCCACACTGAATATGCATGAGATAGATCTGCATACAACAGAAGCAGTACATGTAGATCTATCTCATGCATATTCATTGTGGATATCCTGAAAACCTGACTGGCCTAGGGTTCTAGAGGACTGGGTTGAGAACCACTCCACTAGATATTGGGGGAAAACTAACTGTCATCCAGAAATGCATGGTTTGGAATAATGTATGTTTGAAGGATACTACCAAACCAGAGAAGTTAGGGCATCCTGATAGACAGGTTACAATAAAGGTAAAAGTAGTTCAGGTGCCTTTAAGTAAAAAGCAGACCAAGCTGAAAGATTCCAAATAACCCCTGTCAACAGATAAGCAGATTGTCTATATGAACCAAAACATATTTTGAAATGACTGTATGCACATGCTAAAAGACTAAAAATAAGGTGGAAGACTTAGAATATATAGTACTGAATGAAGAAGTAGATATAACTGGCATCTCAGAGACCTGGTAGGAGAATAACCAATGGGACATTTTGATACTAGGGTACAAATTATATCACAATTATATGGTGCACTGAATTGATGGAATGGTGGCACTGTGTTAGAGGGCATTAAGCCAAACAGGGTCAAAGTTCACTATAGAATATTTATAGAGATAGATTCCACATGGGAAAGGGAAGTAAATTGCAGTGGGGGTGAACTACCATCCACCTGGCCAGAATGAACAGATAATGAAATAGTAACCAAAGTTATGAAAGACAAAACTGGCAGCACAATAATAATAGGTGATTTCAACTGAGTCAGTGTTACATCAGGACATGCTAGAGGGATCCATTTTCTAGGTGGCATAAATGACTGCTTCATGGAGCAGGTAGTTCAGGATCTGCTACAAGGGGAAGTTATTTAGACCTAGACCTTAGTGGAATGTTGGATCTGGGGCATTAGGTAACAGTGTTGGGGCCCCTTGACAATAGTGATCATAACATGATCACATTTGATTTAGTAAATGGAGGAAGGCTAGCAAGGAAATCCACTGCACTAGCATTTAACTTTCAAAAAGAAGAGTATGATAAAATGGAGAAAATGCTTACGAAAAAAATAAAAGGAGCAGCTGGAAAGGTTAAGTGTTTACATGAGGCCTGGACATTGTTTAAAAATACCATCTTGGAAGCTCAAATCAGATGGTCAAACGATTTCCAGCATGGTTTAAATGTGAAGTGACAGAGGCAATTATAGCGAAAAATTGAAAAACTATCCATATGAAGAAAACAAGAAAGAGCAGAAGCGCTGGCAAGTTAAATGCAAAGCATTGATAAGATAAGCAATAAGAGAATTTGAAAACAAGCTTGCCATAGAAGCAAAAACTCACAGTAAAAATCTTTTTACGTACATTCAAAAAGCAAAGCCTGTGAGGAAGTTGGTTGTCCTATTAGAGAATAGAGGGATAAAACGAGCACCAAGGGAGGATAAGGACTTAGTGGAGAGATGAAATAAATTCTTTGCTTTGGTCTTTACTGAAGACAAAGGGGTATGTTTACTAAACCGTCTTAACGTGCACCCGGCGATAGTGTGCAGGCTGCCATAAAAGGAGTGGGCGTGTCAGTCTTAAAGTAGCAAAAAGGGATTATCGCGCGATAACGCTTGCTGCTGCGCACATTATCGGGCAAGCGCCGCTAAGCATGTTAATGCGCGGTAATCTTAAGTAGGCGCCCAGACATGCAAACATCGAAACAGAGGTGTAGCACAATGGTTAATACACTGACTGATGGTACAGGGGTCATGAGTTTGAAACCCCCAGTGTGCCTAATGCATAAGGCTGGCTGAGGCATCACCCTTTACTGTTAGGTAGTGATTTATGAGGCATTTTACTTTTATTTTAATTAGTGCTGCCAGCAAACACACCCTCACGGTGGCGTAACCTAAGGTGCCGCATAAGGCACCCCATAAGGCACTCCATAGGGCACATTATAAAGTGCACTGTCTGCCAAGGCACCCTATAATGTCCCCTATAGGACACCTTATAAGGCACCTTATAAGGCGCTTGATAGGGAGCCTTATAAGGCGCCTTATAAAGCACTCTATAAGGCACCTTATAGGGCACCCTATAAGGTGCCTTATGGGGCGCCTTAAGGTTACAGTACTCTGAGGGTGTTTTTGCTGGCAGCACTAATGTACATTAAAAATAGACAATGCCTCAGACAGCCCTATCAAATAACCCACCATGGGTCTGAACCCATGACTTCTGGCTTCACAGACAGTGAAGTAATCAGTGGGCTACAGCTGCTAACAAACCCCTGGCTGGCTGCAGAAGGACTGCACGTCACCACACAAACTGTCTGCTGTGGTTACCAGGATAGGGTTAACCCACCCATACCCATGATGCACTGCACATGCAAATCAGCAGTCGACAGATGGGCAGAAGATGGGGTATGCATCCCCAAAGCACCTCGGCCTGGTAGGGGGAACTGACCCTGTGTGGTACTGGCACAGATTAGCCACAGACCGTCACATTGTGCGGGTACTGTGCTCACCCTGAGGGCGAGGTGGGGCACCCAGCACCAGGTCCACAGCACCTTTCATGGCTGAAATATGCCATGCTGCAGGTCCCCATCAGTGCTACTGTGTGTTCCTGCAGACACACCTAGGTTACATCTGTGTCCTTTTGTATTTCTCAGTCATGTCTAGCCCTTATGGGCTATGATGCACCCAGAATAGTACATATCCTGTGTTGGTGCCATGGTTACATGATGGGGGAGGGGGGTGTTTGGACCCATAGGCGGATTATGTACCACCACACAACCCACCCTCTGGGGCTCAGGGTGGGAAACAGGATCACCCACCAATAGATCCACATTCTACCTCCCTGCAATGGTAACAGTAGAGGGGACCATCAACCCCAGTCCTGCTGGGGAACAGACACCATACAGGGCAGGCAATGCAGAGCTGTACACAGCCATAAAGCAATAGCAGATGGACAGTAGTCCTGGAAATGCTCAGTCCTCCTCCTCCTCCTCTATCTGACATTCTCCAGCAGCAAGCCTCCAGCCGCTGCACCCTGCAAGGTGTTCCGGCAAGACACACACTATCTGCAGACAGTCTGCTAGCAAGTCTATAGTGCATGGTACTGGATAAAACACGTGTACCCAGAACTGTGATGTCAGCATACACACCAAGCAGATAAGTCAGTGATTGGGCCCCAAAAGAGAACCCATAAATATCACATGAGAGAAATGCTATTACAGCACTATGCTGGATCCTAGCCATGCCATGGTCACTGCTCAGTCAGGGTGAGAGTGACCTCCCAGCAGGACATGCTGTCCGTGCAGGCGGTGGCCGGGCACTACAATGTCTGAGCCATTGCCCTATGCCCTGTGCAGATGCGGCCAGGCCAGGCCACACTATCCAGGCTATTCCCACAGTACCTTGCTCCTCATTATGCACATTGGCAGGCCAACACTGGCAACAGTGCTAGCAGTGTGGGCTGTGGAGGGTGTTGGCAGCCACCACACACTAGATAGACAGACACACACTCCACACACCTATGCCATCATTGTGCAACTATAGAGGTGTTTGGCAGCACTGGCCACCACACCAGTCCTGGGCACAGTGCAGGCATGGCTATGGTACGCAATACTGTTGGGGTCACTCTGTCAGACACCAGACCTGAGGCACACTCCACAGACATCAGAAAGGTTGCTATGATGCAGCTCAATCAGCCAATTTTGCTTAACGTAGGAATTGCTATCTGCCAGTTATCATAGCAACCTTTTGATAGCTGTGTACAGTTTTCCCATGTTTAGGGTGGCATTGCTAAGGTATGCAAGTGCTAGTATGGGGAGATGCACGCAGGGCCCAACATCCTGCCTCTCCAGGAGGCTTGGGTTAATGGAGCCTGTGGGTGTGGGTGTGTCTGCCCCTGTTGGCCGCTGCTCTAGGGGAGAGGCTCCCAACTCCAGTCCTGGAGGGCCAAACACTGTTTGGGTTTTCATGCTGTCCCTAATGAATATGCATGAGATACATCTGCAAACCATGGGGGCGGTGCATAGCAATGCAGCACAGCCATATTTATTAGAGGCAGCATGGAAACTGAATGGTGTTTGGCCCTCCAGGACTGCATTTGGGAGACTCTGCTCTAGGTAATGCGCATGTTTATGGTGTCTTGGCTCTGTAGGGTAAAATGTAGGTGTTTTGGGCATGTCTACGTCATCTGCACTACAGGTTCTGTCTGTATTAGCACGTTGTAGTAGTGGGTAAAATATGGGGGCTGGGTTGGCAGGAACCACAGCTGGGACTTAAACCTGTGACCTTCTGCTCCTAAACACACTGGTTGTGTGCACTGCACCACTGTTTTGCCACAGTGACAGTGCATTCCCTGGAGATACCATGACTGTTTGTCAGACACAGCCTGTCTGTTGCAGTGCATGGCACCCACCTACACAGGGCTAGGCCATGGTCTGCTCTGGGCAGCTGCCACTGCCCCCCTCCACCACCAGTACCCCTCTGCCACAATGCTGACATGCCCTTCTGCTGGTGGTGCGCAGTCTCAGGCCATCCAGTGTGCAGGTAGGCAGCTGCCTATGGTGCATGTTCTGGGATAGGGGTGCCTGCATAGACATCCACGCTTCCCCCCCAACACCGCCTGCCAATGTTCTGTGCCCTTGGAGGTACCTGCTGGGTACTATCCCCTGTGACACTTTGATAAACACACTTGTGCCCATGTTGGGCCCTCATCAGTTGCTGTCTGGCTGCTGTACAGTTTCAGCATTCCTAAGTGCCACCTAGGCATCTGCCTAGTCCGCACTGTGCACCAGCTGCACCACAGCATGTGCCGCCTGCAACCCTCTGTATCCCATTTTCAAGCATCTGTCAAGTTGGCTGTTCCGACATGCCCGCCCTGCTGTTGCCGCACATGTGCATGCCATAGGAAACCTGTCCGATGGAGAGGAAAACCCTGCACAGCGCAATTTCACTGTGGGCTCATTCACCTTGTATGTGGACGGATCATGGACCCTTCCAGAATTCATATCCTTTTTTTGGTGCTTTCTTGGGAGTGTTTTTGATGTTTCCCATTGAGATCACTATTGCCCAGCTTGGTTATTTTATTTTTCGATTTTTTTCTGTTCATTTTCACTGTTTATTTGCCCAATTGTTCCATGCACATGTATCACACTTATCACTTTTTTGTAGGTTTCCCTGGTTTTGCTGTACATTGCTGACAGAAATGGTTTCTCTTCCCTTTAAATCATCTCTAATGCCAGGGTTTCACTGGCGTTAGTTTTGAGCCTCGGATTTCATATCGTTAGTGTGCGGGGAGCCTCTCCCCTCCCACTCTCCACCCATTGACCCCTTCTCTCCGCCCCTGGGGAGCCTTCCTCCGCCCTCCGGGAGCATTTCTCCGCCTTCAGCGCTCGTTTGCGCCGCTGCGCGCGTTATCACGCGCTAAGGTACCTCTGCACCCGATAAAGAGCCATTATCGCGCGATAAGGTACCTTATCGCGCGATAACATCACAGAGCGCACATTAAGACGGTTTAGTAAACATACCCCTTAGGGGAGATAGCCATCTCAGAAATGATATTTAAAGGTAACGAATCAGAAAAACTGGAACAAATCTTGGTGAACCTAGAAAATGAAATAGAGCCATTTGACAAACTAAAGGGTAGAAAATCACCTGGACTGGATATCATATATCCCGGGGTGCTGAATGAACTCAAAATTCAATTGAAGATCTACTATTAATAATTTGTAAGTTATCTTTAAAATTGTCTATAGTACCTTATGATAGAGAGTGGCCAACATAATGAAAATTTTTAAAAAGAGTTCCAGGAATGACCTGGGAAACTACAGTCCAGTAAGCCTGATGTCAGTGACGGACAAAATAGTGGAAACTATTATAAAGGACACAATTACTGAACATGTAGATAGCCATGGTTTAATGGGAGAAAGCCAACATGGATTTAGCCAAGGAAAGTCTTGTCTTACTAATCTGTTACATTTTTTGAAGGTGTGAATAAACAGGTAGACAAAGGGGTATGTTTACTAAACAGCGGTAGCGGCTTCAGTGCAATATCAGAGCTGCGACCCCACTGAAATTAATAGGGCCGTGGCTCCGATATCATACAGAAGCCGCTACCGCTGTTTAGTAACATAGCCTAAAGAGTTCCAGGAGTGATCTGGGAAACTACAGACCAGTGAGCCTGATGTCAGTGCTGGGCAAAATGATAGAAACCATTATAAAGAACAAAATTACTGAACATCTAGAAAGTCATGGTTTAATGGGACAAATCCAACATGGATTTTGTCAAGGGAAGTCTTGCCTTACCAATCTGCTATAATTTTTTGTAACTATGTACCAGTACAGAAACATAGAAACATGATGACAGAAAAAGACCACATGGCCTATCTAGTCTGCCCTTCCATGTCAAGCACTACAACAGTCCCCTTTTTTCCTTTAGAGATTGTCTGTATTTGTCCCATGCTTCTTTGAATTCAGATACTGTCCTTATCTCTACCACCTCCACTGGGAGACTATTTAATGGATCCACTACTCTTTCCGTAAAGAAATATGTCCATATATCACTCCTGAATGTATCCCCTTTCACCCCCATCCCATGTCCCCTTGTAGTAGAGTTTGCTTTCTTAAGAACATAAGATATGCCATACTGGGTCAGACCAAGGTCCATCAAGCCCAGTATTCTGTTTCCAACAGTGGCCAATCTAGGTCATATGTACCTAGCAGTTTCTCCAGGAGAGTCTTTCTTTATTTAGCTGTATTTATATCCTGCTTTTCACTGGGTCAAAGTGGTCAATTGGGGGATACATTTAACACAAGGGGATATGAGACACATACACTAATACTTACAGGGAACATGGGCAATGGAGGGATAAGTAGCTTGCCCAAGACCACAAGGAGTGCCTATAGGACTAGAAATCCCAGTCCCTCTGGCCTGAGGTTGCTGTCCCCAGGTGGAATTTGAACCCCCAGCCCTCCAGCCTGAGGTACCTTGTCCTAACCACTAGCCCACTCCTCCCCAGTAGTAGAGTTTGCTTTCAATTGAAAGAGGCTCTCCTCCTGTGCATTTATGCCATGGAGGTATTTAAATGTCTCAATCATATCATCTCTATCCTGCCTTTCCTCTAAGGTGTACATATTAAGATCCTTACGTCTATCCTCATATATTTATTTTATTTATTTTTATTTATTTGGTTTTATACCACACTATTCATGATCAGCACAGTTTACAGATATAACAACATTTTACATGGAACAGATTACATAGGGGTATGTTTACTAAACCGTCTTAACGTGCGCCCGGCGATAGTGTGCAGGCTGCCATAAAAGGAGTGGGCATGTCGGTCTTAAAGTAGCAAAATGGGATTATCGCGCGATAACGTGTGCTGTCCACATTATCGGGCAAGACGCAGCTAAGCACGTTAACGCGTGGTAATCTTAAGTAGGCGAGCAGACACACAAACACAGAAGCAGAGGTGTAGCACAATGGTTAATACACTGGCTGATGAAACAGGGGTCATGTGTTTGATCCCCCAGTGTGCCTAATCTGTAAGGCTGGCTGAGACAGTCACTTTTACGTGTAAGTATTGATTTTTGAGGCATTTTGTTTGTAGTTTAATTAGTGCTGCCAGCAAACACACCCTCACGTGCCGTAACCTAAGGTGCCGCATAAGGCACCCCATAACTCTCTCCATAGGGCACATTATAAAGTGCACTGTCCGCCAAGGCACCCTATGTCCCCTATAGGGCACTTTAGAGGACACCTGATAAGGCACCTTATAAGGCGCTTTATAAGGCACTATATAAGGTGCCTTATGGTTACAGTACACTGAGGGTGTTTTTGCTGGCAGCACTAATGAACATTAAAAATAGACAATGCCTCAGACAGCCTTATCAAATAAGCCCACCATGGGTTTGAACCCACAACCTCTGGCCCCACAGGCAGTGGAGTAACCAGTGGGCTACAGTTTTCAACAAACCCCTAGCTGGCTGCAGAAGGACTGCATGTCACCACACAAACTGTCTGCTGTGGTTACCAGGTTAGGGTTAACCCACCCGTACCCATGATGCACTGCACATGCAAATCAGCAGTCTACAGATGGGCAAAAGATGGGGTATGCACCCCCACAGCACCTTGGCCTGGTAGGGGGAACTGACCGTATGTGGTACTGGCACAGAGTAGCTACAGACCGTCACGTTGTGCGGGTACTGTGCTCACCCTGAGGGTGTGTTGGGGCGCCCAGCACCAGCTCCACAGCACCTTTCATGGCTGAAATACGCCATGCTGCAGGTCCCCATCAGTGCTACTGTGTGTGATAGGTAGTTCGTGCAGACACACCTAGGATACATCTGTGTCCTTCTGCATTTCTCAGTCATGTCTAGCCCTTATGGGCTATGATGCACCCAGAATAGTACATATCCTGTGTTGGTGCCATGGTTACATGATGTAGGTGTGAGGGGGGGGGTGTTTGGACCCATAGGCAGAATATGTACCACTACACAACCCACCCTCAGGACGAGAAACAAGATCACCCACCAACAGATCCACATTCTACCTCCCTGCAATGGTGGCAGCAGAGGGGACCATCAACCCAAGTCCTGCTGGGGAACAGACACCCTACTGGGCAGGCAATGTAGAGCTGTACACATCCATAAAGCAATAGCAGACAGACAGTAGGCCTGGAAAGGCACAGCTGTCCCCCACCATTATCTGACATTCTCCAGCAGCAAGCCTCCAGCTGCTGCACCCTGCAAGGTGTTCCAGCAAGACACATACTAGCTGCAGACAGTCTGCTAGCTAGTCCATAGTGCATGTTCCTGGAGAAGATGCATGTACCCAGAACTGGGATGTCAGCATATGCAACAAGCGGATAAGTCAGTGATTGGGCCCCAAAAGAGAACCCATAAATATCACATGAGAGAAATGCTATTACAGCACTATGGGGGAACCTAGCCATGCCGTGGTCACTGCTCAGTCAGGGTGAGAGTGACCTCCCAGGAGGACATGCTGTGGCCACCCTGTCCGTGTAGGTGGTGGCCGGCCACTACAATGTCCGAGCCATTGCCCTATGCTATGTACAGATGAATCCAGGCCAGGCCACCCTATCCTGACTATTCCCACGGTACCTTGCTCCTCATTATGCACATTGGCAGTCCAATACTGGCAACAGTGCTAGCAGTGTGGGCTGTGGAGGGTGTTTGTAGCCACCACACACTGGATAGACAGACACACACTCCCCACACCTTTGCTAGCATTGTGCAACTATAGAGGTGTTTGGTAGCCCTGGCCACCACACCAGTCCTGGGCACAGTGCAGGCATGGCTATGGTACGCAATACTGTTGGGGTCACCCCCCAGGGTGGTAAACACTGTCAGACACAAGACCTGTAGCACACTCCACAGACATCAGAAAGGTTGCTATGATGCAGCTCACTCAGAAAATTGTACGTAACTTCGGAAGTGCTATCTGCCAGTAATCATAGCAACCTTTTGATATATGTGTACCGTATTCCCAGGTTTAGGGTGGCATTGCTAAGGTATGCAAGTGCTCGTATTGGGAGATGCACGCAGGGCCCAACATCCTGCCTCTCCAGGAGGAATGGATTAATGGAGTCTGTGGGTGCGGGTGTGTCTGCCCCTGTTGGCCGCTGCTTTAGGGCAGAGGTTCCCGACTCCAGTCCTGGTGGGCCAGACACTGTTCGGGTTTTCATGCTGTCCCTCATGAATATGCATGAGATACATCTGCATACTATGGGGGCGGCGCATAGAAATGCAGCACAGGCATCTTTATTAGAGACAGCATGGAACCTGAATGGTGCTTGGCCCTCCAGGACTGCATTTGGGAGACTCTGCTCTAGGTAATGCGCATGTTTATGGTGTCTGTGCTCTGTAGGGTAACATGTAGGTGTTTTGGGCATGTCTACGTCATCTGCACTACAGGTTCTGTCTGTATTAGCGCGTTGTAGTAGTGGGTAAAATATGGGGGCTAGGTTGGCAGGAACCACAGCTGGGACTTAAACCTGTGACCTTCTGCTCCTGAACACACTGGTTGTGTGCACTGCACTACCGCGTTGCCACAGAGACAGTGCATTCCCTGCAGATACCATGACTGTTTGTCAGACAGAGCCTGTCTGTTGCAGTGCACGGCACCCACCTAAACAGGGCTAGGCCATGGTCTGCTGTGGGCAGCTGCCACTGCCCCCTCCACCACTAGTACCCCTCTGCCACCATGCTGACATGCCCTTCTGCTGGTGGTGCTGGTGGAGCTCAGTCTCAGGCCATCCAGTGTGCGGGTAGGTGGCTGCCTATGGTGTGGGTTCTGGGGTAGGGGTGCCTGCATAGCTGTCCATGATTCCCCCCAGCACCACATGCTAATGTTCCATGCCCTTCGGGGTACCTGCTGGGTACTATCCCCTGTGACATTGTGGGGAGCACACTCGTGCCCATGTTGGGCCCTCAGCAGTTGCTGTCTGGCTGCTCTACTGTTTCAGCATTCCTATGGGCCAGCTAGGCATCATCCTAGTCCGCACTGTGGCCCAGCTGCACCACAGCATGTGCTGCCTGCAGCCCTCTGTGTCCCCTTTTCAAGCATCTGTCCAGTTGCCCATTCCGACATGCCCGCCCTGCTGTTGTGGAACATGTGCATGCCATAGGAAACCTGGCCAATGGAGTCAGAAACCCTGCTCAGCACAATTACACTGTGGGCTCATTCACCTTGTATGGGGACGGAGCATAGACCCTTCCAAAATTCATATCATTTTTTGGAGCTTTCTTGGGAGTGTTTTTTGATGTTTCCCATTGATATCACTATTGGCCAGCTTGGTTATTTTATTTTTACATTTTCTTCTGTACATTTTCAAAGTTTATTTGCCCTTTTGTTCCGTGCACATGTATCACACTTATCACTTTTTGTAGGTTTCCCTGGTTTTGCTGTACTTTGCTGACGGAAATGGTTTCTTTTCCCTTTAAATCAGCTCTAACGCCAGGGTTTCACTGGCGTTAGTTTTGAGCCTCAGATTTCACAGCGTTAGTGTGCGGGGAGCCTCTCCCCTCCCACTCTCCACCCATTGACCCCTTCTCTCCGCCTCTAGGGAGCCTTCCTCCGCCCTCCGGGAGCCTTTCTCCACCTTCAGCGCTCGTTGGCGCCGCTGCACGTGTTATCGCTCGCTAATGTACCTTATCGCCCAGTAAGGTGCTTTCATTGGGCGATAAGGTACCTTATTGCGCGATAACGTCGCAGAGCGCATGTTAAGACGGTTTAGTAAACATACCCCATAGTTTACATAGAACAAGGAACAGAATTACAATGAACATATGAACTAGATAAATAAAATAAGATAAACAGTTAACTATTTACAATAATAGATCCTTGAAGATCATACCCAGTAACATATTGGCCTGGAGAACTATTTACAGTCTGACAGAATCTTATGTGTGAAATTGATGGGCAGAGCTTTAAGTTACATGATCAAAAGCAAGATGGAATAGGTGAGTTTTCATTTCTTTGCGAAAGGTGGCCAAATCTGAAATGAGATGAATATGAGTAGGTACGGAGTTCCAAAGTTGAGGGGCAGAGAAGGAGAAGGTCCTGTTGAGTGCAAATTGGACGCTTTTTCTAGCTATTGATGGAATGGTAAGAGTGTTCATTATATTTGTTCTTCTTGTTCTGTTGTCAGGAGCAATGTTCCCTCTAAACTGCCCTGGGTCCACCGCCAACATTCCTGCTGGCGGGGGGGGGGGGGGGGGCCGAGCGCTTTTAGCTCTGCCCCACCCCCCCCCGGCAGGAATGCCGGCGGTGGACCCGGCGCATTGTGAGGGTGCTGCGGCGTGTGTTAGACACAGGGTCTAACACACGCCGCAGCACCCTCACAATATTCCCTTTAATCTGTGCCGGGTCTGCCGCCAGCATTCCTGCCGGTGGGGGAAGGGGTAGAGCGTTGATCGCTCTGCATCCTCCCCCCCAGCCGGCAGGAATGTTGGCGGCGGACCCATCGCAGGTTAGAGGGAACATTGGTCAGGAGTCCAATGTAGAAGATCTTCCAATGAGGATGCGGATAGGAGATGGAGGATTTTAAAAGTTATGAGGAGAGTTTTGTATTTTAGTCGACTACTTATTGGGAGCCAGTGAAGATGGATTAGGAGAGGAGTTAGATGATCATATCTGGATGCTCCGTATATGGTTTGTGCAGCGGTATTCAATGCTAATTGTAAAGGATGAAGAGAATGGCTGGGAAGCCCATGCAGGATGATATTTGCACAGTCAAAGATCAGAGTGATAAGGGCTTGGAATACAAATCGGAAATCAGTAGGCTCAAGTAAGGAACGTAGACGATGGAGGGAACGTATTTTATGATAGACAGTCTTTGTGATATTGTTTATATGGGGCTCCATGTTTAAGGACTAGTCTAGAGTGATGCCCAGATAACTAATCTCCTGATTGGATTTTAGCTCAGCATTCCTAACTTGCAGGGTTGCCGGGGGTATGAACGTTGGTACTTTTGTAACAAAAAGGACTTCTGTTTTTTTATAGTTTACTTTCAAGTTGTGTGCAGCAAGCCAGTCAGAGACAGCATTGAAACAGTCAATTATTCTAGTGAAGTTCGGATTCTCTATTGTAAAAGAGTGTAGATAAGCACATCATCTGCATAGATATGATAAAGAATGCCAAATGATTGTATGATTGTACATATTAGCTGTAAATAAATGTTAAAGAACAGGGTGGATAGGGAAGAGCCTTGTGGAACACCTTGTGTTTGCTGATACATATCCTATGTTCGATTGTCCATACATACTTGTTGTTGCCGATCTGTTAAATAAGAGCAGCACCAGTTTAGAGCATTACCCTGAATTCCCTTAAGTTTAAGTAGATTAATCAAATGACTGTGACAGACTGTATCAAAGGCTGAAGCAATATCCATGAAAATCAAGATAAAGCCCTGTTTTGGATTATTTAAGCCTAAAATCAAGTTATCAAATAATGATGTGAGCAAGGTCTCGACACCATGATGTTGACGAAAACCATGTTGTTGTGGATCAAGTAGTGCATGGCAATCAATATGGTCTTGTATTTGTTGCTGTACTATCTTCTCCATTATTTTAGATAAGAAAGGAAGACTACATATGGGACGGTAGGAGTTTGGGTCCTGTGTGTCTTGCTTGCGATTTTTTAGGAGAGGATTGATAGTGGCAGTTTTCAGTGATACTGGGACAATACCCTTGTTGAAGGAAAGGTGGATAATCTTGGCAATGTGGAAGCTTAATTCCAGGCAGGTAGATTTAATCCAATGAGAAGGACATGGATCACTGGGTGGGTGGTAGCGTTGAGACCTTTTATTACATTTTCAATTTGTTTGGGGGAGTATGGATAGAAGTGAATTAGAGCAGGAATGCTGGCGCTTTCAGGTAGAGAAGCTTCTATGCTGAAGGCTCTCAGATTGTTGAGGGACGCTTTGGATTTATTGTGGAAGTGGGTGGCAATATCTTGAGTGTGGATTAAATTATTTGATCGAGGCAGAGAGGAATCCTTGGTAAGAGATTGAATTAATCTAAAGAGTTCACAGGGCCTGTTGAGGGAACACATCAGCAGATTTGTACGGTATTACTTCTTCCTTAGCATAATGGTAATTCAGTGTTCTTGCAAGGTCTTCAAGTATAATTCCCGCTCAAGTGGAAAACTTGATTTACGCCATTTTTTCTCAAGCTTCCTGAGGTTCTTTCAAGAATTGCGAAGATCAGCTGTGAACCAGATAGCCTTTTATTTTGGCATTTATGCTGGGTTATTAGAGCAGCTTTTCTTAGGAATACATTCCAAGTATGTAGTAATTCAGTTAAGTCTGTGGATTTAGGTTCTGAGTTCAGGTGAGGTAGAGTTTCTAAATTATATAATTTATAATGAAGACCACTAACAATTTTAGTAGCCACCTTCTGTACTGACTCTAGCCTGTTTATATCCTTTTGAAGGTGCAGTCTCCAGAATTGCACACAATACTCCAAATGAGGTTGCACTAAAGACATACAGAGGCACTATCACCTCCTTTCTTCTGCTGGCCATTCCTCTCCCTATGCACCCAAGCATCCTTCCAGCTTTTGCTGTCACCTTTTCTACCTGTTTAGCTAACTTAAGATCATCAG
The DNA here is from genome assembly GCA_033557465.1 of Ichthyophis bannanicus. NCBI lineage: Eukaryota > Metazoa > Chordata > Amphibia > Gymnophiona > Ichthyophiidae > Ichthyophis > Ichthyophis bannanicus. The sequence goes on along the minus strand of CM066033.1, from coordinate 1,220,647,068 downwards.
ACACAATCACGACTAGGTCCCGCTCTTCTTTAGTGGACAAAAGTACTTCACCCCCTATACTATATTGCTCCCTTGGATTGCTGCAGCCCAAATGCATGACCATACATTTTTTAACATTAAATTTCAGTTTCCAAATTCTAGACCATCCTTCAAGCTTAGCGAGACCCCTCCTCACGTCATCTACACCTTCCTGGTGCCTACTGTATTGCAGATTTTGGTATCATCCACAAAGAGGCAAACCTTACCCGACAGCCCTTCCGTTATATCACTAATAAAATCGAACCAAGGACAGATCCCTGGGATACACCACTGGTAACCTCCTTCTCCTCAGAGTGAGCTCCATTTACCTGTACCCTTTGTTGCCTCCCACTCAACCAATTTCTAACCCAAGCAGTAACTTTAGGGTCCATCCCTAGGGTGCTCAGTTTGTTTATAAGTCACCTGTGAGGAACGGTGTCAAAGGCTTTACTGAAATCTAAATACACCACATCTAGGGCTCTCCCTCGGTCCAATTCCCTGGTCACCCAGTCAAAGAAATCAATCAGATTTGTCTGACAAGACCTGCCTCTGGTGAATCCATGCTGTACATAATCCAATACACAGATGAAAGTCAACCCCCTCAAGAACATTTTCAAAATATATATATATAAAAGGCATATATTAAGTACTGAATTTTTTGAATTTTAAAATTTTTATATATGTAGGCTCATCTCACTTATGCCATGTCTAGATTATTTGAAGACACCGTCAAATTAGCCTAACAATCCATTTAATAATACATAACTGGCAATTGCACAATTTTAAAAGTTTAGCCATTTATCTGATAAATTATTAATCCATCAATTTGAGATAAGTCTCTGTTTCCAAATCAGCACTGAGTTTTGAACTGTAGGTATTAATTCGGCTCTGCTTTGGGGAGAAATCTTCCAATAGTACAATATTCTTTTTTCAAATACTTTAGACTTCTTCCCAGTCAGATGATCTATTCATATTAATGTCATACATTCTAGTTCTGCATTCAGTCCTCTTGGAGAGACCATATTTAATATTTATTTATTTAGCTGTATTTATATCCCGCTTTTCACCGGGTCAAAGCGGTCAATTGGGGGATACATTAAAATACATCATTGTTCAGCCCAATTAAGTTATGCTTGGCGATCCCCTCCTCGCTACATCAGGGGAATATGGTAAATGATACACCATCTCAACTGCTGAAATGCATGTTGGGACTGTTTGCAATGCTGGACCAATGAAGCAGTGACTTGATAAGTAGCAATCCAAGATTTATATTCCCCCAACCGGGTTTTAATCATTCTTTTAGTATGACCAATGTACATCAAATTGCATCTACATATGTCTAAAACATATGTAGATGTACAGTCCATTGTAAATCTAGCTCAATGCATCTTTGACGTTCTACTATCAATCCATGAAGTGCTAGTAATTGCTTGAGATCAATAAGCACATTGAAGAACTTGAATGGATGATGTTAATATGATTAGATTACCTGATTGGTTGATAAATCCTGTAGTAACCTCAACAACAGAAGTTGGCTTGTTGCTAATTAGACACTGTGGGAAGAGGTTTAAATTATTTGAAAAGGAATATTCTACTATTGGAAGATTTCTCCCTGAAGCAGAACTGGGTTAATACCTACAGTTCGAAAACCAGTGCTAAATCAGAGATAGAGACTTATCTCAAATTGATGGATTAATAATTTATCAGATAAGTGGCTGAACTTTTAAAGTTATACAATTGCCAGCTATGTTTCATTAAATGGACCAATAGGTTAGTTTCAGTGTGTCTTGAGATGATCTAGACATGGCATACGTGAGATGGTCCTACATATATAAAAATTAAAAAATTCAGGGACCGATATTTAGCGGCGGCATATAGCACTGCTGCTGAAGTTTAACCATGGATATTAAATGCCAGGGCCATATCAGGCCACTGACACTGAATATCCAGGTCGCTGTACAGTCCAGAAGTTATCTGGGCAGTGGCAATATTGAGCCGCTGCCCAGGTAGCTTCCAAGGCTAAAAAGAGGCCAGCCTTTGCTGCATCTATCTTTAACCTTGGTTTGCTAACTGAGCAGCAGCTCAATACTGCCGCTGCCCGGATGGATTCGGGAGCCACCTCTGCTCCACCTTGGAACACCCACGACACGCTCTGATGCTAACCACATAGCATCAGGGCAAGTAGCTCAGAACCCGCTGATATCCAGTGGCACTGTATAAGTGTCTTTGAATATCAGGCCCTTAATATTTAATATGTTACCTTTTTATATACCTCAGTTTAAATTGTTACACAATCTGTGTTAGTTGATTTATTGAACTATTCCGCATAGATTTTACATACACTTTGTTGTTTCAAGTTAAGATGTTCATTGTAAAAAGTTATAACTGTTCTATGTAAAACAAGCTCTGCATTGTTAATTGTTGTTAAATGTACACCGCAACTGATCGCTGGAAGATGCGGTATATAAATAAGTGTTAAATAAATAAAAATAAATAAATATATATATTTTTAAAAATTTTCGGGGGGGTTGACTTTGTCTGTCTATTGGATAATTTTTTGAAAGGCATGAATAAACATATAGATAAAGGCAAACTGATTGATAAAGTGTTTCTGGATTTTCGGAAAGTGTTTGACAAAGTCACTCATGAACATCTCTTGAGGAAATTAAAAAGTCATGGAATAGGAGGCAAAGTCCTACTGTGGCTTGGGAATTGGTTAAAAGCCAGAAAACAGAGTTTAGGGTAGATGGCTGCAGTGAAGAAATATTAAGAGTAGAGTATTCCTGGAATTGGTGCTGGAACTGATGCTTTTTAACATATTTATAAATAATCTGAAAATAGAACTAGTGAGGTGACCAAATTTTCAAGTGAAATAAAATTATTTAAAGTTGTTAAATCACATGTGAGTTGTGAGAAATTGCAGGGGGAATCTTATGAGAATGAAGGGTATGTCTATTAAGAAAGGCCAATGTTTAACCTGGGCTATCTGCAACTAGGTTCCATGTTATTCAGTAGGACCCTGTTGCAGATAGCCCGGGTTAACCATTAGCATGGTTTAGTACACATACCCCTGAAAGACTGTGCATTGACATGGCAGATGAAATTTAATATGGAGAACAGTAAAGTGATGCATGTAGGAAAGAATAATCCAAACTATAGATACATGATGTTACGTTCCACATTAAGTGGGCGATGTTATAAAGTCACACCTAGATTAAAGTGCGTATCCACATGTCTATGTTATAAAATCAACTATGTGCATACTTGACTTTATAAAATGCAAGCATAAATGGCAGAAAATGCACCTTACATTAAGGTATGATCAATTGTTAAGTGCCATTGAGTCAGTGTCGACTCATGGCGACCATCTGGATACTTGTCCTAAACTGTGTTTGGTCTTCAGTCAGGCGGTTCATTGTTGACAGAGTGGCATCTATAGCTGCTGTTATTGTATCTATCCATCTCACTGTTGGCCTTTCTCTTTTGGGTTGACCTTTTACCTTGCCAAGTATAATATCTTTCTCCAGTGATCTCTCTCTTTTCATGATGTGCCCAAAGTATGACAGTCAAAGTCTTGTCATCTGAGCTTCTAAAGCTTAGATTTGATCTCCTTTGGTACTGACTGGTTTGTTCTTTGGGCAGTCCATGGGATACACAGTATTTGTCACCAGCACCATAATTCAAAGGCATCAAGTTTCTTCCTGTCTATCCTTTTCACTGTCCAACGTTCGTATCCATATGACGTTACTGAAAATACCATAGCTTGAACGAGTTGAATATTTGTATGGAGAGAGATTTCTCTGCAATCAATAACACCAGCCTTAAAGCTGGTGTGAATGGCCATGCCTACATTTTGAAAATACATACCTAAATTATTATATTTTTATAATCATTGTGTGTAGTTGCTCATAGCACATTCACTATCGAAGCTCCACCCATGTGCATAACCACTGTAAAATACGCACCATATAAACAACGCGTGCACCTTTATGCTAGCTGGTATTTTATGAGGTCAATGAAATACTGATATTTATGTGCATTGTTAATGCCTAAAACTAGGCACCATTTTATAAAATTATCCCTTTTGGGGGTAATTTTATAAGGGGGTACATACTTTACATGATAGAGTACATACTTACTTTGGCAGCATTTTAGTTAATTACCAGCATAAAACTATGGCTAGAGAATGGGCAGAGAATGGGCAGAACACTGAAGCATGTACATAGATTATAAAATACTATAATTTACTTTCTTACTAGAAGATTGTAGGCATGGGTATTTACACCAGTTATAAAAGCATGGAATGCAGACCCATATAGTGTCTGCCCTGTGCAGTAATGCTGGGCACGCCCCCCTGTATTTACTATACAGGCTTGAACTTACTGTCCCGCTGTTTTAGTTAAAGTTCTTTATTCTGTTCTATTCAAAATTTGTTCAATGTAACCGTTCCACTGTTTTCATTCTTGATATCTCCAGTTTATGTAAAATGTTTTGATTGTTCATGTTATATGTAAACCGCACTGATTTGAAAAAGCGCGGTATATAAAAGCAAATAAATAAATAACTTACCTCACAGTATTTTAGCATATAACATATGGTAAGTGCAAAAATATACCACATTTTAGTAGACATCCTCCATAGGCATCTCGTCAATAGATCTCATTAATGAAACCTTAAAGACTGGCATGTACACATCGATGGACTAGACCAACAGATGCTATGCACATAGGATACCCACTCTGTAACAGTATAAGATGTTTTTCCTTTATTAAATAGAACACACAATATATTTTGAGAAATCTCCATATTAAAACACATTTAGGACTCATATAAGTTCTAATACAAGATTTATTTGGTTAGCCTTTCTAAAAGTACTATTTTATTTCACTGAATGTAAACAATTGTGAAAACAGCTAGGTCCTGAAGAAATATGAGTGCCTTTCTACAGAATCCTGTATTTTTTATAATTTTCAAGTTTTACATGAGGTATATTTGGTTCATTAGAAGGCGGTCACAGTTTTGCACTTTGAAACAGGTTGAGGAATAACTACCTAATTAGGAATACTCTAAGGGAGGGCTAAAGAGTGAGGTTATACAGTATTCCACCACTATTTAACAGTGTTTAATAAATACACTTTCAATGTGGGAAGACAATGTATACAATTTCAAACAAATAAATAATGGTCTGATCTATCTTTTGCAAGTATAATGAAATTATCACACCTGAGATACATATGCGCAAGAGAAATCACAGTGTAAGAGTGGGGATGTCTAGCCCCAAAACACAGGAACACAAACTAATTTTCATGATTTTCCACATACATATGCGTGAGCTAAATGTATATATTATACAATAGGAAACAGATATAAACTATGCTGATGTGAAAGTGAATGGGATTAATTCATGGACAATTATTTAGAAACAACTCACTTCTTTGCACATTCGCAGGGTCTAGAATAGGACTCTCCTGTTGTAGTTCATACTTAATATGTCCATCAACAACTATTCAGTAATACTTTCAAAATTGTATTACAGAATTTGGGGGTCATGATATAACTGCATGCATGCACTGAAATTGCTGCATGATCTTCTCTGTGTAGCAGAACCTATACATGCATTTGCACTTTCAAAAGTATCCCAGGGAAATAATTCACTTCTATTTACATCTGCTCTTTGGCATGCAAACATTTTCATAGCTATTTTATGCACATAGGATTGAAATGTCAGCAGTATGCATGTAAATGGAAACCTCCCCAACCCTTCCCCTTCTCAGTATGGTTAAAGTTATGTCCGCGGAGACTTTCCGTGTGCATTTTTACTTGCATATCGGGCAAGGAATTTTACAAAAGTTTATTTTGACAGGTAAAACATCATTTTACCTACAGAAATGCTTCTGAAAATTACCCTCACTGTTGACAGGTAAAACAAATACAATCATTAAAATAATTCTGCTGTTTTTCTTTTAATAGTTAAGATGCTTAACGTTTTTGATAGGTTTGCCTACTTAGTCACTCATGCTACTGCAACATCAAGTAAACAAAAATGTAGGTATGTTTCGGTTTAGTAAATCAGCATGCAGGCGATATACTGAAAAGTATGTGAAGGACAGAAAGGCTGTTAAAATTCAGGTAGTGGTTATATAGAGTGTAAAAATGTAAGAAATGCATTAAGATAAAAAAGATGGAAGACATGGCCATTCTTAAAAGGATCAAGGTTTATTAAAAGTCATTCAAAATAAAAATAAAACAATGAAAATTTGGTGGGAAGGTTTGTGAGTATGTGTGATTGAATGGCTTCGTATAAGGCTAGAGCAATTCTGAAAGAAAGGCAAAAGAAATATAGGCTTAGACAGAGGAGGGAGAGGAGAAGAACAAACAGAGAGAACTCTTAACAGTTCTTTATGTGAGGGGACCCATAGACTGTAGATCCCCTCCCTAAACAGCTTACGTTGAACTGAGTGTTGGATTTACTGTGTATGTCATTTTCGTCTCTGTGGATTTAAACCCTAAAACAGAGAGCGCGCCTTCTTGATTGAGGACAAAATAAATCCTTCAGGCACCTGCTTGCAGTCCTTTACAATAGATTGTCATCAGCTGATTTGCAGGAGTGAAAGGACAGCAGATTGATTTACAGTTGTGGTCAACATTATTGGCACCCTTGCAATTCAACCCCTTAGGGGGTCATTCTGTTCCGCCAATAGCGGGGATGGACGTCCCATTGCTGTTCATCCCCCTGCTGGCACCATAAATACCCTCCCCGCACATACAGCAGGTTTGTATGGGGAGGCCTAGATGGGGGCGGGAATGGGCATCCTGGAGGTGGAGCGAGGGCAGGGCATGGGTGGGCTGTGATCAAGGACATATAGGGACGATTCAGAGATCGGCCCTGTACATTCGAGGCCTTGAATCTAGATGGGGGACTTATTCCACCTCAAAGGTGGAATAAGCCCCTGGACGGAGGGGGATCGCGATGCGGGACAAGGGGACACAGGTGAGGGGGTGCAGGAGGTTCCACACAGCCCGACCCAGGCCTCGGAAGGCTGGATTGGGGGTCGGCTGCAGGGAACAGGCAACTGGGTTTGGCAAGCCAGAATTGAAGCTTGTGCATGCAGCCGCAGTGCCATTGCAATGGGACGCCATGGCACTGCGGCTCCATTCACGGGACCAGCTGAATTAGCCGGGTGGTTGCTGGGACATACAGCCGGACAGAATTGGGTCCAGACCTGTACGTCCAGTTGCTAGACCCGATTCTAAACTGGAGGGGGCTGCCGGATCAGAATTGGGTCTAACTTTTGATTCTGTCTGGCAGTACAGGAGACTGGACGTGAATGAATGGAATTGGCCTCTAATATCTCATAAAATAAAGTGGCCAGTGAAATGGATTTGGATTTTAGATGCACACATATTTGACACATAAAAGAAGCAAATAAAACAAGTCCAGTTAAAAAAGGAAATAGTATAAAAAGTGTAACATTGCCAGGACATGATTATTCCAAACTAACAAGTAAACCAACACCACCCTACAGTATGATTGACTGAAAACTTATAACTTAAACACTCTGAAACTTTTTTTGTCAGATTGTTTACTTTGAAAGGGAAATCCTCTCTCGCGTCAAACCTTCCATTTTTTCTATATAAAGGGCTTTACCTGCCCAATTTTTCAAACTAAAAACTGAGGGACAATGCACCAAGTGAACCCTCATTCACAATACTGTGAACTTCAGTTGAGAAAGGTGATCTTTTCCTGAAGGTGATTTTTTTGAAATACTGCTACAACTGTTTCTTTGCAAGAATCAAAACTCAAGGACCCCGCCAGCCATATCTATGGCTACTGATTGGCGAAATTGAGCACTCCAAACCTTGCGTCTATACTTTGAGTCCAAACTTTCAAATGTAAACGCTAAATGCCTATGCTGAGAGTCCAAGCTTTTCAAATATAAATGCTAAACACGACACAGCGCCATGTTTCCAGCCTCAGTGAATTCTCAGCTATTCTTCAAGCGAATTCACTGTTCCTTGTTTAACTTCTTTATCCCAAAGACTGTTAACTGATGTCAATCAAAACTAATTTGACATTATGCAATTAATTATTTAAAAGATCCAAACCGACAGCATCAGATGGTGTCATTCAAAACTGAGCTAACATTGTCCAATGAATAAATTAGATGTTCCAAACCAACAAGATGTTAATTGTCTGTATCGTTTCAAATGAGTTCCACCTATCCAGATTAATATTAAAAGAATATTATAATAAACTCCACCAATCAATATCTGTGTTTAATCCCTGAAGTGTCATTGTATTGAATTATAAAAATCCAGAATTGTTCTCAATATTGTAATCTTGATAACTAGTCACCTCCTTTTGGGTACAGTGGGACATAATCAATTATCCTCCACATTAAGTCACACATAAAACATTGAAAGTGCTTTGATATCATAGTGGCTGATGCTATCTGCTGGTGCTATTTTGCAAACCACAAAGTCTGCAATGTTACGTCCTCTCTGATAAGCAATCATCAATGGTAATTGAAAGCAAGAATGTAATGATAAAATATGCTAATGTTTTTTTAAAATCTTTGTCACTTGTGACTTTTGTCAGAATCAGGGGCGGCCCAAGGGGGGTGCGGGGCCATGTGCGGAGACTCGGTGCGGGGCCTCATTTGCATAAGGGGCCTCATTTGCATAAATATTTGCATAATGTTACCATACACTAACTTTTAGTAAACATGCCTCTTCATGAGTGTATGGATAAAGAAAGACAAAGATTTCTACATTACTATAATCCAGTGCCAACCGCCAGGCACATTAGGAACTACTACAAACACTGCCCATTTAGAACCCATAGCAAACCCACCGTATCCTAACAGCACTACCAAGACTCATAAAGCACCATACCCTACCTATCAAAAGGCAACACTGCAAATATTAAACCAATACATTTCAGAGAATAACAATACATGACCTACTGGGGAAAGAGAACAAGTGGCAATGTCAAATAGGAATTACATAAACAGAATACCTCAGCTCAGTTACACATGCAGAACATAGACCATCACCAAACAAGGAATCACAATTTAAAAACAGGAAGACAATAATTAAACTGGGAACCCTAAAAGCCAAACTTGGAATGTACAACAATGTTGAAATAAAACTATAAATTAATTTCCTCTTGTACTAAACAAAGCACCGACATTAATGATGCACATTTCCCAGAGCTGACATATTCCAGTTAATAAATTCAAAATAAAGAGATATCTTTGTACCTTTTGTGCATTTTTTTTTCAGTTGCAATTGTTCCAGTCACTTTCTTCTGGTTTATTTGTGTCTTCTGCTAACTCTCCATCGTCTGCTGTCCATTTGTCCTTTCTTCTCTCCTCTAGTTTTTTTCCATTCTCTCTCTACATCTGCTTTAACATAATAATCTTTCTCCTTTTGCTCTTTCCTCATTCCTATTTCATCCACTCAAATTTTACCCCTCCATCCTCAATCCCCACTTAGGGGCTTGTTTACAAAGCCGCGGTAGCGGTTTGCGATCGTAATCGGAGCCGCGGCCCCATTGATTTCAATGGGGCCGCGGCTGCGATCGCGAACCACTACCGCGGCTTTGTAAACAAGCCCCTTAGTCTCCCAATACCCGGCCAATTGTAGATTTTCCTTCCCTCCCACACAAAATATTCTTCCCCTCTCCATTTCACTCTCCCAGCCCCATCCCCTTCTAATCTCCCCCAACATCAGCTCCCTTTTAGTTGCAGCCCCACCCAGTATCCGCTCCCTTCTAGTCCCCACATCAGCCCATTTCCAGTCCTAGCTCCCCCATCCATTTCCAGTCCTATCCGAGTCCCTTCATCAGCTCATTTCCAATACCAGCCTCCCATCAGCCCATTTCTAGTCCTTTCCTAGCCCCACCATCAGCCCATGTTAAATCCTAGCTCCCCTCCACTCAGCCCATTTCTAATCCAAGCCCCCCATGAACCTACTTCCAGTTCTAGCCCCTCCATGAGTCCATTTCAATCCAAGCCCCCACCACAGCCCATTTCCAATCTTAGCTCCCCCAACACCCAATCCTATCCTAGCCCCTCCATCAGCCCATTTCCTGTCCTAGCTCCTTCCCCTAAGAGCCCATTCCAAGCCCCCCTCCCCATCAGCTATTTGCAGTTCAAGCCCCCTTCCACTCAGCCCATTTCCAGTCCTAGCAACCCCCCCAACCCATTACCAGTCCTAACCTCCCCATCAGCCCACTCCCAGTCCTAATCCCACCAGCCCATTTCCAGTCCTAGTCCCCCAGCAGCCGAGTTTTAGTTTTAGCCCCCCCATAGCCCATTACCAGTCCTAACCCCCCCTCAACCCACTTCCAGTCCTAATCCCATCAGCCCATATACAGATTTAGCGCCCCCAGAGCCCATCACCACTCCTAAACCCCCCCCAAGCCCATCTCATCTCCTACCACCCCCAGCCCATCACCACTCCTAACCCCCCCACCCCATCACCACTCCTACCCCCCCAGCCCCTCACCACTCCTAACCCCCCCCCAGCCCATCACCACTCCTAACCCCCCCAGCCCAGCCCATCAACACTCCTAAACCCCCCCCCAGCCCAGCCCAGCCCAGCGAATCAACACTCCTAACCCCCCCCCCCAGCCCAGCCCAGCGAAAATTAAAAGAAAAGAAAACCTGTCTGCTGCCGCGGTCGGGGCCGTCGCGGCAGAATCGAGCGTGCCGCGGGGCCCCCCTGTGCACGGCAGAGCCTGCCCTCCTTGTAGCAGCTCTCTCTTTGGAGCTGAAAAGTCAGACGCGCCGGCTTGCAGAGCAGAGCGCGAGGGAAGAGTTTCTCCCTCGCTGCTCTGTTAAGCCCGCGGGGGCTGATGGGAACTTCCCATCAGCCCCGCGGGCTTAACAGAGCAGCGAGGGAGAAACTCTTCCCTCGCGCTCTGCAAGCCGGCGCGTCTGACTTCAGCTCCAAAGAGAGAGCTGCTACAAGGAGGGCAGGCTCTGCCGTGCACAGGGGGGCCCCGCGGCACGCTCGATTCTGCCGCGGCGGCCCCGACCGCGGCAGCAGACAGGTTTTTTTTTTTTTTTCAATTTTACTTTTCAAAAAGAATGTTTTTTGCGCGGGGCCCCCTGAAACGCGGGGCCCTGTGCAAAAAACATTCTCGCTCAATGGACGGGCCGGCCCTGGTCAGAATGCAGTGATAGGACCAGAATGCTGTGAGCAGCAGCGATCATCACACGGTGTGGTTTGAGATAAAAGCCATGGCACAGGCCAATCATAGCAAGTTCAAAGTCCTAAACGTCAAAAACACCGACTTCAATAAAATGGCCAAGTACCTAAAGGAGGAGCTGACAGGGTGGAAGGAGAAAAGGGAAGTGGAATTACAATGGCCTAAACTAAAGGTGGCAATAAAAGGGGCAATGGACAAATGTGTAAGAAAAGTAAACAAACACAAGAGGAGAAGAAAACCTATTTGGTTTTCCAAAAAAGTGGCTGCTCAAATAAAGGCAAAAAACACAGCTTTCGCAAAATTCAAAAGCTTGCAAACAGAGGAACACAGAAATGAATACAGGATCAAACTCAGAGACAAAGAGAGAAATAAGGATAGCAAAATCAAAGGCAGAGGAAAAGATGGCTAAAGATGTGAAGTGTGGCAACAAAACTTTCTTCAGGTATATTGGGGAAAGGAAGAAGATCAGAGGTGGAATTGCAGGACTCAAAAGTGCTGGGAACGCACTTGTGTAAAGTGACATTGAAAAAGCAAAATTGCTAAACAAATACTTCTGCTCTGTTTTTACTAAAGAAAGTCCTGGAGAAGGACCACCTGTGACTCCCAAATATAAAAATGGGAATGAAGTAGATGATACACCATTCACAGAAGATGAAGTGTTAGAGCAACTTGCAAAACTGAAAGTGGACAAGGCCATGGAACCAGATGAGATACATCCCAATATACTGAAAGAGCTTAGAGAGGTTCTTGCAGGGCCATTAAAGGATGTTTTCAACAGATCCTTGGAAACAGGAGAGGATTCTCAAGACTGGAGAATGGCTGATGTCGTACCTCTACACAAAAGTGGTGACAGGAAAGAAGTGTCAAACTACAGGCCTGTGAGCCTTAAAAGTGGCGGGAAAAGTAATGGAGGCGCTCCTGAGAGAGTGAATAGTGAACTTTCTCAAAGCCAAAAGGTTGCAAGATCTGAGGCAACATGGTTTTATCGAAGGACGATCTTGCCAAACAAATCTGATTGAGTTCTTTGACTTGGTGACCAGGGAACTAGATAAGGGGCATGCGATGGATGTCATCTACCTGGATTTCAGCAAAGCCTTTGATACTGTTCCTCATAGGAGGCTTATCAATAAACTCAGTAGCTTGGGGATAGATCCCAAGATGATAAATTAGATCAGAAATTGGTTGACTGACAGATGACAGAAGGTGATGGTACATGAAGCTCACTCGGATGAAAGGAAGGTGATTAGCGGGGCGCCCCAGGGGTTGGTCCTGGGCCCGGCATTGTTCAATGTATTCGTGAGTGATATTGCTAAAGGACTGCATGGAAAAGTCTGTCTTTTTGCAGATAACATGGAAATTTGCAACAGAGTGGACTCCCCCGAGGGAGTGGTTAACATGAGGAGTGATCTACAAAAGCTGGAAGAATGGTCTAATGCTTGGCAATTAAGATTTAATGCAAAGACATGCAGAGTCATGCACTTGGGTAGCAGAAATCCAAGGGAAATGTACGTGATAGGGGGCGAGATACTGGGGTGCACAGATCAGGAGAAAGACCTTGGAGTGATTATTTCTGAAGATCTCAAGGTAGCAATACAGTGCGACAAGGCGGTGGCAAAAGCTAGGAGGATGTTGGGCTGCATACGGAGAGGAATTACCAGCAGAAAAGAAGAGGTACTTATGCCACTGTACAGATCACTGGTGAGGCCTCACTTGGAATACTGTGTTCAGTTTTGGAGACCATATCTTGCAAAGGATGTAAAAAGACTGGAAACTGTTCAGAGGAAGGCGACCAAAATGATTTGGAGCCTGCGTCAGAAGCCTTATGAGAAGAGACTTGAAGACCTAAACATCTACACTTTGGAGGAGAGGAGGGACAGGGGAGATATGATTCAGACCTTTACTTACTTAAAGAGAAATAATGAACAAAGAAACCTCTTCCAAAGACGGAGAAGCTGCAAACCTAGAGGGCATAACAGGAAGCTACAAGGTGGTTAATTGAAAGGTAATGTCAGGAAAGAGTAGTTACTCACCTGTAACAGGTGTTCTCCAGGAGCAGCAGGAATCAGTCCTCACATATGGGTGACATCGACGTCGATGAAGCCCTTGCGAGCATTTCCCCAGCTTTCCATGAAAGCCTTTGGGAATGCAGGCACGCATGTGCGGTTCCCTTCCCGCCTAAAGGTGCCATCTTACCTCAGTCAAATGACATAGCTAAGAACAGCACACAAAAAAAGTAAAAAAGAAACTATGTACAACTGCAACTCCCAGGGGAGGAGGGAGGGTTGTGAGGACTGATTCCTGCTGCTCCTGGAGAACACCTGTTACAGGTGAGTCACTACTCTTTCTCCAGGACCAAGAAGGAAATCAGTCCTCACATATGGGACTCCCTAGCTCTGGGCTACCAGGAACCCAGGCTGAACAAGAGAACTCCCACTAGTCCCAGCATCAAAAAAAAGGCTTTTCACTAACAGAACCTCCACCGGTAGCCCAACAGAGGGCAGGAGGGCAGGAGTTGCCTAAACCTCAAAGAGATTCCGGAGTACTGCCTGGCCAAAAGCACTGTCCCTAAGGGACTCCCTCTCCAGACAGTAATGTGCCGCAAAAGTCTGGCTTGAAGACCAAGTAGCAGCCCTGCAGATGTCTACCAACGGTACAGAGTGGAGATGAGCCACTGAGGCAGCCATTGCCCTGACACGATGGGCCATGACCCGACCCTGCAAAGGAAGGTCAGCCGTCCTGTAAGCCCAGGTGATACAGTCAGCCACCCAGATGGACAAGGTACGCTTGGACACAGCCAACCCCAAATTATTAGGGTCAAAAGATATGAAGAGCTGAGTAGCCCTTCTGTGCCCCTGCGTACGGTCAAGGTAGAAGGATAAGGCCCTCCTACAGTCCAGGGTATGCAGAACTGCTTCAGCCTGGCTTGCATGAGGCCTAGGGAAGAATGTTGGAAGAACCACCTCCTGGTTGAGGAGGAAAGAGGAGACAACCTTTGGGAGGAACTTTGGATGAGTCCTGAGGACTACCCTGTTCCCATAGAATCTGGTGTAAGGCCTGTCACAGACCTGTGCCTGAAGCTCACTCACTCGCCTGGCTGAGGTTAGGGCTACCAAGAAGAGTGTCTTCCAGGACAGGAAGCGTAGAGGACAAGTAGCCATCGGCTCAAAAGGTGGGTGAGTCAGCTGCTGCAAGACCACATTCAACTCCCACTCAGGAGCAGGAGGACGGATTGGAGGCTTGAGCAAGAGCAAGCCTCTGAGGAACCTGGACACCAAGGGGTGAACCGATAATGTCCTTTCACCAGTGAGTAGTGAGCTGCTAGAGCTGAGAGGTGGATCCGAACAGAATTGGACTTAAGGCCTTGATTTGATAAGTGCAGTAAGTACTGAAGCACTACTGGTACAGTACAGGAGTAGGCATCCTCTGTACGTAGGTGACACCAGGCGGAAAACCTTTTCCATTTAAGAGCATAGGTTCTCCTAGTGGACTGTTTCCTAGAGGCTAGGACAACCTCCTCAACTTCCTGAGGTAGGCCCCAGGGAGCCAAAACTACCCTTGCAGCCTCCATGCCATCAAATTGAGAGCTTTGAGATTGGGGTGCAGAAGGGAACCCTGATGCTGAGCGAGAAGGTTGGGTTGCAATCCCAGAGGCAGTGGGGGATCCACGGCCAGCTGATGCAGAAGTGGAAACCAAGGCTGTCTCGGCCACCTGGGAGCCACCAGCAGGACCGAGGCCTTGTCCTGAAGAATCTTGAACAGAGTTCGGGCCACCAAGGGCGTGGGAGGAAACGCATACAGTAGACCCTGAGACCAGGGAATCAGAAAAGCATCTGCTGCTATCCGCAGAGGATGTGGTTGCCTGGAGCAGAACTTTGGCAGCTGTTTGTTCAGTGGACTCACAAACAGATCTATGGATGGAAGTCCCCATTTCAGGAAAATCTTCTGAACCACCAAAGGATGGAAATTTTGAGTTTATTAAACAAGCAACAAAATACATACAAAAAGCTGAAACTATCACCCCAACCAAAGTCCCACACCCCCCCAAAAACCCCCACCCCCCTGACATATCACAAAACAAATATCACAACCCCCCGTGACCCACCTGCCCAAAACCCACCACCAAACCCAGCAATCAACACACGTGCCCCTCCTCCCAACAACACCCACAAACGTCTCTAACAATGTCCATGTCCCCTCCCCCCCTCGGTCCATTGTCCCTGCCCGACCCAACCCCTCCCTGCAAGAACACCCCAAAGCAGTCCACACATTGTCCGTCTTGCAATCCCTGAACCCTTCCCCCACACAACAGTCCCCACCAGTCCAAATGTTTATGCAGTCCTCCAGTGTGTGGGAACTGCCAGACTCCCCCCCCCCCCAACCCCCTCGAAGACAGAGTCCCCTGTCCCCATCCCTCCCCCTGCAGCGGGAGCAGCAGCTCCCCCTCCCTCCACCCCAATCCCTGCCCCCTCCCCATCCGTCCCACAGAACCAAACACATCAAAAACAAGCCTCCCTACCCCCACCCCCCAAACAGAAACATAAGGGCATCTTAAGCCCATCCCCAACATAATCCCACCAAAACAAAGCATAACTAATCATACAAATCAAAGGCTAAAAACAAAGCAAAAATAACATAACCCCTGTGCTGCCCTGCGATCAGCCAGCGGAGCGGGATGCCCAGGACACAAAAAGGACATACAAAACCACTAACAACAACAACAATGTGGGACAGCCCCCTCGAAGAGGAAAGGGAGAGCGCACAACTGTTATCACCCCTGAAGCAGCACCACCTCACCCCCCCCCCCGGGAGAAACACAACCCCAACGTCAGACTCACAAATAAACACCAGGGAAGGAAACCCAACCCCTCCTGCCACACCCCTCCCCTAGTGAAACAAAACAAACCTCAGAGCCCTACAGGGACGATAACCCCAGGGAACCCCTCCCCCTCACGGGGGGCGGAGGGTGAGGTGACGCCACAGACGCTCCCAACGATGGGCTTCCACCACCCGCCTTTCACATTGCGCCATGCTGGACACTTCCTCCAAAATGTCCCGCACCACCTCATCGAGGGCAGGACCAACCCCCGGGTCGAGACATGACAGCGCGCTTGCCACAGGTGGTAGCGCACTACAGCCGTGACGAGGTAGAGGGTCCCGGAGTCCTGCCTTAGAGGAAAGGACCAGGCCCCGTACACCCACTCCGCATACGTGAGGAGGGAAAGGTCGCGCAGGTGAAGAGCAGCGGACACCAACCGGCAGGCCTCCACGTTAAAGGGGCACTGCCGGAGGAAATGGTCCATGGTCTCCGCCTGCCCCTCACACCCGGCCCTCGGACAGACCCGCTCGGCCTGTGACCTGTACTTGAGGTTGTCCCTCACGTACAAACGCCCGTGGAAAGACAACCAGGCTACATCCCGAACCTTCTTCGGTAGCCGAGGGGAGTTCAACAGCCGAAGGCCCCGCTGCATCACATCCGCCGGAGAGTCCCGCAGGGCCCACCGTGGTTGATAGTGAGAGGTGAGTACCATCCGGTATAATCCTTTTCGCCCCAAGGACTGGGCGAGCGGGTCGGTCACCCCCCACCGCCGAATGAGCCCCACCATCACAAATACGTACGATGGGGCCTGTTCCCCTCTCCGGCGCACACGTGGGACCGAGGACGCCCCCTCCCACTGCTCCCAGAAGCGGGAGAACCATTCCCGATAGGAGGCCACCCACCAAACCCCACCCCCTTCCCTCATCCTACCTAAGTGAAACGCCATAGACAAGACTGACAGGAAAACAAGGGGGTGCAACATACCCAAACCACCCTCTGCCCGATCCAGGCAGACGATGTTGCGCTGGACAGGGTTCAAGCGGTTACCCCACAGAAAACAGAAAAAGACGGCACAGACAGACGCCTGACGGGACAACGGAAGGACGAAGACCGTGGCTACGTGCAGAAACAGAGGAAGCAGAAACGTCCCGAGGAGTTTGATCTTCTCCTCGTACGTACACCTCCACCCCCTCCACCGCAGCACCCGACACCGTGCAGTCTCGAGACAACGGTCCCAATTGGACTCCGCACAGTCCTCCGACCCGAAGACGAGGCCCAAAACACGGACCTCCCCCACGGGAGGAGGAAAGGGGGCGCAGGAAGGCGGGGAGGCCTCCGAGGGGCCCAACCACAGCGTCTGGCACTTGCTGTGGTTGACAACAGAGTGGGCTACCCCCGAGTACTCCTCCACGGCCTCCCGCAGGGCCTCTACCCCTTCAGTGCCGTCCACGTAAACTGAGATGTCGTCAGCGTAGGCAACGATGGTCACCGGGGACGCACCAGGCGCCTCCAGGCCCCGTAACCCACCTGAGGACAATCTCCGGAGTAAGGGGTCGAGGGAGAAAACATACAGCAGGGGGCTCAAAGGGCACCCCTGCCGCACCCCCGAGGTGACACCAAATGGCCGTCCGAGCCACCCGTTAATAAACGGGAAGCTCACCCCCCCGCGGTCCAGCGCCTGCACGACGAAGAGGAAACCTGCGGGGAGGCCGAAGTGCTGGAGCACCACCCACAGGTGCCGGTGACTGACTCGATCAAAGGCCTTGGACTGATCCAAGGAGACCAACCAGTGGTCCCGTTGGAGCGACCGGCCTCTTTCCACCATCTCCCGGACTGTGGCGACAGCGTCCAGAACCCCTCTCCCCCGAACGGAACAATACTGGGAAGGGGACAGCAAATCGCCCGATACCTCCACCAGTCGGTTGGCCAAACACTTGGCCAGGATCTTCCGGTCCGCGTTCAGAAGAGAGAGCGGCCGCCAGAAGTCCAAGGAGCTATCGTCCTTCCCCTTGGAGAGCAGCAGCAGGACAGACTCGCGAAATGACCGCGGGAGATACCCCGTGTCCATGATCTCCTGAAACAAGGAGGTCAGGAAGGGGGCCAGCTGGGCAATGAAAGAGCGATAGAACTCCACAGGGAGCCCATCGCGCCCAGGCACCTTCCCCAACGGCATGGCACGAATCGCCCTCTCCACCTCCACCTGCTGAATCGTGCAGCGCGTGCATCAACCTGTGCCTGGACCACAGCCGAATACACCGGGGGAAGGCCCAGGTACGTTCGGAGATGGGTGAGGTCCACGGGGCGATCCCCAAACAGGTCCGAGAAGTATTCCCCCACCATCCGCAAAAGGTCCTCCTGGGAGGTATGAAATGGTACCGTCCTCGCCCCGCAGGGCCATGACCTCCCGACGCTGAACCCTCTCCCTGCAAGTCCGGAAAGGGTCTGGAGTGGCGCCCCCACCGGCCGCCCCCTCAAAGAATAGGGAGGCATGGCGATCGTAAAGCAGGCCACGGAGCTGGACGCGCACCTCTTCAACCTCCTCCCGCGCTGCCCCTCGGGATACCAAACGATCCAGCGACCTCCGGAGGACAGTGTAGGTGAGGTAGCGGGATCGAGCCATGGAGGTACCCCGGGAACGGAAGAGTTGTCGGGCACGCATCTTCACCTCATCCCACCAGGCGCCACGGGAAGGAAAAACACTCAGCAGGGTCTCCTGGTCTGCGAGAAAGGCCAAGAACTCCTGGACCACCTCTGATGTTGCCAACAACTGCACATTCAGTCGCCACAGGCCAGGACCCCTGCTAAGCTCCTCGTGGTTGCCCAGGAAGGACATGAGAGGACGCGGTGGTCCGACAAGTCACCCGCCTGCAACTGCGGAGGGGAACACTCCACCCGGGCACTCACATCTATCCGATCGATACGACTCCTGCAGGTCCCATGGTAGTAGGTGAAACCCGGCGACCGTGGAAAGGCCCGGTGGAAAACATCCACCAGGTCAGCCGTCCGGGTCATCTCGGCCAAAAAGAGGCCCTCGTAACTAGGTGGGCAACGCTCCCCCCCTCGGTCCTGCAAAAAGGTGGTGGTGTTGAAATCCCCGGCGAGGACCACCAAACGGGAGGTGTGTAGGTAGGGCGGATGACCCCAAACATGGTCTTCCGCCCAACTTAGACTGGGGGCCGTAGACCACCACGAAACGAAACCGATAAGGCCCACAGTAGCCTTCTAAGAGCAGACACCGGCCCTGCTCCAGTTCCCACACGTACTGCCACCTGAAATCGGTTAGACGTGAACAAAACCGCCACTCCTGCGTAGGGCTGTGCCGCAAGTGACCAGTACGAAGGGCCCCACCTCCACTCTCCGCTTCGCCCGATGAAGGCTAACGAGCGAGGTGAGCCTGGTCTCCTGCAAGAAGATGACATCCAGCCCACTCGTAGAAATAAAATAATAGGCCTTATCACGCTCCTGGTCAGAGAAAATGCTGGCCACGTTGATGGTGGCGCACGAGAACGCAGGAGTGCACGCCATGCCTATTTCGAGTGCAGTGACCCTTTCCTCCTCTTCTCACCAACCCCAGGATCCCCAGAATCCCGCTTGCAGGACAAGCCCGCGAGCTGGAGCACCTCCTCCTGGTCCCGTCGACCACCTCGAGGATCTCCTCCTCCTCCCGCTCGACCCTGTCACCCCAGGAGGTGCTGGCGCCCCCGGGACCACCAGGCAAAGCTGTCGCGAGGGGCAGACCCAGCCCCCACGGGATGAGGAGGCACAAACGGGTCAGGGGTCGGAGGAATGACCTCCTCCGTGGGGTCCACCACCTTTGCAACCCCCCCCTCCCCGGACAAAGACTGAGACAATACGACAGTGCCCACCCCCGCGGGGGAGGCCAGGGCGGCCGGGTCAGCAGGGGGCTCCTGCGAAGGCCCCGAACCCAACTGCGGGGGTACAAACCCATCCTCCCTCACCCGTCGGGCGCCAGTATCCCCCTTGATTGGAGGACCCTGACTGCGGCGCGCCTTCGGCATCTTTGAAGGTCGCCGCTGAGGAAGAGGGGCCGCCCCCGCCGCTAACCGCTCCGAGCGCCGCACAGGAAGCCCTGCCTCCACAGGCAAGCCCTCATCTGCCTCAGCCGCATCAGTAGCCAAAAAGACAAAACGGTTGATGTCCAACACGGGCTCTGCATCCGGCAACGGGGATGTCTCCCGTTTCTTCCTTTTGGACTTGCCACCCTTGGAAGGGACCGTAGTCCATTCCTCAGGTGGCACCACCCGCAACCTACTATCCTGTCGTGCTACATTAACCTCCACCACATCAACCCTCTCCTCCTTCCTACCCGAATCCCCTCCCCCTGGTGGCTCCCTCGGCTCGATGGACTCCTCTACCCTAGGGCCCTCGGACTCCTCCTGAGGGAGAGGGGCCTCCACAACCTCCTCCCGCACAGAAGCCCGAGGTGGAGTGACGGCATCCCCCCCCGGTCCATTGTGTGACGCGGAGGGGCAGCGGGCGAAGGGGTGGCCCAACTCCCCGCAAAGGTTACACCGAATTAGCAGACACCCGGCCGAGGCGTGACCCCTTCCACCACAACGAGTGCAGACCTGCTCGGGACAGTTCATGCTCAAATGGCGAAATGAGCCACAGCGGTGACACTCGCGGGGTTGCCCGGGGTAATAGCACAAGATGCGATCCCGACCTAGAAAACCAGCCGAGGGCACGTGCTGCACGACGTTCCCCACCTCACGCAAACGGATCCTGCCTTTCCACGACCCGTCCCACACCCCTAGGGGCCCAGCGCCCTTAACCAGGGGTGCGAGGAGCACCGCATGGCGCGACAACCAAAACTGGATGTCCTGCCCTGGGAGCGACTCATTCCTGTATAGGATGGTCACAGGTACCGCCCCCTGGCGAGAGATAGGCACAACACGAAAGTCAGCCCACCCACCCAGCCCCCGCTGCTGCGGGTATCGGTCCCAGAAAATCTCCAGCCCCCGTCGCAGCATTAAACAAACATAAAATTCAATGGTGTTGTTCATGTTGATAAAGGCGTATAGTTATCCTGGGAGAAAACCCAGCCCAAGGACCATCCTCAAGACCTGTTCCCTGGCTGGAGGGGACCCCTCCCCAGCCCATCGGATCTGCGGCCACGTTGCGCCGTCGGACCTCACCCCCTACTCCCCTTTGGAACCCTCCCCCACCCCTCCTCCCTCCCCTCCTGCGGGACCATTCCCCTGCATAGTTCCCCTCCCCCCACCTTCACCCGACTTCCCCGGAGTGGTGCCCCGACCCCCTCAGAGCCTCCGCAAAGGTACGGAGGGGGGGAGCCGACCCCCCAGCTCCCATCCCCTGCCTACCTTGATGTTCTCCGCCTTCCACCTGCGGGGGAACCTGCTGCTGGTCTGCAGGATCCGTGACCTCCTCACTTATAGCAACCTGAGAACTGGGTAGGGTCATCTCCGCAAAAACAGAGTCCGGGATGCTCTCCCCCCCGGATCCCTGGGTGCCACCGAGAAACCCTGGATCACCCCCTGCTGCCACCACCGTATGCTGAAAGGCAGCAAAACCCCAGGAGGGCCCGTCGGGGTCTCCAATGCCATTTTTTAAGCAGCACAAACCTGGTTCTCGGTAACACCCAGGGAACCGGAAGGCCCCCCCAAACTCCCATCCCGCGTTCTCCGACCCAGCGCAAGGCTCCTGGGTTTCGGCCACCACTACCGGGGACGAACCCCGCTCCCCTCCATCCCCGGATCCGGGGTGACCACCGCCCCCCCAACCCTACTGAGAAACTGTCGTCCGCTCCCCCTTCGCCGCCACCCGTGCTTCCCCTCTCCCTCCGTCCACCATCCCCGTTATGGCTACCGACGACAAGGCAGGACCCGCCCGAGACAACAGGGCAGATCCCTCACCCAGAACATCCCCCACCCCTCCCCCCCCCTGCCTCCTGTCCCCCCCAGGTCCTACCTGGTCGTCGGTGCCAGCCGTGGCACAGGGATCTAGAGAAGTCCGACCGGCAGCCAGGGCTCCAGCAGGGAGGGCGGACACCCCCCTGCGAGCCAGGCCTCCCCCGGTTACCGCACCAAGCAGCTGCACATCCTTCTCCCCTGCCGTAGACCGCAGGGACAGCTGACCCATTTTCCCCCAGCCCCCCCCCCGGGGGGCCGAAAAATAAGAGCAGCCCGTAACCCACTCCGGCCACCCACCGGAACCCCCCCTACGCCGGACAGCCACCCCAGAAGGCTGGGGCCGGTCCCCCTCCATCCACTGGAGCTTCCCGAGGGAAGAAACAGCAAGGCCTCCAGACGGCTCCCGGAGAACTACAGGCTGTGAAACTGCCCTCTCAGTGAAACCGGCAGACATCCAAGGATTCAGAGCTGCTACTCCCCGACGTTCACAAACCCCATTTTTCCCCCTTTCCCCTTGCCCACACGAGCCACAGGAAAGACGCAGTTCTGCAACTGTTTGCCGCTGGTTCTCAGCATTCTTCTGGGCTGCAACAGGCAGCCGGCTAGCCGCGGCGATGTCCAGGGACCCCCGATGGTTGAAAGGAGCCGCCGATGAGTGGGCATCCACACCAACATCCCCTCCGATAGAGGGGGACTGGAATCCACCATGGTCTATCCCCGTTGAGGACCTCCGGGACTCCACGGCTGATCAAGGACCGAAGAATGCCCATCCGCACACTTCCGGGTTCCCCCGGAAGTGACATCACGCAAGTCACGGCGGCCATCTTGGATCGGCGATCCTGCCGGGGGAAGCCCTGCGACCAGCTGTTCCTGCAGGGATCCCCCATCAGCTGTACTGAGTGCAATTGTCGAACTCCGGTGGCCATCTTGAATCGCTATCCGGGATGTAGAAACTGCCGGGACCGATACCACCGCAACCCCAGGCACTGGATATCCACGATTCCTGCCATCTCCTATCTCTTCTATTCGGGAATTGACTTCTACAGCCATGGAAGAATCCCGCAAAGTTCGGCGGTGCAACCCTCCACCCCCCGCTCCTCAAGGACACCATTCGGACAATTCTTCAGGTTAGTGTGGGGAAGGACCCTCATAGCAGACACAGAGACTTCATCCGATAATGTAGCCAGATCAGGAGCCTGCAGAGACGATATTCTGCGATCTGTGGTACCAGACAGAACAGGCAACGGGGGTATTCCCATCTCTAGGACACCCGAAGAAGGCAAGGGGGATAGCAGACCCTTTTCTGATCTACCAGCCTTCCCACCCCCGAGGGCCCCCCCCTGGACTGTAACCTCTACCCTGATTCCACCTTGCATAATTGGAATATAACTCCGTGAGGGACCCACAACCATGTTGTTGGAGGTATACGATTTCCCGGGTTTTATCCTTCAGGGCCCGCTTCACCCCCTTTCTATAGGTGGCATAGGCCACCCATTCCTCCCCGGGAATGGTGGCCTGCAGGCTCTCCAGGTGGGAGAGCTGGGCTTGCAGCTGGGCCGCCTCCTCTTGGAGACCCCGAAGCCGCCGTACTGCCACCACGATCTCATCTGGGGCCCTAGCTGGCTTCTGGTAGGAAGGTAGGTCCAACCCCCCGTCCTCATCCTCACCGGAGGAGGTGGAGACCTCCTCCAGGACCCGAGGCGGAGGGGGGAACCCGCCTCCTCCAGTTCTGTACTCCACGGTCCTCCAGGGTCTCCCCAGGGCCTCTCCCTGCTGCCACCCAGCCTCCACACCATGCCTGGGGAGGAGACAGGAGCCTCCTCCCTGGGGTAGCGGGCCCAACCCTCCATACCTGTGGGTACCTCCTCCCTGGCCAGGCACAGTCCTACCTGGGGGGTCCCCCCACCGGGCGCCCGGCTGTTCCCTAGTTCCTTCATCGAGGTCCAAAGAAGGAGGAGGCCTACCAGGCGTGGCAGGCCTCTGTGCCTGGGCCTCCCCTGCTGGCGGTGGCCCCGGTCCCGCCATCCAGGCACGAGCAGAGAAAAGGAACTGCTCCCTAGCAGGAGCT
The DNA here is from genome assembly GCA_033557465.1 of Ichthyophis bannanicus. Classification (NCBI taxonomy): domain Eukaryota; kingdom Metazoa; phylum Chordata; class Amphibia; order Gymnophiona; family Ichthyophiidae; genus Ichthyophis; species Ichthyophis bannanicus. The sequence goes on along the minus strand of CM066033.1, from coordinate 1,220,623,057 downwards.
CTGCTCAACTGAAACCTCTCAGTGCTGCAGCCAAACAGGAAGTGGGTGGAGCTGCCACTCGTGGGGCTGAAGAATTCTGCTCAACCTGTCGGCCAGGTAGTTATCCTGGCCAGGGAGATACACAGCCTTGAGGAGCATGTTGTGCCTGAGAGCAAACAAGCAAAGGTCCTGTGCTTCCTGACAAAGGAGCCTGGACCCAGTTCCGCCCTGCTTGTTCACATAGAACATGGCTACCTGGTTGTCTGTTTGAACCAGGACAGACTGATGAGCCAGGGTTGGAGAGAAAGTTTTGAGGGCTAACCGAATAGCCCTGAGTTCCAACAGATTGATTTGCTGTGCAGCTTCCCAGGGAGACCACAGGCCCTGGGTGCACTTGCCTAAACAATGAGCACACCAGCCCTGCAGGGAGGTGTCCGTGGTCAACACCACTGTGAACCCAGGAATTTGAAAAGGCACCCCTTGCAGCAGATTGGGTGGGTGCAGCCACCAGCTGAGGGAGTTCAGAAATTGTCTGGACACCCTTATCCTGTCTCTGAGGCTGCCTGTGGCCTGTGACCACTGAGTCCGAAGGCACCACTGTGCCGGCCTCATATGGAGCCTGGCATTGGGGGTCACATGTACTGTCGAAGCCAGGTGGCCAAGAAGCCTCAGGCAGAGTCTGGCAGAGACCAGTGACCTGCTGAGAAACTGGCTTGCCAAGTTTATCAGTCTTTGAGCTCTTGTCCTCTGGCAAGAATGCCTTTGCCAGCAGAGAGTCCAACTTTGCCCCTATGAACTCTAAGTTCTGGGATGGGAGCAAAGTGGACTTTGCAAAGTTTATTACAAACCCTAGGCTTTGAAGAAGAAGAGCAATAGTTCTGAGGGTGGCTTGTCTGGCCTCCTGGAACATCTGACCCCTGATGAGCCAGTCGTCCAGATAGGGGAAGACAAAGATTCTCTGATTTCTCAAGTAGGCCGCCACCACTGCCAGGCATTTGGTAAAAACCCTGGGAGCGGAGGTGAGGCCAAAAGGTAGTACTCTGTACTGATAATGGTTTCCTCCCACAATGAACCTGAGGTACTTTCTGTGGTCTGGATGAATGAGGATGTGAGTATACGCATCCTTTAGATCTAAGGAGCATAGCCAATCTCCCTGCTGGAGGTAGGACAGAAGGGTTCCAAGAGTAAGCATCTTGAACTTTTCCTTCTCCAGGAACTTGTTGAGGTTTCGGAGATCTAGAATAGGTTGAAGGCCACCGGTTCTTTTGGGTACCAGGAAATACCTGGATTAGAACTCTTGACCTTGCAAGTGGGGAGGCACAGGCTCCACTGCCCTGTCCACCAACAGACCTTGTAGCTCCTGAAGGAGAAGATCTGTGTGCAGGGGAGGCCTTGGAGGCTCCCCTGGAAAGTATGGAGGAGGCAGTTGTTGGAAGTGTAATGCATAGCCCCTGTGGACTATGCTTAACACCCAACTGTCTCCAGTGATGAGTGGCCACTGGTGGGCAAACAGAGTGAGGCGACCTCCTGTGCAGGGTTGGGAGAGCAGTGACAGAGAGGCTATGCCTAAGGAGTCAAAAAACCCCACCCTGCTGAGTGGGAGCAGGGGCCGGAGGCTTGGGGGTCCTCTGCCTACGGGGCCCATTACCCTGCCCCTTGGCTTGCTGACCCTGAGGGGCAGCTTGGGCAGCCTGATATTGTGGGTACTGTTTGTAGGCAGTGCCCTTCCTCGGGTAACAGGGCTTTTTACCCGAGCCCTTCTTCTTGTGAGAAGGGGCAGAAGTCTTTCTAGACAGCCTTGTCCTTGTGAGGTGCTCGGTCTCAAGCTGTGCGGCCTTCTCGGTCATGGGCTTGCCAAAAAGGTTCTCACCTCGGCAAGGGACATCGACCAACTTGTCCTGAACCCATGGCTCGAGGTCCGATGACTGCAGCCATGCCTGGCGTCGAGCCGCGATGCCAGCTGCCGCAACACGGGCCGAAGCCTTGAAGCCATCGTAGGCAGCGTGGGACATAAACTTGGAGCATTCCCAGATCCCCGAGGACAAGGACTTGAACCTCTGCAAGGGTTCCCCGGAGAGACCAGCAGAGAACCCTGCCAGCTCTTTGGCCAGGTCTCGCAAGTACATGCCCATGTACAGCTGGTAAGACTGGACACGGCAAGCAAGCATCGAGCCCTGGAAGCACTTTCTATCAAAACCATCGAGGTTTTGGGCCTCCCTGCCAGGGGGCACCGCGGAGTGCATCTTCTGACTTTTCAGGCGATGCATGGCCGATTCCACCACCAAGGAATGGTGTGGTAGCTGCACCTTTTGAAAGCCAGGACTCTTCCGGAGTCGATAGATCGAATCGACCTGCTTGTTTAAAACTGGCGCCGAGGCCGGTGCCTCCCACATCCGGAAGAGGAGCCGTTCCAGCATCGGAGGAACCGGGACAGTAAAGGCCTCCTTCGGAGGAGAGTCGTACTACAGGGCCTCAAGCTCCTCGGCTCAAGGCTCCTCCTCGGGGTCCGCAGGGATAGCCAACGCAGTGGCCATATCCCGGACAAACTCCGAGAACTGGGTATCCTCCAGAGGGGATCTACTCCAGGGTTCAGACTGCGGTGAGTCCGATGGGACGCACCGAGTCTTGAAGGTGTCGGGGGACTCCTCATCCTCCGTCTCCCATGCGGACTCGTCCGATGAGGAATCAATTCCGACCTCGCGGGGCCTGTGAGCACCCACCCCGACGCCGAAGGCACCGGCGTCGAAGCCCTCAGTCCCGAACGGGAGGTCGAGGGAGACCGCGACTGAATTCGACCTCGAGCCTTCATGGCCTCGAGTATTGGCTTGGTCTCCGGGGTCGACTTCGATGTCGATGTCCCGGTGGTCGGGGCAGATGCACCAGACAGGCTGGCCATCAGTGCCCGCTGCTGTTCCATGAAGGCAGACAGTCTGCTCTCCAAGGCTGTCAACCTGAGACCCAGCTCAGGAGACTCAGCAGCTCCCGACTCGGGCCCCGGCGGTACCACCGGGCCTGATGTCGGCTCCCTGGGAGGAGAGTCCTCAAGAACTACAGTGCTTACGTGTCCAGCAGACTCCAGCTCCAGTTGAGGGACTTTGGAAGGCTTCTCCTGTTCCATGGGCCCGGGGAGATGGTCGGGGGTCTGAGACCTAGCTCTCGAGGAGCCAGGGACCTCCTCCAACGATGCCCTCGTGAGCCTCTTCTTCCTCTTGTGTTCCCGGTCGGGGGACCCCCTGTCCGAGGAGCCATGACGGTGCTCGGGATCCGATTCCCGAGATGTCGAGGCCTCAGACGAGGTCCGGGCCCGGCCAGAAGCCGAGTCAGAAAAAAGCCTTTCCTTTTGGTGCTGACGACTTCGCAGTGCCTTGGAAGACATTTTCCCACATGGTACACACATCTTAGGGTTGTGATCAGGACCGAGGCACCGAAGGCAGCAGTCATGTGTGTCGGTGAGAGACATCAGCGTCTTGCACCGATCACACTTCTTAAAACCGCTGGAAGCCATCGGGGGAAAAAAGAGTCCCCGCGAGGTCAAAGGACCGGCCTTCCAGGGAAAAAGAAAAAAAGGGCGCAAATGCCAGCCACTAAGGGCAAAAAACGAAAAAGGAAGATCGGGCTCAATACCGGTGTACCGAACCCGGCGGGAGGGCAACCGGCGTCGAATGGGAGAAGAAAAAATAGCGAAGAAGCGCAAAAAATCAAACAATTTTCCAGGATGACTAGGACTCACGTCCGGTGGCTTCACAGAAAACGAGAGACTGAGCAAGATGGCACCTTTAGGCGGGAAGGGAACCGCGCATGTGTGCCTGCATTCCCAAAGGCTTTCTTGGAAAGCTGGGGAAATGCTCCGCAAGGGCTTCATCGACGTCGATGTCACCCATATGTGAGGACTGACTTCCTGCTTGTTCCTGGAGAAACCGTCTTCCATCTATTCCAGTAGCGCATGCCGTCCACATGAAAGAGACATATGATAACTTAAAGCATCTACTGACTTCCATTAACTATAACAAGTACAGCTGGTACCTCTGTGGTGACTTGAAGGTAGTTGCCCTTTTAATCGGACTGCAGCAGGGATATATAAAATGCATGTGTTTCTTATGTGGGTGGGATAGCCGAGCAAGGGATTGGCACTACTTGTGGAAGGAATGGAATCGCAGACAAAATGTAACAGTTGGAAAGAAGAATATCCAGCACCAAGCTCTGGTTGAGACTCACAAAATCCTGCTACCACCCCTTCACATCAAACTAGGTTTGATAAAAAAACTTTGTGAAAGCCATGGACTGCACTTCGCCAGCTTTCTGATACCTGCATGAAAAATTCCCTCAACTCAGCGAAGCAAAGATTAAAGAGGGAGTTTTTGTGGGTCCTCAGATTCGAGAGCTCTTCAAAGATGACCGGTTCAACAACTTGCTGCAGTGTCAACAAACTTTCTCGGGAATGTTAGGGCAGAAAACTACAAGGAACTAGTAGAAGACATGCTGATGCAGTAGCAGAAACCTGGCTGCAATATGTCTCTAAAGATCCATTTCCTTGATTCCTATCTCGATTTCTTTCCTGACAACTGTGGTATGGTTAGTGATGAACAGGGCAAAAGTTTTGACCAGGATATCGCAATGATGGAGCAAAGATACCAGGGAAAATGGTCCACTACAATGCTGACTGACTAATGATGGACACTCCCCAGAGAAGCTCTCGAACAGCTGTACAAGAGAAAGGCGAAAAAATCTAAGAAGTAGTCTATGACTTGGTTTTTTACAGGTATTAACCGAAGGCCTATTATATTTACTATTGGCATGCATTTCGTGATGTAAACATTAATTCTTGTAGATTACAAAAAATCTAGAGCCAACTTTGCAATTTCACTGTCATATTCGTGTTCAGCATATAAAAAATGATAAGAAATTACTATTTTTATTTCAGTAACATGACTTTTGTAAAAATTGTTGGCCTATCAGTATAGGATACTTCCTGTGGGCTCCTGCATACCCTTGAACAGCCAGGACTGGATTAGTCTCCATGGGAGATGGGCCAAGGGGCTCTGACCTGTCAGCTGGGGTACACTGCTAACACTACCTGTAGCAGTGCACAAGCATACTCCCCTGCCTCTGTGGTCACCATAGTCCAGGGCCAGCATATCATTATGCAGTGGTGCCTGCTTGCTGGTCTGGACATGCATAGAGGGGGAGGGCACAAGTGGAAAGGCCAATGCAAATGGCAAAGGGCATGTCAGACTGTGCAATATGCACCCATCTCTTGGCTGTTTGAGGAAACCAGGACCACTTGTGACTTGCAATACACAGCCTCCCTTAAGCCACACTGAACAAGGATGATGTATTTGGAAAACATTATCTATGTAAAATATGAAAGTAAATAATGAAAATCCAGAACAGAAAAGGGTATATGGGTACAAACAATAGAGAGGTTCAGTAAAGAATGCATTCCAAACTCCATCCTACACATTCTACATGCCTTCCCCTCTCCCCTAGCCTCCTTGCCCCATTCTCAGGTGACAACCAAGACTTGCCATCCCTCCCACTGTGCAAGCCCCCAAAATGCTCCATGCCCCATCTATCTATGCTCCCCCTTCCCTGAACCTCATTGTGGGCCAGGGGCTCCTGTTGGCACTGCACTACCTGCATGAAGCCGGGAGGTTGGCCAGTATCCCCTCCCTTGCAACCTCCACTGCCTCCCTCAGGAGCTGAAGCTCCTGTACCACAGCTGCCAGTGATGGCACAGTCTCCTGAGGGAAGCCATAGGCTATGGGATATGTAGGAGCTTTAGGGGAGGTTGATGATGGGGGCATGGTCCTACAAGGTGTGTCACCCCCACATCGGGTGACCTGTGCACCTCAGTGGCCATGGATGCTACTGTGGAGGGCCAGGACATTGCTGGAGTGGCATGGTGAATTGGTGACTCCAGTGTGTCACCCACCGCCCATTCTTCCACCTTTACTTGGGCTGTGTCCACAGTCTCACCCACTCATACTCCTCAGTTGGATGTGCTCCTCTGTGGCAACATGCCATGGGATGTGTCCTCCTCTTCCTCCTTTTCACCTTCCTCCCCCTCTTCCTCAAATTTATCAGACTCCTCTTCCTCCTTGTCTTCTTCTCCCTCATATTGTTCCTCTCCTTCTTCTTCCTCTTCTTCTAACCTCCTCCTTCTCTCTGTCCTCCATTTCTGCCGCTTCTTCCTCCTTCACTCTTTTCTCCATCTCCCCTTCCTGCTCACTAGAAAAGGTTTTAGATAGCACTGGGGAGAGGTCTGCTGTCTTGGTACATGTTGGTACAAATGACATAGGAAGGGAGATTCTGGAAGCCAAATTTAAGTTTTTAGGTAGGAAGTTGAAATCCAGAACTTCCAAGAAAGCATTCTCTGAAATACTTCCCGTTCCACCTGAAGGACCCAAAAGACAGGCAAAGCTCCAGAGTCTCAATGCATGGATAAGATGATGGTGCAAGGAGGACGGCTTTGGATTTGTTAGGAACTGGGCAACATTCTGGGGAAAGGATGGGCTTTTCTGAAGGGATGGACTCCGCCTTAACCAGGTTGGAACTTGGCTATTGGCATTAACCTTTAAAAAGGAGATAGAACAGCTTTTAAACTAGATTACAGAAGAAAGCTGCCAGTCACCCAAGAGTGCATGACTCACAAGGATGTATCCTTAAAGGATACTAAGCAAAAGAAGGAAGTTAGGGCATCCGACAGAGAGGTTCCAATAAAGATAAAAGTAATCCTGAAGTACAGAGAAGACAGAGCTGAAAGAATCCAAATTACCCATCTACTGATAATCAGATTAATATGAATAAGATTGTTGTTGTTGACTAATAGCGGCCCTCTGGATAGCTATCCTAAATTGTGTTCAGTCTTCAGTCAGGTGGCTCATTGTTCACAGACTGGTACAATCTCTAAAATGCCTGTATGCAAATACTAGAAGTCTAAAAAATAAGATAAGAGAGCTAGAATATATAGAACTAAATGAGAGGTTAGATATGATTGGTATCTCAGAGACCTGGTGGAAGGAGAACAACCAATGGGACACTGTGATACCTGAGTACAAACTATACTGCAATGATAGATCAAATTGGTGGAGGGGTTGCGCTCTATGTTAGAGAGGGAATTGAGTCACACAAGATTAAAGATTTGCAGGAAACAAAATACACTGTAGAATCTCTATGGATAGAAATTCCATGTAAAAAGGGGAAAGCGGTGGCAGTGGGGAACAAATGGATGATGAAATGCTAAAAGAAATCAGGGAAGTTAACAAAAGTTACAACACAGTAATAATAATGGGTGATTTCAATTACCCTGCTATCGACCGGTCAGTGTCATGGCAGGGCATGCAGGGAGATAAACTTTCTAGATTAAATAAATGACTGTTTCTTGGAGAAGCTGGTTTATGAACCGACAAGAGGGGAAGCTATTTTGGACCTAGTCCTTAGTGGAACACAAGATCTTGTGCAAGAGATAAGGGTGTTGGGGCCACTTGGCAATAGTGATCATAGCATGATTGCATTTGATTTAGTAAATGGAGGGAGAACAACAGGTAAATTCACAGTACTGCCTTTTAATTTTCAAAAGGGAGACAATGATAAAATGAGGAAAACAGTGAGGAAAAACTAAAAGGAGTAGCTGCAAAGGTTAAAGATTTACATCAATCATGGACATTGTTTAAAAAGGGTTCAGTTCCCACTAGCATTCCTTGTAGCCAAGGGCAAGTCACTTGACCCTATATCGTCTCAGAAAAATCCAAGTTGTCAATTTCCCTGTTTAATGTACATTACAAAGTTTAGGTTAGAATGTAAACCACTTTGATGGAAATGATAAAGCAGTATAAAAAAACCCTGTTAAATAAATACAAAATAAATATCTTGGAAGCACAGATAAGATGTATTTCATGCTTTAAGAAAAGTGGAATGAGGGCTTAAAAATTGCCAGAATGGTTTAAAGGTGAGGTCAGAGAGGCTATTGTAGCCAAAAAAAGACATCTTTCAGGAAATGGAAAAAGGAGTCAAATGACAAAAACGGGAAACAAGATAAGCATTGGCAAGTTAGATGCAAGCATTGATAAGACAGGTAAAGAGAGAATTTGAAAAAAAGCTTGCCGTGGAAACAAAAATGCATAATAAAAAACGTTTTCAAGTACATTTGTAGCAAAACACCTGTGAGTCAGCTGGACCATTAAATGATAGAGGGGTAAAAGGGGCACTAAGAGGGGACAAGGCCATAGCAGAGAGACTGACTGAATTCTTTGCTTCGGTCGTTACTGAGGAAAATGCATGGAAGTTACCCATACTTGAAATGGTATTTAAAGGTGATGCATCTAAGAATTGAAAGAAATATCGATAAACTGGGAAGATGTATTACAACTATTTGATAAACTGAAGAGTTGCAAATCACCTTGACTGGATGGTATACATCCAAGGGTGTTGAAAGAACTGAAGTATGAGATTGCAGACCTACAATTAGTAATCTGAGATCTATCATTAAAATCATCTGTAGTGTGGGGTGGAGCCTGGTATCTGGTCAAGATGGGTGTGTAAGAGCGGTGCTCCGGAGGGCAAAGACAAGAATCCTGTTTTTCTGCAATATTTGATCATATAGCTCCTGCCTAAGTGGTTACCACTCGATCCCGGATATGTCAGGTTCCAAGCAGACACGGTTGGATTTCCAGCTATCTCAAAATGCTAGTGTAAAGAGAACCAAGATGGAACCTCTCTCACCTCACAAGATGGTGGTCATCCAAGATGGCCCTGAGACCTCCCAGGAGATCTTGGCTGAGATTCAGGCAAAGAAATGGTCAAAGCTAATGGAGAATCTCTAAGAGCAATGCAGGAAGATCTTTGAGATCTTCATTGGAGTTAAATATGGCCCATTTGGAGAAGGTAGAGAAGGTGGTGGCGTCGCATGGGGAGAGGCTTGAGGCCATCGAGAAGCAGGCCAAGTTGATTCGCTCAGTGCAGAGAGGTGGAAGATGGCAATAATCGCTCGGAGCGAAACATAAGAGTACTGGGAGTGCCTGAGGGAGCAAAGAGGCATGACTTGATATCCTTTCTGCAGGCTATGATTCCAGGTGTGTTAAAGCTGCATTTCACTATGCCTTTTTTTTTATAATCTTTATTTTGCAACGCTTAACATCAACACAAACCATACATCTAACAACCTCCGTGGAGGGGGGTACTCTTCTCCCCCCCAGGAGAAAGAAACAAACAGATGTGCGTTGTACAATTTTTGATTAGACTCCCCCCCGACCACCCCCCCGCCCCCCCTCCCCTCCCTCCCTGGATGGCCGCTTCCACACCCCGAGGACATAGGACCTCGCTTGCTTCTCTTAACCCTCCGGCCAACCTAGGCCGCCAGGAACCCAATTGTAGCACTGCATTCCTAGCGCGAGGGCTCAGGCCTTGGAGGTAGGGGGTCCACAGCAGCTGAAACCTCGGCCAGCATTTAACATTACCCCGGGCATAGCGAGCTTCCATTAGCATCATCTGGTGGAAGGCATTCCGCCACTCCCAGAACGAGGGCGCTCTGCGTTCCCGCCAGTTGTGCAGTATGGGACCCTTCCCCACCAAACAGGCCTTGCGAACTAACAATCTCTCCCACCTACCCTTGGGCTGAGTGAGGCGCAATTGATCCAGGAGTACAAGGGAACTATCCCAAGCGATCCGCTGCCCCAACAGGCGCTCCATATAGGAGCCTATTCTCCGCCAGTAAGGTTTAATATATCTACATCCCCACCACATGTGCACCAGGTGCGCCATGGGTTCCGAACACCTTGGACATGAGCCGTCCGTCGCTAGGTGAGAGCGGAAGGCTCGCCGAGGGGAAAAGTGCACCCTAGTAAGGGATTTATATTGCACCTCTCTCCAGCGCGCCCCCACCGCCAGGTCCCCGATCCGCTGCAGGGCCCTTGGGATTGTACCCGGGCCAATCTCTCTACCCAGCTCCCCTCCCCACCCCAGCTCTACGGTCCGATAGTCTGGGGACGGTCGGAGGGGAACCAAGCGCGACTTCAAGGATCGGATAGAGAGCTGGGAATCCCCACCCAAGTCGAAAAATTCTATGATTTGTGCTGAGCGCTCTGCCCGCAACTCTCCTGCCGGTAGGGAGGCGAGGTAGTGTGAAAGCTGTATGTACGCGAATTGATGGCCTGCCCCAAGGGCGTAGTCATTACACAGAGTCTGGAACCTCCGACAGCCTCCCGAGGGATCAACCACATGGCCTAGACTGTGGATACCCTTCTGCGCCCACACCCGAAATTGTGCGTTTTCAGATCCCGGAGTAAACGATACATTACCCTGGATCGGCAACCAGCTAGACACCCGCCAGTTCGTTTTCCAATAACTGTTCAATTGTCGCCAAGTTCTACATACCGGAGTGAGAAGCACACTCCCCGCCAGCTGATCAGGGAAGAAACGGCAGTCTAGATGTAGAAGAGCTAAAAGGGAAGCTGGGGCGGCCAGTGCCTCCTCGAGACTCCGGGGGGTGAAGACCTCTGTCTTACCCAGCCAATCTCCAAGATGGCGCGCCTGGCAAGCCAGAGCATAAGCCCCGAGGTCCGGGAGTCCCAGCCCCCCACCTCGCCAATGTCCCACTAAGCGGGAGTAGCGAATACGGGTACGCGCACCCCCCCACAAAAACCCGCTGATTATTCGTTCAATGCGTTTTATGTCCTTTCGCAGGAGCCAGACGGGCAACGTCTGTAACCAGTATAAAATCCGTGGTAAAACGACCATCTTAACCGCTGCGATTCTCCCAGATAAAGCCAAGGGGAGAGGTCGCCAGGCCTGCAACTGTGCTTGGAGGCTCTGCATAATTTTAGAGAGATTACTCTCGTAGAGTTGTGAAGGCTGACCTGTCAGAATGATACCAAGGTATTTAAACTGGCCAACCACCCAGTGAAGTGGGAAGGACCCCAACCAGCCATCCTTCACTGTGCCCGTCGTGTCCAACGCCACGGACTTATCCAGATTGATGCTTAATCCGGCAAATTGTCCAAATATCTCAAATTCTCGCATTAAACTAGGGAGCGAATCTTGGGGGTGAAGTAGATGCACCAGGAGATCATCGGCGAAAGCCGATAGTTTAAAGCCAGACGTGCGAATACGCACCCCCCGTATCTCCCGTGAGGCCTCCACCTTTCGTATAAACGGGTCCAAAGAAAGAACAAAAAGCAACGGGGATAGAGGGCAACCTTGGCGAGTCCCCCTATGTAATGAGAAGGTGTCGGAGAGCACCCCATTACAGCAAATCGCCGCGATCGGGTCAAAATAGAGACTTTGAGCCAGAGCACAAAAAGAGTTCCCAATTCCATAGCGGGGCAGCAGTTCCCAAAGATAGTGCCAGTCCACTCTGTCGAAGGCTTTCTCTGCATCAAAGCTGATTAGCAGAGAAGCGAGATTCCGATTCTGAACCCATTCTAGGGAAGCCAGGATCTTCCGCAGGTTCCGAACCGCATATCTCCCTTGTACAAAACCCACTTGGGATTCATGGATCAGGTGCCCTAGCACAGTTGCCAATCTGTCGGCGAGGATTTTGGCGAGAATTTTGAGATCAAAGTTAAGAAGGGAGATAGGGCGATAGGATGCAGCGCAGAGCGGGTCTTTTCCTGGCTTCGGAATCAAAATCATATGAGCCAAATTGCTACCCCAGCGAAACATGCCCTGTTCGGACCTCCTGGTATGAACCGCCACTAGTAGAGGGGAGACCAAGCCCGTCAAGATCTTGTAGAACTCGGCCCCTAACCCATCTGCCCCAGGGGATTTATGACAACTCGCCTTGGCTATGACCTGCTGCACCTCCTGAACGGAGATCGGCCTGTCCAGATGCCGACGTTGTTGGTCGGACAACTGAGGAAGGTCCAACCCGTCCAAGTAGTCTGACATTCGCTCGTATGTGCCCGTCGTCGCGGTGTATAGTTTTTGAAAGAACGAGCGAAAAACACGCGCAATTTCCGGGTTTTCCCTATGAAGGATCCCTCCATCATCCTTCAATGCGTGCACCAACTTAGAACCCCGAGAAGAGCGTAGACACCGAGCCAATAGTTTCCCAGGTTTATCCCCATAACAGTAGAGCTGGAATCTATAATACATAACTGACTTTTTGGCCCGCTGGTGCAAAAGATCGTTCAGCATCGTCTGCAGTTCCCAGAGCCGCTTCTTTGAAGCCCCGCTCGGATTGCTCGCCCACTTCCGCCGCTGTATGGTAACTAAACGTTCCAAGCGGATGATACGCTCCGCCACCAGGCGACGCTTGCGCGCCGTATAGCCGATAATGTCCCCGCGCAGGACCACTTTCGCCGTCTCCCAAACCAACTCGGGGTCGGCAGCGTGCCCCCGGTGGTCAGCTTCGAATTCACACCACCGTTGTTGCAAGAATTGACGAAACTGAGAGTCTCGGTAGAGTTCCAAAGGGAACCGCCATAGCCTCGTCGAGGGGCGACTCGCGCCCCACCGCATCTGTAACCAAACAGGGGCATGATCAGATATTTCCGCGGGTCCTATCTGCGAGTCGTCTACCAAAGCAAACAGACACTGCGAGGTCAACAGATAATCTATACGGGCGCTGGAACTATGTGCACGGGACTGATGAGTGTAGTCTCTTTCAGCAGGGTGTAGGAGTCTCCATGGATCCACCAACCCCAATCTGGTCCGCAGTCCATTTACGGCTCGGGCCCCCTGAGATCGCTCCCGGGTCCCCTCCCCCCTAGAAGTATCCAGCGCCACGTCCAACACCCCGTTGAAATCCCCCCCTAGAATCAAGGGAAGCTCTGGAAGCTGCTCAACTTGGGCGGCCAGACGAGCATATAAATCTCTGTCTAACACATTGGGACTATAAACATTGCCAAGGATAATAGGTTTCCCCTCTAGAAGGCCCTGCAGCAGAAGGAACCGCCCGGTTGGGTCCGCAATTTCTTTGATGACCTCGAAGCGGATCCTCTTGTGCACAAGTATGGCTACCCCCCCTTTTTTGTTCTGGGCCGGCACCCCCCACACTTGTCCCACCCAGGTTCTACGCAATTTAGCATGCTCCCCTGCTGTCTGGTGAGTTTCCTGGAGGAAGGCCAGGTCCGCTTTCTGCCTCGCCAAGGCTTGTAATATTTTCGTTCTTTTAAAAGGACTCCCCAAGCCGCAGACATTCCACGTTAGGATCTTCAGTGGGGGTTTAGTTCGCTCCAGTATTTTAAGCAGGTACTCAACCATCCTCCAGGAAGAACCCCCCCAGCCTGAGGCTCCCCCCTACCTTCCCGTATTGGGCCCCCCAATGCCCACGTCCTCTTGGTGTGAAGCGACCATCCCACCCTCCCTCCCCAGCAGAAATACAGTAATGAAATAAACATAGATCCCCCCCCAAGAAACCATCCCCTCCCCCAATGCCCTACTCCCTTCTCCCCCCACCCCTTCCCCCATTCCCCCCCTAACATTCTCCCACCTGGACCTCGCATGGGACCAGACGAACTTCCTATGGCATTCAGCCCTACACCACCTCCCCCTCCCCTCAATACTCTTGTACCAAGTGCCACTCCCACCTCCCCCCGGCAGATCCCTGTATCTTGCATCCCTTCTTAATGAACTCGCAGCAAGAATCCCCCCCCCCCCTTGCTGCTTGAGTCTGGGTAGAAGGGCCAAAGACCCCTTGCTCCCCCCCTCCCCTAAATCTTACCATCCACGGCCTGTCAGTAAACCCCACCGCCAAGAAAACTCCTGTGCATTACAGGCTTCACTGTTACACTGGAAACATTATTACAAAGTAACACAGAAAGGTAACAAAGAAGAGAAATAAAGAAGTAAATTGTCAGAAGGTATCTATCAGTAACTATCCCCATGCTTCCAGACTAATTAACCCTCTGTCAGCTACTACATAGCCTGCGTGACTTCAGGCTATGGCCGGCAGACGCTCCCCGGGTGGATTCGGGTTCCCCTCACCAGTAGTCCCGCTTACCGCTCCGGGATGAGGCGGACCCTCAGGTCTCATCCCCCGGGCCCGCTCTCACCCCCCTGCAGCCTAAAAGTTCATCCAGCCATATGTGTGCTGTCTCCGCCAGTTTGGCCCCAGCAGCTCATCTAGCTGTGCTTGCGGCTTCGTTCAAACTGTCCAGGAAGGAGTTGGCCTCTGCTACGGACTGCAGGACTCGGGTCTGACCCTGATGGTCGATTCGCAGCCTCGCAGGGTAGAGCAGGGAGAACCGGACTCCTTGATTCATCAGCTGTGCGCAGATCGGAGTGAAGGCGCGGTGCTGCTGGCTCACCAGGACTGAATAATCCTGGAAAACCAGGATTGGCGCCGCGTCCCCTGCCATTGCCTTTCGTCCCCGGGCTGCCCGCAGCACTGCCTCCTTCTGCTGAAAATCCAGAAACCGAGCAAGGACCGCACGTGGCCGTCGCGCCTGCTCTCGTTTGGGGCCTAGACGGTGAACACGCTCTAGCCGGATGGGGTTCCCCCCCTTGCCGTCCAACAGTTTCTCCATCCAGGCAGTCAGGTACGCCAGCAGTGCACTGTCTCCCACGCTTTCCTCTATGCCGATGAAGCGGAGGTTGTTGCGACGACCCCGATTCTCCAGGTCGTCGATTTTCTCTCCCTGTTGCTTCAGCATGCGTTCCAGGGTCTCCACCTTTGCTGACAGGGAGTGTTGGGTATCTTCCACGTCGGAGATGCGGGTTTCCACCTGCTCCATTCGCCCTGTGAAGTCTGTGAGGCTCTGGCTGATGGTGGAAATCTGCTCAGTTAAGTTGTGGAATTGAGCCTCCAGCGCCTGTACCACCGCGGCACTGACCTCCGCCACCAGGGTTTGGTCGCCCGATGATTTAGGGCTCTTAGGAGGCCCCTCCGCCATTTTAGCCTCCGGGGCACGCGGCTTCTCCCGTCGCTGCGGTTTTGCTGCCATCCGCCTGTCTCGCTATTTTAAGTTCAGGCTGGATGTTTCCCTGTTTCGTCTTTAACTCGTAGCCAGTGGAAATTGTAGCGAATTTCACTTAGTTAATGAAATGTTGCCGATGTTCGGGGTGTAGTGGCCGGAGCTGATCTTCCCCCGTCTGATCAGCTCATTGCCAACCGGAAGCTCTCCTTCACTATGCCTTTTGAGACTGAGCATGCCTATAAAGTGACTATGCAATCCGGGGCCATGAACAAGCATCCATGCTGAATTATCCTGAAAGTTTTACATTTTCAACAAGTGTTGCAAATAATGGGAGCAGCCAGAGCACTCACAGCTTTGGAATATCAGGGGCATAAACTCCAGTTCTTCCTGGACTTGGCAAAGGCGACGGTGGATCGGAGAAAGAGTCTTTTGGCGCTTGGTACAACTGAAGGCCCATTTTGGACTGCTATATCTTGCCCGCATGAAAGTCATGCTGCATAACCAGACCAAGACTTTTGATGATCCTGGAGATTTATGTGCAATTTTGGAGGATAAGGAGTCAGTGGTGATGCAGTGAAGGACATATATATATATATAGTTGATGCATTTGTATAAAGTTCTGATACATCCAACTAATCAAGATGGATGACATCACTGTTAGAATTCTTAATTATACTGTTAAACGTAAAAGTTAACATCTGTTTCATGTAAAACGTCTAGGACATGTACTCTCATGTACCTTAACAACTTTTTGTTCAATGTAAACCGCACTTGATACCTGGGAAAGAGCGGTATATAAATGTGTTCTAAATAAATAAATAAATAAATAAATATTGTATCTTCTATTTGCCACAGTTTCCTGGTGCTTGTCATTCGGGCGTTCAACTGGTCTGAGGTAGTGGGAAGGTGAGTTATCCACGCAGAAGTGGCATATAAGCGTGTTACATTGCTATTTCTCAGGACATTTATGCTGTCTTGTTTATAAGACATTATTTTTACTTTTAAGATGGGAGGTGGGCAGGATGTGATATTCGGAGTATTGCAGGAGTGTGGGAAAGTTGGGTCACTGAGCCCTCCGTGTCTGTCTTGTCCTAGTGGGCTCACCCGTTATGTTTTGTGTGTTATATAGCCCCCTGTTTCTGTTTTCCTTTTCTTTTCTTCTTTAGAGTTGGGTTTTCATAGTATTTGATCATATGATGGGGCCTTTGCTTGTTTCTTTGGGCTATAGATGCAGCCTCACTTTAAAAGCGCTTAAGAAGCTGTTCTGTAATGTTAAATGAAAGGCTACAACACTGAATTGTTTCTGTAATTTATGCTTCTTCAGAGGTATATTCAGTACATTTTTCTATGGGATTGAGTACCTAAACATTAAGGGCATTAATGTTTGCTACCAAGAGGAATGTTCTCTTCTGTATGGTAGGATGGGAAATGTTGACATCTCATTGCTACAAGAGACAAACTTGAATATAATAGAGTTATTGAAATTTAGGCATGCTGGCCTTATTTCAAAGGAATTTCTGCTGCCCATGTTACAATTTCATTCACCCTTTTTGACTTAACGAGCTCTAATCATACACAGTAATGTGTTCGTCGGTCTGATTCTTGGTGGGGTTGTCGTGAAGATATAAGTATGTCTATCACTAATAAAGTGAATTGTATAATAGGAATACTACCAGTGTTCCTTCAAGTAAAACACGTTGTTAATATTGATAGAACTTTAGCTCAGCTTTCAGGGAGAAATAACCGCCTAGATTTGCTCGTGGGAAGCTTGGGTTTTAATAGGAGAGTGGGGGGAGGAGTTTCCTTGAATATCTGGCCTATATTACGGCTTTTGTCAAAACAAGGTTCACGATGGTTGGAGGGGGCCGTAGGCACACGTTCAATATGTAGATGGGAATAAGTGTTAGTCTCATCAAGGAGATGTCAACAAATTGAGATATGTGATGTAGGATTGACCTAACATTCAGTTGCACTGAGCTTAAACATAGAATAGTATTGGGTGGTGCTGGGGCTCAGGGCCATTCTCTCCTGATCTGGGGTCATTTTTCAATCAGTTAATTGGCATCTCGTCCTTATAAAGAGACTGTTAGTTTGAATTAACTCCATATTGGAAAGTGGCCCTTTCCCATTATTCTTAACTGGAAACATACTACTGAGTTTGGTAGATATTTTTGGTGGTGCATTTACGCCTATGTTTCTATGTAGTAGTTCTGGCTCTTTTATAGCCCTTGCAGGCTTCGTAGGCTTGCAGAGGTTCTATGCTTTTATTTTTCTCTCATTTGGCTCCTGATGATTGTAAGATAATGGGAGGGACAGGGTGGGGTGAGATACGTTTTGTCTTTGAATATCTTGTGTCACAGAGACAAATTGTGTATTTTAATTTTGTTGTAATCTGGTTATTTTCTTTTTTTCTGTTGTTGCTCTTCTGTTTGTATTTTGTTGGAAAATATAAATAAAGAAATTTAAAAAAAATCATCTGTAGTAGTGGAAGACTGAAGAATGGCCAATGTAATGCCAATTTTTAAAAAGGGTTCCAAAGGTGGTCCAGGAAACTACAGACCCATGAGCCTGATGTCAGTACTAGCAAAAATGGTAGAAACCATTATAAAGAATAAAATTACGGAACATGTAGATAGTCATGGTTTAATGGGAGAAAGTCAACATGGATTTAGCCAAGAAAGGTCTTGTTTAAAAAATCTGTTAGATTTTTTAAGGTGTGAAAAAAATCTGTTAGATTTTTTAAGGTGTGAAAAAAATCTTTTAGATTTTTTTAAGGTGTGAATAAACATATAGACAAAGGTAAGCTGGTTGATATAGTGTATCTGGATTTTCAGAAAGCCTTTTACAAGGTCCCTCATGAGAGACTCTTGGTGAAATTAAAAAGTCATGGTACAGGAGGCAATATACTATTGCGGATCACAGACTGGTTAAAAACTAGAAAGCAAAGGTTAGGGCTAAATGGCTAATTTTCTCAATGGAGAAATGTGAATAGTGGTGTACACCAGGGATCTGTGCTGGGTTCATTGCTTTTTTAACAAATTCATAAATGAGCTGGAAATGGGAATAATGAGTGAGGTGATCAAATTTGCAGATGACACCAAATTAATCAAGGTTGTTAAAGCATAAGAGGATTGTGAAAAATTGCAAGAGGACCCCGATAAAGTAAAAGACTGGACATTCAAATGGCAGATGGCTGGCACCTCAGGCGGAGCACAACCACCGCCCCACCATTGCCTGCCACTGTCCCTAATCAAAAGCAATGGGTTTACACCCTTTCCTCCTGCGTAATGTCAGGCCAATATGTATCCTTCTTTTTCTTTTCTACCATATTTTTACTATAGTGTCACCTTGCTGAGATTTGGTATAGATTTTAAACAATGTGAAGGCATTCATCAGCACTTGGGGAGACAGTATTCCCTCCCTCTCTGAGATACAGAGCAATTCACTAGCTTTCATGCTGAGTTTTAAGTAGTGTTTCTCTTCTACCCCTTCATTGTGCTAGTGATGTCCTTACAGTTTCTATCATTGAATGGTGTGTCACTTTATGTTGTACATGTAGGTGATAATAGCTACTCCCTATTGGTCTGGCTTGTACCATCTCTCTTTCTTTGAAGACTGGCACAGTCATGCCCATTCCTCAATCAAGTCTTTGATCAAACACAGCTTCAGAATGCTGAAAAGACAGTTTCACTCTGTGGATCACACCAGAGGATTCCAGCAAAATAGATGTTCTATACTATTTGTTATACAACATTTGTGTCCCTTACCATCTTCTTTAGATAGAGGAGATAAGCATAGAAGCAGTAGAGATAGACCTAGAAAAGGAAGCTGATGAAGAAGGTGGGCCTGCTGTAAGTACAGCATCCCAGAGAGCTCACGTATTTATGAATGTTTAACATATGATAACAGCATTAGCAACATTATAAGCTGCAAAACCCATTTCATGCAATAAATATTGAAGCAGATAACACATAATGCACTAAGCATAAATAAGTAGGGGTCATATTGATCTAGTACTTTAGTTGAAACTTTTGAGGAGGTTTTATGTTGCGTTAGCACTCTTATGACATAGCTGATGAGAGTCTAGATGCTAAGACCATTTGTTTTGTTGGGCATGTAGATAGCTGGGTGGCTGGTGGACGTGAGGATCACCTGGTAACATGCATGCCTGGTGCGAAGGTAGCGGACCTCACGCGCCACCTAGATAAGGTCTTAGATAGTGCTGGGGAGGAGTCTGCTGTCTTGGTACATGTCGGTACCAGTGACATAGGAAAATGTGGTAGGGAGGTTCTGGAGGCTAAATTTAGGCTTTTAGGTAGGAAGTTGATATCCAGAACTTCCAGGGTAGCATTCTCCAAAATGCTTCCCGTTCCACGTGCAGGACCCAAAAGGCAGGCAGAGCTCCGGAGTCTCAATGCGTGGATGAGACAGTGGTGCAGAGATGAGGGTTTTCGATTTGTTAGGAACTGGGTAACATTCTGGGGAAAGGAGAGCCTCTTCCGAAGGGATGGGCTTCACCTTAACTGGGATGGAACCAGGCTGCTGGCATTAACCTTTAAAAAGGAGATAGAGCAGCTTTTAAACTAGATAATAGGGGAAAGCCGACAGTCGCCCAAGAGCGCATGGTTCGGAAGAATGTATCCTTGAAGGATACTACCAAAAGCAGAGAGGTTCCAAAAAAGAGTAAAGTGGCCCAAATGCCCTCGATTATGGAGCAGACAGAGCTTAAATATCCCAAATTACCCATGTCTACCAATAACCACACTAATATGAATAAAATACAGTCTTTAAAATGCTTGTATGCAAATGCTAGAAGTCTAAAAAAATAAGATGGGAGAGTTAGAATATATAGCACTAAATGAGAGGTTAGATATGATTGGAATATCAGAGACATGGTGAAAAGAGGACAACCAGTGGGACACTGTGATACCTAGATACAAACTATATCGTAATGATAGAGCTGATCAAATTGGTGGAGGGGTTGCGCTCTATGTTAGAGAGGGCATTGAGTCAGAAAGGATTAAAGTTTTGCAGGAAACCAAATTTGCTGTAGAATCTCTATGGATTGAAATTCCATGTAAAAAGGGGAAGGAGATGGCAGTGGGGGTGTACTATCGACCGCCTGGCCAGAATGAACAAATGGATGATGAAATGCTCAAAGAAATCAAGGAAGCTAACAAACATTATAGCGCAGTAATAATAATGGGTGATTTCAATTACCCCGGTATCGACTGGGTCAGTGTTACGGCAGGACATGCTAGGGAGATAAAGTTCCTAGATGACATAAATGACTGCTTCTTGGAGCAGCTGGTTCATGAACCGACCAGAGGGGAAGCCATATTAGACCTAGTCCTTAGTGGAACACCAGATCTAGTGTAAGAGATAAGGATGTTGGGACCACTTGGCAATAGTGATCATAGCATGATCACCTTTGATTTAATTAGTGGAGGAGAGATAGTAAGGAAATCCACAGTACTACCTTTTAACTTTCGAAAGGGAGACTATGATAAAATGAGGAAAATAATTAAGAAAAGACTAAAAGGAGCAGTTGCAAAGGTTAAAGACTTACATCAGGCTTGGGTGTTGTTGAAAAATACAATCTTGGAAGCCCAGACCAGCTGTATTCCATGCTTTAAGAAAAGAGGAAGGAAGACCAAAAAACTGCCAGCATGGTTAAAAGGACAGGTCAGAGAGGCTGTTGTTGCCAAAACAGCATCTTTCAGGAAATGGAAGAAAGAGCCAAACGACGAAACCTGGAAACAGCACAAGCAGTATACTATTGTGGATCAAGAACTGCTTAAAAGATAGAAAGCAGAGGGTTGGGCTAAATGGCCAATTTTCCCAATGGAGAAAAGTGAATAGTGGTGTACCCCAGGGATCTGTGCAGGGTCCGCTGCTTTTTGACATATTCATAAATGACCTGGAAAGTGGAACGAAGAGTGAGGTTATCAAATTTGCAGATGACACAAAACTATTTAAAGTTGTTAAAACCCAAGAGGATTGTGGAAAATTGCAAGAGGATCTTGATAAATTGGAAGACTGGGCATCAAAATGGCAGATGAAATTTAATGTGGACAAGTGCAAAGTTATGCACCTAGGGAAGAACAACCCAAACTATGGTTACACGATGCAAGGTTCCACATTAGGAACCACCACCCAGGAAAAAGATTTAGGCGTCATTGTGGATAGCATGTTAAAACCCTCGACCCAGTGTGCAGCGGCAGCCAAGAGAGCAAATAGAATGCTAGGTATCATAAGGAAAGGAATGGAAAATAAAACAAAAGATATTATAATGCCTCTCTATCGTTCCATGGTGAGACTGCACCTTGAATATTGGGTGCAATTCTGGTCGCCGTATCTTAAAAAGGATCTACCGATTATAGAAAAGGTTCAGAGAAGAGCCACCAAACTGGTAAAGGGGCTGGAAGGATACTCCTATGAAGAGAAGGCTAAAAAGGTTAGGGCTCTTTAACCTGGAAAAGAGACGGCTTGAGGGGAGATATGATATAAGTCTATAAATTAATGAATGGAGTGGAACGGGTAAACGTAGATCGATTGTTTACGTATCAGAATAAAAAGACTAGGGGACATGCAATGAAGCTACAGAGTAAACTATTTTAAAACGAATAAAATAAAATATTTCTTCACTCAACGTGTAATCAAACTCTGGAATTTGTTACCGGAGGATGTAGTAAAGGCTGTTAGTGTAGCTGGGTTTAAAAAAGGTTTGGACAAGTTCCTGGAGGAAAGGTCCATAAACCATTATTATGAAGGGACCCAGGAATATCAATGCTTGACCCAGTACAAGCATTGTGGAACCTGTGTCTTTTGGGGAAACTGCTAGTTACTTGCGACGCTCCTGCCTGCGCCCTGGAGCTAAAAGGCAGGAGTGGCCTTATTGTCCCTTAGGGGTAGAGGCAAACTTGTTCCCTATGGATGTTGGGAATTGTAGTTCACTCTCCTTCCTCTCAGGAATAAGGTGTAGTTGCGACAAAGATGGTAAGGCTTGCAAGAATATTTATTTGTATTGGGGATGTTATCCAGCGCATCAAAATTCAAATACATAAACGTAAAGGGTGCACTTATAACACAAACAGAAGTAATCAGGAACTTAGGTCAACTGAAATAGAATTAGCTTTAACTTCAGCTTTTCATCTATATAGGAGCTTAACTCAGCTCTGCCTCGGGTGGTAGCTTATGAACATTGCAGCCTCATAATACCAGCTGTTCTTCTCACAGCGTGGGTTCAGAACACAGGTGCAAATAATTAACTCTTCACGGCACAGGCAGCAGAAACAGCAACGTTTGTATTCCTTTCATACAATGTGCAAAGCTTCTTTTATACTGCTATTCTTTACAGCCATATAGAGCAGTCCAGGCTACAAGGGTCAGTGCTTACGGTAGGTAAATCATTTTCTACTTGCATCAAAATCCTCTGACTTAACAGAACTACTATCTTCATTAAGCTTTTGCTGTTTTCCCGCTTTCAGTTCTAGAAACTGCTTAAATTCTTGGAAGAGCAATTCAGCCTGCTTTTGATCAGATTGGCAGTTGTCAGCAAACTATGTCCTTCTCCCTGTCACTAACTGTTCCTACTGCAGCACTCGGCTTAAACAGTTCAGGGCAATGAACAGGTTCCTTCAACCAAGCCCTAAAAATAGGAAGTTGTGCTTTACCTTCTCTATCTTGGCTTGTATGAGAACTGCCTTCTTTCTGCCAGGCTCTTCTCCTCTTTAGTAGCTCAAGAGCTTTCCAGGTGTGGGTTTTTCTGGGCTTTCCAGGTCAGGCTCTATCCTGTAGAATGAGTTTTTCTTCAAAGTGTGCCTGCCTTGGAGGCCTTCTATTCCAGGGTTCTGTCTTCTCCCAGGATTCTAAAACATGGCTCCGTCCAGTCCTCACAGGACTCCTCTTAACAGCACGTTTAGAACTCCTTGCAGAACCTTTCCAAACACTCTCAAATCTTCCAGACTCACTCGTACAGACCCCTGCTTCCTGGTCTTAGACCCACTCTGCCAGCCAAACTGCTTCCTTGGCTCGGACCCACTCTCACACGTAATCTGCTTAGCAGCCTTGTTCAAAGCTTTAAAAAGGGTTTCTTTTCCCACCTCACCTTGTCCAACCCCTGGATGTGCCCAATCAGCATTGCCTAACTCCTCCCTGGGCTGGTGTCTGTGCTCAGCTCAGCAGAGCAGTGTGTTTTTTCCCTTCTAGGATTGAAAATCCTATGTAAATCCTTTCGCTTTTCAGGATTTTCTTCAATCTCCATCTCCTCTGGAGGGAATTCATCACCACAGTACGTATGACCTAGATTGGCCACTGCTGGAAACAGGATACTGGGCGTGATGGACCTTGGTCTGACCCAGTATGCATATCTTATGTTCTTATGTTATGTTCTTATGGGCTGTTATGATAATGCTTTTTTGTCTTTTAAAGCAGTTTCTATGGAAGGTGTCCCATAAAATACCTTGTGGAGGCTGCTAGGGCCCCTTTTTACCATATTCCTATGTTTCCAATGCTACTTTGCCCTGCTTTAAGGGATCAATATTCATACTGCTTGCATAGATGCAAAGCCCTCAGGTGCACTTTACTTGTCAACTTTGCAGTGATTTTCAAAGTAATCTAGTGGTTACAGCAGTGGCTGAAAACCAGGAAAGCCAGCAATCCGAGTCTCACTGATGATCCTTGTGACCTTGGGCAATTTGCTTAATCTTCTATTGCCTCAGGTACAACTTGGACTGTGTGGCACTGCACCCCATCTAGGCGGTTTGCCTATAGGAGGCAGTGTGCCATCTAATGTTCTTTTTATTGCTTTTACCCAAAGCCAAGGCTTCTGTGATTGTAGTTGTGTGCAATAAAACAGTCCGAGTGGTTTTAGAGGCAAAACACAGGAAATTTATTTTTGTGGTCTAAAACTTTGCAAACAAAAATCTTCTTTAGAATTGTGAACAAGGCAACACAAAATGAAGGATATTTTTTCTCCATTCAACAAGGTATCATACAAACAGTGCTCTGGAAGTAATAAAAAAAATAAACTCGCTTCATCAGCTTATGTATAACAGAAAGCAGTTCTTTCTTTCCACGCCACAATTGAAACTGTTGCTTACTGGTTGCTAATACCATCCAGCACAGATATCAGTTTCCTTCCACTGTTCAGAGGTTTAAACAAGGCTGTTTTGTGCTTGTCTGTCTTACCCACAGAATAGCTGCTTCTATAACCTTCACTTCACAGTGGAACACTTCTCATGGTTTTAACCTTTGCAATTCTCTTTCTCTCCCAGGTTTCCAACACTCAGAGTATCAGGACATTTAAACACATTGGCTGGGTTTTTCCAGCTTAAAAACCATGGCCCCCCTTCACTCTGACGTTAGGCATAAAGAGCAATCCATCAAAGAATCAACAGAGTCCAGTTCCACCTCACAGGGTTCCGTTTCCATATCTTTATAATCAGACTCACATGCCGCTGGGTTATAACCGGCTCTGAGAATGCAGGTTTAACTTCTTTTAAAAGTTTAAACAACTTTTCCCCAGTGATATTGCTTCCTCTCCTCTGGGCTTTCTATAATGGATGCAGGCTTTTTATTTCTGACTAAAACATTCAAAGGTTTTAGCTGTCTCACCTTGCTCTTGGGAACACTCTTTCTTTCAGGCCTTTCAAAAGGTAAAACTTCTCCTTCAGAGTCTTGTAGGGCACTCTGGTACCTGAGCTGTACTCCACGGCTCCCCCAGGACTATGCCTCCTACCTTCAAACCGTGCTGCAGTCTCTTCACAGCAAGGGCTTCTCTCTGAAATGCAGTCTCCTGAATAACAGCTGCTCTGAGAGTCTCTCCTGTGTTTATCCCCAAACACTCTCTGCCTTTCACCACTGCCTTGTGGTTAGCTGTCCTCAGTCCCACTCTCCTGGATGGCTTGTGGAACTCGGCTCAGTCACTGGGCTGTGGCTAGCTCTGTTCCCGTGGCCCGTTCCAGTGCTCATTCCAGTGCCCCTCCTCTCTGTTTCTGGAGCTTAAATGTGCTCGTGAGCATCTTCCCCCTTCTAGCTCCTCCCACAGGTACTTCTATCTCCTCCCGGCGTTGCCATGGAGCATTGGGTCGAGTAGGGTAATGAACTCAGTAGTTCTAGCTGTATGGTTTTATTCTATGCCTGCAGTTTTCTACGTATGCTTGGCTGAGCTATTCCATTGCTCATAGGAAAAAGTTTTTATTTCTAGATTGTTCCCAGGTTCTGCTGCAGCCTAGTCACGACAACTGTCCAGCCCACTGTGGAGAGGGAAAAACACTGAGTAGCATTGCTTGTATTCCACTTGCCTTGAACTAATAACTGGAAGGACAAATGCGTGTTATTCTTAGAAAACTGACTTTGAAATTTGCTGTCTATGAGGCTTATTTTTGTAAAGTTCTTTCTAACCTGTGCATCAGGTATGTACTCAACCCTTTTCAAAAGAGACCACTAATCAAAGAGTTTATATTACTAACTGTTGAGGAGTTGGGCCCTTAACTTGGCCTCTTAAAAATGAATTAGGGTTGAGTGTCCATATCTAAGTTCCTAATTTCTCCATGCCCCTAAGCTTTAGAAGCCTAAAAGGTGTTGGCAGAGAGGCAGATTTAGGATGGAAAAGAAACGTTAGGAGGCATGTATTGAATAGGGGTTATTGACATTAGCAGGAACCATAATAAGTGCATAACCAGCTAAGCCTGATATATAGTGCTACTAAGCAGCTAGTGCCATTGAATCATCACCACAGACCACCTTGGCACGATCTGGATAGTGAGGGGCGGTCCACGTGCACAACTGAGGTCTGTCCCAGCGATTTCCAGTTTGCTAAAAACAGATAGGTAGCTCACATAAAGTTAGGCCAGGTCAATATCTGAATATTCACTGCTGACCAGATAACAATGGAGGTTGGTGGTGGGTGTCCAGTGTCTGGTGCTGAATATCCAGTTTCACTTTCCGCTCACGGCAGTCAGGCTACTTTACAAATGCCGGATGCTGGGGGGATGAATATCAGGCCTAAATGCATTAATTTTTACTTGCAAAGTTAGACTGCTTAGATCAGCTGAAAATTTAGGAACCTATTACATACAACTAGGGATATGTTTACTAAAACAGCAGTAAAGGAGCAAAGTGTGCCTTTAGCTAACGGTACCAGCCACGTGAGCGCGTGCTAACAGTACCTGTGGGCGGAAAGAAAGGCATGCATGGGGTACGGAATGGTGGGGTCAATGAGCGGGGGTAGTGGGTGGGACGAAGGCTTACTCCCTTAACGCAGTCTCACCTTAATGGCAGGAACCCTAATTAATGCAACTCAAAACCTTGTGGAAAGGGTGTTTTGTGAGGAGAGCAGAGCCTATTTAACGTCTGCAATGTGATGCAGACAGGGGACACCAAGAGAATGATTAGTAGTGCTCCATTATCAGCACCAGCATAGTGCCCAGGTATAAAAGCGGAGGAGGTTGATGGTTAGAAATGGGTCAAAAGGAGGAGGCACATAGGTCATGCTTGGGGGCTGTTGGTGCACAGGGGGGACCAGGCACGATGCCTAGATGACACATAGGAACAATAAGGACTACAAAAAAAAATTTTTTTATTTTGCCCAACACTGTGTCAGACTAAGATACCATCATGCCCTAGTATCAAGTGGCCCAAATCTAGGTCACAAGTACCTAGCAGTTTCCCCAAAAGACATACAGAATCCCAAATAACTGTAAAAGGGCAAGCAGTGCATAGTCGGGGTCCTCTGTAGCAATGGTTTATGGACCGTTAACCAGGAACCCGTCCCAAACATTTTTGTAACCCAGCTACACTGACAGCTTTTACCTCGTCCTCCGGTTTGGATGGCAGGGTTTGATTAGCATCAACTGAAAAAATATTTTCACCTAGAAGACCTAAGATGGGTTACACTGTAGCCACATTGCAGGTTCCACTAGTCTGTCCACAGTCTGATGGCACAAAAAAGCGGACCTACATTTACCTGTTCTACTCCGGTCAATAATATTAAAGAACTCTATCATATGTCACCTCAGCCTTCTGTTCCACAGGTTGATGAGCCCCACACTTTTAGCCTGCTCAAACCAAGGGGTATTCTGCCATCCGCAGTACCATTTGTGATGTTCTTCATGATCCCACAGTGACAGTGGCAGCACCACAGCCATGCTGACTGCTGCGGAAAGGCAAGTGCCATATGGGGCAGTCCCAAGGATCCTGGCACCCTAGGCAGAGATGCAGGCTCCTAACCTCTCTTCGCCCCACGACCGCAGAACCCAGCTGTGGGGGGGAGAGGCCGATAGTGCCAGATACGGTCAGCTCCCAGGCAGCTTCAACATGCAGGCACACAGGGGGGAATATCACAGCCAGTGGCGGTTCATCCTCCCCCCACGTCATATCATTGGCAGGTGGAGATGGGGTCCCTGGACAGGGCAGATGGTTGGGGAGGGGACCATGTGGCAATCTATGTGTACCTCTGCTCCCTCATCTGGACCATGGCACCCTAGACACCACACCAACCAACATGTTGGATGGGTTGGGGCTACACACCAACAACACGGACACCACAAAGGTATGACCGCATGGTGTGGGGGGTGGTGGTGGAGGGGGCAAAGTGGCAACCACCTGCAGCAGGGCCAAAGCAATGCCCTGGTCCTGTGCACAGTGCACAGTGCAATATGTGCCAAGGTCTGTCTGATTGCAAAGTAATGGCAGACCCAAGGAGCTTTGTAACCATATGGCAGCACTGTGGATCAATTGCATGCAGTTGGGGTGTATATGAGTGGAGGGTCACAGGTTTGGGTCCTGGCTGTGGATTATGCATTGCT